>CM053580.1:481556514-481592681 GCA_028627135.1 Pseudochirops cupreus
TTTCCTTTCTACTATGTGCCAGGAAGAGTTCTAGGTGCTGGTGATATGAAGACAAAAATGAAATAGTCCCTGCCCTCAACAAGTGTATGCTTCATTGGAGGAGACAAAGTAAATGCATATAATAATTCCATATACAGTGCATTTTGACAATACAAGGTAATGGAGGGAGGAGAGGTAAACATTAACAGTTTAGAAAGCTTAGAAAGGGGGTCAGAAAAGGCCTAATAGAGAAGGTGACCTTTGAGATGAGCTTTAGAGGAAAGTAGGGATTCTAAGTAGTAGAGGTGAGAGAGAAGTTGATTCTAAGTAGGGGGTCTGGTCAGTCAACAAGCAGTTATTGAGTGCTTACTATATACACCTGTACTAAACCCTGAGGATGCAAAGAAAGGCAAAATCACTCTCTTTCCTCAAGGAACTAGAATTGTCAAGAGGACAACAACATGTAAATAAATAGGTACCTATAGGACACATACAGAGAAGTTGGATAATAAGCAACATGCTGCTAAATGTATATTTAACAATTGGTGGTGAGAATATACTTTCTGCAGTAAACACTTTTTCCATCACTTTCTTAAGTCTAGATAATCAGATAAATAATAAATCAAGCCCTTATTTGTAGCATTTGCAGAGGGTAAGACTCTAACTGCAAACATGACCAGAAGAAGCATCCTATAGATGGTGGGATTTCAACTGAATCTTGAGAGAAGCCTGGAAAACTAAGAGTCAGGGGTGAGGAGGGAGTGCATTGCAGGCATGGGCAACAGCCTGTGCAAGGAACTGGAGATGGAAGAGGGATATCTGTCTGAAGAATAGTAAGAAGGCCAAAGTGGCTGAACCATGAAGATCAGGAAGGAGAGTAATGTATGATGTCTGGAAATGTAGGCTGGAGCCAGGCTGTGAAAAGCTTTAAATGCTTAAACTCTTTGGACTTAAGTTTCCACTTGGATAACATGGGGATAATAGTACCACACAGGACTGAATGATAGGATAAGGATACAAGAAATAGCCCTCTCTGTCTCCTCTGCTCTGCTCTCAGCCCTTCAGCTTTGCCCCTCACCCCCTGAGAATGTACGCCTGAGCCAAGTTCATTTCTACCCCTGCCCTTGTAAGAAGCAACTCTCAGCTGCCGAGTAGACCATTATCTGCAGTGGTGCTAAAATGGCCAGAGGTTCAGACAGATGAAAACCTCAGCATTTTGGCAGCATCAGGTCCCTTGACTTCACTTGTCCCCACATTTGGATTCAAAATTAGTGCCATCTCAAGGACATTGACATAGCAGCCAAGTTTATTGGGACTAAGGCTGCCACTGTGGGAGTGGCTGGCTTTGGAGCTGGGACTGAGATTGTGTTTGGAGGTCTCATCATTGGTTGTGCCAGGAACCCCTCCCTGAAGCGGCAGCTCTTTTCCTACATCCTGTCTGAGATCATGTGATTCTTTTGCCTGATGGTGGCCTTCCTCATCCTCTTTGCCATGTGATGGAGCCATTTCTATCCCCTGATGTTTCTTAATGTTCCTTCTTGTCCTCCTGGTCCTTCCATGACTCTTCCAGCCTGTGTATACCTCCACCTCCATCTTACTTAGGGAAAGCCATGGGCTCAGGGTTTGACAGAGGGAAGAGAAATACTGTATTAATAAGCTGTTTTAAAAAAAGAATACAAGAAATGAAATAAAAACTGTTTTGTAGACTAAACATCCCTGAAAAACTGTATCTTTGTCCTTTGAAGGAAGAAAATCTGAAAAATATCTTGGAATAGAGATAAGAAACTTACATCTCAGGGAAGTAAAACTATCTCCCAGTTTGGCTGCTCCCAAAAATAACATAGAGAGTAGAAGTATTCAAGATATAAGAATTAGAGTCGTTGAAGAACTGTTGAACAGTGGCTAATCATATTATAGCCTCCCCAGAATTGTAGAATGTGAGGTGAGAGTGAAACAGAATAAGATTACATTCCTCCTTGCCAAGGTTTACTCCAATACTTTAAGCCTTGCAATTCATCTTTGAAGTCAAAGGTCCTTGATTCAAATCCTAGCTTTTCTATTTTTTACCTGTGTGACCTAGATCAAGTCACTTTACTCTTCTGGGTAAAGTGACTTTACTCTTCTTTCCTCAACTATAAAATGAAGGGGTTGGGTCTCCCAGCTCTAAATCTACCATCCTATGATTTTGTGATCTTGTCATCCTATCTACTCCATCAGTGTCTCCTCTCCTCTCCTCTCCTCTCCTCTCCTCTCCTCTCCTCTCCTCTCCTCTCCTCTCCTCTCCTCTCCTCTTCTCTCTCTCTCTCTCTCTCTCTCTCTCTCTCTCTCTCTCTCTCTCTCTCTCTCTCTCTCTCTCATTGCCTATCTGTGTATGTCTCTCTCCACTCCAGCACCAAATCTCAAGATAGAGTAGTCTGTTTTCACTGCCTCTCAATCCTCCTCACCCACTCACTCCTAAGTCTCTTACAATCTGGATCCTATTCTGACACTTTACTGAATCTGCTTTTTTCCAGTCACCCTGACTCTTCTTCATCAGTTCTTCACTTGCTAGATGTACACTAACCATCACTCTAATAATACTTTATAGATTTTTTTTCTAAGGATCTAAATCAAGTTTAGTGACCTCTATTTTCGTATTTCCATTGTCTTCCTATTTTTTGAAACATGGAACCATATTTGCGTTTCTCTTCTCTTATGGCATCTTTCCCCACCTACAGCATCTTTCAGGATCTCTGACAGTGGCTCAGCATTCATATCTGCCAGTTCTTTTAATACTCTGGAATGTTGTTCATCTGGGCTCAGTGACTCCCTTGCCAAGTTCTATCATTTTTACCTCTGCTACATTCCTTGCATAATTGTACTTTTCATTCTAGGACCACTGCAACTATCACTGTTCAAGTCCTTATTATTTTCATCTGAAATATTACAGTATCATACTAACTGGTCTTTCTGACTATTCCAATCCAACCACTGATGACAAAACAAACTTCCTAATTGATCCTGTCCCCTGCTCAACAAGCTTTAATGATTCCCTCAGAATGTCCTGGCCTTCAAGGCCCTCCTTAATCGAGTTCCAGCCTCTATCATCATACACCACTCCCCTTCATACATTCTACATTACAGCCAAATCAGACTCTTCACCTTTCCTCCTTCTTGCCCCATCTTCTTCCTTCTCTGTGTTTTAGTACAAGCTGTTCCAATATTTGTCATCCACTTTTCCAACATCTTTTTCTTTCCTTTAAGGCCCAATTGAGGAAGTAATAAATATGAAAATTCTTGGAAAAACTGCATAGAACAACTAAATTATGGAATTAGGGTCTAAAAAGAGAAGTAAAGAAAAATATTAGATTGAGCCAAACATTTCTTTACGGAGAAATTTATATTTGCCAAGAACTATGCTAAATACTATGGAAGGTACAAAAAATATTAGATAGGATTTCTGACTTCACAGAAGTTAGTCTGTTAAGAGGTGCTCAGGGAATAAGGGTTGATAATACTTGAAAATGTTCAAAATACTGAGATGTGTCTACACTCTCTTTCCTTCTTTAGCTCTCTCCTGGCCCAAGAGCACATCTGGGTGGATAAATAAATATTCTCCATTCCTGGGGGAGCCAGTGTGTTAGATAGTGGGGATAAAATCCCTCTCGGTGACTAGTCTTATGAATATATGTCCAGTCGTCTCTATGAATGTAGTCCCTCCTTGGATACTATTAAGACTAGCCAGGGGAGTGGCCAGGTCTAATGTAATCAGAAGCTATTCCACAGCTATGCAGAACTAATAACTTGTTCCATTTTCAGAGCTTTCATCCTCTTTTGCTCTAGCCTTTGATGAAGTGGGCCTTGCCACTTGTGCTCTTGATCCCATCCCCTCTAAATGGTTTCTCATTTCTTCCTTCATTCTTCCCAGATCCCTGCTGGTTGAGCGCTTACTGCTAACTCCAGCCTTCCTTGGCCAGGTGGTTCCCATTCTGGTGACAGATCCATCCCCACAGCTGGCACCCCATCTCTCCTGTTTCTCTTGATTCTCTGGGAGCTCCTGCTGCTTTGGTAATTACTTACCAGTCTTTGGCAATTCCCAGGCCTGCTGTGACTCTTCAGCATCTCTCTCAGTGGGAACAGCCCTTATTCTGCTTACTTACTAGGGGTTTGATTAGTGCCTTCAGACTAAAAAAGTTACTTCCTCTCATTCTTTCTCAGTATATGGGTCTGCTTTACATCTGCAACGTGACCACAGTTGACTTGATAATTTTGACCATCTTAACAATTGATAAGGTTCACTTTACCACTGCTACTTAGCATTTATGTCTACGATGTGCCAAGCATGGTGCTGAGCACTTTATAAATATTATCTCATTTGATCTTCACAAAAAACCTGGGAGGTAAATGCCATCATTATCTTCATTTTACAGCTTAGGAAATTGAGTCAAACTGATGTTAGGTGACTTGCCCAAGATCATACAACTAGTAAGTGTCTGAGTCTGGATTTGAATTCAGATCTTCCTGATTTCAGGCCCAACATGGTATCACCAGCTACTTTTGTTATTGTTGTTATTGTTACTATCCAGTATAAAACCCTGGATCTACCATGGTCTAGCTCAAGGGTGGTGAACCTGTGACTTCAAGGCCGCATGTGGCCCTCTAGGTCCTCAAGTATGGATTCAAGTCCAAGTTGGATTCAATCCAAGGGCTGCACCTGAGGGCCTAGAGGGCCATATGTGGCCTCAAGGCCACAGGTTCCCCACCCCTGGTCTAGGCTGTTAACTACAAATGGTTATGATCTTATTAGACTCGATGATCTCTCTGCTTTACCATTTTCTTTTCTGAATCCCAATTTGAATGGATATTTTAGATGTGTATATATTGCTCATCAAGAATCACAGTATTAGCAAGATCAAACAGGCAGAGACAAAGGAAATTCCAGGAAGTTCTCACACACACATAGATTTAGAGCTGGAAGGAATCTCAGTGCTCAGAGACATCAACATCTTCATTTTTTACAGTAGTGAAACTGAGGCCCAAACGTGTTGTGACTCGTCCAGAGTTACCTAGGTAGTAGATAACAGAGCTGGTATTTGAACCCAGGTGCTCCAACTCAAGTCCGGCACTCTCTCAGCTCGACCACATTGCTTTCTACCCCAAGTTCTGGTACTCAGATGCTCGAATGACTCTTTGTTTGACAGATCAAAGTGTTCCCTTCAGTGATCTAAGCAGCTAGGTGGTGCAGTGGGCAGAGTGCGAGAAGAAAGCAGTTATTTATTAAGTAACTATCCACTTGATTATTTTCCAGGCAGTATGCTAACTGATTTGCAAATATTGTCTTATTTTGCTCTCACAACAACCCCTAGAAGTAGGTGTTATCATTATCATTGTTTTACAGTAGGAGAAAAATGAGACAGAAGTTAAGTGACATGGTCACATAGCCAGTAAATGTCTGATTGGATTTGAACTCAAGCCTTCCTGACTCCAGGTTGCTCTATATTGGTCCCTCTCTCTGTCTCTGTCTGTCTCTGTCTGTCTCTTTGTCTATCTATCTATCTATCTATCTATCTGTCTATCTATGTATCTATCTATCTATCATCTATCTATCTGTCTGTCTGTCTATCTATCTATCTAATGGGGGGACACACTCTCCAATTAAGTGAGTAGAGTCAGCTTTCATTAGTTCCTAGTTATGTGTGTTTTTACTCTCAGTTTGTAGACCTGCTTATACCACTCAGTCAGTCTTCAAAGGGCAAGCATTTATTAAGTACCTCTATGTGCCAGGCACTGTGCTAAGTACTTCTTATATACGTTATTGCTCTCAGAGACAAAAAAATATATTTTGTTATATTTTTTGTGTGCAGAAAGAGAGCTGTTTTAGTCTTTAGTGGTTTTCACAGGCTACTAAGTCTCTGTACCTAAATCAAATTCAAAATAAATCCTTGGACTTCATAAAATGTTGTAATTGCTTCTTCCCTCTGTGTTTATTTTGTGTCCAAAGTACTGAGTCAACCAAATTTATCCCAGAATTAAATCAATGTAAACTAACAACCAACTGATATAATTAAAATTGTTCTCAAATGCAGAGCAATAAAGAGAAATTTCAGGGACCCTTCTGTCTTGCTGAATGATTGTAAGAAACTAGCTCTAGGAGTGATCACTGTTTGAAAAGAAAATTTTTTTAGAATATGTGGATTAACTAAAAATGTAATGAGATTTTAAAGTTTATTTTATTTTTAAGGTTATTAATTTTATTGTTTATTTTTTATTTTATTTATTTAACTTTTTTTTTACACATATTCCATAATACAGCCCAATAAGCACTATAAGAGAGTATATGTGCATTCAGACATTGTGAGACATGTTTGGAGAATATCTCTTTTGGAAGTACCTTTGGAGCTGGTTATGAGGGTTGTGATAGGGACTTTCATTGGCATAGGGAATTCCCAGATGAGGAACTCCCATAAGCAATTCAGGTTGGTGTCTTCTCTGCAATCACTACTCTTACAGTTTCCTAGACAGTACTAATAAGTTAAATGACTTGTCCATGGTCACATAACCAGTACAGTTAGGTTCTGATTAGTGTGAGTAAAGAATTCCTTGAAGTGATAAAATGTATTCAGATCCACAGTATTCAGTTATGTTTATGTCAAATGTGGTCACTGCTTCCAGCCCAATGGAAATATGCAATATGATTTTGAATATTGTAGCTATTTCAGGAGACTATTCATACTAATAGGGACCCAGTTGTATGGGGCAGTGATGGCACTTGAACCCAGGACTCGCTGGCTCTGCGGTCTCTTCTCTTTCTAGCAAGCCATGCACCCCAGTCTAAGGTTATAAACCAGAGAAGAAAATCTGTATTATTATTTATAGTCATACCTTATCTCTCCCTCAGTTCTCAGTGAAACACCTACCTAATTGGTCATTATTGGCTGCAAATACTTTTGACTTTTTCTGAAACATAAATCTACCCTGCAAAAGATCAAGTTTTATCTGTCAGTGAAGTCATTCAAAAGAATCAAACAAAACCTCTGAAGGTAGTTCTTAAAATGTTATGAGAAACATCAATCATGTTACCTCAATCAAGAAACATTGTCATTCCTCCCATAGGAAATCGGTATGCATTTATTAAGGACCTAATATGTACCAGGCAATGGAGATGCAAAGGCAAAAATTAAGCACTCCTAATCCTCAAGAAGCTACTAGTTCATATAGAGAAATTAATAATAATGATGATGAAGATGATGGTGAGAACATTTACAAAGTGCTTTACAATATATTCTAATTATATTCTCACAATTACCTGGAAAGGTAAGTCTATCATTTCCTCCATTTTTCAGATAAGAAAACTGAGGAAACTGAGCCTGAGAGATTAAGTGACTTGCCCAGGATCACACAGTATCTAAGGTAGAATTCAAACTCCATTCTTCCTGACTCTAATTCCAGCTCTCTATCCACTATACCACCCAGCTGCTTCAAGAACACATACACATATAGATAAATATAAAACAAATACAAAATAGGCACACAGCAATTTCAAGGAGTCAGTCAAGCAGCTGAGGGGATCAGGAAAGGAAGTGGCACTTGGGCTGAGCTTTTAAGGAAACTAGGAATTCCAAGAGGCCCAGATGACAAGGGAGATCATTCCAAGCACACAGATGCAAGATGGAATCTCCTTTGTGAGGTACAAGAAGCTCCATTTGTCTGGAATGTGAAAGTGCATGAAGAGGAATAATGTGGAATAATATTGTAAAGATAGGTTGGAACCAGATTATGAGGGATCCCAGTAAATCATTGGCTCCTTGAGGGCAGGGACTGGGATATTTTTGACTTGATATCTCCAGCATCTAACACAATGCCTTGAAATTTTTGTTGTTGCTCAGTTGTGTCCAACTCTTTGTGACCCTGTGGACTGTATACTGTCCATAGAATTTTCTTGGCAAAGATACTGGAATGTTTGCTGTTTTCTTTCTCCATTGGATTAAGGCAAACAGAGGCGTCTCCAGTTGTCCTGATCTATATCTTGCCACTGGACCCAGATGGCTCCATGCTGAATAGAGGAGGAGTCTATCCTTTCCTTTGCACTTATGGCCACCATTTGCAATGCTAGATGCTGGATGGCTTGGGTTTTTCCCTCTTCTCTTCCCCTAAAGCTATCCCATTCCTAACTGTCACATTATACAACACAGTCTGATGCTGTGATTTTCCAGCTGCCCCCATCTCCATCTACCCTCTTTTGAAGCTATGCTTCAGTGAAGATTTGAAAATACCATGTTACCTGCATAGCCACACAAGATTCATTTTGTTCCTTTTTATCTTTTTTTAGTTTCTGCACAAGCAGTCCCTCCTGCTACTCTCCTGAGAACATACTGTTACTTAACATCCGGGAGCACAAGGCTTTCAGAGCTGTAAAGAACATGCAGTTCACCATGAGGCCTCTCAATTAGCGGGATTTGGTGACATTTTGATGTAGAGAATCTAGTCCTCAGTCTCCAGGGTATACAGCCCTACTTCCTCCCTATTCCCTAGAGGAATGAAGAAGTCATTCCAGGTGAATGGGATAAAATGGCAAAAAGAAAGATTAGGATTTAGGAAAACTGAAATGTAGGAGCATGAAGAATGGAAATAAGATAAACCATTGGTGTCTTTGGTAGAGGAGCAGATACCAGTTTATTTTCCTCAAACATTCCTTGTTGATTTCATGCATATTTATGATACTTCTATAATTTTAAGCATAGAATTGTAATGAAAAAAGATACAGGTCATCACACCATCGCTTTCTGGCTTCATGATGCATTGACTTTATATGTGTAATGCAGAATCCAATTATGTTTTTTGGTTTACTATGTATATGACACTGGAAATTCAAATGCCATCATTTTGGTCTCTGTCACCACCAGTTTTCCTTCATTGTTACTGATACCCTTCCTTTTAGTAGGAATTTTCACTATTGATTATTGTCTTATCTGAGGTGCTATTTTTAGTCCTTTAATATCGTTTCACTAAGTCTTTTGTTTCTTGCCACACTGGAGTTTCAAATAGGAGCTGATTTATTTTTAATCTCAAATTATTTATGTCAGTGGTCAATACGATTTTTGTCATACCTTGCAAAGAGATAGCTAAATGATATGTGGTAGAAAAGAGATCTGGAAGTCAGAAGACTTAGGTTTGAACCTGATGCTAAAGATGTTACCTAAATTAACCTTATCAGTCTTCACCTGCCTCTCCTGGAAAATGGGTAGAACAGTTCTTGGAATGACCGTACAACATAGTGGATAGAGGGCTGACTTTGGAGTCAGGAAGACCTGGTTTCAAATGCTGCCCCTCACATATACTAATTCTGGGACCATGGGCTTAAGCTTTCAGTGTCTCAGGCAGTTCTCCAAGATGGTAGGTTATAGAGGAGCTGATGGTACTCATTTCCACACTGGGAATTCCCCTTATTGATGAAACCACAGGTTCAAATTCCTTCTCCACCCCCACCCAAGTATAGTTGTGTCACTTACTGCATTGGATTTCTGTTGGAAAACCTATTCTGAAATCTAAAATAACATAAATGTGAGCTGTTATTTCTAAGAAATAGTCCAATATAGATTTGCTTCTCAACATTAATATAATAACATCTTTTGTTTCAACTTGTGAATTGAATTAGAATTGATATTTTAGTTTTTAATCCAAACATATTATTCTCAAGTGGTCTTTGTCATATCATAAAGACTCAAGTAATCTTGAATGCTAGAAATGTTTTGAAATAATTGTTTAGATAATGAGAGGAGCAGAAGTGATTGCACTGGTGCAGAGAACTGTCTATGTGGAAATTTCCACCATCAATGGAGATTAGCAACTTCTTTCCAATTTAGTCTTAGAAAAGTGCCCTAGGTACTGAGAGGTTAAGAAACTTGGGCAGGATGCTGCCATGCCAGGGAGGCGGTGGGGAGGGAGGAAAAGGAAGGGGGAGAAAATTTGAAACTCAAGGAACTGTGGAACTGAATGTTGTAAACTAAAAGTAAATAACTTAGTTAATTTAAAAAAAAAAAAAAGAAACTTAGGCAGGGCCTCACAGCCAAAATATGTCAGACATGGGACTTAAACCTAGGTCTTTCTGAATCCTTTGGCCAGTCTTTAATTTACTAAACCACCTATCCTGCCTCTCTAAGGAATGTTTTAATTCTGTAATTGAATTTTTGGTCAACTGAGGGGTAATCTCCTAATAAAAAAATGAATAGTCTCATTGAAAATGTACAATCTCAAGCCTTAAAAAGTGAAGCTCTTTTCAGTATAACAAAAACCTAGAAGTGCTTCAGGAGCCTAATTATAAAGAAAAGATCAATTTAGATCATTGGATGGTAGATTTCGAATTCAAATGGACCCTAGGGATCACTGAATCTAAACCTCTCATTTTACACAGTAGGAAACTGAGGCTGAGAACTCAATGACTTTTACCCCAAGCCTCTGAAGCAGAATCTGGACTCCATTCTTAGTGCCTCCAAGCCCTGAGTTCTATCTAGGGAGACTCCTGTATTAAGCATCCAGAAGTTCTAGAGATTAATCTCAGTTATGCAACTAACTGTCTGTAACCTTAGGAAAGTTTGTTTAACTGCTTCATTTTCCTATGACCCAAAGAAAAGGCTTAGACTAAATAACCTTCAAGTCCCTTTCATCTCTAAATCTGTGATCCCACGAATATCTCGAATTTTTTGTAAAATATTCTAATTGGAACATGGAAGGTACAGATTGTTGTTTTCTTAACTAAACCTTGGATATTTTTTTTGGTTTTTTTGTGATTTCCTTTTTCTCCCAAAAGCAATATAAAGAGAAAAAGTAATAATCTGGTTAATTGAAATTTTGCTATATCATTTGATGAGGAATATAGTTCACTGGCTGATAAAGAGGATGGGCTGTGCATTAGCCTCATGCTGGGTACATAATGTAATAAATATTTAATAATGTTAATGTTTAATGCCTAATCAATGTTTATGGAATTGAATGGAAATGATTCCCAGTGTATTGTGAGCAGTTCCCCTGACTATTTTGTTTTAGTTTCTTCATATGTAAAATGGAGATAATATTAGTCAAACAACAAATGTTTATTAAGCATCTTCTCTGTGCTAGGCATTGTGGTGACCACTGAGTTAACAAAGAAAAAGAGAAACAGCCCCTGCACTCAAGAAGGCTGTGGTTACTACTTTGGAATATTATGATGGAAAGAACTAATCCTGATAGCCAAAAAAATTACAAATAGCAAGTGCTATAATATGCAGATATTCACTTCAAGCCCTCCAAATGTATGGCCAAAATCTGGGTTATTCACTACATGTCTTTTCTGTTTCGTCATTAGGTGACTTTCTGAAAAGCAATTAGGTTTTCTAGCAGATTCCCTTTGAACCAATATTTAGGACTGAGAAAGTGATTGGCCTTAGTGAATGAAATCGTGTCCAAGGCTGTTCAAATGTGACCGCAGTGACTCAGAATTGCTTTTGTGAGTATCTGTGGTCAGAACTTATCCTTGGATTTAGGTTATAAAACCTTCTCTACTGGATAGATGAAACAAACAAAATTAATTGCTCTGTATAAAAGTCAAAGAATAACTTTCATAATCTGAATTATATCACTACTTGGTGACTTCAGCTTAGCAGTTTGGAGTATTTTGGGGAAACGTGAGAAATAATTTGTTTATGAAAACAAAATTTGTGAGCAAAACTGTTGCTAATTTTGAAGTGTTTAATATTCATCTTTGCATATTCCAGATGGAATAAGTTAGAAAAGAAGCCTGAGTAAAAGTCATTTGCTTAATATCCAGCACTTATACTACGCCTTTGACCCTCACAATAATGCTCCTGGGCATTGTAGAGAGCCCTCTACTCATTCTTGAAAGAAGCCCCCTTCACTTAGGTCCACAACATTGTAACAGAATGGACTCTGGCCAAACTATATTTTAAGAGGGAGAGAAGATTGCGTTATGTATTTTAATAATACTGCAGGTCAAGAAGGAAATAGTGTGGTATAGTGCAAAATATGTTGGATTTGGGTTCAAATCTCTGTTCTGACCCTTACTTGTGTAACTTTAGGCAAGTTATATAATCCTTTGGGACCTTAGTTTCTTACTGTAAATTGTGATGATTGGACCAGATGATCTTTAAAGTTCTGAATTACAGCTGCTGGTTAACAATGAGTTAGCACAGTACTGGAAAGAAAAATCGTAATTACTACTAACTTTTATATTGCACTTTAATTTTTATACCATTATTGTTGCTGTTGTTCAGTCATTCAATCATGCCCCTTCTATCCTCCACTATCTCTCAAAGTCTATCCAAGTTCATGTTTGTTGCTTCTCTGACAATATCTATCTGTCTTATCCTCTGCTGTCCCTTTTTCCTTTTGCCTTCAGTTTTTCCCAACAACAAGGTCTTTTCCAAGGAGTCCCATCTTCTTATGTGACCAAAGTGTTTAAGCTTTTTTCAGTATTTGACCTTCCAGTGAATTGCCTGAATTAATTTCTTGAAGTATTGACTAATTTGATCTCTTTGCTGACCAAAGGATTCTCAAAAGTCCTGTCCAGCACACAATTTGAAAGTATTGATTCTGTGACGCTCAGCATTCCTTATAGTACAACTCTTATAGCCATACATTTCTGCTGGAAAAACTACAGCTTTGACTATATGGACCTTTGTCATCAAGGTGCTATCTTGGCTTTTTAGCATGCAGTTCCAATTTACCATAGCTTTCTTCCAAGGAGCAAGCTTCCTTTTATATATATTATCTCATTTAATTCTCATAATAGCCTGATGTGTATTTCTCCCATTTTATAGATGAAGAAACTGAGACTAAAAAAGTTACTTGATCATGTAAGTTACATCTTTTACATCTGTTCAACATGTAACACAGGATTTTAACTAAAATCTTCTTAACTCCAATTCCAACGTTCTATCTTCATTCTATTGGGTAAACCACCCAAGCTAAAATTTAAACCCAAGGGCTTTTTTTCTCAATTAGCTCTGATCACTGCTGCCTATATATGCCCTTAGTAAGTCACTTAACTGTTCTAGACCTGTTTCCTCATCTGTAAAAGGAAGATTCTGGATTAGTGATCTCTAAAGTATCTTTAAGTTATAATTCTAAATATGACCAATATGACTCTCCCAGGGGCTGAACTAGTGGAAATATGTTACCATATTTTAAAATTAATTTTTAAAATCCACTCATTCTCTGAAATTTCAGGTTGCCCATTATTTTCAGTTGTTCCCCTAACTAACTTTATATATGAAGACTTGCTTTATATGCTTACTATACCCACCCAGGTTCACAAAACCTTCCCTTTCTCACTGGCAGCCAATGGTGAGATATAACACAGTTGACTTGTACCATTCCATTTCAGGCCATGGACTGTTAAAAAGTCATTAGAAATTATGAGAATTCACCACAGTTCATTGTTCCCTCTCTTTCTCATTACCCATAAGACTGTGGGAGGCAGATTGGATCAGCACAAAATAGAAGGTCTACATTTTCAGTCCTTTTTACCCACAGTGTGGGGGAAATGGCAACCTTGATTATGTAGCCTTTTCTTCCCCTGCCTATACCCCTCCACTGAGTGGAATTGGGGAAGCTGAGTGTTGGGATTCTTAAAAGAGTTCAGTGAGAAAAAGGGTCAGTGAGAAAACCCTTTCTCCTTCCTCCCCCTTCCCAATTCATCCTCCCATCCCACACAGGCTCTCTCTCTCCCTCTCCGAAACTCAACCCCAAACAGTACTTTAAATGCATATAGTCTCAGAACTGGCTCAGCATCCTTCTCTGAAATCTTCAGAAAGGCAAAAGATCCATTTGGTAGCTTCTCTTAAGTAAAAGCAAGTCCTGGTATCAGGCAAAACTGAGTGACATAGGGTAGCCTAATTGAAATAGTATTGGGTTTGGTGTCACAGGGATCTGGGTTCAAATTCAAGCTGTGCTTCTAATTACAGGCATAACTTTGGGTAAGTCACACTCTCTTGGCCCTAAATTTCTTCATTTGTAAAAAAACATGAAGGTGCTGAATTATACGACTAATAAAACCCCTTCTGCTTCTACATTGGTGACAGTATGACACCTTTGTGTGGTGAAAAGAACACTATCATCAGGAGACCTACCTTCTAGCCTTTAACTTGTGGGATGACTTTTGATAAGGCAATTTATCTAGGTCTCAGTCTCCTCATCTGAAAAGGTTGGATTAAGTGATTTCTGGATTCCCATATGGATATAAATGTGTATTAAAATATTTCATCTTTTCACTAAGCTGAAAACTTAGATCCTCTTAGCCAACAAAGCAAGGAGACCAATTTCAAAGGCCACTTCACAGCTTCTTCCTCCCTTATATTTCCCATGGTTGATAATAGAATTGACAACCTATCATCCAGTAATTCTCACATTAAGTATCCAAAATACCCTTTTACCCTTTTCTATCATGAAATTTAGTGGTCAGACCTTACCTAGGGGAAAAAAAGAAAACATGATGGTTTGTTCAAATATGTGTTTTTCATTTGTCAGACTTTACTTTGTTTTTTTATTAATTTAATTTTTAGTTTTCAACATTCAGTTCCACAAGCTTTTGAGTTTTAAATTTTCTACATCTTCATCCTCTTCCCCCTCCCCAAGACAACATGCAGTCTGATATAGGTTCTAAATATACATTCATATTAAACATATTTTCACATTACAGACTTTACTTCTAAGGGTAATATTTTCAGATCAATCTATTAAACATACATACACACACACATACACACACACACACACACACACACACACACACACACACACACACACACCCCTATGACCAATGACAGAATTTTTTTTTAACCAGACACATACATACAACAAAATATCACATAGCATTTTAGATTCCCATTAGACTACTACAAGTATTTGAATCTTGCTATAGAAATCTTTTAAAAGATAGTGTAATATGGAATTTGGGCAGTCAATCAATATACATTTATTAAATGCCTACTTTGTGCCAGATATTGTGCTGCTAAGTTCTGGGGATACAGAAAGAAGCAAAAGATAGTCTCTGCCCTCGAGGAGTTTACAGTCTAATGAGGGAGACAACACACAAACAAACATATACAAAGCAAGCAGGTTAAATAGGAAATAATTATCAAAAGGAAGACATTGTAATTAAGAGGGGTTGGGGAAGGTTTTCTGTAGAAGGGGGAACTTTATTTGGGACTTAAAGGAAACCAGGGAGTTCCACAGTCAGAACAGAGGGAGAAGAGTGTTTCGAGCATGAGAGACATCCAGAGGGAATACTCAAAGCCAAGAAATGGAATTACTAGTTCATGGAACATCCAGGAATTTAGTATCACCAGATCAACAAGTACGTTTTGGGGAAAAAGGTGTAAGAAGAATATAAAGATAGGAAAGGGTACACTATGAAGGGTTTTGAATGCCAAACAGCATTTTGTATTTTCTCCTGGAGTCAACAAGAAGCAACTGGAAATTATTGAGTAAGGGTGTTTTGGGGTAAGGTGATGACATAATTGGACCTCGGCTTTAGGAAAATCACTTTAGGAACTCAATGGAAAATGGATTGGAGTGAGGAGAGACTTTAGGCAGGCAGACCCACCAGCAGACTATTGCAATAATCCAGGTATGAGGTGATGAGGACCTGTACCAGAATGATGGCAGTGTCACAGGAGAGAAGGGGGCATATTGGAGAGATGTTGCAAAGGTGAAATTGCCAGGTCTCAACAACAGCTTGGATTTGGGAGTGAGGGGGAAATTTGAGAGAGAGTGAGGAATCCAAGATGACTCCTAGGTTTCAAGCCTATGGGAGTAGGAGGTTGGTGCTGCCTGGAAGGATAATGTTGGGGGGAGGAGTTTCAGGAGGAAAGATAATGAGTTCTGTTTTGGGGTTCTGTATAGACATACCACATTTTATTGTGCTTCACTTTGTTGCACTTTGCAGATACTGTGTTTTTATAAATTGAAGATTTATGGCAATCTTGTATCAACCAAGTCTATCAAGTACCATTTTTCTAACAGCACGTGCTATCGTATCTCTGAGTCACATTTTGGTCATTTTTCCTATATTTCAAACTTTTTCATTATTATAATATCTGTGATCAGTGGTCTTTGATGTTACTATTATAATTATTTGAGGGCTCCACAAGCCACACACATATAAGATGGCAAACTTAATCATAAAGGTTGCATGTATTCTGACTGCTTTACCTACCCAGATGTTCTGCCTCTCTCTGTCTCCTTGGGCCTCCAGAGACACAAAAATAGTGAAATTAGGTCGCTTAATAACCCTACAATGTCCTCTAAGTGTTCAAGTGGAAAAAAGAGTCAACCAATGTGTCAAACTTCATTTTTGTCTTATTTTAAGAAATTGCCCCAACTTTCATCAACCACCCCTTTGTCAGCAGCAATCCTGGACATAGCCACCTCGAGGAGTAAAGTGGAAAAAGTTACCAGGGGCCCAGACACAAACTCGCCTAGTTGAGTCATGGAATACAGAGAGGACCATGAGACCACAATGTCATACTCAAACACCAAGGTCTTTCAGCATGGGTTCATCTTGTGGCCCAGGGAGTTTCTCATTTCAGACTCACCCATATCCTGAGTCATAGGTATGATTAGGCAGAAGCAGGCAGGGATATCTTCACATGTTCTTTAGAACCCACATTTCACAGGACTAAAACTAGACATCACAAGAATGGAAAAGAAAATTCCTTCTTTCTCTGGCGGGAGTTAGCAGTTCTCCCAGTGACGGGGCATGTCTGTGTGAGTACATTTATAAAATATCTGCTACCTGGAAGGCATTGTTCCAGGTTCTGGGGATACAAAGACAAAAATAGAACAATGCTTGCTCTTAAGGAGCATGTATTTTCCTAGAGGAAATACCTGAATACAAGCAAGTAAATGCAAAGTATACATAACATAATTTAAGAAGAGATTGCAAGTAACTGTAGGACAAGGGGATGGATAAGGATAAACCTCATTCATGAGATAGCAACTGAGCAGAATCTTAAAGAAGGCTAAGAAGGGAAGTACATTCCAGGCTTTAAGAACAACCTGTACAAAGGTACAGAGGTAAATGGTCTGTCACATACAGAGAGAAAGGAAATAGGAAAGTGCTTAAAAGGAACATGAAAGAGCAATAGTTCTGTGAATATGATTAAAGATCTTCATCAAGACAGTCCTACACAGATATGCAGTTTCTCATTTTTCTAGATCAAAGAAAAGAGCTATTGATGAGTAGTGCCACTATTATGGGGATCTGGCTTAAGAATAGATTGGATCCACCTTCTTTTCCTCCCAAGAACAGTGGGTACTTCTCTTTTTTTCCAGAGTTATAATTTATTGCTTAAAATGCTGCTTATTTTTTCCTTTTCTCATCAGACAAGAAAAATCAAGTTCATTATCTCCAACAGTGAAAACTGGTCATGGGATACAGAGTCAGTGAAAGTAACTTGATTTTAATCTAATATAATTGTAAATCAATGCCCTGATGCTAGAGAGAACATGATAAGGAAGTCAGACTGAACCTGAAGACTTCAGCTTTTGCTGAGCAGACATCAGGGTTGGGAAAAAAGATGTTTTCTATAAGTAATTCTGATCTCCATCAGAACTGTCATTTTAATTACTTAACCAGGAAAAAGAAGATACTTTAAATTTCTTATTGTTCTTCTACCATATGTGTTGGATTGTTGTCAAGCTAATATTTTGAAAGTAGAAAATCTTCTGAGAAAATCTATGTACTTGGCAAACCAGAGAGTTAGAGTTTAGAGAGCATAATATCATAGAATAAGATGTCAAGGATGAAAAGAATTTGTAATCTGTCAAAGGATGGTTCCTGCTCTTGGCCAGAGACCCAAAGCATTCTCTCATCCCTCATATTTAGAAGATGCTATTGCATTGTGCTTCTCAAAAATATTAAAAGATCCAAGAATCACAGAATGTCAAAGTTGGCAGGGACCTCAACAATCATCTTGTCCAACTCCTACCCAAAAAATGATCCTTTGTGGGATATACTCAACATGCAATCATCCACCCTTTGTGTAAAGACCTACGATAAGGGAAACCTGCTACCACCCAAAGCAGCTTATTTCAACATTGGATGTCACTAATTGCTGAGACATTTTTCCCCTTTAATTTAGCCTTAGTGTATTTCTTTGCAACTTTCCCTCATTTTTCTTCTCTTCTAGTGCCCAAACAGAACTTATCTACTCCTTCTTCCATGTAACTGCCTTTTATGTACTTAGACACATTCATCCTTCAACATATCCTTTCAACCAAAGGATCTTTCTATGGCATGGATTCAAGATCCTTAACTATTTTAGTTACTCTACTCTGAATGTCATCATCTACCTTATAAATGTTCTTTCTAAACAGTGGCCTTCAGAACTGAACATGATACTCTAGACTTGATCTGACTAGGGCAGAATAGAGCAGGACCATCAGATATTTGTTCCTAGAAGCTGTTCCTCTCTCAAAGACAATGTGACACAGAGTCAGGAAGACCTTGGTTCAAGTATCTCTTCCTACTCATGTTAACTATATAACCCTGGGTAAGTCACTTAAACCCTAAGTACCATAGTCAACTCCCTAAGGCTTTAAATGGCAGAACAGTGTGTCAGTTTGCTGTGGTAGAGGAAGTTTACCCTTGAAAAATTTACTACAGGCCCAGATCACCCAAAATGTTTGTTTAATATAACCTAAAATATAGCAAGAATGACCATTATTAGTCTTCCTATACAGAACAAATATAACACATTGATTTGTTGCTTCTATTGGAGAACTTATCAGTATTTGAGATTCTACTTTTTGTGTCTTATGGACTATACAATGCCTAATTCAGAAAATGTCTCTACAAGTGACTAATACTCAATGTTTGTTCACCAGATGTTTACAGAAAAATATCTCAAAAAAATTATGTTGTTTGATATTAGTCCCCAGAAAACCTCTAAAAGATATTTCCCTGTATTCCAACTGTTGGGTACTTTTTAAGGAATGCTTCTTTGAGAGAAAAAGGATAAGAAACTAAGGCTATATAGAAGAGACCAAAAATTTTGTTTGTTGGCGTTTTTGGCTTTATATGATAAAGTCATATTTCTTGAAGTAGGTTTAAGTATATCCTCTTGTCTTCATCTTACCACAGTTTGGCTTATTATAAGGAAAAAGTCCAAAAAGTTTTAAGTTGTCTCAAACTGGAATGGATTACTTCTGGAAGTGATGCCTTCTCCATCACTGGAGGTCTTACCACTTGTCAAAACTACTGAAGACAAGATTCCTCTTTAAAGATAAATGGGATTCAGTGCCATCTGAGAACCCTTCCAAGACTGATATGTTAATAGCTATAGCTCCCTGATCTCCCCACTAATTGACCCTTCAGGTCAAGTGACCCATCAGACAATGATGTTAGCTATACAAGGTTCCTTTATAGGAACAAGGATACTTCTAGTGCAATATTTCCTAAGTCTTTAACCTTGAAATAGAGTATATATCTGTGTAATTCTCATCTTCTAAAATATCTTCTTTCTGGAAAAAAACTTAGCTGGCAGAACAGCAATAAAAAAAATATGAGAAATTTACTTTGGGGGGATCTTTTTAAACATTTTCCTTCTGTGTTTCTATTTTTAAAGTAGTGTTTAACAGACAAATTTTTCTCACAAAAAAGTTGGTTTTAATGTGAAGTAAAATTTTCACTTTATATCTTTCAAAGAACCAGTAATTAAAATGTACTAGTAAAAAGAATTTAAATATGTGAATATATTATAAACAAGAGCTTCAAGAGTTGGAGAGAAAACATTTATTTAATTTAGAATGACTGTGTTCCCAAGCATGACCTCGACACACTATGATATCTTTTAAAATATAAATAGATAGATATAGATATATAGTTAAATATATGATCATTTATCTTTTTTAAAAGAAGTATTTTTTGAAAGAAGTATGCAGATGTAATTGGACATCTGATAAGATTAAAAGGTGATTTAGAATCCTATCAATAAAATATACCTCTAGAAACACATGGATTCAGTACTGGACAGTATTATGCTACTCCATAATTAATTCATATTTATTAACTACTCTTATTTATTAACTGTGAATAGGTAACATTGATACTACCCAATCTACTAAACATTTATTTCGTCCCTATTGAATATTTTTTTTTACTTGCCCAAGGTTAAGTGTCTTCAGTTTTTTTAACAGGTCATTTCACTGAAATATTCATTTCATTTCTCCCCTTCCCTGGCACTCAGTACCATAAGATATGAAATGCAAATACGAGGGCTAAAGGGTCCTGCCCATGATGACTCTCACTGAGATAGCTGCAAGGTCATTAATTTTGGGGGCAATTCAAAGGCAACAAAGCTGAATATTCACAGAAGTGACCTCATAAAGGCAAAGAAAGCATTAGAGAAAGCAGTAAAGGTGAGTTTGGAGAAGAACATGCAAAACCTTCAACCCCTGGGAAACCACACAGTTGCTTGGGGATATGGTCACACCTGTTTCAATGGGAGTATATCCCTTCAAATGATAATTAATCTCTATCAGTCATGAACATCAGTAGACTGGAAGTCATGACTCTTATCTGCTTAGTTCATTTGATTAGAATTTAGACTTTTAGAATAATAATCTTCTAGAACTAGAAGAAACCCCAGAGTAGTGGGATAGGGCCAAAATGGAAGACCTGGGTCAGAATCCTGCATCTGCTAGTGTGTTGTCTGTACCACATACATGACTTTGGGCAAAGCCCTTCCCCACTCTGGGCCCATGTTTCCTCATCTATAAAATGTAGGGTTGGAATAGATGATCTCCAAGGTATCTTCCCTCTTGAGATCTTAGAAGTCTTCCAGAAAGGATCTTGGAAATGTTCTAGTTCAGTTTTATAGATGAAATTGAGGCAAAGAGATATTATATGACTTGCCTAAAATTACACAACCAATTTAGGGGCAAATGTTGGAGTAGGACACAGGACCCTTACGTTTTCCAGTCTACCAATGTACTCTCTCTCTGTCTCTCTATCTCCCTGTCTGTCTCTCTGTTTCTGGCTCTTTGTTTTCTGTCTCTCTCTGTCTTCTGAGCTCTGTTTTCTGAGCTCTCTCTGTCTCTCTTTGTCTCTGTCTCTGTCTCTCTGTCTGTCTCTTTGTCTTTGTCTTTGTCTCTGTCTCTCTGTCTCTGTCTCTGTCTCTCTGTGTCTCTTTGTCTCTGTCTCTGTCTCTCTGTCTCTCTCTGTCTTTCCCCGGCACCACAAGGCTAGCTGTTAATTTGAACTGTGTATAAATTTATTAGCCTTGTTCTACTCCACAGCCGCAGATGGATTACACTTTTAACCTTGGCCAGGACTTTTAAAAATGTCCATGGCCAGTAATTTAGACTAAGCCCATTGTCACCTGGGAAAACTGTTGAGTCAGTAGTGTCTTTTTATAGGAAATTTTCAATCAATAGTAAACCAACCAGCATTTATTAGGCACTGACTGTATGCTAGGCTTTGTGCTAGTGTTGGTTATACACATTAACAGAATAAATAGAAACATCGCATATATTTCAGATACACATAGTGTAACACTGACTTAATCTCTAAATATCTTAGTTTCCACCATCTCTGTCCCATATAATAGTTTTCCATTTTCTTAAATGAAAATCTTTTTTTTTTTTGGGTTTGGTTTGTTATTATAAAGAACTTTTCATTATCGCTGTTCTGAAAGGTCAACAGGAATTAAAATTGTCTCCTTAGAACACGCCACTTGTCTGTACTTGAATAAAAATTATTTCAGCTGTCACTATAAATCACAGAGTATAGCAGATCTCCTTAGCTTACCTAGTTGGTTGCTAGATTAAACAGTTAAATAGGGTGGGGTGGATTAGGAAGCATGATAGAACAAAAAAATCTGTGATTGCATTTCAGTTGTGCAGCTGTTCAGCAAATAGTGGCACAGCTGTTTCTGATAACGTGAAACAGCTATTAAGTAAGGAGGTTTTGTCCGATAGTAGTTTGCAAGTGCTTATATAATATACCCAAGAGGCCTACATAAGAAGGCAGCTTTTCATAAATGATTTTTAATCCAGTTACCCAAATAAATTT
Source organism: Pseudochirops cupreus (assembly GCA_028627135.1). Classification (NCBI taxonomy): domain Eukaryota; kingdom Metazoa; phylum Chordata; class Mammalia; order Diprotodontia; family Pseudocheiridae; genus Pseudochirops; species Pseudochirops cupreus. The sequence continues at coordinate 481,578,542 of CM053580.1, forward strand.
ATATTGAATCAGGCAAGCGTCTTGCTGAGGTACCTTATTCACACCCTAGGCTGATACAATTAGTGCCATCCGTTAATAGAGCAAATAAAGAATAACATTTACTTTCTTCACTCTAGATTTCTTAAAAATCTGTAATTTGGAGAGGGGAGGAAATGGAAAGGGTTATTCTTGACTTGGAGGAAACTGTTGCCTTGTGTTATTTTGGGTATGTATCTCTGGGCCTCAGTTTTGTCATCTGTAAAATGAGAGTATTGGCCTGATAACCTCTGAATAGTTCTATGATCCTATGTGAATGGACAGCTAGGTGGTGGACAGCTAGCACAGGTCCAGGAGTCCGGAAGACCTGAGTTAAAATTCAGCCTCAGTCACTTGCTAGCTGTATAAGCAAGTTACTCCATCCCTCTCTGCCTCAGTTTCCTTAACTGTAAAACAGGAATAATAATAATAGCACACATGTCCCAGGGTTATTGCAGTGCTCAAATGAGATAATTGGAAAGCACACAGCACAGTGCTGGCAAATAGTAAGTACTACATAAGTGTTAGTTGTTCTAAGAGTGCTGGGATTGCTTCCTTTTGGGAGAAAGCACTAAGCTGCTTATCATATGTCCTGGTACAACTGTCTCTGACATTTGTGAACCTGGACGTTTAAAAGGAGGAAGAATCATTTTATTCAACAGTCATTTATTTATGTGTAATGCACCTTATTGAGTACTTGCAAAGAGAAAAAAAATCACCAACAAAATAGTCCCTGCCCTCAAGGAACTTGTATTGTAATGCTTTGATATTGTATTTTTCTGTGTTAATTCTGATGCTTTTCTCATTTGATTGTTAATTATTTTGGTTCTGCCTTCTTAAAGGCTTGGGGCATTTATGTATGATCTTGCCTTTTTTATATGTTTGTTTTTATTTACGATTAATACATTTATAATAGAAGGTTTTCATCAACTCCTGTCAAGTATCAGTAAGTAAAAAAAGAAGCTTCAGGAATTTCCTAAGGAAATTAAAAAACAGCTGGCCCTCTATATACTCAGAGAGGACTAGGGGATATCATGGGAGAGAGATCTGTGAACCTTCTCGATCCAAATGAAAGAAACTCCTATCTTCATGATATGTTGTTAGTAATAAAGGATCGGATGGCCATGTGCTGTTATGCCGCATTGTGTTGTACATGTAGTTTAAGAATTTTAAGGAACTTTATTTTTAAATGTTTTATTGATGCTTTTTTAAAAATAGATAGGGTTGTCACTTTGAAATGCCCCAACCTCCTCTGATATAAAAAAAAGTATGGAGAAGCGAAACAAACACATTTGACATGTTTGATATCATATGCCTAATTCTGCAGCAATAATAGCCTCTCTTCCAAAAGGAGGAGGTAGTATCTTTCTACCCAGTCCGATTAAACCAAGACAGTGAGGTGGTACCATGGATAAAGTACTGGATCTGGAGTCTAGAAGACCTAAGTTCAAATCCAGCCTCAAACACTTCCTAGTTCTGTGACCCTGGGAAAGTCATTTAATTTCTGCCTCAGTTTCCTCAACTATGAAATGGGGATAATAATAACAACAAAGTTGTTGTGGAGAACAAATAAGGTAATATTTTTAAAGTGCTTAGTAATGCCTGGCAAATAGTAAGCATTTAATAAATGCTTATTCCCTTTCTTCCTTTACCTGCAATTAAGACTGGTCATTATTCTTTACATCTTCCTTTACATCATTGTGGTGATGGTGTGCACTTTATAGTCAGTTTGGTCACCATTCCAGTGATGCGGCTAAAGAGCTAGGGGTAATTAATTGTTTTAAACGTAAGCATTGCTCAGGATTCTCTCACTGGCCTCTTTTTCCCTGTTCCTTGCCAACATCAAATATACCCACAACTTTAGCTCTATCATCTCTACACAAACTATTCCTTTATCTTTATTTCTAACCCTAACCTATCTCCTAACCTTGATGCCCAGCTGCCTCTTGAGCAGCCCCACCTGGATATCCTGCTAGGACCTCAAATTCATCATAACCAAGACAAAACTGAGCATCTTCCACACCAAATTAGCTCCTCCTTTTGACTTCCCTATTCTCTTTGGATCAGAACTTCATTGATTCTTGATTATTGCTTCTCCATTACCTCCTACAACCAATCGGTTCCCAAATCCTGACAGTGTGACCTCCATTTTGTCAACTTGTACCCATATTTTCTTCTTTTAATTTTATTTTTTATTATCAGCTTGATGAACATAAACATTTTCTCGTGTAATAAGAACAGAAAAATAGGATTGTATGTGACACCATGAACTTGTATTATATGTAGCTTTTTTTTAAAAAGTATATTAAGTTGAACACAGTCGTAACATCAGTCCCCTGCTTGTCTCTGAACTCCCTTCTACTCTCTTCTAGGTATTATTTTAAATGTTTTATCAAAACTTCCTTCTTTCTTTTCTTTTTCTACCTCTTCTTTTTCAGGCGAGGGGGTATAAGGGTATGTCTCCATCTATTCTTTTCCATTTCTCTGGTCAGGACTTTATTGCCTCTTGTCATATTGTTGTTGTAATCCCCTAATTAGTCTTACAACATCTATTCCCTATTCCTACTCCAATCCATCATATACACCACTGCCAGATTAAGCTTCTTAAAGCACAGTTTGGACCGTGGCACTTTGTTTTCAAGCACCTGTTTGAATGCCTTCAGTTATTCCATTGACTAATGAATAAAGCCCTTTAGCCTAACATTCAATAAGACCTAATTCCATACTATCTTTGCTTCATTACTTACTGTTTCTCTACATAGAAGACAGTGGATAGTGAGCTGCCCTCAGGGTCAGGAAGGCTTGGTTCTGCAGGAAGTCCTTCCTCTCCTCTCGCACATACAGGCTACAAAGGGCTATATGGGAGTGGGAAAAAGGCTAGAATAATATTATCTCATTTGATCCTCACAATAACTCAGCAAGGTAGAGTGCTGTTATTATTCCTGTTTTACGGCTGAGGAAAATGAGGAAAACAGGTTAAATGACTTGTCCAGTTGATCAGTGCCTCAGGTCAAATTTGAACTCGGGTCTCCCTGATTCTTAACCCACTACTCTATCCACTGCTACCTGGCTGCCTAGAGAAAAGTGAAAGTTAGAGGATCGAAATTTGTTGTGTAGCTTAGTGAAACAAAGTGGGAGAGGTAACTGCATGGTGGAGATTCTTTATGTCTCGTGTAATCCTTTTTCTGTTCTTCCCTATATGTGAAATGTTCGTGTTTGCTGGTGACACACACACATTCTGAACTTTATAAACACCAGCAAACATGAACATTTAATATATTTCATATATATATATATATTTATATATATATATATATACACACACACACACACATATATATGTCTGTGTGTATATACATACATACATATATGTGTAGATATAGATATATATAAAACCCTGTTTGCCTTAGTTCCACATCTGTGAAATGAGCTGGAGAATTTCCTGATGCATGTGTGCATTTATTCACACACATATATACATATACACACATATAAATACACATATATAAAAATGCATATACATGCACATATGTAATTGAATTCCTTCTTTAGGTCTTTCTAAACTTTGTTAGTATGGTTTTATTCTCTTGTGGGGAGGTATATACTGTGGGTGTGCAGGGATTTTTGTATGCACTGATCTGGGACATGTTTCTCCTCAAAGATCTAGCAGACTTCTATTTTCTGGTACGTTCTGTATCCTCTTGAATTAGGGAGAATGCTAAGGAAGAATGAGTCTGATGAATCTATTCTCCATTACAGATCAAGTGCCCTTAGTACCCAGTGAACAGGCCAAAACATGCCCAGGTTGCTTTTGCCAATATGTTCAAAAAAGTTCTCAAAATGAAATAGAAACCTGTTTAGCAGCTTTGTCAAGCAGGTGCAAAAGGCTTATTGTAAATAAAGTCTCCCATTGTCTGACTCTAGTAAGAAAAAATATTGCCAGGCTGGTGGTTTGGTCTTGTTCTGCTGTCCAATGACTCAGCTTTTACCATGAAGCCAGAAAAGTGACTTCCAGGGCGACAATGACTTGTCCAATGCTTTTCAATTCTGCCCATTGTGATAGTTCTTTACAAGCAGTCTTAAGAGAAACAACATTATACTTCAGAAAATAATCTTTGGGTTTTTTTCCCCCTCAGTTCTTTCTTGTTTGGTTTGTACATTTTCTTTGGCAGCTTGGAAGTGATATCATTACAGTAATGTAAATATTATAATAGTGTAATGTAACTTACTAAAAGGAAGTTTAACTGGAATTGGAAAAATGAACAATGGAAAGAGAATGAAATATATCCTGCTCCTCTCAGAAGAGAGGTGGGGATTCACTAGGGTAGAAAATTACATACATCATTAGACACAGTCACTGTATTTAGGTGTTGTGGTGAGCTGCTCCTGACTCAGGACTGACCTCTGATTTTGTTGTTCAGTCACATCTGACTCTTTGTGACCCCATTTGGGGTTTTCTTGGCAAAGATACAGGGATGGTTTGCCATTTCCTTCTCCAGGTCATTTTTACAGATGAGAAAACTAAGGCCAACAGGGTTAAGTGACCTGTCCAAGGTCACACAGATAGTAAGTGTCTGAGGTCAGATTTGAACTCAGAAAGATGTGTGTTCCTGACTTCAGGCCCAGCACTCTATTCACTATGCCACCTAGCTGCCCACTCTAATAGTTTAGGTATATTTTTTAAACCAGACACTTGTAGGTGATTCAGTAGACAACAAAAAGAGGTTACTTAGCCATGGTATAGGAAGGATACAGTACTTATATCGGATAGATATGTACCCCTCACCAATTCTGTATGGAAATACAATGTCCCAAAAGCCTGGCTTAGGTAGATCCTAGCAGTTTTAAGTTCTAAAAGTTTAGTGTACTTTTAAGCTCTAAAGCTTAAAACTAAACTTTGAATTTTGGGACACTTTATACATCAGTTCAGCAGGACAGGGTGGGGGCTTTCGCCTTTATTCTCTGGGCCAGTCAAGTCTTGGAGATGGATTCCTTAGGTTTTTGGAAAATGACTAGCCTGACCTACCTAGAATGAATAGGTAGGGAAGAGCCTGGTCTGTGATAGGTTTTTGTGCTGAACTATTTTTGCTTATTATAGGGAGAGTTAAATTTTAAGGGGACAGCGTCTGTGTGTGTGTATGTGTGTGTATTTCTGGAAATGACTATGATATAAAAACAAACTGTATCAATATCTTTTTTAGCCCTTAAATTTTAGCAATAAAGATCTAGAGAATCACAGTGTTATGACATCTGAAGTTATTTTGGAGACCTCTAACCAATCCTAAAATGTTTCACAAACACTCATAAAGTGACTTTTCTAAGTGTTCATTTTGAAAATAGAAATATAGTACTTAGCCTGATAGGATTGTTATGAAGATCCATCCCTCAGTCAATAAACATTCATTAAGCACCTGTAGTATGTGCCAGGCAAAGAAAAGCCAAACTCCAATTCCTATTCTCAAGGAGTTCACAGTGAGGGAGACCTCTGAGGAACAAGGTATCAACAGTAGGAGGACACCAACATGAAGGGGGTTAGGAAAGGCTTCCTGTAGAAGGTGGGCCTTTAGCTAAGACCTTAAGAAAGCCAGGGAAGCTTAGAAGTGGAAATGAGGAAGGAAAGTGTCCCAGGTATGCAGGACAGACAAGGAACATACTCAGGAGCTGAAATGTCTTGTTGAAGGTTCAACAAGGAGGCCAGAGTCACCAGATCGCAGCGTACATGATGTCCTTAGTGGGTGGGATGGGTAGGAAGACTGGAAAGGTAAGACGGGGCCAGTTTATGTAGAACTTGCTGAATGTCAAATCCCTAGCAAAATTTTAAGCATCACAAGTCATGATGACTACATTTTAAATTTGTCCACTCAGTGCTAGAGGCACCAAAAACTTTAGAGACCAGACACGATTTTTCTGACACTATCATCAGCTTTGATTTCTAGGGTTAATTCTAGCTCTTGACACTGAGTCCTTAGCGTTTTCTAGGCCTCAAACAAACTATACAATTGACATTCTATACAGAGAGCAGTTTAGACAACTCTTTTTTTATTACATGGTGACTGTTCCCCAAGACAGGGATGTTGTATAAAAACAAAGGTTCTTAACCAGGGGTCTGTGAACTTTTTTTAAAAAAATAAATAAATACAGAGTATCCCTTCTAGTGAGGATTTAAACTTCATACACATGGGTTTGTGCATTATGAAGCTTCAGTTAAGCATTGGAAGCTTAAACCTGCACTAGAACTTTTGGGACACCCTGTATTTAAATAACTGTATTTCAGTACAATTGATTTCCTTTGTAATCCTATGTATGTTTATTTTGTGAATTTTAAAACTTTATTCTGAAAAGGGTTTATAGGCTCCACCAGAGGTCTGTGACACAAAAAATGTTAAGAATCGTTGATAAAAGGTGCCATAGACTTGTGAACTCACATTTCCAATATTTCTTTTTATTTCAAAAAATGTTCCTTAGGTACACTTGGTAGATGTGAAATTAAGAGTATACTCATTGAATGTAACCTTCAGCAAAATGAGAAAGAAAAATGGTTCAAGATGTGTTACTGACTTGTTAGAAAAGGAAGCCTTAGTAGAAAAAAAAAACCTTTATACTTAGCTTTTAGAAATGTGTGACATTGAGAAAAGACAAACTCAGTGTGACAGGAAGAAATCTCACTGAAGTAAGAAATGATGTTTAAAGAAGAGGATGTATCCTCTGCTTTTTGTTATTAGAGATAGACATGATAGTACATCCTAATGGAGTCCAGAAATAAATGAAAATGAGTAGCAGGAGCATGAGTCATGGAAATTCAAAGATTGTACTTACAACCCATTTTAACCAATAGTTTCAGCTTCTTTTTTCTTAAACCACTTTTTAAAATCAGAGCATTAATAATTAATAAGCAAATTACAAAATAAATTGGTTAATCAGCAACTTTTATTTTCCCCTTCTCACAGATTTGTGTTTCTCAACAGTGAGATAATAAATAAGAGAGGAAGTCTGGAGAGGTGGATACTATCCAGAAGTGACTCTGGATAATCTATAACCTGTAGAAATGGTCTCTAAGTAATTATTTTCTTAGAATTACAGCTTGTAATATTTAACTATAGATGTTTTTGGTTTTTTGGCCTGGACCTATGATTTCAACAGTTTAGGGAACTTTCAGTCCATAAATGACTCCAACCTATGGGGAAACTTATCTGTCATTTATAGCCTTGCAGAATTGCTTTGGTGTATTTAAAAGTCAAGTAACAATGCCATGGTCACGTAATTTATCCAAAGTTACACTTTGATGGAACTGATAAAATCCAGATCTTCTGATTCCAAATCTAGTGTTTTTTCCACTAGTATGTGACAGAGCCTAGACTTGAATACAGGCAGATCTTCCTGACTTTAAGGCTGATATCTTTGTTATCATCCTTGCAGATAGATAGATAGATAGATGTAGAACTAGATATACACACATACACATATGCATATATACATACACACATGTATATCTGTGTATATATGTGTGTTTATATATGTTTATGTATATGTATATATACATATATGTTGTATGTACATATACATATATATATATATACATACAGTTTCAAGATTTACAAGGCATTTTACATATATTATCTTATTTGAGCCTCACAAAACTCCTGGGAGGTGGGTACTATTATTCTACCCATTTTACAGATAAGAAAACTGAGGCTGAAAGAAGCTAAGTGACTTGCCCGAGGTCTGGAGTTGAATCTGAATTCAGGTTTTCCTGGCTCAAAGTCCAGTACCCTATGCTCTTCTCTAGCTGTTTCATGGCATGATGCTTCTTGCTTATAGGAACACTATTTCAGTGCAAATATTTTTGTTTCAGGCCTGTCCCAAGAGCAGTACAGTACCTACCCACAAAGGGGTGAGAGGTAAGAGGAAGTAACCTAACCAGGACTACATAAGTGGGCTTTTTTTCCTTTTTTTTCAGAGAAAAATGTCCTAATGGTGTTTTACATATCCTCAATTCTCTCAAGTCTGGTACTTTATAAGAGAAATGTCTAATGTGTAAAATTGTGCCAGTACTTTTAGTGGTAGATGTGAAATTAAGAGTATCCTCACTGAACAGTAACCTTCAGAAAAAAAAAAGTGGGGGGAGAAACTGGCCCAAGCATTTGTAATTGACTTGTTAGAAAAAAAAAAAAGCTGTGGTAGGAAAAAAAAAATTAAAGCCTTTATACTTAGCTTTATTTCTAGACAGTAGAGGGCGATAAAGAGTAAATGATTTGCTAATTCCTGCTGTATTACAGAGGCAGGAGTACAATAAATTGTTTAAGGAACTTAAATATCCACCTTTCAGATTTGTGAGCTTCTTAATTAAAGCAGCTGGCTAGTACAGTGGATGGAGTAATTGATCTGGGGTTGGGAAGGCTGAAGCTCGAACATCATCATCATCATTGTCATCAGGATTAAATACAAAGTCAAGTGCCGTTATTCTTTTACCTCTCTTCTGAGACAGCAGAGCAAGGGTGAGGGATGCTAGCTTGCTAGCCCCTTGTACAGCGAGGCATTTCTGTAGATTGTCCTCTGTCTTTAGGAAGAAAAATCAATTCTAAGGAGGTGGTTTATACAAGAGTAAAACTCAGAACTACAATATATCGATACTTTCCTTTTGGTAAAAAGCTGGTGGTCACTGAAGGGACCAAAAACACGCATGTATTGAATATGCATGGTTTTATGCTGGCTCTTCCATTCAAAGTGAAGGCCCATGAGGATAAACATCTTGTTCTTGCTTTCCTTTGTATCATTAATGCTTAATACAATATCTGGTACAAAGTAAACCCTCAATCAATGCTTGTTAACCCACTGACTGACTTTCACAAAGATCATATTTAGCCATTTCAGTTTGGACAAAGCTTACTGAGCAAGTTCTAGGGCTGGGATTATGTCAGATGTGTGCTTTCCCCAGAGCCCAAGCCTTGAGAGCAATTCCAGAATACAAAGTGTCAATCACTTTCCTAATTCAAAATTTCCTTTCAAGCATACCTTCTAAGCACTCCTCTGGTCTATAAACATTAGTTCTCTACTTGATAATCCAATTGGTCTCAAGAATAGCCTGGCACCAAGTGGTATTAGCCACCATCAGTAGGAAATGCATCCATTTTAGAGCTAGTGCACCTTTGGCTCAATGGACCCTTTGGTTTTTCCCATGGATTGCATGATTAGATGCTTAACCTGGGGAGAAAACTGCTCTTTTTTTTTCTTTTTTTGGCTTTTCCTGGCAGTGCACCCTAACTATGAAATGCAGATCTCCAATTAAGACAGTTGTCTTGGCAGTGTAATATGATACTAGCAAATGGGATTTTGTAATCATACCTGCCAACAATTAAAACTCTATAAATAGAGAGACCACTTGCTTCCAAAAATACTGTGGAGTGGAAGAGCTTTTAAAAGAAGGAAAACAAAAAAGGATAAAGTTTGCTTTTGCAATGAGGTTTATTCTCCATACCAAAAAATAAAAAAAAAAGAATAATCTGATATAAGTAGATCTGTCTAATCTAGCTCCTTCACACTTTTCTGTTGTTGTTTAGTCTTTTTCAGTCATGTTCCACTCTTTGTGACCTCATTTGGGGTTTTCTTGGCAAAGATACAACAGTGTTTTGACATTTCCTTCTCCAGCTCATTTTACAGATGAGGAAACTGAGGCAAAAAGGGTTAAGTGACTTGCTCAGGGTCACATAGCTAGTAAGTGTCTGAGACCAGATTTGAACTGAAGAAGATGAGTCTTCTTGACTCAGGCCCAGCACGCTATCCACTGGGCTACCTAGCTGTCCCCCTTCACTCTTTTACCACTTCACAAAAAAACCCGGTATTTTAAAAACACATGTCACAAATTAAGTCAGTCTAGCATCTATGTTAACACAGAAGGTGAGAATCTAAACAAAATAGAGAACTTAGAGTATATTAAAGAAATTTTTTTAAAAAGGAGCATTGAATAAAAATCAGAGGAAGTGCCCACTAGTGACTGCAGTTGCTACTTGTAATTCTGTCATTTAAAATTCAATTTATCAAATGCTTATTAAGGTTCATTTTTGCTGAGTAATGTACTGTATGTGCTGGGGGAGATATGAAATTTAGATGAGACAGAGTTGCCACCTTCACGAACCTTATAAGGACACGATAATCCCAAAGATGGCCTTTGCATAATACCAGTCAACCCATTTCTCTTTGCATGCCACTGGGGACATTCATGGCCATAGAATTAAAAGAGCCATGATATGGGAAGAGTGTTTTAAGAGGCCAAATGTGGGCAGAGATCAGTTGGGTATTTTTAAAGTGGGCACAGGGAGGGGAAGAGGATAGTTGATTTTGTTAGTAGTCTTAATGATCAAACTAAACTTAAATTCAGTCACTGGTGGTTGTTCTTCCCCTCCCCATCCAGTCCTCTCCTAGGTTCTAGTTCTTTCTTTTTAAAAAAAATTTATCCACTTTATTTATTCGCTTTCCACATTCCGCAATTCTCACTCCCCACTTTCCCCACTCCCTCCTCCTAAAGGGAGTTTTAGATATAAAACCTTTGTCATTAAAGATTAGTGTTCAGAATCCTCCTTCTTCATCTTCATATAGACAGTAAACAACCAGAGAAGTAAAATAGTGTGTGTCTATTTGTCCTTTAAGAGCATTGGATTTTGAGTGAGACGACACAAAACTTACTACTTGTGTTATTATGGGAAATTTAATTAACTTTTCTGGACTCAGTCTTCTCATTTGTAAAATGAAAAGACTGGACCAGGTTGAGTTCTAAAGTTGTTTCCAGTTCTGAGCCCTAGAAAGCTTAAACACAGTACCAGTGAAGTTAATTACTGAAGAAGATGGTATATAATAAGCACTAGCATGGGGCAGCTAGGTGGTGCAGTGAATAGAGCACCCGCCCTGGAGTCAGGATGACCTGGGCTCAAATCTGGCCTCAGACACTTGACAGTTAATCAGCTGTGTGACCTTGGGCAAATCTCTTAATCCCAATTGCCCCCTCCAAAAATATTAAAATTAAAAAAATATATAATAGGGGTGGCTAGGTGGTACCAGCCCTGGAGTCAAGAGGACCTGAGTTCAAATCCAGCCTCAGACACTTAACACTTACTAGCTGTGTGACCTTGAGCAAGTCCCCCGATTGCCCTGCTTTCTCCCCTCCAAAAAGCAAATATATAGATATAGATATAGATATAGATATAGATATAGATATAGATATAGATATAGATATAGATATAGATATAATAAGCACTGGAAATAAGTTCCTGGAAAATTGTAGGCACTTAATATATATAATAAGCACTAACTTTTTAAATCATTCAAACTTAGGAAGACTCTTTGATTTGTGGCCACTGTTGTTTGTGGCCACCTTTTTAGGCTCTTGATTGACCCAGAGACTTTAAAAAGAGCTAAACAATTTCTGGTTTATGCCCACCGAAATGGTCTGCCTAGTGCTGTTGGTCCTATGAAGTATGTAACCATGTCATATTACTTGAAGCCAAGGAATCTTTAAAACCCTTCTCTGGCCCTATCTTTTTATTCACTATACAAAATATAAGTGGGAATACTGTTGAAAATTCACTCCCCTTCTGTTCATTCATTTCCCCAAAACTTTGTTGGTACTAAGATCATTTCAATGCCGGTAGACTGACATTTCTGCTTGCTGAATAAATGAATGGATGAATCCAGTCTGGTCAATGAGTAGTATGTAAAAGTTATGGAAATGTTTGAGAAGCTGCTAGTCTAGCTCCCAGTCCCATACCTTCTTCCCTCTCCCTTCTTTTTGTAAGCATTTTGAGGACAAGGTCTATCTTTTGTCTTTCTTTGTATCCTCAACTTTTAGCACAGTAGCTGGCCCAAAGTAGGTACTTAATTGACATTTATTGACTGAAAGAATTGATGACAACCTTTGGCTCTGTATTTTTTGTTACTCAGTTGTTTCAGTCGTGTCCAACTCATTGTCATCCCATTTGGGGTTTTCTTGGCAAGGATACTGTAGTGGTTTGCCATTTTCTTATCCAGCTCATTTTACAGATGAGAAAACTGAGGTAAATTAGATTAAGTGACTTGCCTAGGCTCACATAGCTTGTAAGTGTCTGAGACCAGATTTGAACTCAGGAAGATGAGTCTTCCTGACTTTAGCCCCATCACTCTATCCACTTCCCCATGTAGCTGCTCTTGGCTCTGTATAACCAATTAAAATCATCCTCCTCTTCTGTTTCTTTTCCCTTTCCCTCTCATTCTTTTTCTTCCTCCTCCTCCTCCCCCTCTTCCTCCTCCTCTTCCTCCTCCTCTTCTTCTTCTTCTTCTTCTTTTTCTTCTTCTTCCATCTTCTTCTTCTTCTTCTTCTTCTTCTTCTTCTTCTTCTTCTTCTTCTTCTTCTTCTTCTTCTTCTTCTCAATAGTTTAAAACATTTGTGACTTCATAAGTATGTTATTCATTATACTAATACAGGTCAACCTCTCCCCCAACTCCCCATATCTTAATAGATTGCTTCACAGTTGCCATGGCCAAAAAAATCATCACTGCAACCCTGGTCAGCTGTAAGTTACATGAAAGCAGAGGCTATTTTATTTTTGTCTTTGTATACCTCATGCCTAGCATAGTTCCTGGAAAATTGTAGGCATTTAATCAATTCATATGAAATTTAATTCAGTTGAATTGAACTACTTGGTGATTCTTTTTCTGGGAAATGTGTCTCTCCAAACTTAGATAGGTTGGCCCTTGTATAACAATAGGATTATGGGATCATTGATTTCAATTCGAAAGGATGTTATTTGTCATCTAGTTCAATTGTTTAATATTATAGATGAAAAAAACTTGAGGTCTGAGAGAAAAGTGACTTGTCCCATTTCCTATAAGTAGTAAGTAGAAGAGCTGGGCTTGAAACTACTTCCTCTGAGCCCAAATCCATTGGTTTTTCCCCCTTTATCACTTCTCTCTGTTCAATCCTCAAGGCCTGTGTAGTTGAGTAGGTCCTGCCAGAGAATGGCCTTTGCTGTCATGATCTTCTAGATGCTGGGTGGCACAAAAACAGTAGACTTGGAGTAAAGAAGATCTGAATTTGAATCCTACCTTCATATTTACTAGCTGTAAATGAGCAAGTCACTTAACTTCTCAACCTCAGTTTCCTCCACTGTAAAATTTAGATAATAATAGCACTTACCTTACAGGGTAGTTGTGAGGAGACTCAAAGGAGATGTAAAGTAACTTGAAATCCTTCAAGAGCTGTATAAATGCGAGTTATTTATTATAGTCTTACAGAACCAGGTTCATCTCCAGACCACAATGAGTCATTTGGAATAGGACTGGAGCATTATTATTTATAGGGCTGGACTAGTAATGACTGGTGGTAAGTAACCTGAGACTTCTTACCATTATCAACAATTCATTACCCTGTAAGGCAAAGTAGCCCAGAATTATTTACATGGCTTCTTAACTATGTTCTTTACCCATTTATTCATTAGCATACAGTAGCTCTCGGTTGTTAATTATCTTCATCTGTTGTGTTGAAATTAAATGTAAGAGCACATGGCTATAAAGAACTCAAGGCTTCTATGATATTGATCATTGCCCCTTACCAAGTACAGTTTTGGGGAACCCCCAGTGATACAAGTCTGTTAAATCCCACAGAAAATGTGATAGAATAATGAGAAGAGTAGCCAGAGTTCTTAGGAATGTTTTAAAGCAGTGGTTCTCAACCTTCCTAATGCCACCACCCTTCAATACTCACATGTGGGCGTATCTGCATGTGGGCAGACCCGCCTGGAGACGGATAGAGGAGTGGTGTCTGGGTTCCTAAGACCATCGGAAATGTGTGTTTTCCGATGGTCTTAGGAACCCTGTGACCCCTGTGAAAGGGTCGTTCGACCCCCAAAGGGGTCGCAACCCACAGGGTGAGAACGGCTGTTTTAAAGCAAAAATTTCAGTAAGGCAGAACTAGAACATAGATATTGCTGCTACAGCAAGGAATGAATAATACCTCTGACCTAGATAGGAAGAAAAAGATTCATTCATTCATTCATTCAATAAGTATTTATTGAGCACCTATAAAGACGTTATCCTGGACAATAAAAAGGATACAAAAATAGAGACAGCATGACATAATACGATGTAGGGTTTATAGTCA
>CM053580.1:481593181-481609174 GCA_028627135.1 Pseudochirops cupreus
TTATAAACATACATAGATATAACAATAATAAAACCTATTATTATGATTATAACAGTATTACTGACATTTTTGATAAAATTATCCCTTCTTTCAAGATGTTTAGCACTCGTTAAGACAGGTGAGACATATGAGCAGAAAAATACCCAGGAAAGTACTGTGTTCAAGTAAAGGCCTAAATGTTTAAAAACATACATAAATCACACGGTAAGATTTGACCAGTAGTATGCCATTCCCTTTTATCTTTTGATTTTTTTTTTTTAGTTTAAAAGAACATTTTTGATTCACTAATTAAAAGCACATTGCTTCTGTACTTTTAAGAACTGGTAGCATTTGCATCCTTGTAGAGACATACAACCCCGGAGTACTTAACACTCTAGGTATCAGATACCTTGCACACCTCAGCTATTAAGGCTATTTTCAATGGAGCTTGTTTTTTTTTTTAAAGGAAAATGGTTCAATTATGGTTTACTTAGTGATTTTTTTAAAAAAATGAACCAAGTAGGTAATAATGAGAATCCTAGACTGTTGAAGGTAGAAGACAGCTTAGGGATCATCCAGTCCAAATCTTGCATTTTACAGGTGGGAAAACTGAGGTCCGGGTCACACAAATAGCAAGTGCCAGCTGCTATGAAATTTCAGGTCTCTTGACTTCACACTCCATATTGTATTCTCCCATGCTATCTCTAGCTATCTTGGGAGCCATCACAAAACCCAGAATCAAGTTCACAAAAGGCAGTAAGTGTCAAAGGAAGAATCCGAACTCCCCTGGAGTTGCCTGTTTTGCCACTCACAGTAGAACTTTTTCCAAAAGGTTCCACGTGCCAAGAGCAAGCGCACAGACGTACAGTAGGTTTCCTGCGAGCCAGACAGAAACCTCAGAATCTTGCACACTCTGTCCAGGGTTTGGGGGCTGGGCTGGAGAAGGAAGTACAGTACTGTATTACCAGGGGAAACACAGAAGCTCCCGAAATCGGCTCCTCCTCTGAGGATCAGCAGATGGCTTTCCGAGTTTGACTTGAAAGGAGGACTTTAGAAATGTTCTGCCCACGGAAAGGTATGTATGAGTGCTCTCAGCGTTTACTCAGGTGATTTTTGGAAGTCAGATGAGTCAGAGTGTGTTCAGAAGCAGGACTTAATTCGTGTTGTGTGATCGAAGCCCAGCAGATAGATAAGTCTGTTGTTTTTTTGCCTTCAGCCAGAGAATACTGAGGAGAAACAAGTAGAAACTGTTAGAAGAGAATAGAATAAATATATATAAGCATGTGTTTATACACATGATTTCTCTGAAGCAGGAAAAAACCCAGTTTCTGAGCTGTCCCCCTTGTCCTACAGCCCACTGCAGGTGCTACTGATGATTGCAATTCTGTAAGGAGCTGCTCCCAGAAATAGCCTGAGAAGGGCATTTTGAAATCTGTATTGTTTTGTTAAAAAGGCCTTTCAGAGTGTATCATTAGCAAGGCATGCTTTTAGTTCTTTCCAAGGAATTGATTTATATCAAGGTCAGAAATGCTAAAGCTGAATTTACTTTAATTGCCTTATCTCATCTTGTTTTTAAAGTCTTCCAATTTTGAGGTATAACTATGATCACAACAGCATTGACTGAGTAGGCCCCTTAATTGACATGTGCTGATGTCCCATACTGCTAATAAACTTCATTAAAGCCTTCTTAATTGCCTGTCTCTTAAAGCTGCGTAATTTTCTTCCTTTTTCTTTTAGAAGTTTATTACTTTAAGTTCTATGGGTGAGTTCAGGAGAAATGTGGGGATAGATAGACTTTTTTTAAAAAGAGCTTTGCTGGTCAAAATAGCTGAAGCATCATTGTAATTTATGGATCGACTTGTTCTTTTAAATTGAAGGACTAAAGATATAAAAAGAACTGGGGCATGTAAGTAACCTCTTTGATTTTTAATGGCATGCAGCAGATGGAATTCATTATTGACTTTTAAAAATGAAAATGCCCAGATTATTACTTATTTATAAAGTCTTGTCCGTCAAATGAAGTAATTACCATTACCAAGTTGGTTTTCCATAATTGCAGCTGTGCGAGGACAACACTAAACTCTAGGATGTACTACCACACTGGTGAAAGCCTAATGATATTTTACATGATTAATTTCAAATTAATAATCAAATAATGTGCTTAACATTTAGGATTTTGAACCTCTATATCTTTGCTTTTTAGTCCATTATAGAACAAATTCTTAGGCAAGTCCAAGTGCTTAAACGGAAATGTTTTCAACTAGAAATAAACAATAGTCAAATTGAATTCCTACAGTTTACTGTTTAAATAAGGTGTTAGTAGGCATAAACATCAAGGATTCTGAGTTAGCACTTCAGATGACTTGTTTTAGTCTAAATTTTTTTTTATTCTAAGTTCAGGTTTCTATAAAATTATAACAGAAGTAAATATTGATAAGAACAAAAGGTAATGTCTAGATTAAATTTACTTATAATATTTATAAGTTCTTAAAAATACAATATGATGCAAACCTTGTATTATTTGGATTGAATCAGAATTTTGAGTTTTTAAAGTCTAAATTCTTTAGTATTTAAATTTGAAGTGTTTTACAGAAATAGAGCAAAGACATGAAATCCCTGATATTAGATTTAGGACTATAGTCATTATGTCTTTGTTATACTGTATACATATTGTCCTCATTTAAATTAGGCATTTTAAAATGGTAAGAAAAAGAAAGGATGAGGATTATATTTGGAAGTTAGTTTTCTCCAGTTCATCATGATTCCTATTACTTCTGCATAAAGGCGACATTAGAGCCAGCTTAAAACCAACAACTCCTCCTATATTGTTTTTCTTTTTCTGTCCTTCTAAGAAAATTTTCTTGAATAAATGCTTCTTAATTTCCTTTTACTTCATAATCCCTTAGGCATTCCCTTGTCATATTATACTGTTCACTAGTTGTCACGTCTGTTTATAAGAAAGCCAGCAAAGAATATTTCACATGTGTATTTTGCCTAACTAGATTATTATTCGTTTTTCCTCAGCAATCTTCTTCTTTTGCATTACAGGCACTGGGAGGCCTTTAATAAATGCATATTTACTGACCTCACACTTAAATTAGACTTTTTAAAATGTCATATAATATACAAACTTACCAAAAATTATAATAAACTATAGATAATTATAGGTACATAATGTTTATATGTATTACATATAATGTTTGTGTATATTGTTTTATAAAGTGAAGGCTAAGTATTTTTCTAAATGTTTATCAAGTTGTACAGTTAGTTGGTGTAGTGGATAGTGCACCAGGTCTGGAGTCAGGAAATCATGAATTCAAATATGGCCTCAGATATTTACTAGCTTCATGATTCTGGGCAAGTCACTTAACCTCTGTTTGCCTTAGTTTCCTCATCTGTAAAATGGGGATAGTAATAGCATTTGCCTCTCAGAGCTGTTTTGAGAATCAAATGAGATAATAATCATAAAGAATGTGGCATAGTGTCTGGTACAGAATAAGCACTGTGTAAATATTAGCTATCGATAACATTTTTATTATTACTGTGTTTCAACAATCCAGATTCCCAGAATAAGACATTTAAAATATACCCCATAAGTCTATTAATATGATTGCCAGATATGGCCTTACTCGAGAATTTCTACTACTAATGAAATCACAGGTACAGTCCCTATCCCTATCCTCTCACAGTCCTATTACAATTTCTGTGATCATATAATAGTTATAGATTGTATTTTTTCTTCATTGCAAACATCAGAGCTGCTTAGTACATTTTTCTCTTGAGTCATCACCAATAGCCAAAATGTACTTTAACAAAACAGTTCCTGGTAAATTAACCTTCATCAAACAAAAGACCTTTAAACACCATTCAAACGAACTCAAGCCTTTAGTTTTATGCCAGTAATATCTAATTATATATACTACTTCCTGAACTCTCTCTTGGAACCTTTTACTTCTAGGGGTTGTTTGATCTTCTCAATTCAAAATTCTAACCAGAATGGGAATTGTGTATACAAATTTGGCTTCTATGGAAATAAAGTTCCACAAGCATCCCAACAGGCGACACAGATGTAAAGCAAATTGCTTAAGAGACAGAAAGAAAAGCCACAGTAGTCCCTGTGAAACCACCCTTCACATTAGGCCTATTTATTTGGTAAGGGATGATTAAATGATTTTACAGCTAAGAGAACCAGTAAGGAATTGTTTCTGTTGTCAGCCTTATATTCAGGACCAGCCCTCTGCAGCATCTCATGTGGACCACTTCACAGTACGTTGCATTTCCATGTAATTCTCCCCTGGAAAAGGAGAGGAGTAATGAGAACTCTGAACATTTACCCAGCAAAAAATGATATGAGAGTATTCATCAGAATTAATCAAATTCCAATATCTCTTCTAAATGTCATTTGATTAAAACATCTGTATTTTAATATGGTCATTTGACATGTACAGGCATACTCTGCTTGGCATTAATTGGTTTGGTGAAAATGCTGTGTTATATGAAGCAATATTATGAGGACAATTAGCACCAGTGCCATAAAAACAGTGTTATAGACCTATTTTGATAAAAATCAGGGCTACTAGGTGGCGCTAGACAGCCAGAATGCCTGGCCCGCAGTCCAGAAGACTCATCATCCAGAGTTCAAACGTGATCTCAGACACTTACTAGCTGTGTGACCCTGGGCAAGTTACTTGACCTTATTTACCTCAGTTTCTTCATCTGAAAATGAGCTGGAGAAGGAAATGGCAAACCAGTATCTTTGCCAAGAAAACTCTAAATGGAGTCACAAAGAGTCAGACACAACTGAACAGCAACTGATAAAGTCATTGATCCATTGAAATATTATCACAAAGATGTAAGACATATATAACTTTATAACTTTCCACTAGAATTTTGGGTAGGCTTATAGAGCTAGAAGGCACCGTAAAGATCACTTAGTCCAGCCCTTTAATTTACAGATGTGAAAAATGAGGCCAAATATCAGTGTCGTTATTACAGAATAATATTGGTTGGATAACCTGAGTAAGCAATTACGTAATCACAAAGAAATTACATAATATTTCCCATATTGATTCAAATAAGTGGATGGTTTTATTATCTAACTTTATTATAAAGTAGAATCATTTTATAAGTTATTTTTTATTTGCACTTTGTAATTTGTTCTAACCCTCTTCTCCACTCATATATAAGATCAAGAATCAACTGTATAAGGATATTGCATTTAGTAAGGCAGGACCCGGTTGTGAATAATTAGAAACAGTGGGATCTTATGCAGTATAAATTGAGGGACCATATTCAGGGTTCACCGCCTAGAAATATCTAACTCATTGTTTGGCATGGTCCCTGAAATACTCTCATTAAAGTTTCATTTCTTTGTATGCTGAATATTCTCTTCCAGTTCACCATGATTTAGAATGCGCAAATACACCTGACAGGCTAGTACCTTCAGCTAACGCTTTTCTAGTGATTCAGTGAGTTGACATAATTCTCCAGGGAGAGTGGGACATGAGATAGGAGGCAAATAAAAAGATTTTAGGAGGGTTTGGAAGGGGCATGGGGGTGAGAGTGGAGAGATGCTAAAATGAGGAATGTAATGGAAAAGACTTCTCTATTTCCATAAAGGTCATTTTATATCTTTAAATTTCCTTTCCAAAGAATTAGCCACCCTGGGTAGTCTAGGCTTATTTGTAGATTAAATGAACAAATTTATTTTTCCTTTCTAAACTGCCAATTGTCCTACACATAGTAGGTGTTCATTAAGTGTTTGTTGATGAGGAGGACAGTGGATTAACCCAATTTGAGGATACTATTTAATCTACAGCTTTAAGCACATCTAATATAATCTGGTTTATTTAAACCAGAATTTGGAAAGATGGCATTGCTCCTTAAGATGGCATTGCTGTTGCTGTTGTCTATCAAGATGTTGAAGGGGAGGGGGGATACAAGTGCTACAGCTAGCACCATGAAGGGCTTTTCATCCTTTCTCTGGCTCTCCACTAACACGAACTGCCCTGTTTTTAGAGGTGGAGGCAATCACCTGCCAGCCTTACCATAGTCACTTATTTCAAGGATACGCTAGGTTTTCAAATGATCTTCATTGTTGAAGCTTTACTCAACACTGGCCCTGGCCCTTGATATCACCTGAACTGTGCTGGCTTCAGACCCTGCCCATCTCTCATTTGTTTGTACATGCACCAAACTGCTCAATGTCTGGAAGAGCTGAGTCTAAACATACCTTAAGGACTTGTAATTTTTGAGTGTGTAGGCATGTCCTCCACCCTCACATATCAAAGGCCTTCTATTCTTTGGTAGATAGCTTTTGTGAGCTAATGTGACAAAATAATAATTAGTAATAATAATCTAATTTAATATTAATTTATATAAGTTATATATAATATATATAATATTATATATAATATATGATTATATAATATTAATTAATAGTAATAGTAATAATTTAATAGTAACAAAAATAGTAATAATAAAATCCATTACTTAGCAGTCAATATGGCCATGACAGTCTGTGAATTTGACTACAAGGGTCCATGGTTAATGAGACAAAGTCCGTTGTGGGACCTGGACTAAAAGTTTTTCTAGTTTTGTAGGACCTGGCAAAATTTACTTGCCACTGGCAGAACCTTCAAGAACTCAGGCTTACCTTCACAACATGATGAGGGAATGGGGGGCAACTAGATGGCAGAGTAAATAGAGTGCTGGGCCTGAAATCAGGAAGACCTGAGTTCAAGTACAGACTCAGATACTTGACCTTGTGCTAGCCGCTTCACTTCTGTTTCTTCATGTGTAAAATGGGAACAATAATAGCACCTGTCTCATAGGGTTGTGGGGCAGCTAGGTGGCACAGTGGATAGAACTCCAGACCTGGAGTCACAAAGACAGGAGTTCAAATCCAGACTCAGACACTTACTAGCTGAGTGATCCTGGAAAGTCACTTAACCCTGTTTGCCTCAGTTTCCTCCTCTGTTAAATGTGCTGGAGAAGAAAATGGCAAAGTACTCCAGTATCTTTGCCATGAAAACCCCAAATGGGGTCACAAAGAGCTGACCATGACTGAACAACAATACAGGATTATGGTGAGGATCAGATGAGACAAACCGCATTTTCCTTTCATGCTGATAATTCCATACATAAAAATTTTTAAAAAACTCATGGAATCAGAGATGTGTTTACTATTTCTTCCACAGTACATATTTGCATATGAGTATACAAATAATGGATATAATTTCATACCTTAACAGGAATAATTATGTTATTTGGACATTTTCCCTTTTTTCTTTGTAGAATCCTGATGGATTGCTGTCTAGCGTATTACTATAAATGCTTTCAGATTGAATTTTTGTTGTATTATCTTTCCAAACAACAAACTATTATGTCCAGAGTTATTTTTTTTCAACTCTCTGTTAAAGAGAGGTGATATATTTGCTCTTTGCTGGGTTTTCAAACTAGAATTCTTTAAATAAATAAATAAACAAGGCCTCTACAATAAAAAGGACAAATTGTATAAGTACTCTAGGGCCTTTTGTCCCAACTCCTTGAAAACATTGCAATTTTGAAAATTATCTTGAACTCTTTTTCTTTATTCTAGTTTGACTCAACCTACTCATCATAAGGGAACCCAAGTACTGCTACCTAATCAGTTACCTTTATTTTTAAAAACTAATAAAATGTCGTGTGTTATTCACTATTTCTCCTAGATTTTCTTGATTCTCTTTTTTGCTTTATGTTTTTTCATTTAAAAAAAAGTGTCTCTTGCAAATTGTTTGGGCTTCAATTTTATCATTACAAATGCATGCTATTTTTTAAAAATATATTTATGTGAATTGGCATGGTTCTCTTGCCCATTTGACCTCCCATTTTCATTTCTGTCCTAGAGTTGGTTTGGTGCTGCTTGCCCTGCTTAGTTTATGATAGGCTCTTCCATCTTCCCAATAATAATAATAAAGCTAGCATTTATGTAGCACTTAGCAGGCACTATGCTAAGTCCTTTACAAATACTTGATTTTGATATTTGATTTGGTCTTCACAACCACCTTGCAAGGTATTATTATCCCCATTTTACAGTTGAGAAAAATGAGGCAAACAGAAGTTAAGTGACTTAACCAGTGTGACATGGCTTGTAAGTGTCTGAGGCTGGATTTGAACTCTTCTTCCTACTCTAGGCCCAGCTCTCTAATCACTTCCCTACCAGGTCTTCCTCTAGCCCTAGACAGTTAACTTCCTTGACAGTAGTACGCTTGACTTTAGGAACAAGAGGCTTTCTTAGATTTCTTTGTCTGTACTCTAAATCTGTTAATTAGATACTGAGTGTTCCCAAGCAGATTTAGATTAGAAATTTATTATGACTTTTTCTTCTTCCACCAAAGCTCAAGAATAGTTTTCTGCTTTAACAACCAGATTTCAATGATGGAAAAAGTCAGCTTATAAACTTGAGCAAAATCTTGTGTTTACTATTCATTCACTTAATAATCATAAGGTTACAGGTTTCTTTTTTTTTCAATTCCATATATTAAAAAATGATGGGGCCATAGCATAGAGGTAAAATGGGGCCTTTTACAGATCATCTAGTTCAATCTTGTAATTTTACAGATGAGGAAACTGAGATACAAAGAGGTAAATGACTTGTCTAAAATGTTTGCCTATTTCACCTGAATCATCAATATTCGGAAATAGTTACCTGGAAATTTCCAGTAAGTTAGTCCTCAGCATAAATACTACTTTTAATTTTGAAGCAATATGGTTTTCTGAATTGTGATATCTAAACCTAGGTATTTTAATTTTAAATGTGCTTAATAATTACATGGCAGTGGTATATTTTATGTTATTTAATTATCTTAATTATTAATCATGGGAGAATAGCCTATTTTCATAATATGCTTCCCCCCACCCCTTTTCCATACATTCATGCCTTTTTCATACACTCATGAAAAATCAGCAAACTCTTAGTGGATACCTCTGGCATAGAGATTACAGAGGCAAATGAAAATCAGACAAACTGTGTGAGATAAAGCCTGCCTTGAAAAACGCAATTGATTGAGAAGAACGAGCAGAGTGGGGTAGAGTTAAAAAAAAAAATGGAAGAGAATCCAGTATGGAAAAGGTAGAGGAAAAGAATTCTTTTTTTTCCTTCTTTTTTTTTCCTAGAAGTGGTTTCTCGGGGGTCAAGTGATGTATTAATCATAGGAAGTAGATGTAAGACTCATTTAGTTTCTAAGTCTTCCATCTTCTAATACTTTGGAAGAGGTCATTAGCATTTGTTAACATTATTTTATTTAGTGAAAATACTTTTTATGTTCCTAAAGTAGGGAAAACATGGAGTTAGGAGACCTGGATTCACATCCCAAAGCTGATACTTTCTAGTTCTGTGTTAATGGACAGAACCACTGGTTCTGGGTTCACATTTGCCTCCTGGTAACCTTAGGAAAGTCATTTAACCTCCCTGGGCCACAGTTTCTTTATCTGTAAACTGAGAGGTTACTCCAAGTGGACTCTGAGGTCCCTTCCAGATATAGTTCTATGATGCTTTGAATTTCTCTAAATACTCAATTTTCTCATCAGTAAAATGGGAATAAGAATACTTTTCAGGGTCTGCTTCTCAGGGTAACTGTAAGAGGCTTAAAGCATTTTGTAGACCTTAAAGTACTATATAAATATGACTAGTAAACTTAATAATTTTATTATTGATAGTCATATTGACAGTATCTGAGAAGAGTAACAAGTTCCCTGTTTATACTACACTTATGCAAAAGTATCTTGGTATTACAGATTTGAAAAATTCTAATGAATAAAAATGATATCATCCCAAGATTTCAGTAACCTGGTTAGTCTCTCTTATTCTGACATTTTCTCATAAATAAATGAATAATCAAGAAAGATATGCATAGAGTATATTATATTGCATGTGTGTGTGTATATATATATGTATATATATATATATATATACACATATATATATATACACATACACACACACACAAACTACTTATGGTATATATTTTATCATTTGGTCCTGTGAGGTAGGCAAGGCAGGCATAATTATTCCCATTTTTAAAATGAGGACACTGAGGCTTACAGAGGTTAAGTGATCTGCTCGCAGTCAAGTAGCTTAGTAATTGTGGTAAATGGAATTTCAGTTCGTTTCTCCTAACCCCAAATGCAACAACCTTTCTACTATATGCTTCCTACAGAGAGAGAAATCCTAACTCAGAGCAGGATGTTATCCTACCACATTTTGGCAGATGTTAAAAGCATCTTTTTATTTTGTAGTAAAGTTAAAAAGAAGTCCCAGAATGCTACCACAGCTAGTGGAATGCATCACTTTGAGCATTGTACAAAATGTAATCTGCCATGCTGGGACACTGGACTAAAAAGGAGAGAAGAGGGCATCCTTTTGGCAATGTATAACGTGTGGATGTTGGGAAAAGGAAAGGGGAACCTTTTTTCCTACCCTGCTACCCCTATTTCATTAACTAGAAGAAACAATGTTAATGAAACATAGAACATGAATCGTAGAGACCACACTTCCTGATCACATACCTATATATTCAAGTGTCTGTTCCTTTTTCTGGATAATTTAGGTACTCCTGACATGTTATTGTACTAGTTACTTACTATGAAACACCTTGAAGGAAGTTCATCCTGGAGTAAGTTCACCCAGGCAGATGCCAATGAACCCACATGCGTGGAGTAAGAGGAGGGGAGAGATACTTCTCTTTTTTCTCTCTTTTTGTATCATCTTTTGGGCCTGTTAGAATGGAATTGAAAAAGAAAACAGAAAGAAGGGGCACCAAGGTAGCGGTAGGGAATAGTATTTTGATGTAGAGTATTCTAGAACAGTTTATCCACCCACTCACCATTTAGAAGTAGATAGTGAAATTAAGTTCAAATCGGGGCGGCTAGGTAGCACAGTGAATAGAGCACCAACCCTGGAGTCAGGAGGACCTGAGTTCAAATCTGGCTTCAGACACTTAACACTTACTAGCTGTGTGACTGTGGGCAAGTCACTTAACCCCAATTGCCCAGCAGTACCCCCTCCAAAAAAAAATTAAGTTCAAATTCTCTGGGAAGAAAAAAGTGTGATGCCATCCTATCCTAACTCTACCACACCTTAATACTTGAGCATGATACCTTTTTTCCTGAGAACTTTTAAAACATTTTGTAAACACAGTCATATTATTCATCTCACAGCATTTCTGTGAAACTGTTGAATGAGCAACACTCCTAAATTCTAACATCTGAGAAGTAAAGGGAAGTCAAGTGATAAGCACATGGACACATTGAGTTAGTGACAGGCCCAAGAATAGATCTTTGGTCTTTTGACTACTAGTCCAGTGTTTCAGTCACCAGATCATGCTGGTTTTTCATGAGTTCTCTATCAGCTGAAGATAAAATAGATGTCAGAATAGATTGTTTCCTTTAGAAGCCTCTTTTATTTCATACTAAAATTTTTGCCATCTCAAATTGGGTAAGTAGTATTGATTATTATTTAATGAGGCTACAAATCTGAACTGACCTTCCTTAATTCATAATAACATCATAGAGAAATGGAGCAGCAGGATTTATAGCATAACCATAAATGTAAGGAACCCATTTGTGCATTGATCTGTTGTGCCAAAGCATTTCTTAGGGAGTTTAACTGCCTAAACAGCTGCTCAATCTTTCTGCGACCCTGATTAAAAGGCAGAGTAAGCCTTATCATTCTTATTCAACTTCTATTGGGAATTTTTAGTGGTGTGACAGTCCTGAGTCCTTCCTTTCCTTAGGAAGCAACTCTGAAGTGAAATTCTATATCCCTGGATTAGATTAAGCAGTTCTGGGGTTCAAGGTCTTTACGAATTTGGACCTCTTGAATTGTATGGACAGTAATTAAAAATACAAAATATCAAGTAGTTTCCTCTAAATTTTAATGTGTGCTTGCAGATGCCAGGTCTGAGGAACCAAGTGGTCCCCCTTCTTAGTCTCTTCTTAAATTATAGCATGGGCCCTTTAGGTCTGTAACCCAATAGATTCCTGTTCTTTCTCCCCAAAATGGTGATCTCATTTCCTCTGAAGAGAGGAAACAGCAGGTGTTTTACATTGAAATATCATCTAAACAACATGATACAGTAGAAGGAGCCCTAGATTTGGAAACAGAGAACCTGGGTTTGAATCCCAGTTTTGCACCTAACTAGCCGTGTGACCTTGGACAAATTTCTTCACATCCCTGCTCAAGTTTCCTCATCCATAATGATCAAATGACCTCAAAAGTTCCTTCTAACTTTAAATCCTACACCCATCTGTATTCTTATAGCAGATGGTTGGTTGAATGTATTTGCTGTTGTAAGTCAACATCACAGCAAATGCCCACATCTCTAAGTCCCCACTATGAATAAAGAACCATTTATAGCAAATTGCCTGTGCCCTCACATATTAAGGTGAGCCTTACAGGGTAATATTGCTTATCACATCTATTCCAGATGATAAGGACAGATTTGACTTCAAAAAAGCAAAGAAGGAAAAAACCTCTTGGCACAGGTTAATGGTATTCAAGATAAAAATACCTAGTCCAGTCCAGCAGTATGTTTAAACTGGTGATTGCTTAAGTAAAATTTGCTAGTGTTACCCGAATTAATGTTACAGCTGAGAAAAATTGGCCACCTAAAAAGTCAGGACTCAAATATCAACAGCATATCCTTTCAGGCTCAGCTTGAGAGAACAGGAGGATACCACATGGCAGGTTGACTGAACTGTGTTAAGCCCCAAATAATAACTTTCTATGTAGCAAAAAATCCCTTGCTTATCAGGCAGAAATACTAGAAACAATCAAACCAAATAGAATAATCCACAGGAAGCTGTCTCTACCTGCTAAGCTATAATAGAAATGAGATTTGTAAAGATAATAAATGATTGATTTGCCTCTTGAAATTTCTGAGTACCTCTTCATAATTTGTAGCATCTAAAAGATTTATTTACTATACTGTGACAATTTCTTAAAGTGTACTCTATTAGCTCATTCAATTTGTATATATTGTGTGCCCACAAAGGACAGGCTCAGTGGGTTAGGGGATAATAGAATTTCGAGACCTGACCCCTTTGCCTTTACACAGTTCACTCTTGTGCTATGTGAGATTAACAGCAAAGTTAGTTAAAATTTATAAAAAGTTAAATACCAAATTAAATAGGCAGCACTGTGGGAAAATTCAAGAACTGGCATTCATTAAATAATTCCCATTTCTAATTAGGGGATCTCCCTAAGGGAAGTAAGATCTGAGTTTTAAAGGAAGGAGAGAGATATAGTCTGGTACATTGAGGGGGAAGTTATTTGAAGAAAAAGGGAACTAGATCATAAGGAATACGAGTAGAGAGTGTTGCCCAAAAGCGAGTGTCAGAAAGTAGGAGGGAGTGAATAAGTGGTAGGAGAATTGGGGAGGGAGGAGAGGTTCCCAAATTAGACTAGAGGGGAGGAAGGAAGTGATACAAGAACTTGGAGCAATAACTGAAGTGATAATCAAAAGTGGGATTTTGAACTTGGAGTCACAATTATTGTTCTGATGCTTTCTGTGTCATCATTATGGTCAAGTTACCAATCTCCTTTGTGCCTTAGTTTCCATATTTGTAAAATTATAATGATAAGAATCATATTACTATTATACTCATTCTCCTATAATGAGGGAGGGACCAGAGGATTTCTAAGATCCCTTTCAATTATACGTTTATTTGTTTCTGTAGATGTCGATAAAGTAGAAGAATGATAAGGGTGAGACTACAGAATGAAGCTAAGAGGATTGTCAGTGGAGGAGTGGAAAGAAGATGGGGAAGAGAGGTTAAAGAGAGGAAAGAGAGGAACAGTAGGAGGGTGATGTGGGAGCATGTTTGTTCTCTTTTGTTATGTATCTTTTAGATTCTTCATGAGCTTTTAGTTATAAGCTTCTTAATGTTTTGTTTTGTTTTTTGCTTTTTGGATGGGGGAAAGCAGGGCATTTGGGGTTAAGTAAGGGACTTGCCCAAGATCACATGGCTAGTAAGTGTTAAGTCGAATTTGAACTCAGGTCCTCCTGATACCAGGGCTGGTGCTCCATTCACTGTGCCACCTAGCCACCCTTAGTTGTAAGCTTCTTGAGGGTAGTACCTATGTCTGGAATCAGAGGTGTCAAATTCACCTCCAGCAGCCTAAGCCAGGAAAAAACAACTCCTGAACCAAATTAGAATGTAATTTGGAAATAGTTCACAAAATAAATTTAAAAATACTGTGCAGAATAGATGTTAACGTTTAGTTTTCTAAATTGATATGCAGCCTGCAGGGATCTGTTTCTATTTGAGTTTGATACTACTGTCTTTCACCCATTTCCTAGCAGAGTGCCATGTACAAACAATGTGCTTATTAAATGTTAATTCTGGAAAAGTCACTTAGCCTCTGTTTGTCTCAATTTCCCCATTGGTCAAATTTGAATAATAATAACAGCACCTACCTTCCAGGGTTGTTGTGAGGATCAAATGAGGTACTAATTGTAAAGCGCTTGCAATGCCTGGCACAAAGTAAGCGCCATATAAATGTTAGCTATTATTACTATTAGTGATCTCATTAATACCCTCGCCGCACCTTGGACATATGTAAGAGCTCTGGTCATGAAAGCATTAAGACCGCTGGGGCTTGGTTTCTGAATGGGGTGACATAGCACTTGATGAGAAGTTTAGAGCATAATGTTTTGTCCTCTCTATACAAAGATATGTGCCTATGTAGTTAATTTGGATATTTATAATAGTCAAAATGACATAGCCATCTCTAAGACTGGGTGGGGGGAAGGAGGAAAGGAAAAAAAGAAAGAAAGAAATTTACCTGACAGCTCTGTTATATATACAGAGGGAATAACAAGTTGCACATGGTAGATTTGCAGTTTTACGTCTAATCGTCTTTTTTATTGTACTGTGGTATGGAAATGCTTGTTTAGTTCCATAAATTAAAAATAAAATAAATTAATGTAAAAAATAAAAGACAGATATATGCCTGTAGATGAAAGATCAGCATCAAAATAACAAGAAAGCTTTATTTTTTTCTTTGACTAGATTTCAATACTTCAATCATCTTTATTTCAGAGACATAGGCACTCGCTCCACCAATGTAGATTACGATCTCTGCTTTAGCAGGAATTTTTAATAAATTTCTGTGCCCCCAAAAAGTTACTTTCCTGGTAGCCAACATTCTGACAATGAACTCCTCTGAAATAAAGTAGGTCGGTCCTCAGAGAAGAAGGAAGGAAAGGGAACAAGCATTCATTAATGCACCTCCTATGTGTCAGACACTGTGCTGAGTGTTCTATAAAATCACTGAATCCTCGCAACAACCCTGGGAGGTAGGTGTTATCTCCATTTTTACAGTTGAGGAAACTGAGGCAGAGAGTAAGTGATTTGCTTAGAGTCACCCTACTAGTAAGTATCTGAAGCTAGGTCAGGTCTTCCTGACTCCAGGCCCAGTTCTTTCTCTACTGTGAACCCTAGCAAGAGACAGATTATAACCAGGCCTATACTCAAAGCCCTTGCTAGCGCTCGCTGTGCTAGAGTTTTTATTCTATAGACATAGTCTTTGAGAACCTCTTTCATCTCTATTCTTTGAGAAAGTCCAGGAAATTAGTAGAGTTTTGTTGATAATAAAAGCAAATGAGAGGAATCATTACACAATGAGAAAAGAGAACCCGGAAGATTGGTGTTCAAGTTCCACCTCAGACATTATTGGCTGGGTAACCTGTGCTTATCATTTAATTAGGAAGTTGGATAGCAAATGCCAGCCTGCATTGGTGGTAGGGAGATCTCTATACTAATGAAATCAAAAGTCCAGGCTCTATCCCAGCCCAAGAGCAAATGACTTGTCAGATATTCAATTTCATTTAGTATGGATTTTTTTCACAAATTATAAAATTGAAGAGACTTCAAAAACACTGAACTGGAAATACAGCTATAAAAAGTTATTATATGTAATTCCTGACCCAATACATTTATATCCATTATATATTTATGTATATATATATA
>CM053580.1:481609674-481625483 GCA_028627135.1 Pseudochirops cupreus
CAGTGAGGAGGTCCCAAGGACTCTCTCTCCTTACACTATTATCTCTTACCAGACCCCATCAATGGAGTTAAGCCAAGACCAAACCACCAAAGAGAAAATGGTTAAGACTCTGGTCAATAATGCCATTTTTGTTTGTTTGGGTTTGGTTTTTTCTTTTGTCTTTTTGGAGGCGGGGAAAGCAGAGTAATTGAGGTTAAGTGACTTGCCCAAGGTCACACAGCTAGTAAGTGTTAACTGTCTGAGGTTGAATTTGAACTCAGGTCCTCCTGACTCCAGGGTTGGTGCTCTATTCACTGTGCCACCTAGTCACCCCATATGATACTGTTTTTTTAAAGGCATCCCCACCCAGTTCCACTTCTGCAGCCAATCAAAAAGCCTTCTTCTAACCACATTGTTAATAGAGGAGAACCATTTACTGATATCTACATGTTCTCCAGGATCTCTCTAAAGGACTTCTATTACACACCAGTCATCATAACTCTTATGGGAGCAGACTTTCCATCCTCTCTTACATGGAGAATTTGCACCATCTCGTTGTTACACCATCCAAACCAACCTTTTAGTTAAGTACTTGTTTGTGCAATACACTGTACTGCGTACAAAGATGAACAACAATACAGGTCCTGCCCTCAGAGAGGTTACAGTGTTCTAGAAAAGATTCGCAAGTCAGTACATATAGTTCTAGGTAGAACGTGAAAAGAGCAAAACAAGAGCCAGACAAAGAGATTTAGGAAAATTTGAAAAGAGAATTCAATTTTAACTGAGAAAACTTCACAGCCTTGAGCTGGTCTTTGAAGGAAGAATATACTTCTCTAATTAGAGATGACTGATTTCATTTCAGTCATGGGGGGACGTCCCATACAAATGCACAGAAGCAAGAGAATATTAGCAAAAGATCAGGGAATAGCTAGCGATGCCTTTGTGCTGGAGGGAGAGTGTATGAATGGGGAAGAATGTGAAAAATGACTGCAGGTAGTTTGGATCTGGATTCTGGAAGGCTTTATACACCAGGCTGAAGAGTCTGCACTTCAGCTTAGAGGAAACAGGGTGCCATTAGAACCATTTAAGCCAGGAGGAGACATACATGCTGAAGACCTGTGCCTTTTGACAAATAATCTTGGCTGCAATGGGAAGGATGGATTGGAGAGGGAAGGGACTGGGACAAAGAGACTAATTAACAGGTCAATAAAATCATGAAATCAAAAGGATTCCTGTAACTCAATAGTGTGTGTTTGGGTTTTTCATCTGCTGTGGAAAAAGATCCTAATTTATGTACTTGCCAAATATGTGAGTAGGAAAAGAAAGTATTCATATTAACCTCTTTCTTGTTAAGTTGTTCTGTATTTAATGTTCATTACTGACAAGTCCTTAAATTAACAGAATTGACTCTGAGAGTATCTGTGATCATCAGTGGAAAAGACTAGAGAAAACGGCCTAAAAACAGTGCCCTGTCAGTAATATTTGCACAAGGAAGAAAGTATGCACACACAAATACTAAAACTTGAAGGGTGGGGGTAGAATGTAACAGCCGGAAGGGTAGGGACGTTATACATTTAAAAATATTGCTAGACTGCTGCTTTATTCATTTTTGTTTTTGCTGTTTAGTCTAAACCTTTTATTTCCTTGATTTGTGGACATTCACTACCTACATAAAATGGTTACACTGAAGTGACAACATAGGTAGATAATGGGTCCTACAATAAATAATGGTTGATTATTGTCATAATCCTTGTACTTTTCCACTTTCCTTAATAAAAAGATTGGGGTAGCTGTAAATGTGTAACTTTAATCAAGTGCAACAAGTTGAAAAGCAAATAAGGGATTCTAAATTATACAGAGCCTATTAACACTGGATCTGGGGATGTTTGGGGGCTAAGGGATATTCCTAGGAAAATAGAAATGTTGGATAAATCTGGGGGCTAAGAAGAGGAAATCAATCCTATTTCCAAAGCCCTGATCGCCACACTCAAGGTTTTTTTTAAAATTTTTTCTTAAAAACTTTAATATTGATCATCACTGCAACCAACTATAAGGTAGCTTATTAACTATGCATTTACACTTGAAAACTGAATGAGAATGATATGCTTTACATATTCACCAACCGTTTGTTACACAATTTTCATCATTACAGTTTATAATTATTACCTTCCTTGTTCTTTTGGTTCTGCCTTTTTTTCACTTTCTGTTATTTAAATGAACAAATGAATGCAAAAGCTTTAGCACTGTGCTAAAAACTGGGGGCACAAACATAAGAGCAAATACTGTTGTCCTTGCCTTGGAAGGAGCTTACATTCCAATGGGGGTGACAAAGCATATTGGTGTTTGATGGTCTGCGATGCATATTCTTAGTTTGGAAAGATGTAGGGGTGGAGAGTGGAACCATCATGAAATGGACTGGACACACCCTTCCTTGTAGCTCAAGCAGATATGATGTGATTATGGTTCAAAAACAGGAAGGGGAGTTGGGCATAGAGGACACAAGTCCAGTGGCAAGGCAGCTGCTGAGAGGGAAGACAGGAATAAGAGTATGCCTGGAGACAGTTTTACATGTCAGGGGGCACTGAAGTAAGCGATAGTTGTGGGGGAGAGGGAGAGCAGTATGAGAGATTCAGGAATCTTCTAGGGCACGATTTCTAGTCTGGTAAATGAGCTTGCTAATGAGAAGTCCAGTGAGTAATTCATGATTTCTCTTTTTCTCCATACTTCTTATCTTAATTGCATTATAGTATTTCATTAAATTTTTCTATCACAATTTAACCATTCCCCATAATCGATCATTTAGATTGCTTCCAGTTTTGCATTTTTTTTTCAATTATATCTATAGCACCTCACCTTGCAGGGTGGGTCCCTCAGAGACAGTTTACTTTTAGGCAAAACTTGGTCATCATCATTTCATATAATGAATGGTCATTCATCATTAACTGTCAGGCAACTTGGTAGCAGGTGTTCCTACTCCAAACTCCACACGGCTCCCAAGTGTATTACTAATCTTGTTGGAAAAGGCAGAGACAAAGAATAAGCCCAGGTGGGAAAATGCATAATTTCCACCATCCCAGCCACATTCTTGGCCTTTCATATAGATAGATAGATAGACAGATAGATAGATGGATAGATAGATAGATAGATAGATAGATAGATAGATAGATAGATAGATAGATAGATAGATAGATATGCCCCCCAAGAAAAGCCTGAAGAGGTTTTGAAGCACACTTATCTACAAAGAAAATCTCTGACCACGTAGCTCTTTTTTGTTGTTGTTGTTGTTTTTTGGCAACACTTTTGAATTGAAGTACATTCCACACAAGCATTTTTGATAAGTATATCATTTAATATTTCACAGGGAATACCACTGATTTTTTTTTTACATTATTCTGTTCACACTGTACATAACAAGAGAGGCTGAAAGACCGAATTGATTGAAAAATAATAATTTTAAAAAGATCGGAAAATAATACATTAATAAGATCTTTTGCCAAGGCAAAAACAAAACAAAACAAACCAAGATAAAATAATTTTAGGAACAAGAATTTCACCTCAGTTATTCAAAATTTCACTTCAGAAATTTAAGTTTATTGTATACTGCTGAGTAAGCTCACCTACGGAGGATTCAGAAGTAGCCCCAGATGTTGTAAAACAAGAGAGTAATGCTGCTTAGCTTTTACTTAGAAAGAAAAGGTTAGGAAGGCAACCAATCCAATAATAACTGGAGATAAACGCTGAAGAGAGTGATTGCTTGTTGGGAGAAGAGAAACTGATGAGATAAAATGTTAGAGTGATGAATGGAAGTACTGTATGAAAAATCTGGGATAGGAATTCAAAAATTTTTAAGATTTTTCTTGACTGGAGTGCCTAGAATATTTATTCTTTCAGTTAACATAAGCAACTGCAAGTCACAGGCATTCAGATGGGTAAAGCCCTGGGCCTGGAGTCAGGACCCAGTTTCAAATCCAGCCTCAGTCTGCCTCAGTTTCTTCAGCTGTTAAACGGGGATAATAAAAATACCTACTGCCTAGGGTGGTTGTGAGGATCAAATAAGATATTTGTAAAGCACTCAGCACATAGTAGTCACTTAAGAAATGCCTGCCTCCTTACCTCCCCTTGGCTTCTGAGGGCCCTTCCAGTTCCAGATCTAAGCTCCCATGTGCAGTCAGGTATCTTGGACTTCTGTGACATCAACAGCTTCAGAACTTCCATGATGTAATTTCCTCCCAGACTAGATTTCAGTTCTTCCACGCCAGGGGTCTCTGACTTTTTTTCTGTTGTTAATATTTTGATGACTATATTCCAGTGTAGTTGAACATATTTAATTTAATTTCAATTTATTTAAATGCATACAATTGGTTTCCTTTGTAATACTTTGTGTTTTATATATCTAAAAACATTGTGAGATCATCTTCAGTTTATCCTGTATATATCTTCTTGTACAGTCCTTTGCTTGTGGTCCATTCCAGTAGACTGTAAACTCTTTGATGTCTGGGTCTGGTTTTGCCTTTGCCTTTGAAAAGGAAGGTGTCCATAAGCTTGCCAAAGGCGTCCAGGCAAAAGAACAAAAACAAAACTAAGAACCCCTGCTCTACATCTTAGCGGCTGGAGGGGAAAAATCCATCCTCCTGTGGTCAATCTGAAGATGAGCATCTCTGATTTTTCAGACCCTGATCATAATTCTTAGCTTTTCCAGCTTGGTAGAACTTGACAGAATTTGCTTTTGGGTGGCATGGCCTCCAAGAGCTCAGTCACCTCGGGAGAGCTTTTAACGACAATGTAGTCTTAAAAATCTTTTCTAAAATTTAAAAACTTTTTTCCTTGTAATCGGTTGGGGGGGGCACTTTCCCTTTTAACAAACACGGAGATTTTTTTTTTGCTAATTCCTTTAAGCAAAAATTAAAATAAGCATTCGAACACCCAATTTAAGTGGTGAATAAAGGCCAGAAACCCCTAAAAATAAACTATGTAGACAAATCTATCATGTTAATGACTGAAGGGGCTTCTCTGTAGCCCCCTTAAAACCTTAACAAAATTAGATTTTGCAGGATGTTATTTAAGAATATTAAAAAAAAATCCTTTTCACATTAATCCAAACATACTATTGCAAATTAAAACAATTATTGCGTTGTTTTAAAAGGCCATACAACTTGTGCGCTTGTTGACCTGAGAAAGGCAGGTTTTTTTTACTGAACTAGTTTTAAAAGCAGGGCTTCTACTTGGGTCGCTGTTGTTTTTTGGGGTTTATTTCAATTCGCAAAAGTATTTCATTAGTATTGGCAGGCTGTGCAAGAATCGAGAAGGAAGAGCCTTACTTAACCCTGTCGGCGCCTGCCATCCCTTCCCGAAGCCTCAGCCCCGACCAGTGCCTTCCACCCCCAGTCATCAGGCTGGTTTCTCAGTACAGAACATTGCCATTACTCTCCAGCTCAGCCTGGCTCAGGGCTCCGACTCGGGGAGGGAGGGGCCCGAGCGCGGACTCGGCTTCTCCGGGAAGCTCCACTTAGAAGGGAGGTGGGGGGTGGAAGGAAGCGGCGAGTGATGGTGCGGGGGATCGGATTGGCTAGCGGGATTCTCTTCCCTGTTCCCACCGCCGGAACTTTCGGGTCGGGACGCGGGCCCTTTAAAAGTGAAGCCCAGGCCCCTCTAGCGCCTGGAACTGGGCGGGTAATAACAACAATTAAAAAACTTTTTCAACAACTTCTGCCGCTTCCGCCCCCTCCGCGGCCGAGTTTCCTGCGCCGCTGCCGCCGCCACCGCCACTCGGGACAGCGGCGCCCGGTGCCCCCTATCCGCGGGGCGCGGGGGCGCGGCGCTTCCTGCCCTGGGCCTCCTCTCACCCCCTGGGCCCAGACCGTTGGTGGCCGGGCCCCCCGGCCCGGGCTTGCCCCGCGACGGCGGCGCTCCCCCAGCCGGGGCGCCGCCATGGAGTACCTGAGCACATTCACCGGCAAGGGTAGCCGCCTACTGCGGGACACAGCCAACCGCTTGTGGGGGGTCGGCGGCAGCGTCGCCGGGGGCAGCGGGAGCCGGCAGGTGCGCTTCGAGGATTACCTGAGGGAAGAGAGCCCGGAGTCGGCGGAGCCGGAGCTGGGGCCCTCGTCCGACACTTTAGGGTTTTCGCCTTTCCTCCAAGGATCCGGTGAGAGGCGACAGGGGCGGGGGGCGTGGACCTGGCCGGGCCCGAGCCGGGGTTTGAGGGCGTGTAGTGACGAGGACAGGAACCCGTGGGTGTTTGTGCAGGGATTGTGTCTGTGTGTGTAAGCGTGTAAGTATCCTGGCCATTAAGTGTGTGAGCGTGTGTATTTGTGAATGTGTAGGAATTCTGGCCACCAGGTGTCTGTGTCCGAGTATGTGCATGTGCCCAGGAATCCTGGCCACAGGGGGGTGTGTACACCTGCATGTGCAGGAATCCTGGTCACATGTGTAGCGTATGTGTGTGCAAGATTCTTGGTCAGTACAACTAGGACAGCACAGACGTCCAGTGTTAAGAAATAAAAGGAACCTGTTGAAGGACAAGTTTATGGGTAGGGCATACCCAGGGCCTGTCTGTGCATGAAGGTG
Organism: Pseudochirops cupreus; assembly: GCA_028627135.1. Classification (NCBI taxonomy): domain Eukaryota; kingdom Metazoa; phylum Chordata; class Mammalia; order Diprotodontia; family Pseudocheiridae; genus Pseudochirops; species Pseudochirops cupreus. Next base: position 481,616,221 of record CM053580.1, read on the forward strand.
TTTAGTGGGTCAGAGAGTTCTTAACCTGTAGTACATGACATTATATATATATGTGTGTGTATATATAGATACATATATATATAATTATATTTATTATGATTGTTTTTCTTTGTAATACTATATATTTTATACATTTAAAATGTTATTCAGGAAAGTGATCCTTAGACTTCACCAGACTGGCATCCTTGACATAAAAAAGGTTATTTTTTTAAAAAAAACCAAAACGCTCGAATTAGGATCAGACTTCCTGCTTACTAATACTTTTTGCCCACTAGTCCTCCTTTCCCCAGTATAAAGGCTTTGTTTACCAAGCCCTGTACAGTGATACTGGGAAAAGACTTCTGAGGCCTTTGAAATGAAAGTAAACTTTGTGCCAGTTACAGTCTCCTACCTCTTGATCTCCTCTCCTGTTTTCTCTTTTCTCTCCTCTCCTCTCTACATGCTGCCATGTATGACTTTTTAGTCCAGCCTTTTTAATGTAGCATTTGCCACTGGAGGAATTTATTCAACTTGAGTATTAAATAATTAGGTATGATTAATATTTTAAAAGTTTGGACACTATACAACAAGGGTTCGTAACCTGGGGTCCTTGAACATATTTTTTTTAAATTTTGATAGTTACATTTTGGTATCACTTATTTCCTTCACAATCCTATGTATTTATTTTATATATTTAAAGCCATTATTCTGAAGAGGGGTATATAGGTTTTATCAGCTTGCCAAAGGGGTCCGTGACGTAAAAGGTTAACTTATGTACCTATATAGATGTCCTGATTGTATAAATGATACAGGTTTAAATGAGTCCTGCTGTCTTGAAATGGCTAGAATTTTCAGCTTCTTTGCCAATTGTTAGTGACAACTATGGGAACTTTATTGCTACAGTTCTCTCATCTTTCATATTTTTTTATATTTTAGTATAACAATATTCGTGTTTTTGAGGAAACCGGAGAAAATGCATATATAAAATAAAATTAAGTTTAGTATTTATTTCTCTCATTTTCTCCTTTGTGGTCTAATTATGCAAAAAATTTTCTGTTAATCTGTTTGGCTCAGCTACCTTTAAATAAATAAGTAAATTGCTTTTAAATAAAATTCTTACATGTGGGCTACTAATAGTTAGAATTAATTTGCAACCATTAGATGATAATATTGATACCTACAAAATTTCTAATTATTGTTAAGCTTGCTCTTGTACCTTGAACATTGTAAAGGCATTTAAAAGAACAGTTATTGGATGGAATGGAATTCTGGATTTTGATATGGCCACTAGTAAGTTAATATGCCTGCTAGACTCTGGCATTTAGTCCATATGACTCTGAAATCTGAAGCCACTCTTCTTTTCCATTCTTTGTCAATTATATAAATATATAAGTAATATAACTAGATAATGACATATTTATACTCCAGTGGATCTGTCATGTTATTTATTTGGATACTTTCTACATGAATGCAGATCATAAGCCAAGTGGTATGACTTTTCCATATCCTCCAATAAATCTGCTATCCATACTTGGTTCCTTTCTCGCTTCATTGACATAGTTTAAATACCATTGGATCCCTTGAATGGTTTATTCCTGTAGTGTTACATTACCAATAATATACCACTTTGTCAACTTTATCAACTATCCCTAATTTTGGCTCTTGGAAGACTTGCTAGTCAAGTCAGTCATTTTAAGAAGGATTTAGGAAGCACTTGTTATACCAGGCCCTGTGCTAAGTAAACCCTCCCTATAGGTACAGAGGAAGGCCAAAACACAGTCTTTGCCTTCAAGTAGCGTATGTCATAATTGTACATAAAAGATATACACAGTGTAAATGAGACATGATCTCAGAAGGAAAGCCCTGGCCCTGGTTGAGAGGAGGAGGAAGAGGAGATGAGGATAGGCCTTCTGCAGATTGTGACATTTAAACTTAGTCTTGAAGGAATTTAGTGAAGACAGGAGGCAAAGGAAGAAAAATCTCAGCCATGGGGGACAGCCAGTGAAAAGGCATGGAGTCAGGAGATGTAATGTCCTGGATAAGTTGCATCCAGAAGGTGAATGTCTGAATTAGAATATGTGGAAGAGTGTGAAATGTAAGAAGATTGTAAAGGTAGGAAAGGGACCAGGTTGTAAAGGACTTTAAAAGCCAATCAGATGGTTTTGTATTTGTTCCTGGTCATAATAGACATCCACTGGGGCTTATGAAATAGGGGAGGGTGACATGGTTAGATCTGTACTTTAGGAAGATCACTTTGGCAGCTGAGTAGAGAATGGTCTAGAGTAGGGAAATTCTTGAGGCAGGGAGACCAGCCAGAAGGCTATTACCATAATGTGAGCTGAAGAGGGCCTGCACCAGAGTAGTGCAGGTCTGAGTGGAGAGAAGGGGAAATATGTTGTGACTTTTGTATTATCAGCAGCAGACATTCAGTTTTGTTTTTTGGAGCCTACAGATTTTTACTTTTATACATAAGTAAAGAAATCCTTTAGTTTTTTTTGTTACCATTTGCATTTTCTACTGGGAAACATAATTAATTACCCAATCTTTCCATGAGTTCAATCCCAAATCTCTTTTTCTAATATCCTTATGTAATTTTAGCTTTTTCTTGGATAAGGACCATACTTTAAGGCCTGTGTGATTGATGAGGATCCATTAATTATAAGAAATCACTCCATGTTAATTTTGCCTCAATGCTTTAGCCTTCATTTAAATATCTGCTTTTTATTCTGGATGGTAGAAAGAGTTGTTTCCTATGGGGAAGGAGATGCAAAATTTTGATTACTTTGCCATTTAAAAAATTATGAACTTCAAGTCAGGTAATGTTTTCATTTGGTACTATGAAATACCGTATTGCTAGTATTTTTCTTTAAATTCATGGCTATTTAGAAAATCGTAGAAATGTTTTTAAATAATATAAAGTCTGAAAACAGCAGTTATATTTGCAATATCTGACAAAGAAGAGACAAACAGACAACACGATGGGTTTGGCTAGATGCTAATATTAAGCAGAAAGAATATATTTGAGCAACAGTTTTATGAGTAGTCAGTTTATTAGTTTATATTTTCATGTCATGGTAACTTTGATGTCCCCTTGTAATCACTTAGGTAATGTGTAGTGGTAGAGTTGGAAAACCTAATTCAAGTACAGGCACAGGGTGAATCACTTAACTGCATACTAGTACCTTGAAGTCTTTAAGATCAGAAGTACAGAAAAGTTTGTATATTCTTTGGTAGAAGTTTCTACACTGGAAATTCCCAACTCAAGTGGAATCAAAGGTTCAGGGCAAAACAGAATGCAATCTTGTGACTGTGGGGACTTGGCTAGAAAGGTAATGAGGACCCTTTTTACTGTGTTCTGTTTTGAGGAATGCTTTTTGGAAGGAGACTTACTAGTGCTTCCTTTCTAAAACAAAGCCTAAACAAGCCAGCAGGTCCATTTTCATTAACAAAAGCTTAACTCTCTGGAATAGCAATTGTAATGGTTCTATGCTTATGGAAAGCGTTAAAAATGCTGGTTGGTGAGGAGGATGAGAATTTTTCATCAGTCCTAGGAATTAAACAAATAAGTTCTAGGTAAAAGCAAGTGAATCATATAAAGGTAACAGATGGTGATAGAATTTGGAATGATACCATTTAAGTATCAGTTGAAGGAAAGGGAAATAGCTTATTTTAAAGAAACTACCTTTAGGGAGGATAGGATAGCTATCAAGTACTTGAAGGGCTCTCCTGTAGAAGAGGGAATGGCCTTGCTTTGCTTATCTACAGAAGGGAGAATAAATGACAATAGGTGGAAGTAGCAGAGAGGCGTGTTTTAGAGCAATTTTTACAAAAATGTCCTAACAGCTCTTCTGTTGGGTCAGCTTCCAGAAGTAATGGTCGGCTTCCAAAAGTAATCAGTTCTCTATTACCATATGTATTAAAGAGATCACTTGAAGACTGTGGGATGCTGTAAATTATATTATTGTTGATCTGTGTTTAGTATTAGATGGTTTCTGATGTACCTTCTAACCCTGAGGTTGTGATTCTACTTCATGTCTGTAAATGGCATCTGAGAAACCTGGAGCTGTTGGGGACATTCTCTCTTAGATCCATGGTTAGTCATAAGTCTCTGCTTTAAAAAAACTTTCTATCCCCAGTGGTTGGTTTACTCATCAGGCTGAGCTTGGAATGCTTTACCACGGGTTGGGCACAAATAGTTCATGTGAACATTTGGAGTCGATCCTCTAGTGATCCTGCATTTCCTTTGAGCTGTTTCAATTCTGCTTTGCTCATAGAGCAGAGCACCTCTCTGATAAGGACTGAATGGTCCTGTGCCAGTGTCTCCCATGTCACACGGTTCCAAAGTTCTTGAGAGAGACCTTGAGAGTGTCTTCGTATTGCTTCTTCTGACCACCATGTGAATGCTTGCCCTGTGTGAGTTCTCCATAAAATAGTCTTTTTGGCAAGTGTACATTTTGCATTCAAAGAACATGGCCAGCCCATGGGAGTTGCACTCTCTGAAGCAGAGTTTGAATGTTTGGCAGTTTAGTTTGAGTAAGGACCTCAGTGTCTTGTTACCTTACCCTGCCAGGTGATCTTCAGAATCTTCCTAAGACAATTCAGATGGAAGCGATTCAGGCTTTTCAGGAGAAATGCCAGGAACAGAACAGAGGTCTGTACACAGTATTTGTAGATCTGACCAAAGTCTTTGATACTGTTAGTCATGAGGGCTTATAGAAAATTATGTCAAAATTTGACTGCCCAGAGAAGTTCATCAGCATCAATTTCATGGCAGCATGCTTGCCCAGGTTCTAGATAATGGACAATGCTCTCTTGCTTTCCTAGTCACCAGTGGAGTGAAAGAAGGCTGTGGGTTTGCTCCCATGCTTTTTTAGCATGATGTTTTCAGCCATGGGGTCAAATGCTTTCAGTGAGGATAAATATGGCATCAAAGTCAGCTACTGCACTGAAGATAAATTCTTCAGTTTGAAAAGGCTACAAGCCAAAACCAAAGTGGAGGGAGTGTTGGTATGTGATTTTCTGTTTTCAGATGATTGTGCACTCAATGCAGCTTCTGAAACTGAGATACAGCAAAGTATGGATCAGTTCTCTGCAGCTTGTGCTAATTTTGGTCTAACAATTAACACCAAGAAAACAGGTGCTCCATTAGCCACCACCACACCATCCATATGTGGAACCATCGGTTATAGCAAAAGGAGTTTTGAATGCTGTGGATAAGTTCACTTACCTTGGTAGTGTACTTTCCAGGGATGTATACATTGATAACAAGGTTTACACATGCATTGCCGGAGCTAGCTCAGTGTTTGGGAGGCTCCAAAGGGAAGTATGGGAGAGAAGAGGTTTTAAACTGGTTACCAAAATGAAGGTCTACAGAACCGTTGTTCTGACCTCATTACTGTGTGCCTGTGAAACCTGGACAGTCTACTAGCAGGAAATGGAATCCTTTCTATTTGAATTGTCTTAGGAAGATTCTGAAGATTTCCATTACATACACCAAGTTCTTTTTAAGGGTGTGTTTCTTCTTAACTTCTCCCCATTTTGTTTGTGATAGCCTCTCTTCAGCTCTACATTTGACACATATTTTGCTATCTTGGAATTATCCATTATTCATTTCTTCATAAATGTATGTCCCTTATGTTAATCCTATTAAAGTAGAATGAACATCGCTTCCAGCAGATTAGCTCCATTCTGTATCTTTTTATTTGTTGGGGGTAATTTGGGGGGGACCATTTTATGTTTATTATGATTAGTATATAGTAGATCTTAACCACAGTATAGAGAATCCCCAGATACAACTATATTTAAGTATTTTTGCCTTTTCTTTGTTTTTATGACAATTCAGGTAATTTAGCTTTTTAAAAAAAAATAATCTGATCATGTATATGCCAGTGAGAATGTATATCCCTGTAGAATGAAGTTTCAGTGTCATAAATGTTTCCCCCTCTACTGGCTGCTGGGATCCCTGCTGCCTGTCAGCATTCTGCTCCATAGGATCAGTGCCTACTTTCACTCTATTCTTGACTCTTTGCAGTTTTGCTTCTGACCTAATCATTCAACTGAAACTACTTTTTCCAAAGAAATAATAATGTTCATATAGTATCTAAGTGCTTTATAAATATTATCTCATTTTATTCTCGCAACAACCATGTGAGATAGGTAGTTATTATTCTCATTTTAGCCTTTGAGGAAACTGAGGTTAAATGACTTGCCCAAGGTCATATAGCTAGTAAGTTTCTGAGGCCACAGTCTTACTGAAATTACCGTGTCATCTTGCCCCCTCCCTGCTAGTGATCTCTTAATTGCCAAATCTAAAAGCCTCTTCTCGATTATCTTCCTTCTTGACTTCTCTGCAGCTTTTGATAATCTCATCACCCTCTTCTTTATACTCTTTCCTTGCTAAGTCTTCATGACACTGATCTCCTTGGGGTCCTACAGTTTGTTTTTTTCTCAGTCTCTTTTGCTTGATCTTCTTCTTGGTTGCATGCAAAGGCTTTGTCCTGAGCCCTCTTCTTTTCTCCCTCTGTATACTCATTTGGTGATCTCATCATTTCCCATGGGTCCATTGATCCTTTCTGTGAAAATGATTGTCACATCTATTTATCCATACCTCACTTCTCTTCCTGACCTACTGTCTCATATCACCAACTTCCTCTTGGCCATCTTGAACTGGATATCCCATTGATCTCTCAAACTCAGTATGTCCAAAAGACTATTTTTCCTCACAATCCCTGTCTTCCCAATTTCTTACAGTTACAGGTACCACTGTCTTTCTACTTACTCAGATTCACAGTGTCAATGTCTTCCTCTTGAATACAACCCCTTCTGTCATCAGACACAGACACCATCCTTGTGCAGGCCTTCATCAGCTAACACCTCAGTTTTGCAGTAGTCTTCTGGTTGATCTCCTTGCCTCAAATCTTTGCCCTCTCAGGTCTGTCCTTCAGTTAGCTGCCAAAGTGATCTTCCTAAAATCTCTGTCTCTGTCTTTGTCTCTGTCTCTCTCTCTCTCTGTGTCTGTGTCTGTCTCTCTTCCTCTCTCTCATACACACACATACTCAGTCACATATACTCTCACATCCCACTCGGTAGATCCTAGTGGCTTTCTGTTATATCTAAGATCAAACATAAAATTCCTCTGTTTGCTTTTAAACCCCTTCACAACCTGTCCTCTTCATGAAACTTTCCAGTATTTTTGCACTTCACTGCCTTTCACCTGCTGTATGACCCAGTGACACTGACCTACTTGATGTTCCTCCATAGGTTCCTCATGCCTGAAATGCCCTTCTACCTCTTCTCTTATTTTTGAACCCTTTATCTTCTTGCTTTTAACGTGCTTATATAAGCTATGTACAACTCTTCCAGTTGGGTCCAATACTTATTTTTATGTTATTTAATCTTAATTGGACCCTTAACACCTTAACTTTTTTTGTTTCTGTTTCTTTTTCTTTTTTTTTTTGGAGGGGGAAAGGCAGGGCAGTTGGAGTTAACTTGCCCAAAGTCACACAGCTAGTAAGTGTGTCAAGTGTCTGAGGCTGGATTTGAACTCAGGTCCTCTTGACTCCAGGGCTGGTGCTCTATTCTCTGAGACACCTGGCTGCCCCTACCCTTACTCTTCTGCATAACAATGAGTATTCATTTCTTTTTGACTCTCATATTTTCCCCATTTTACAGAAGTAGAAACTAAACCAGACATAGAGAGGTCTAATGACTCGCCCAGCCACTCACATAGCTAGTAAATCTCTGAGGCTAAATTTGAACTCAGGTCTTCTTAACTCCAGACCCAGTGCTCTGTGCTACCTCTGTTAAGGGGTCTGTTGTTCTTCTAGTCACTCAGGTTTGCAGCCCTAAAATCATCTATAGATCTGTTTTTCCCTCATCACTTATAACCAATCACTGATTATTACACATGAATCCTTTTAAAACAGATTGTTTACCTGGAGTCTGTGGTATTTTGATACCTGAATTTCAGTATAATTGGTTTTCTTTTTATTCCTATGTATTTTAATTTATGTATTTAAGAACATGCTGAGAAAATAGGTTTTACGAGACTACTAAAGGAGTCTAACACAAAAAATGTGTCTTAATAAAATAATTCTTTTTATTGATGTGTTTTGTTTTATATTAAATTCGTTTCTGAATATATATCCCTCTTAGCTCACCTCTTACTTTATTGAGAAAATAGAGTCACTATTGTGCCTCATTCCTCAACTACTGAGCTTTATTCCTACTAGCTCTTCTATCTCTGATCTGTTTCCCATGATGAAAATCTACTCCCTCCTCACCTCGGCTTCAGAATCCCTTTCTTACAGTATAGCTGAAGGATCATTTTATGGAGAGTGGGGATTGTTGGCTTCTTTGTCTTTGTATCTCTAGTGCCCAGCACAGTACCTAGCACATAGGTGACCTCCGATAAATGCTCACTGAAGGAGGCAGGGTAGTCTTTATCGTCAAAGGAGAGCCTGTCTACATGTGCCCTGGATTTCCATTCTTGCCAGGGAGTTTTGCTCTCTCAGTTGTCTTCAGTCTGTTCTTATTTATAGGCTCCTTCCTTGTAAGCTACAAGTATTCTCAAGTCTCCTGTATCCTTGTTAAAAATCTTCACTTAATACCGCCATACTTTCAGGCTATAGTTTAAAATCTCTTCTATTCATACTTGAAGAAATAGTTGTCTATTTCTGTCAATATCATTTTAATTGCCTCCATTTCTTCAGTTCTTATTCCTTTATTACCTCCTGTAGTCCTTCAGTTATAACCTCACCACACTGTTGAAACTACTCTCTTCAGAGACAGGAATGATTTCTTTATAGTCAAAATCCAGTGTCCTTTTCATAATCCTCATTCTTTTTGACCTCCTTGCAACTTTTGGCCTTGTTGACCACCTCCTTCTCTTGGATACCCTCTTGGACCTTTGTTTCTTTCAGTGATGTTGCTCTCTGAGTTCTCCTTCCATTTGCCTATCATTTTTTTCTCCTTTGCTCAGTCATCCAATAGCTCTTGCCTAATAAACATGCTTGTCCACCAAGGCCCTGTCCTGGACCTTTCCCCCTCTATACTATCTCTTCTCTAATGGATTTCATTGTCATCTGTAGGCAAATAACATGCCCATTTTTGTATCCAGTCCTAATTACTCTAGATCCAGTCATGCTTTGTCATCTGCCTGCTGGTTGTCTCTCCATAGAGGTTCTTTTCAGCCTCCCGAATTCAGTGTATTCCACACAGAAATGATTATGTGGATGGAGGGGGGAGGGATAAGAGAGAAGGAAGGGGATAAGCATTTATACATC
>CM053580.1:481633452-481656359 GCA_028627135.1 Pseudochirops cupreus
ACCAGCATCACATCCCCAAACCTTAAAAGCTTAAGAAAGCCGAGAATTGTGTAGAATTTGGTTTACCTAAGCAAAATAAATATTTTTATTCTGGCAGAGATTCATTATTAAAATAATTCCAGGAAAACATAATATCACTTAAAGTAATCTGGAATTTTATCTTGTATTTTGCAGTATTGAAAAAATATGATCCAAAGCGTTGTTTTCTGAAGCGTATCGTCAGCTCCCTCTGCTGGCTATGTAATGGCAGCAGCCAACTTCGTTTAAGTGTGCTTTCTATTCAAAATAACATTTGAGCAACCAGAGCAGAGCAGAGTCAAGATTATTTCTCTAGTAATCGTGACAGTTTACTGAGAGGGACCCGGTTCTTTTGTCCAGTTTCCCCTTTGTGCCAAATCTGAGTGTAAAGGTTATGGTAGTTGCCTAGGCTGTGACTTGGTATGTTTGGAATGATAAAATATTTTATTCAATGCAAAGTTTTCCAGCCTGGATTTCAAGCCTATATTAGCTTTGTTAGTGCCACATTTGATGAGCTGCTGAGCTAAGTAGTGCAGATATGCATTAAGTTTTGTAGGGGTCTATGTAAGCAAAAGTTATTGTTTAAATATTAGTATCAGTTCAGTTCATCAGAGTAAGTGGACTAAAGGGAATGAACACAAATATTTACCAAGTTTTAAAATTTGGGACAGTTTGTAGATTATAATCTCATTTTTCCTCCAAAATTTAAGTATTCTTTTATGTTTTCGAGGAAAAATATTCCTATACTTTTAAAAGATATGTTTATTTTTATTATACAATGTTGATTATTTTTTCAGAAGCATATTTTATTTACTATTTTCATAGTGGTAATTAAGATGAGAGGAGCAAGCCTTAGCAAGGTATTATTCCTCATATATTGATAATTATGAAATTACTCATTAAATGAAGGTACTGAAATGTGAAATAAAATAAGATATAGTGAAGTATTATGGAGGTTTCTACTAAAACAGCTATGCAGGGTTCTAAACCATTGGAATTCTAACCTCTAATTTCAAGATAGTCATCAATTGAAAAACAGTTTTAGCAGAATCAAAATGAAGATATAAGTATGTTTTCATGATGAAATTTGCCCATAGTATTTTACCTTGACATGTTCAGAGAATAATTTAATTCTTTAAAAATAAGCCTATAATGGGAGTTATATCTTTAATTAAATCTTACCTGAAGAAATATAGAAATTGCCTGCCGTTAAAAAGCACTGAAGCATATGCTACATGATACAGAAACAATTAGAAACATTGACTGTCTAAATAGACATTGAGGTAAAAATTGTTGAAAGAGAAGGTCAGTAATTTTAGATTTAATTTCTTTTCTGCTGGTAGGTATTTGTGTGGTTAATTGATCTTAGCTGTCTCTGTAGTTCATACTGATCAGCTCCTAAAGCAAGAAGGGGAGTAAATTTCTGATTTCCACAGGTGACTGTCTTTGAGAACTGAGTACCACAAGGAGCAGGCTAACTGGTGAATTAGATGTCTGCCCAACAGCAGTTAGTGACAGTATTCTCAGAGGAAAATGAATTTAACACACTCCTTGCTTCGATGTTTTTCAGACACCGGTCAAAAGAAGACCCTAGACAAGAAAGATGGAAGACGAATGTCATTTCAGAAACCTAAAGGGACCATTGAATATACTGTGAGTTACCTATTTGTTTAAATGCTGGTTTAGCTTTGGAGTATTTGGGGCATTCTCTTTATATGATACGAATACATCAAAGATGTTAATTATTTTTAAGTCTTAAATCTGTACATCACTTCTAAAAACTCAATTTAATAGAACTCACATCCTTAGCATTTTTTTTAATTGTAGGGTCTTTTTGTCCTGGACAGAGTTTTTATAAAATGTGTTATCAATGAATTTCAAATTTATTAGTGGAAATAATCTTAGGAGACTATGCTTCTTTTCATGAAAGTTATTAAGGCAAGTTGACTTGCCTTATGTTGAAATTTATATTAGAATCTACTCCTCCCCTGAATTTTTAGCTTTGATCATGGCGAACTATATAACCATAGAAAGGATACTTAAAATAATGTTTTAAATATTAATCCTCATAAATTACCTTCTGACATTTTTTTGCTCATTTTTATTTGTTTAAAGCTAAGGTTGTATAACAGTATCCAAAAAATGGAACCTTTTTTTCTGACTGTTACATTCTTAAAATGTCCCTCAAATCTCCCTGCAGTAAGCTTTTCCCATTTCTGGTTACTATGGGTTACTGACACGAGATATTTCTTTCCTGTGTAATGTGCTGCTTTTATATGATTGGCTATAACTATTACATATTTAAATTACATTAATTTGTTTTAAGTCAGTCATATAAACCTCCAAAGTACAATGCAGCTGTATTTAAGCTTTTCTATTTTGTTCAAATGCATTACAACAGAACCCAAACATGTTAAAGAGTATATTTAAAAATTGTTCATGAAGACATCTCTTCTAATTTTTAAATGATTAACTTTTTAAGCAGCAGGGACTAAAGCAGGAAAGTTCTAAAATTTATTTAGGCCAGAATCAGTCTTTTAAACTTAGTAATATAGAACCACTTAAGTTTATAATTGATCCTTTTTGATCGGTCACTTTGAATACATTTCTAGATTAATACATAGTGAAAATATCCCATCCACATAGGAAAGACCAACTGAATGGAGGATGTCTGTTGCCCAGATTCAACATGCATTTGCATGGACATCCTGTAGAGCTTGTTCATCATTGTGTATGTATCTTAGACAGACAATTCAGGTAAACAGTGAGTTGGGCCCAGAGTTGAACAGGTGGGATTGTTTTCAGAAAACTGCAGAGCTCTTTTCCTAACCCAAACTTCCTATGAAAAAAAAAAAGCCCATTTTTATCTATGCTAACATTCTACCAGCTTTGCTGCATGGTAGCAAAACATGGAACATAGCTGCCTCAGCAGAACTAAATTCCAGGGCAGTGGAGAGGCTTATTACAGACGAAAGCAGGCTACAACATACAACCAAAGAGGAGTTCGAAAGAAGAAGATTAAAAGACATCATCACAGAATTGTATGATGGGAAATGTGTTTAGCCTGAAAATTCCACTGTATTTTAAGGGAGAGTAAAGTGGTTGATAATAAGGAGAGAAGAAGAAAAAGAAGATGCTGATGTCACATGGAAAAAATGAGATATGATGTGAATGGCTACAGTGCTCTACCGGTATTTGTTCAGGATAACTTGAGGAAAACCTCCAGCATGCTGAATTTTCCTTCTGTGTTGAATTTATGGAAGAACATGGGAAAGAGTTGCATAGGATGGGTGGGCATGAATAGTGAGATTTGCACAGCATCAAATGGATGAAATCATAGATCTATTTGCATATCACTGTAAATGTATGCCCTCAGTGGAATATGAACTTCTTGAGATCAGGGACCTCTTTGCTCTCTGTAAATACTCAGAACCTATCATAGTTCCTTGCACATAGGAAGCATTTATTATTTATTGAATGAAAAAAAAGAAACTTATTAAATGTCTTAAGATGTATCTAAATGTTACACTATCAGAATACTTCTTAAGATATTTTATAAACAAAATAATTCCTCCATACTCTCTTTCCTTACTGCATGACATATGATACATTGAAAGATCCAAATAAGTACAGCACAATAGTAAGTATTGAAGGTAGTATGTAATATTAATCCATGTAAATAAGCAGATGCAGAAAAAATATATAGTTGGTTTTTACTTTGTGTAGTATTTAAAAAGTAATAAATACATACAATTTATATCTACTATTAAAGAAAAGTTTCTAGATTACTTGGCAAAGCATCACCTACTACACAAGATGTTAAATTTATTTTGTTTTTAAGTTTTTCTCTGTGACCTCTGGATTGTCGAATAGGCCTTGATAATGTTGGTTTGATCAGAACGCCTTGTATTAAATTTTAGCCCTTTAAAAAATATCTTTAATCTTATCTGAAAACCCTAAAAGGTTTAATAGTTCTGAGAAAACAAAGGCAACTTTTAGACTGCTAAAATAGTATTTGCTTATTCACTCTCAAGTACACCATTTTCATTGTTGCATTGCAAATAAAAATAGAGACATCTATTCTTTGCATTTGTAAAACCATGTCTTTTTTAGCTTTAAGAGTAAAATTTTAATTAGAACATCATCCTTTGGTGTCATAAAGACCTGGATTTAAACCTGATTTGGACATTTCCTAGTTGTGATTATGGCAAGTTACTTAACCTTGCTGAGCTCCTATTTGCTCATCTTTAAAAGGGGAGTAGAAATGCCCATATCTCATTTTTAGATAGCTATAAATAAATACCTGTGAACAGAATTAAAGTTTTGCTATAACCATCCAGCTCTGGTACTCCTTTTGGAGTTGTGTGTGTCTGATAGTTTGGTCCAACATACTGTCTTTAGATAAGACATTCTCAAACATGTTGTTTAAAGAGTCACTACATTTTCCAGACAATCAAGAATGTCGACTTTCCATTAAAATTATGTACTCATTGATATTTTAAAATCAGGGTAACAAATATTTTCAGTGAAAATGCTTTAATATTCTGTTTTCCAGCTTAGCATATTGATTTAATGTAAAGATTCCTTTCTCCTGAAACCATATTTTCAGAAATTACCAATGTGTTCCTGGTCACCAAACCAAAATATCTTCTCATATCTTGATTCTCCTTGACACAGTGTTGATATTTGACACTTTGATTTCACTCTGTCATTACCTCCCTTATTCTTCATTTTCAAAACTTTCTCCTTCAGTTTATTTGACACTTAACTATCTTGGAGCTTCTCCTTGTGCTCTCCTTTGTCAATTCTTAAAAAAAGTGAGCATTTTCCAAGATTGATTTCTTAGCTCTTATTTTCACTCTGTCATCACTTCTGTGACTTCAAACATCACCTCTGTGTAAATGAAACCCAAATATGCATCTTTAGTCCTGACTCCAGTACTGAATTTGCATGTGTTTCCTAGAAATTTTCTCTTATGCCCTGCCATCTTAACAGTTATCTTAATATATTTTAAAAACCAACTCCTTTTCTTCTTTTCTTCCTAATTCCTTCTTCCATTGTCAGTGATTCTGTCAGCTTTTTATTTACCTAGGCTGTATACAATGGAGTTTCAGTTTCTCCTTCTCCTTCATTTGGCATTGTTGGCCCTTCTGCATGTAACCCTAGTCTCCCATTTCCCTCACTTTCATCTCTAACTACTCTCCACCCCAAATCCTGTTCTTCACAATTAAACATTCAATTAAATGCCTGTTAGGTGCAAGGCATTATGTAAAGTGCTGGAGATATAAAAGGCGTTTACAAGAGTCCATAGCTTCAAAGAGGTTAGTTATGTAAGCTCTCCATTTTCTTACATTAATATTCTGAATATTTGCAAATGAGGAAACCGGTAATCAGGTTAAGCGACTTGTCCAGTCACAGAGCTAGTAAGTGTTATTGTCTAAATTAGCTAACTCCAACTTTTCTAACTCGATGTCATTTTTTTATTCATTCATGCACATATAAAGAACTGTTCTCATGAATTTAAATGACTTTAGCGTAGTTATCTTTTGCTTTATACAATCCCTATGATCCTGAGAATGTGTACATAAGTAAGCCTTATTAGGGGATTGACTTTTACTTGGGTTCCTTTAGGACTGTGGTAATAAAATATAAAATTAAAGTTCCCTCATAAGGTAAGGTGTGTTATTTCATCTTTGAGCTCTGTTTCCCAGATTTTGCTTTTAATTTGATTCAGAGGATTTATTTCTGTTTGAAACAGGTTGAATCAAGGGATTCTCTGAATAGCATCGCCCTGAAATTTGATACCACACCCAACGAACTGGTTCAGTTAAATAAACTGTTTTCCCGAGCAGTTGTTACTGGACAGGTAGTATTTGTTTTTATGTCTTGATATTTAGAAAAGGTAAGATATAAAACAAGATTTAATGGTTAGTCAATAAGTCAAAAACTGATTTTTCAGTTTTGTGAAAATTTTCGTTTGCATATAACAGGTACAGACCATTATTACTATGTATAATGACATAGTAATCACATAAATCATGTAATACTTTTTTGATCCAACTATTTTAAACATATCTGCTTAAATTCAATTTATTTGATTTGTGTTTGTAGAAAAAATTCCATGGAAGACAGTAAAATATAGGAAACTTGAGAAGGATTTTTGCATGTTTTGTATAAATTTATTAATAGCCATTTTTTAAAAATTAGGTATAATTGATATTCTTCTGTATTATTCATTCACTAATACCCCAGATTACTTGTAAATTATCTCTTAAGTATTCCGTGGAATTATCATTACTTGCCACAACTAATTTATAGACAGCTATGCTTTTTCAGAATTTATTGTAGTCATTCAGTTTTACTTAATTTTGGTTTTGACTGCTATCAAATTATATTTTATTTAATGCTGGAAATTGGAAGAAGTGGTAAATGTTCTTTATAGCTTAGAGAAGGGGCAAAATTTTAGTATTCTAGTCATAACTAATATTTGTGTGAACTTTTTGTTGCAGGTTTTATATGTTCCTGATCCTGAATATGTTTCTAGTGTTGAGAGTTCCCCATCCCTTAGCCCCATAAGCCCCTTGTCACCAACCTCATCAGAACCTGAATTTGATAAGCCAACAGTAAGTATGGCTCTCTTTTGAAAAAGAGCAGTAAGGAGATCTCAGATAAAAAATACTGTCTTTGTACAAGTCAGCTGAAATTGTTCTTTGCAAAGTTAGGAAATAATTCCTCTTCTCTAGATCTAAATCTAATGGTTTTCTCAAACTTCATCCTTCTTAATAGTATAATGTATGTTGACTACGCTTGGATTTATTTTGCATATAGTCCATATTAAACATGTTGTCTCCCCTGATGGAATGTGAGGTCCTTGAAGAAACAAGCTTTCATTTTTGTATTTGTATCACCATTGCTTGTAATCTATATTCATTTAACTTAACCTAATGCCCTATAAGTACTAAATACTTAGTAGATTTCTCCTAATTAATTAACATTTCCCGTGAACTTGTCATCATATCATCCTATGAAGATTTTTTTTTAAATGCATTAAATTAATTTTAAGCCTAAATTTGTATGTGGTCTAGGGGCAAACTGACTTTTGTCAGTTAAATTTCTAGGTTCTTGCATACATAATGTACATATATCTGATACTTTTGACCTTTCAGTTTTGTACAGAAGTTTAAAATCAGTATAAATCAGCTGTCATAATAGGCAGGGCCAAATACTTTAACTTGCTAAGAATATCGGTATGGGATCAGATGTTTAACTTGTTTGTAAAATTCTTAAGGAAAAGGGTGGTAGAAGATTGAGGGCTGTTTTTTTTTTGGCTCCATTTAGCAATGAGAATCAGTGAAAGGAAGAACAAGTAAAAAGAAGTAAAGAGAGATACAACTAAGCAGAGTCATCCTGAGGGATGGGAATTATAAACATATAAGTATGAACTGAAGAGGAGTACAACAAAACAATTTAAAATGGAAAAAATCTGTAGTTGTGTTTTTTTTTTAAACAAATTATCTTCACTATCAAGGACAGCAATTAAGAGATAATTGGTAACTTTAGAGCAGTTTTAATTAAAATATGAGATCAAAAGCAAGATTTTAAGGATTTGAGGAGTGTGGTGGAAGGGAAGAAATGAAAGCAGCTACAGAGCACTTCTAAGAGCCTGAAAGGATAGGTTAATAGCTTGCTTGAAGGGACATTAGGGTCAGTAAAGGTTTTTAAGGGATGGGGAAAACTTATATGTTTGTAGGCAGCTAGAAGGAGCCAGGTAAGGAAAGCTTAAAGATTTGGAATGTGGGGGCATGAAATGGAGAAGATGATTGGAAGGATGAAACAAAGGAGAAAAACTACCAGTGCCAAGGAGTGAGAGATGCTGTAATAGAATTTTTGAGGTATTAGATTAGTAAAGGAGGCACTCATGATTCTTGGCCTCTTGTTTTTCTTAGGGAAATATAAGGGGGAGTGAAGGGGGCATGTGTGAGAGATTAGTGACAACTGCTGTGGGGATTGCAATAGAGAGTCAATTAGTGAAGAATAAAAATTACTGATTTGCAGGAGTGAGGGCTCTCCTAAATATTACATTACAAATTTGTGGTAGATCCCATAGGTATGGTTGTTTGAGTTTTAATGAAGTGCATCATGTGAAAGTGAAGAGAAGGTGAAAGATAGTGGTAACCCAGGATTGGAGTTTGACAAAACGTGAGTGTTGATCATTTAGGGGCCAAAGGATTGATTTATAATTTAGGGATAGTGTTTCAATGTACCGGTTAACTATAGGGTCAATATTGGAAAGGGATGAAATTAAGACAAAACCAAGGGTAAGGATTTGGAAGAGTAGGAAAGGATGTGGTTACTGGAAGTTGAAATGAAGATGAACAGGTTTAGTGGAGTGAACCAAAAGAACAGGAGGTTAATGATGAGAGGAATTTCAGAACAATGTGAAGAGAACATGAAGGAGGTTGCCCTGTGGTAAACATTTGGTAGAACATAGAAAAAAAGTAGCATACAACAAGTAGGTATGGATGTAACCTGTATTGTTGGAGTACCCACATCAGTGAGCTCACAACTCTAGAAGTATTGGGAAGACGATACTTCCTATTTATATGTCACTCTATAACTCATTTTCATTATCTCATGAGATTTTTACAGTCTCTGAATGTAAGTTTAGATAGATAGGATCCTATTTTACAGATAAGGAAAGAAATTCAATAAATGTATAGAGCAGCAGTTCTCAACCTGTAGGTTATATTCATTTTAAATACATCCTGCATATCACATATTTGCATTATGATTCATAACAGTAGCAAAATTACAATTATGAAGTAGCAATGAAAATAATTTTATGGTTGGGGGTCACCACAACATGAGGAACTGTATTAAAGGGTCTCGACATTTGGAAGGTTGAGAACCACTGGTATAGAGTATTGCTTTCCATTTTGATTGACTAAATGACTTCTAAGACATTTTAAAAATAGAAACTTAAAAACATCAACAAACACAAGTGTTTGCATATCCAAAAAAGAACAGGAAGAGGATTATATACATGAAACTATAAATCTTTGTGATCTGCTTTAAATTTTTAAAATTTAGTTAAATTTCAATATTAAATTTAACACAGTTTTACCTGTAACATTGTCCTGCATGTTTGTATCCCTTTCTCAGTTTTCTTCAGCTTTTCTTCTGTTTATATTTTAAATGTTTAATGCTTTTTTTCAAGACACCTTTCACGTCTTGTCTGTTGATACCTCACAAGGACTGGTACCAAAGAAAAGAAGAAAAAAATGTAAGATTGTCACATCTAAGACACAGACTTGCTTAGGAGGCCATGAGCTTGTGGTTTAGTGACCTGAAGGGATAGGGTACCTCTACCTCAACCCTCAGGAACTTAGAGAGTTATCCTTATATTTCAGTGCCAATAGGAAAACGCTAGAAGCTGCTCTCAGGTCTTTACTCTTACTCATTCTTCCCCCAGTCTGGCCAGTTGCGAAGTCTTGTTGGTTCAGCCTCCACAGCATCTCTCACATCTCTCTCCTTTGTACCAGCATTGCAACCGTTCTGCTTCAGGCCCTTGTCACTTGTCACATGGACTGCTGCAATAACCTCCTGATTTATCTCCCTGCCTCCATACTCTCTCCTCCCTAACACAGCTGCCAAACTGATATTCTTAAAGCATAGCTCTGACCATGTTTTTTCCCTCCTCTTCTCATTGAAGCTTGAGTTTTCTATTGTTTCCTTATTGTTTCTAAGGGTAAAATGCTAATTTCTTCATTGCCATTTAAATACATCACATTATGTCTCCATCTTTTATTTATTACACATTTTATTCTCACATTCTAACTAACCTGACCTACTTGCTCTTCTCCCTTCATAACGCCTCTGACAGAAGCCCTTTCTTTATTCCCCTAGTTGTTAGTCCTTCCCTTGCCCTTTATTACTTTGTGTTTGCTTGTCATTGTTTCTGTTGTTTCATTGAGAGCTGTTTTTGTCTCTGGCTCTAGCACCAGGTACAATGTTAGGCTCATATTGGGCACTTTAACATGTTGGTTGAGTTGAAGGTTTGGTAGAAATGAATGTTGTGGAATGTTGTAAACTTGATCATAAGACCATAGAGTTAGAGCTGGAAGGATATTAAAGGCCATCTAGTCCAAATCATCTCATTTTTTATCTAAGGAGGCTAGTTGAGTATTAAGTGACAGAACCAGTATCTGTAGTCAGATACTCTGTTTCCAAGTGCAGCACATCTTCTACTGTACCTTGCTACCTCCCCAAATGAAACATTCAATAATGCTAATAGAGGGAACCTACAATGTGGAAATTAGGATAGCAATAGAGATGCCCAGAAATTTACAGGAGATAAAAATTAATTAAAATATTTGAAGTCAATTATTATGTCTTCTCTCCACCCACACTCCACTCTCTTTCCCCAGGTATTTTATCCAGGCTAAACACCTCTAGTTCCTTGGTCTAGTTTGACTTTTGTTATAATTATGAATAATCTGAACTGGCAGCTGATTCTGAAATGATTATTATGTAGCAATTTTCAATATAGTCAGTTTTATTTTTTTGTAAAGACGTCTGATGCTCCCTATGTCTTAGTACCTCTTTGATAAGAGAGTGACCCCCTTTCTTATTAAAAATGTATTTAAGATACACAGGCATAGGACTTCTGTAAGTAGTTGCCTTTTTTTCCCATTTCTTTCTTTATGGATTGTTAATGATGGAGGAGAATTTGGGGGTCATCCTGCCCTATATTTTATAGATAGGAAGTTGAAATCCACTAAGGTTAAGTGATTTACTCAAAGTCACACACAGGCATTAAGTAAGAGTCAGAATCGAGCCAAAGTCTGACTCCTACTTCAATGATCTTTCCTATTATGCCATTTCCTGATCTAGAATTATTTTTTCTGACCTGTTTTTCCCCTCCTGAAGTTATTGAGTGTCAAGATATATGTTGATTTAGTTTGGAGGACTTTCTGAAATTCTCCATTTTTAGCAACATGTGTCAGATAAGCTGTGGTTATCGTCATGTGAGTCATTAATCAGTAAACATTTATTAAGCACCTAGTATGTGCCAGATACTACTGGAGCCTCACAGGGTGACATGGCTAAGTGCCCTATGAATATTTCTTGATACAATTAAGTGAATCATGACATCAGTCTCTCCAGTTCCTTTGTTCACCGTATACAAACATGAGGTATGAATAAAATCAGTGTGTTTCTGGAAAGCAGTTTTGATGGTATAGGGAAGGGCAAGGGGAAGGAGAAGGGAATAAACATTTATCTACTGCCTACTATATACCAGACAGTGTGCTAAGTGCTTCTTACAAATATCTTGTTTGGTCCACACAGCTATCCTGGGAGGTAGTTGTTATTATTATCCCCATTTTACAGTTGAGGAAACTAAGACACGTAGAGATTAAAGTGATTTGTAGAGCTAATAAGTATTTGAACTGGGGTCTTTTTAACTCCAGGTCTAGGGCTCTATCCGCTGCACCACCAGCTGCTTCAGTACACAAAAAGATTGGACTGGTCCTTTGACGTTCAGTAATTCCACTGCTAAGAATGTATTTATTTATTTCCATACTTCAAAGATCTGAGATTTTTTAATGTGACTGTCCTTAGTAGATGGTCTTCATAAATTGTTGTTGCTGTAAAAAAACTTCATCATTTGATAACCAACACTGGTGATAATTCTTTTTTCAAATTTACCTAAATCAGTCTTCAACAGAAATAGTCCATCATTGGGACTATCTGCAGTGACTTTACTGTTGAAACTTGTAATCTGCATAATTTTTAAGAAACTTTTTTTCTTTTTGTACCATGATCAGATGTAAGAAAAGAACATTTTAGGAGATTGGAAATATATTCCAAGGGAATGACACAAGGGGGAAAAAAGCTAATTTTAATGAGGATATTTGCAACTGAGTTAACATATATTTAATAGGCCTGGAGTCAAGAAGACTCTTCTTCCCGAGTTCAGATTACTAGCTATGTGACCCTGGGCATGTCATTTAACTCTGCCTCAGTTTCTTCATCTGTAAAATGAGCTGGAGAAGGAAATGGCAAACTACTCTAGTATCTTTGCTTAAAAAACAACAACAAATAGGGACACAGAGTCAGACAACTGAAATGACTGAAGAAAAATAAACTTATATGACATACAACATTTAAGACTCAGTGAAATGAGGAAGAATTTATTTATCCTTAAACATAGTTACAGATTTTCATAGTTGGAAGGAATCTCTGTTCAGGTAGTCAAGGCCATAGCTGAGAAAGGGTCTACAGGATACCTGACAAATGATTACTAGTCTTTCTTTGAAAAGGTCTGGCAAAACAAAATCCATTCATTATCGCTCAAGGAAACCTTCTGGTTTATAGCTATTTATTAGCAAGCTCTTAATTTGTAATTGCGCTTATTATATAACTAGTTCTTCCCTCTTGGCAGGGGGATGTCTGTAAACAAAACAAATCAAATTTTTATACCACATGAAATTTCTTCAAATATGTGAAGAAAACAGTTATCATAACCCAATTACATTTTCTGGGCTAAATATTCATGGTTAGTTAAACAGTTTCTTATATGGAATGAACTCAAGTCCCTTTACTAATTTGGTTACCCTCAAGACGTTTCTCTAGTTTATCATTATCCTGCTTCCCAGGAGTTCTCATACCATTGAAATTGCAAGTCTGAACCCCCCCTAAAAAACATTTATACTGTTTATTCATTGAACTTGAGGACCAGTAAATTCTAGGTCTTTTCAGCTGAACTGCTTTCTAGTGTTTTATTTCTACCTTATGCTTTGGAGAAGTATATTTCTTTAAATTTATTCATGGTAAATGTGTAGGCAGATAGTGGATAGGCTACCCGACCTGGTTAAGATCAGTGTTTAAATCCTGTCTCTGAGCAAGTCGTCCAACTTTTGTCTACCACAGTTTGCTCCATTGCAAAATGTGAATAGGTAATAGTACCTACCTCTTAGAATGATTAAGAGGATAAAATGAGACATTTATAATGTACTTTGAAAATCTTAAAAGTTCTATTTAAATGGTAGCTACTGTTATTAAAATAGTCTTTCTGATGAAACTTTTATTTGATCAGGTATTGTGCATATTTTTATTTTGTGGTCCTCAGCATTTTGTTTTTTTGTAGGATACAGATGGAGTCCACCATAAAGAGGCAACTCCCTCTTCTGCTTTTACTTGTGTTCGCTCGACAAGAGTTGTATCTTCTACTTCTGAGGAAGAAGAAGCATTTACTGAAAAATTTCTTAAAATTAATTGCAAGTACATTACCAGTGCCAAGGTATTAAATGATTTTTATTTAAATTCTGATAGGAAATATTATTGAATATTTCTGTTTTACCACATTATAATTCATTAAGACACCATCAATACAGTCATTTAGCAGTAAGTAGCCTATAGCTTTGAGTTATTCTTTATTATCAGCATTATGGTGTTTGAGTACCCAAAGACTAAAGTCCTGTTGAGTAAAAGCTTGCATAAGGTTGATCCTTTTCTATCTGTTTTTACTATTTGCTTACAATTTAGTAGAGAGACAATGTGGACATGCACTAATATGATACACATATATGAACTTCAATATAGCAACAATCTATAGTATATAGAAAGCTTAAGAAAAAAATTAATTTAATGCAAAATTACCCTAGGCCCTATAAAAAGTAGATACTAAGTGATTTAAATATACAGAAGATAATCTAGCATCAGTGGATCAGTTTTATGTAACTCAAACTACATAAATATATTTTTACCCATACAAGTTAATGAAGAAGAAACTTTAAATTTTTATTAAGTATGTTTAATTACTCACATAGCAAATATCTACTTATAAATTATCTCTTTAATAATTCTTTCACTAACAACCTAACATGGCTTCAATTGGTATGTGCTATGTTGATATAACCAAATTTTGACAGTAATCTCAGGTTATACAATTTACATATTTGCATACTGTTACCCACTCAGGTGGTCTGCAGTTTGGATTGTAAGACATATTTGGTCTAAAATTCAGAGTAGAATTGCATACTCAGACCATACAGGTAAAAAGATTAACGAATATTCTAAAGACCAAGTATAAATGACTTGGAATTTATCTTTTGTTTCAGATTATCCGTGCCATCATAGCTTCTCTGGGAGGCAGTCATGGATGGTGCTTTAGAAAGCTTTTTTTAATAATTATTTTGAAAATGTCCATTTTCATTATTTCTCTTGAAGTGAAGAACCTTTTTCTAAATAATTATTCCTTCTCAGAATATTTTTTTAAAAATGTCTCTCCTGTCTTAAATCTGTATTAAAAAATGTTAAATCCAGTGAAGTAGCTATCTGTATGTGTGCATATGTATGTATGTGTGTATGTATTTATATGTATTTTGGCACTAAGTCAAAGGAGTAAAAGAGCAGCTTGTGGTTTGTATATTTTGATTATTATCAGAAGAAATGAAAGGACTAGAAGTCATAAAATTAAAGATGAATGACAAAACATTGAATTGTAATTTAAACTTGTTTTCTTTTAAAGCATTCATCACTTTAAATATGTTTGGTATTAATTTTCAAGTTAAAGTGTTTTACTGAAGTTACATTTTTTTAAATGAATGGAAAATTAGTGATGTTAATCTGTGTCTTTGACGAAACATATTTTGTCATTCATTTCCTGAATTACCAGCATGAGTACCCTTTGTCACCTATTTACAAGAAAAAAAATTATTGATGTGAGGCAGGACACTTACCTCTTAGATGCCGAATCTATAATCTCTTTTAGGATATCAGGCTATATTTGTCTGCCTAAAAAATGCAGCTACATAGTGCAGAGGTAAATACACTTTAACAAAGGAAAAGTAATTTACCTATGTAGCTGCTTTCTGATGTACCAGTACTAAAATTAATGTCTGTTTAAGAGATTACCATAAAGTATTCTTGATCCACAACTCAGATCAGTCATTTAACAAATACTTATATTGTACATTTCCTTACATGCAAGACATTGTGTTTTGGCACTGAGGATTTAAAAAAAAAGGCATCATTACTGACCTTAGTGATACTAAACATAATTTCTTATATTATCCTGAAATTGTCTTACTTTTCATTAAGGTATCATAGAAATTATTTGAAAATACACATTTGATTTCCTGAGCTTATTTTTTAAGTTATTGAAAATAGTTATCATTTTTGCTTTCTTTTTTTCCCCAAAAAATATTTATCATGAAAAATTAAAGACTTCTATTTTAACAATGGTAAAGAGCAGTTTTTCTTATTAAGAAACGTATCTCCTACATGTTCTATAGTAATTTAAGATAAGGAGACTAATAGTGAAAATTTCTCAAGTAGTATTTGGTGATTTGAACTTTATTTTTTCCTTTAGGGTACAGTCAGTGGTGTGCTACTAGTAACACCAAATAATATAATGTTTGATCCCCATAAAACTGACCCCTTGGTCCAAGAGAATGGCTGTGAGGAATATGGCATCATGTGTCCAATGGAAGAGGTCATGTCAGCTGCTATGTACAAAGAGATTCTGGATAGCAAAATAAAGGAATCCTTACCCACGTAAGATTGGTATTTCTTTATCTTTGTAGTTTTATTTCATCCTGAGAAATGACCCTGTTCAGTTATTTTAGATACTTTCTGTTATTGTTCTTTGCTTCTTAATCTCCATTTTAGCTCTTAGATGTTTTTGTCTGTAGTATTTGCAAGAATATTCACAAAATACTTCTGAATGTATGGGTTACTTTAAATTATTCTTTTCATATGTAATCATAAATGAAAATATTGAAAATTGCCTGGAGAAGATAGCTAATTCAGTGTTTCCTCAGCCTTTTAGTCTGTAGCACACTACCAAGATATCTTATGTTTAAAATTTGGTTAGTCGCAGGATAAGTATTTTTGTGTTCACTGGTAGAACATATTGGGGTGTGAATATGAACCAAGTTAAGTTTATGTCAATTTTCTGCCTAAGATAATGGGGAAAGATGTAATACATTAAATTTCCCCCATTAAAGGGGAAAGTAAGATTGGAAGGAATTGAAAGATTAGAAGAATTAAAAAGGAAAAGTTTGAAATCAGAGAAAATGAAGTGAGGAGAGAAAAACACAGTCAAATCTTAATTCAGCTTGGCTTTGTAGAAGGATTAAGAAAATGGATTTCTTTGTAACTGGGGACAGTGCCTAAGTAGGGGCATGACTAATTAATGTTCAAAATGGTAATAAGGTTGACTTTTAAATGAACGTAAATAAAACGAATTTAAAAATAACCAAAGCAAATAAACCAAAATAAAAATTCAAAATCCCAGAATTCTTAGAATCTCCATTTATACCCATACTCTCAGGAGTGCCTTTTAAAAAAAAATGTTGTAGGGTCACTTTAAAAGGTGAAGAAGTAAATAACCACCATTAGGACACTATATTTGTCCAAAAATTTCTTCCTTAAACATTCTGCTTGTTTGAGTTAACAGACATTTCTTTGAGGATATAAATACCTTGGAAAACAACACCAAAGTTTGAATTGCTTTCATCAAAACACTCAGCTGAGATCCTGAATAATTTTTTTCAATTTTGATACAGTTTACCCCAAAAATAAAAAACCTTCCCAAAGAATTTCCTCTGCCTTTGTCCCTTTTTCCATTGAACTGTACAGTCTTGAGTCTTGTCTTTGAAGCTAATAGGTGTAATCCTCTTTAACCTCAGTTCCTTAATCTACTCACCTCCTATGAGTTATTCTTCTGCTCCACCTCTGCCACCCATGAAGATAGTCATACCTTTGATTTTGCTATTACCTACCTCCATGTTCAAGAATTTTAAAAGTTCCTTACTAGGGCGTAGCCTATTGGCTTTTCGCTTCTCCCTCTGTCTTCCACTGTAAAACCCTACTCTTCATCTGCACTGTGACTGCTAATGCCTTGACCTCTCAATTCTCAGGCCATCTCTCCTCTTTTCTCCTTCATGACTTTTTGTTGAACCAATTCAATTCTACACCTTCTTTCTTGAATACCTTCCTTATTTCACTAAATACACCTTGCCAGGCCTTAGCCTTGGATCACTCCCACCTTTTACCACCTTCCTTCCTATATATGTACTGCTGAGTAGAATTGGAGAAAATTATGCCACTCCTGTGACTAGCTTCGCCACAGATTTGTTACACAACTTCAGCTAGGCCTTCACTGCTTCTAGGCAATTGTACTGTACCTCCCTTATCAATTCACTGATATCCTGCTCTGTATAGCAGCTCTTCCAAACCTTTTCATCCCTCCTTAAGCCTCCTGTGTCTTCCCCTCAGTGTATCTTCTCAGTTGAGATGCTTCTCTCATATTTTACAGAAAAGTATTGAGACTATTCATCATCAGCTCCCTCTTTCTTTTTCATTATCTCCCGTCACTCAATTGCCTTCTCCTACTGTCTGCTCCTTCACCCCCTCTCACACGATAAAATGGCCTTACTCTTTAACAAGGCAAAACTTCCACTTGTTCAATCAGTCCCATTCCATCCATCACCTCCAACAACTTGCACCCTCTTGTCCCCACCCTATTCCCCCCACCCCCCCAAAAAAATCTCTCCTTTTCTGCTGGCTCATTTTCTGCTACTTATAAGCATGTCCACGTCTCCTTCATTCTGGAAAAAACCCTAATTTGATCCTTCCATTTCCACCAGCTATCAAACTGTAGCTCTTTTGCCTTTTATAGCTAAACTCAAAAAGGCTGCCTACAGTAGGTGCTTCCATTTTGTGTCTTTTCTAACTCTTTTCTTAACCCTTTACAATTTAACTTCTGACCTTTCCATTCCAAAGTTACCAATGATCTTAGTTGCCAATCTAAATGCCTTTTCTCAATTCTCATTCTCCTTGACCTCTCTTCAGCCTTTGATACTATTAATCAGTCCCTCTTTCTTGATATTCTCTTCTCTCTAAGGTTTTAAGATATCATTCTCTCCTAGTTCTCTTTCTACCTATCTGACCACTCCTCAGTTTGCTTTGTTGGCTCTTCTTCCAGATAATGCTCTCTAACCCCATATGTCCCTCAGAGTTCTATCCTGGGTCTGTACTACTTCACTTGGTAATCTCATCAGTGCCTGTGGATTTAGTTACTTTCTCTACGCTGATTTCTCAAATCTATCTTGCCTCAATCTCTCTGCTGAACTCCAATTTCATATCTCTATTTGCTTTTCAGACTCAGATATCTTGAATTGTATGTCTGATAGACATCTTAAACCAGACATAGCAAAAACAGAACTCATTATTTTTCCTGCAAACCCTCCCCTCCCTCACTGTCTCTATTACTAGAGGGCAGCACCATTCTCCCAGTCCTTCAGGCTTACACCTTAGGAATTACCTCCAACTCCTCACTGTCTCTTATCCCTCTACACCCTCCCCCAATATCCCATCTCTTGCCAAGATCTTTTGATTTTACCCTAGCAATATCTCCCTTCTCTCCTCTGACACTGCCATCATTGGTGTAGGCTCTCATCACTTTATGCCTATATTATTGCAATAGCCATTTGTGGCTCGAGTAGCTTTATCTTTCTCCATTCTAATTTATCCCTCCATTTAGCCTCCAAAGTGGTTTTCCTAAAGTACAAGTCTGACCATATCACTCCCCCCTACTGGATATACTCTTGTAGCCTCCTTTTGCCTCTAGGGTTAAGCAGTTTCTTCATTTCCAGTCTTCGTACACTTTATTCCCCATTATATACTCTTTGATCTGGTCACGTTGACTTCTTGGCTCTTCCAAGAATAAGACTGTCTCTCAGATCTGGGTATTATTTCCAGCTATGCCTTGTGCCTTTATTTCTCTTCCTCTTTAAGTCTACCTTTAAGCCCCATATATAATCATATCTTTTACTAAACTCAATCACATCTTTTTCTGAACCCATTTTAATTCTAGGTCCTTCTTTCTGTTAATTATTTTCTATTTATTTTTTATATAAAGTTGTTTCTATATATTTGTTTGTGTATTTTCTCATTATTAGATTGTAAGTTCCTTGAAGACTAGGAATGTCACTTGTATCTCTTCTTGTATCTCCAGTGCTAAGCATAGCACCTAGAATATCATAGGAGCTTAATCTTTATTGTTTGATTGATTGGCTTTGTTTGGCAAATATCGTTTTCACTTCCTTTCTTTTTTAAAATAAATTCTAATTTTTATCTTTTGTTTTAAATCCACATACATTTCACAATCAGTCTGCCCTCCCATCACCTTCTGGAGAGTTGTCATAAAAAAATTATAAAGACAAAGAAATAGAAAGTTAAGCAAAACTAGCCAGCATATTAAAAGAAAACCTGACATCATAGGCAGTGTCATACACATATGACCCACCAATTTGCAAAGAAGTGGAGAGGGGATATATTATATCTCTTCTTTGGGGCCAAACTTGATCATATAATTTTTACAGCATTCAGTTTCTATTCTTTTGTTCTGATTTTTTTTTTGAAGCAACAGTTTATTTTCCTCTTACTGCAAGTGCATATTTTTTCATTCATAACTAGGTTCAAACTTTGTATGTTATTTTGGAGTACAGCCTCATCTCCATTGCTTTAAGGAATATCATATTCCAGTTTTCCCAGGAGTTTATGTAATTTAGTTTTCTGAGGTTGTTCCAGATGTTTTTCCTTAATGTGTGAAGAGATCTTTCTTTAATGGCTGCCTGTAACATTTGTAGTTTAATGTTGAAATTCTGAAGTTTGACCATTATAAATTTAAGATTTTGTTCAGTATATAGCCTATTAATTCTATTCATTCTGTGGTCTTTACGTTGTCCTCTTTTTTTCATTACTTCTGAGTAGTTTTTATATATAATTTCCTTAAGTAAGTAATTTAGGTTTTTCATTTTACTTTATTCTGGAAGATACAAAGGCCTTGTAACATTACCTCTGCATGTTACATTTTCAGGGTCACTTGTTTTGGCTTGAAGAGCTTTCATGGGTTCTTCCAGTCTCTGAATTTTGTTCAAACAGTTTTTATTTTCCCTTTGAACTTTTGAGTTATAAATATGCTTTTCAAAGAAATCTATTTTGGTAAGATTTTCATTTGAGAAAAAAAACTCTTAATCTTTTATTTCTCTTACTTGTTTTTGAGAGTTTCAATTTCTATCTTTGTGGCTTTCAATTCTTTAATTGATTTTATGATCAATTTGGGGGGTTCTTACAGCTGTTCTGTTATTATTTTTTGGGTTTATAAAAGTATAGGTGACTTCTAAATCTCTGAAACTACAAACTTCATTTTCATGATAATTAATTCATTTTTTAAAAAATTCATTGCTAGCTTCTCTGCATTGCCTTTCCTGCCATGAGTTCTTTCTTATCCCTTCTTGGCTCTTTGTTGTTATGGTTTTGATATATTTGGCTTATTTCTTGATGTTTTGAGATGAGAAGTGTAAATCTTTCTATCTTGTCTATAAAAACCCTCGTTTCTTACAACACAGTCATTCCATTATATTCAAAGTTTGTTTAGTCATTCCCTAATTTATGTGCATTAACTTTGTTTCCAATTCTTTTCTAACACAAGAAATGCTGCTATAAATAGTTGAGTATACTTTGGGGACTTTCTTTTTATCAGTGCCCTAGTTGGGGGCACTGTATCTAGTATCTCTGGGACAAACGGTATGGACATTTCAGTAACTTTATTTGCATAATTCCAAGTTGCTTTTCAGAATGGTTGTACTGATTCACAGCTCTACCAATAATACAGTACATCTGTCTTCTCCAAATTTCCCCAACAGTGACTTGCCCCGTCGTCTGTTACCTCTGCCAGTTTGCAAGGTATGAGGTGAAACCACAGGGTTATTTTGCTTTGCATTTCTCTTACTGTAAATGATTTGAAGCATTCTTTCATATGATTGTTAATAGTTTGCAGTTCTCTTGAGAACTATTGGTTCACATCCTTTGACTAATACTCTCTTGGGTAGTAGCTTTCAGTCTTATACATATTTCTATTAATTGTCTATGTGTCTTGGATACAAAGGCCTTATCAGAAGTATTTGATACAAATATGTTTTTTTCCCTAATCAAGCATTTAATCTTATCCTACGTGCATTACCTTTGTTCAAAGCTTTTCACTTCTGTGTCTTTAAACTTTTTATTTTATCTCTTGTAATTGCCTTTATTCCTTGTTTACCTCAGAATATATCCCCTATTCATAGCTGTGAAAGGTATATTATTTCCTCTGCTAATTTGTTGTTGATGATAAGCTCCTTAATATTAAGGTCATGCACACATTTAGAATGTCTTGTGGAATATGGTCAAAAATCTTGATCTAATCTTAATTTCCTCTATCCATCTCTGGTTTTTCTAGCTTTTTTATTAAATAAGGAGTTCTTTCCTAACTAATTTATGTTTCCTGATTTATTGAATTACATTGTTTCTGATTGTTTCTTCTCTGGTCTGTTTTGGTGATCTGCTTCTCTCTTTTTAAACAGCCTCAAATATTTTAATTATTGTTGCTTTATAATAATTTTGATTTTGGAAATTTATTTATTTATTTTCTTCTTTACATCTCTTATTTCCACGAGATTTTGAGTTACAAATTTTCTCCCCATCTTTCCCCTGCCCATCACCCCAAAATAGCCATCCCATTGTATAGCCCCTCCCCCAGTCTGCTCTCTCCCATGTCCTCCCCCATTGGTCCTCTGACTTTCTGATAGGGCAGGATGGGTCTTCCTATCCCAGTGCCTGTACGTCTTAATTCCCAGTTGCATATACTTAATAATTTTATGTATACACACACACACACACACACACACACACATACATATTTTTAACATTTGATTATAGAACTTTAAATTCTGGATTCTTTCCCTTCCTCCCTTGTCACCCACCCCCATGGAAGGACAAGCAATTAAATACAGACTGTACAAGTGTAATTACAAAGAACCTCTCCACAGTGGGCATACTGTGAGAAACTGATTATATGTCCCTCCTTCGTATCCCACCCCGCCTTGTTCTGTTCTCTACCCTGTCCCTTTACAGAAGTGTGTACTTCCAGCAACCCTCCCCCCCACCCTGCCCTTCCCTCCATCATCCCACCTCTCATCCCCATCTCTTTCCTGTGTGGCAAGATACCCAGTTTAGAGTTTATGTCATTCCTTCCTTAAGCCAAATCCAATGAAAGTAAGGTTGACCCTTTCCTTTTTGCCTTCCTGTTCTTCCCTTCCATTGTAACAATTATCCCTAGCCTCTTCTATATGAGATGATTGACACCATTCTGTCTCTCCCTGTCTCCTCTCATTCTAATCCTCTCCCACCTCAGAATTTCACCTTTTAAAGTATCGTCCCTTTCTATTCAATTGATCCTGTGCCTTCTATGTACACATATATACACATACTCAGATATGTGTTCATACATATATATAAACCCTACATAGGCATATGTGTATGTATACATATATATACATTTGTATTCCTTTCACCTATCCTTATACTGAGAAAACTTAAATAAGTTACAATTTTCGTTTTTCCATGTTAGCAACATGGTTGAACTTTGTTAAGTTCCTTATGATTTCTTTTCCATGTTTACCTTCTCATGCTACTTTGTATTTGAGTGTCAAACTTTCTTTTCAGTTCTGGTTTTTTCAGCAAGAATGTTTGAAAGTCCTCCACCTCACTGAATGACCATATTATCCCCTGGAACACTATACTCAATTTTGCTGGGTAGGTGATTCTTGGTTTTAATCCTAGCTCCCTTGATCTCTGAAATATCATATTTCAAGCCCTTCAGTCCCTCAATGTAGAAGCTGCAAGATCCTGAGTTATTCTAATTGTGTTTCCACAGTATTCAAATTGCTTCCTCTTGGCAGCCTGTAATATTTTCTCCTTGATCTGGGGACTTCGGAACCTGGCTATATCATTCCTAGGAGTTTTCTTTTGGGGATCTTTTTCAAGAGGTGATCGGT
>CM053580.1:481656859-481678216 GCA_028627135.1 Pseudochirops cupreus
TATTTAAAGCAATTTAAGGAGCATGTTGTATTTTAGTCTATACAAATATTTTGTATGCTTTCATAGATTAATTCCCGGGTATTTTATGCTCTTTGCAAATACTTTGAATGAGATTTCCCTTTTTATTTCTGCCTCTTGGATTTTGTTATAGAAATGATGTTGATTTTTGTGGGTCCATTTTGTAGTGTGGAATTTTGCTGATGCTATTCATTGTCTCAATTTTTGTCTTTGGTAATTCCCTAGAACTTTTTAAGTAAACCATCCTGTCACCAGCAAACAGATCGTTTTATCTCTCCTGTTCCTGTCTTTACACCTTTAACTTCTTTTTTTCTTGACTTGTTGCTGTGGCTCGCATTTCAGAACTGTGTCAGATAATAGGAGAGGAATGTGCATTCTCGTCTTACTCCTGTATTTATGGAGAAAACTTGTAGTGTATACCTATTGCAAATGATGGTCTTTTGGTCTGAGGTTGATAATTTTTAATGATATTTTGAAATTTTGTGCCTGTATTTTTTAGAGGTTTTAGTATAAATGAGTGTTGCTCTGTTTCAAAGGCTTTTTCTGCATCTACTGCGATAATGATGTGGTTTGAGATAGCTTTGTTTTTGTATTTTATTGTTTAATTATATTGATTATATCAACGTGGTCATGATGAATTATTTCTTGAATACTTTGATATAATCTGACAGGATTTTATCTAAAAGTTTTTGAATTGATAAGTCATTAAGATATTAGTTCCTACTTCTTTACCTTGTCCTTCTCTGGTTTAGATATTAGGACTGTATCTCATAAATGGAGTCTGGTAGTTCGGTGGGTTTTTTTCCTTCGGTTTTTGACATTTTGTGTAATATTGCTGCTAATTGTTCTTTAAAAGTTTCACAGAATTCTTCTGTCAAATACCTTAGGACCAGGACTTTTTTTGAGGGATTCAGGGGAGGTGTGTGGGTCTTTCCTTCACAGAGAATTCTCTTTCCTTTCCTGAAATTGGATTATTTAAGATCTCTGTTTGGTCTTTTATATTTTGAAGATAACGTATTTATTTTGTGTTTTCTGTTTTGTTAGCATGTAATTGTGAATAGGAGGTTCTTATAATTCTTTTTATTTCTTGTGGTTTTGTTGTGATTTTACCTTGTTCATTTGCAATTCTTTTGATTTGGTTTTTCTGCCCTATTTTTGTTCAGATTTGTTAAAGGTTTATCAGTTTTGTTAATCTTGTCAAAGAATCAGATTTTAGTTTTATCATTTCTGTAGTCTTCGGTTTCCACTTTATTTCTCTAATTTTCTGTGTCTCCTTTTGTGCTTATTTTTGGTGTATTTGTTGGCTTTCTAATTTAAATAAAAATGTATATTCCATTCATTAATCTTCATTTTTTATTTTGTTAATGTATGTTTTTAGGGATATAATTTTTCCCCTGAGGACTGCTTTAGCTGCATCCCAGAAATTTTGGTATGTCGTTTCATCATTATAATTTTTTTTCACATAATTATTGTTTCTATGATTTGTTCTTTGACCTACACATTATTTAGGATTTCGTTGTTGTGTCCATTTGATTCTGTGTCTTTGTGATCCCTGAAGTTATTAATTTTTTTTCAATTTATGGATTGTAAAGGATGTGTTTGCTATTTCTGCATTTTTACATTTATTTTCAATATCTTTGTGTCCTAAAACACAGTCAACTTTTGTAGAAAATGCCAGTTGGGGCTAAAATACACATTTATTTTTTTAACAGTCATGTTTAGAAGGTATCATAAGCCTTTTAGCTGTAGTTTCTTCAGCAGTTAATTAAATTCTGTATTTGCTTTTATCTTTCTGTTAGATTTGTTGAAAACTGAGAGGAACATTAAAAAGTCCTTATCGTGTTAATGTCTACATCTTGAAATTCAGCTTATTTTTACTTCATGGATTTATATGCTGATGTGTTGGGAACATATATGTTTAATATTGATATTGGCTTATTTCCCATAGTTTCTTTCTGTATAATGTTGTTTCTTTGTTTATCTTTATGCATTGTGAATGTTTGTTTTTCCATTATCTCCTGTCCCGAGTAGAACTTCTCCTTTTTTGGATCCATCTGATGCATAGTTTTTTTTTCCCAGGCCATTATTTTTATTCTGTTTGCTTTTTAGGTGTGTTTCTTGTAAGTAACATAATGAAGTTTTATTTCCATCACATCTGTCACTCATTTTTCATTTTATTAGATTGTTTAATCTATCCACATTAAAGTTATGGAAGTTGTATTTATATATTCCTTCTTTTTCCTCTAATATTGTTTTTTTTTCTGAAAATTTTTTTTTATGTCATTTCTCTTTTTGTAAAAAATGGTGGAAGAGGGAAGGAATAAGTGTTTCCATACTAAATATCAGGAACTGTGTTATGAACTTTATAAATATCTCATTTGATCCTCACAACAACCCTGTGAGGTATGAGGAAAATGAGGTAAACAGGTTAAGTGACTTGCTGAGGAGCACATAACTGTCAGAGGCCGTATTTGAGCTCTGGTCTTCTTGACTCCAGACCCTACAGATCATCTTCTGCACCCCAGCCTACTTTGTACTTTATAGTTTCATTTATTTTCACTTAATTAACTTTCAGACACACCTAAATTCATTCAGGTTCTTTCCCCTCCTCCAGTTGATCATTCCTTTTCTCTAGTTTTAGAGATTAACAGACCGGAGTGGGGAACCTGCAGTTATTCATGTCTGTGAATTTTGGATTAAGTCAAAGAGCCGCCTATGAGAACCCAGAGAGCCACATGGGGCCTTGAGGACGCAGGTTCCCCACCCTTGGTTGGCGTAATTTAT
The DNA here is from genome assembly GCA_028627135.1 of Pseudochirops cupreus. Classification (NCBI taxonomy): domain Eukaryota; kingdom Metazoa; phylum Chordata; class Mammalia; order Diprotodontia; family Pseudocheiridae; genus Pseudochirops; species Pseudochirops cupreus. The sequence continues at coordinate 481,659,662 of CM053580.1, forward strand.
TAATTCCTTTTCCTTTTCTCTACTTATCTAATTCTTATTTTTCAAAGTTAAATAGTCGAATATAATGCTCTTTTCTTGCCTTCTCTTCACCTGGCTATTTATTAGTGTTTATAGTTTTCATTTTCTGCCACCTCTTTTTGAAAAGAATTTCATTCCCTTCTACTCTTCAAAAACTTTTTTCCCCTTTTTACCTGTCCTGCACACTTATTCTTTGTTTTATGATCTGTATACATATTTATTCCTTCTTCATTTTTTGTATTTCTTATAGAACTAAAGTTTCTAAGATTTCTATTTTTAACTTTGTCTTTTTAAACAGTTCCTATGTTATAGATTTTGTCTCCTCCCCATTTTTTCTAAAGAAATAAACCCTTTGCCCCCTTTGCTGCCACAACTGTTCTCCTCTAGGCCATATTTCCTTGATCATTTACCACTGCCTCCATTAGACTGTATCATAAATGCCTTTATCTTGTTCCCTATTTCCCTTTATGGGCCCTCCTCTTCTGTAGTTTAGTCCCACATCTATAGGCAACGTCTTGTGAGGTTTAACATAGTACCTGGCATATAGATGCTTAATAAATGCTTGTTGACTTGACTCTTTTTTTCCCCCTGAGGCAATTTTATTTCATTGCTTGTGCCTCCCTTGGTGGTTGTTCTTAATTTTCTTGTGTTTCTATTGTCTGAGTTGTTTGCAAAAGTAAATAATCTGTTCACATTTGGTTTGTTTTTCTTTTGTAGGAATGCTTCACATATCCTTATTTATCATCTTTTTCATTGACAATTAGGTACAGGGTTGCAGAGTATGTCACCTTGGTGAACTCCTTTGTTCTTTAGAATACATTATTTCATTCCTTACTCTGATTTTTGGGGAATGTAAAATAATCTTGTTTTAATTGAATTTCCTTTCCTTTTATGTTTGAAAGGTTTTGTTCTGATTACTTGTAAAATTATTATTTGTTAATAATTTGAAGTTATTTAACTTGTTAAAACTTGTTAATTGTCAGCTATCATGTGCCTGGTTTTCTGCATAGATTTTTTTTCTTTTTTCCTTAAGGCAGTCTTTTGATTGACATTTTTTCTGCCTTTGGAAGTACTAGGCAATTTTCTTATATTATTTCTTAAATAATGGTGTTCAGGTCTGTGTTCTAAAGTCCTTAAATTATCTCTGTGCATTCTGTCTTTGAGATCATTCTATTTTACTTGCATAGAATCTTTCAGATTGTTCTTCATCTCTATGTATTTGCATGTTTTTTAAGTGAGATTTGCTGCTATGGATTAGTTTTATAGTTCTACTAGTTATTATTTTTATGGAAGTCTTAAATTCTGCTTTCACAATTTGTATTTTTGTTTTGAACAATTTGGGAGCGCCTCGCTGTGATTTCAAGCTCTCTTAGGAGTCTCCAGAGGCCTTTGTCTAATAGCATATTGATTTCATTTTCCTTTGTGTTGTATTTGTAGACATCTGTACTTAGTTGATCTCTAGGTCATGTTCCTTATTATTCATATCTTCCCTGTTGAGATATCTGCTTGTATTTAAAAGTTTTTAACTGAATTTTCATCCTCCTGAGATCATTGGTAATTTTGGTCTTTTTTCCTTATATTCCCCTATTTTGAACTTTCCTATTCATTTATCTTTGATGTTGTATTTCTCCCAGGGTCTGGACCTCAAATAATTTTCAGTTTACTCTCCTCTATTTGAGTATTCACTTTTTGCCAGCCTTGCTATTTCCTTCAAGTGACTTTTTTTTAGGGCTTGAATTCACCATTCGTCCATTCCTTTTATTTCAGGCCTGTTGGTAGCCTAGACACGTGCTAGCATCCTCCACACAGAGTAGAAGGTAGGATGGAGGGATTTTTCCCTGTTGCTTCCTGCCACGAATAGTAGGGTTAAGGAGGGAATGCTATCAGAGACTACCGCAGCAGCACAGGATCCAGCTCAGCAGATTCCAGAGCTCAAGCCAGTGGATCTTCATCTGGAGTCTCCTCAGAGCATGGGGAGTGGTAGATAGGGATTTGCTGAGCATGTTAGGGATTGGGGTTTGTCCTCAGTTTTTATTACCTTATTTGGATTGTTGATATCTTTGCCTGTGAAAATAGTTTCCATTAATTTACCTCTTATACATAATTTTTGACTTTGATTGGTCATGAAGATTAGAGGAAATGTCCAGTATTCCATCTTGTTGGTCATATAACCTAGAAATGCATGCTCTAATTTTCTTAGGAATTCACACTTACTTTTCCTTAAAAAAAATTCTTTTTATATATGTAAAATAGTATGCGGAAAATTAAGGCAAAGTAAGAAGTATCACAGAAAGTAGTAATCCCTGTTAGCTGCTTCTTTTTCCTTTCTCAAACACATATTTTAATTCAGTAATTAATCAAGCAGTATTTGGATTCCTATTATGGTGCCAGGTACTATAGGAAAAATACATTGGGCTCCTACCCTCATGGAACTTTGAGTCTAATTGGAAAGGCAAAAATAACATACATGGAGTTAAAAAAATATAGAACAGTTTATAATTAACTACTAAATTACTTGGTAAAGGTGATTAATTGTAAGATTTCAGAGAATGGAAAGAATAATAACTGGAATAGTAAGGTGAAGTTCTTGAAAATGCAAGACCTGAAATGATATGCTTTTTGGAAGGTTTGCAAAGTCTGTCTAGGACATCATCAAGGAGACAGGAAGAAAAAGTTTGGCCATCAGAGGAAACAAAGTATGTATAAAGAAATGTTGTAAAGTCATGGACTGTAAGGGAGGATTTTATGCAGTCTGTGGTGCCTGTCAGTAGGCTCAGATGCTATGGATTAAGGCCTGAGGAGAAAAAGAATCCTAGAAGGTACTGGTGACTTTCAGTAGAATTGTTTCAGGAAAAACTTTTTTTCCTACAATACAAACTGTAAAAGACAAGACAGTATGAGTTCATTGAATAGAAAATCCTCTTTCATTGTTATCTTTGTAGTACTACTGCCACACAAAGGGACTGGCACTGGTGTTTAGTGCTTGTGTTTGAGTGAGCCAGTGATGTCAGCCACTTGAAGATTAAATTTGACAATGGAAAGAAGGCTAGAAATAATTGCCAGAAGTTCCAGGTAGGGTCCACTAAAAGTTTAAGACATAGAGGAGGCCGTGCATGTTACAAAGTAGAAAGGGAGCCAGTTAGGGAAGAGAAAGACTGATTATTTCAGAAAAGGAGGTTAGAGGCAGTTTGGTATAACAGAAAAAGGAATTGCATCTGGTATGGAGAGATACATCCTGGCTCCACATTTATTACTTATGTGACTCTATACAGTTCACTTAAATTTTCTGTGTATCACTTCTCTTTTTATAAAATGAGGGGATTGGCCTAAATACCCTTTACAAATTAGAATATGGAATTCTAAATATAATAACGACAATGAGGAATGAGAGTTAGGTCACATGTGAAGGAGCTAGTTTGATAGGAGCATAAATTCTGAAAGAGAAGAATTGCTTTGTTTGACGTTCCTTAGTTGGCCTCTAATTTCTCAATGAAGTAGGAAACAAATCATCTATTGAAAAGATACATGGGATTGGGGAATTTTGGGGGGCGGGCAAATAGGAAAAAAATCATAAGTCCTGAGAAGGTAGAACATATTTTCACATAATCATTTTGATCTTTACAACAGATCTGTGAGGTTGGTAGGACAAGTGGTTCCCTTGAACTGAGGTTATGAAATGCACTAATAAATCAGCAAGAAGTGATTAAAGGGATTACTGAACAATGGCAAGGTTCCACTGAAGCTGAAGAAGGAGAATTTGTGGTGGATCAAGTCTATGTGATCCTGCCTTTTTCTTTAGCATTGATCTTCTAGTTAGACTATGAGCTCCTTGAAGGTAGGGAATGCCTTTTCCTTTCTTTGTATCACTAGCACTTAGCACAATGCTTAGCATGTAATAGGTACTTCATAAATGCTTATTGGCTTGATTTGATTTATTCTGTTTTCCAGATCAGGAACAGAGAAAGTAGGGCAATATAGGGTTTCCTATTAAAAAGTCAGCTAGAGTGAACTGTTTAGGAAGTATGGAAGTCAACATTCAAGTTATTAACACTGGAGTTTAGTATATTGAGGAGCAGATCAATAGAGCAATTGAGTGGAAGTTCAACTGTGTGTGGAGCAAATTTTAGTAAGAAAGTTATGGTTGGAGGAGGGCATACCTAGTTGGATATCTCAGAAGTAGACCAGTGCTTTATAACTAGATGGTTGATGTTCATCTTGACCCATTGTGTATACTCAACTTGGCAGAAGGCACAGAACTGGGGATTGCTGAATGGCAGAATTAGAATTTTAAAAGATGTATAAGCAGGAACATTAGACTGAATACAATGAAAATGAAATTTAATATAAAGCAACATCTTGTACTTGTTTTAAAAAAACTTCGTAAGTATAAGGTAAGAGAGGCATGGTTAGACATCAGTTCATCTGAAAGAGATTGGAGGGTTGTAGTTGACTGTAAATTCCTTAAGAGCCAGTTGACGTGATAAGGTAGTCAAGAAAAGTAATGGAGTCTTAGGCTTCATTGAGAGGTCAAGAGTTCAAAACCTGTGGCTCACATAGCAAAACGAGTTGGTTCTTCTGTACTCTGCCCTGGATAGACCATAGTCTAAAGTCTTGTGGTTAGTTTTTGGAAATAGCATTTTAGGAAGAACATTGATAAGCTGGAGAATGTCCAGAAAAAGACAGCAAAGGGCCAGGAGATCAAGCCATATGAAAATTAATTGAAGAAACTAGTGATGTTTAGCCTGTAGAAGAGTCAGGATTGATAGTCATCTTGACGATTTTAAAGTATTATGTTGTGAAAGAGGGTTTAGGCTGGTTTTGCTTGGTCCTGAGGGGAGAATTAAAAGCAACAGGTAGAAGTTTCTAAGAGTGATATTTGGACTCAGAGTGAACCGGACTACCACATAGATAGTGGATTCCTCCCCACTGGAGGTTTTCAAGCCAAACCTGAAGGACCTGATTATCAGATTATAATAGGAGTTCTTGATCATGTATGAATTCAATCACCTGACCTCTGAGATCTCTTCAAAATTGCTTATTAGTTTGATTCTGTCTTACTTGCTATGTATTTTAAATTACTCTTAAATCCAGGAGGGATTTTTTCATATAACTTTTGAGTTCTTCATTTCATTAATGTTTTCTCCAATGCCTCATTGTGTCTTAGAGGTAAGGGAACCATGGGTTCTCAAAGGCTTTATGTCAGCAGAGCACTGCCCTAGCAGGACCTAATAAGCTAAAAAGCTTCAGGTATGGACCGTTGATTTTGGAGAGACTCATTACAAGATTGGTCACAGGTTGACAGATTTTTTTTTTTCCTGCCATAGCAGTTCTCAAAGACCATAAACTAAATCAGAGGAGTTATGTATGATCAGTAGAGGTGGTATCCACTTGGGTGAAATTACACATACATGAAGTATTGAAGATCTTCATATTGTCCTATATAGTATTTTGGATATGCTCATCTAAATTAGTGGGTGATTTTCCTTTTTTCAAAAATCAGACCTGAACTTCCCTTCATACAATCCACTTGAGGCTTTCTTAATCTTGGTATTATGATTAAATAGTGCTTATAACCAAAGGGTTTAGATTATAACCAGTACTAGAGTTTTTCTAGTGACTGAAATATAACTATTTAAAACATGAAATATCCTAAAATGAATGAGCTGCTGTTTCAGGAGGTAGTATATTCTTCATCACTTGAGGTTTTCCAGTAGAAGCTGGTTGGCCATTCACCTCAATGTATTGTAGAAGAGATTCCTGGCAGATGTGGTTGAACTAGATTGTTTCTGAGGTCCCTTGCAACTGATGTTCTGAGAATATCTTTATGAAATAGTGATAGTCAAAATGCATGAAGGCCCAGAAAAAAAAAAAGAGGTAGAAAAAGTTGTAATATTTTATCGTATTTCTTTTAAGCCAATTTACACAGCTACTTTGTGGTATTTAGAGTGTTTTCTTGTTCATTTTCAATTTACTTCTAAATATTCTCATATCTCCTACATAAAGGAAATACCTTTTGCATTAATTTTTTCTAATCAAAATTTGAGGATTATGTAAAGCTTTAAAATTTTGACTGTTGAGTAACAGAATGTTTGCTAAAAGATCATCCTGGATTGATTTGCAACTATCAATCAGCATTTTAGTTTTTCTTCTCAGGAGTTGTATCCATGTTAGTAGGGCACTAAAGAGTGCTATTTTGCAAATTGACCTCAGGATAATTTGGGGGCTTAATGATGTACCATTATACATCTTTGTTTCTATGGTCTACTAGATAAAGTTTTAAAAGACATTTAAATTTTTAGTTTTGATCATTTATCTTGGTTAGATATGAGTAAAATTAATGTAATTATGGCTGGTTATGTTGTATGATTATCTAAGGTATTTTTTAAAGCAAAGTAGGATATAAAAATCCAAATATACAAAATTTACTAATTGGTGGTGATGATTATTCAATGCTTTTATAAATGCATCAGTTCATAGTATTTCTTAAATGCTTAACTCCTAACTGATAATATTATTTAATTTATAATGAACTTTAGTAAAATTTCTGCTGCTTAGCTCCAAAAGTAAGGCAGAGAAAATGAAAATTCTAAGATATTTGAGCCATTCCAGTTTTTTCATATTATATTTAAATAAATGTCTCAATATCCTGTGTTTTTTAAGTATTAAAATATTTATACACCCAAATTTCATCATCTAATTAATTTTCTAGCTGTTATTAAGTGACAGACCACCACCTGAGAGTTACACCAATATTCAAAACTTGTATTGTATTTGTTATTTTGGAGATATGCATATGAAGGTAGCTTTGCAGATAGCCTCCTTGAGCACATATGATTTCTCCTGGACACATGGAGAAAAGGTTTTATTTGACTTATTTTGATACTCATGACTTGGGTAGAAAAGACAGTGATAAAAATTTTGGTACTTGTAATTTGTTGAGAGCTACATATTAGAACAAGATGTGTATTACATAATCAGACCCTTTCATTGTTTTTGATTCCTTGATAAATTTGTCTAAGATAAAGAGAAAATATTTTTAAGTATAGTAACTTTTATTTTTGTTTGCTGACAGAGAGGTAGATCAATTATCAGTAAGAGATCTCTGCTATTTTAAGAAAATGACAAGAACTAATACTGATGACATAGACTCAAGGATTCGGGATACAGGGAATGACAGTGCCAGCACTGCACCTAGGAGCACTGAGGAGTCTCTCTCTGAAGATGTGTTCACAGAATCAGAACTCTCTCCAATACGGGAGGAGCTCATGTCTTCAGATGAACTACGTCAAGATAAATCTTCTGGTGCATCATCAGAATCTGTCCAAACTGTGCAAGCTGGTGCAGGATGTTTAACAGTCATTCCAGATTCTGCTGTTACTACTGATAACTTAAAAGGCAATATTGAACAGCCTGCTCATGATGTGGGGACTCTAGGTCATAAAACAAATTTAGACAGTATAGAAGTAGCCTTAAAAGAAGGAGATCCAGTTATAAGCATCTCTCAACAGTCTTTACAAGAAACACAGTGCCATAAGGAAAATAACATGGGGGTCGAAATGAACACAAACAAGGATTTTACACTTTCTGAGAATTCAGAAGGACCAGAAGGTGAGAAAGAACACAGGCACTTTGGGGAAATCACAGAATCTCAGAAAAAGGAAACTGTGAACAAAGGGAAACAAGGAAAGGAACAAATTCAGGACTCTGAGACAGAGGTGGAAGAGCTACGTAAACTCTGGAAAAGTCACACTATGCAACAAACCAAACAGCAAAGGGAAAATATTCAGCAGGTGTCACAAAAAGAAATTAAGCACAAAATAGCACCTGCAGATGGACATATAGAAGGTAAGTGTTATAGTCTACTTAAAACTAATTTAGCTTATGCCAGAGACATTAACATGGACCTTTGGGACATTAATGACAGATGTCATATTGCCTTCTTCCCCCTTAACTTCCCTACTCCAAATGCATGTACCCTTGTACACGTGAGTGCACACAAACACACACATGGCTTTCTCAGGTACTGGACAAGCTGATGATGGTACCAGTAGCATGCATGACGAATTGCTTGATTTTCTTCTCCCTTAGGAAAATCCTGTATACCTATGTTTTTTCTCCTTTCCGTCTTGTGTTTCCACATTCATATCTTAATTCCACATCAGATGGTCTTTTAACACATATAGACATGTCAAGGAAAAGGAATTTTGAAGTAAAATTATATAATCTAAAAAATTATCACCCTTTTGGATGCACTTTAGAGTGACCCAACATTTCTTTAGAATCTCAGTAAGTCTGTCTTTTGCTTTCTTTGTCTCCAGCTAAACCTGTTTCCTTTTACTTAACATCCCAAATAAATCAAATACTGTTATTCTGGTTTATTGTTTTTCTGTTTCATTTAAGTAGTAATATTTCAAATATTGTAGTTTTAATTGCACATAGTGGTATTTCAGCTGCATGGTGGCTTCATTAGGAGTTTATTTGACTAATATGGAAACCTTTTTTCCAGGTTTCCTAAGTGTTGCAAATAGCCAACATAGTACTAACTGTAGGATTCTCTTTATAGGTAGCACCTTTCTTATCTATTCTATGAATGAATGAATATGTGAATGAAAAAGTCTCTGTTATAAGCACTTACTATGTGCCACACACAGGGGATGCCAGTATAAAGGTGATGGTCGTCCTTACCCTCACAGAGCTTGCCTTTTAATAGGGGACTACAACCTTTATGTCATGATTAAGGAGGAATATTTCAGTGCGTTAAATATAAGGGAGTGGATTGACACATTCTTTCTAGTAGCAATAGCAGGGTTAATTTGACTCTCAAATTGGAAAGGAGTTAGCGGATGAGGGAGTTGTGAAGGGAAATAAAAATAAATATATCATTTGAATGAAGGAGGCTAACAGTCAGATGGCACAGTGGATAGAGTCCTGGACTTAGAAATGCAAAGATCTGAGTTCACGTGGTCTTTCAAACACTAAACGTGTGGCCCTTAGTAAGTCACTAGGCCTCTCTGGAACTCCTTTCTTCATCTATAAAAAGGGGATAATGATAGGACCTGTCCCACAAGGTGGTTGTGAGGGTCAATTTAAGTAACACATCAGGTCCTTTGTAAATGTTAAAAGTGCTGTGTAAATGCTAGCTGTTGTCATCATCATCATCATTATTGAAGATGGAGACCAGAACATAGTCTTGATGTCAGAGATATTTTTATTCTTTGTTTCTGTATCCCAAGCTTCTCAGTATCTTTCATATATGGTAGGAATTTGATAAGTGTTTGCTAATTGAATTGAATTTTGGTGATTGTTATTTGTCTTAAAGGCTATTATTTTTGCATTCGTGGCACAGGTTTATTTTTGTTAATAAGCCATCATGATAAAATGTAAGGTAGAACTTGGTGGATTTAATTTAGAGAAATTTATTGTGTCTACATACCTCATTCCAAAGATGAGGTATTTTTTCAGTCTAGAACAGTAAAAAACAAACTAAAAGTCTGAGGTAGGGTTATACTAGCCTAACTGTAGTAGAGGCATGTTGCTTATCTCTAGTACAGATGCTGTTTCCATAATAGTATTTCGTGTTTATATGACTTGTCTTGCCCACTTCAGGCATGGATTCAGTTTAGTATCTGTCATCTAGTGGATCAGCGTTTATTAAGTGCTTTTTGTTTCCACGCTAAGAATGATATACCTAGGCACATGTAAATGTAAAGTGACAAAGACTTATGGCTTGTAGAACTGTATTGACCAGATAGTAAGGAGATGGAGGCAGGACAGAATACAAAGATACCACATGTAAGAAGTCAGCCAGTAGTGGTCGCTGAGCCTCAGTGACATGAGAGAAAATATATATGTAGTAAGAAGCAATAAACCCAAGTAGAAGAACCAAAAGATTAAATGTTTAAAATCACGTCTAACTACTTAGGAAATATCTTTGAAACTCAAACTGCCCAGAATATCCCAAGAGTCTTAGTGTAGCTTTATGTTTTAATAGATTAAAACGTCCCTGAGACTCTTAGAAAACCCCATATGAAATGCCAGAGTATGGGCAGAGTAGGAAGAAGGGAGGCCGCAAAGAACAAAATAAAAGAGGGGGGAAAACTAAAGAAAATTTTAAGCAGACACAACTGAATAGCCTTAGGGTTTTCTTTACTGTCACTGAGGGTGCAGGCCTTGTCTTTGCATTGCCTATTGTCATATATGAACAACTTTTAGGCATGAGATTAGAGGCTTAGGAGTAGGCCTTATCTTGGTTCATTAATGAATTTATATCTTATGTTTATGTAGATTGCCATCCATTCACACTCTCTCATTTAGAGTGATTGTTGTCCATGTTCTTTCCAAGCCTCTCTGTAGAGAGAGAATCTCCACAAAGTGCACCGTCCTTTCTCAGATTTTTTTTCACATTTTGTGGGTACAGTGAAACACTTAAGCTGTCTGTCATGTAATCCTTCTCATTGTATGGCTAGCCTGCTTCATCCAATCACACGTAAAGATCAACATTTGGGAATGTGGTACAGCTCAATTGCTGCAACCACTATGCATCTCTTCTATTGCTTTCCAGTCACCTGCTACTTTTGATTCTTCCAGAGTTGTGGTCTTTGAAGATTCGTGATATACCATTACCAAGAGAACATTTGCATTTTTAATTTTTAATTATTTATTTTGTCCAGGGGAACATTGAAGTTGTTGTAATTGATGTAATTGATGTAATCCTTGCTCTATATTGAAATCCACTTATAATTCTTGAACAGAACATCAGTAAACTTAGGTGTCATCTTAAGAGTAATACATGAGTATTTACCAAGTAAAAAAGGGATAAGTAATCAATAGGATTACCAAAGTTTTTCTTTATTCACATTATTGTCATGAGGCTAAAAGGCCGTACCATATAGTGAATCTCAGTGTTCCATATTGGCTTTCCCAGATTTTTCCTTACTTTGGAAAAAACAGATGTACTAATTAATTAATAGGATCTTAATTCTTGGTCTAAAATGCTTTGTGAATCTTAAAGTGCTTTGTGAATTTAAATTCTTATACTACATAGAACACATTTTAAAGAAAAGTGGTGTAGTAAGACATTTCATACAACACAAATAAAGATGTTATTCATAATATCAGTGGTTTAAGAAGTTAACAATGGGAAAAACATTTTTTTCACACTCACATTTTATAAGATGTTTGATACTCAGAACAAAGTATCTATTTCTAATAAATTGAGAAATATAGTATGTTACATATTATTTCTCTTTTTAAAAATTCATTAGTTCATACAACATGAAAGGATAGGCCAAGGGGTTTTGTGTCCTATTTGGGGAAAAAAATTCAACTGTCCAAGTCTGCAGAATATCATTCCAGTATTTTAACATGGCAAATAAATATAATGGGAACAGAGAAACAATTCCATTTTTTGCATTGGTAAATTTTTGTACTCAATTTAAAAATTTTTAAAGTCAAAAATTTGATATGAAACTAAAGATAAATCATTCCAATTTATGTGCACAAATTCTGTTGACTTAATCTAAAACTATGGAAACAATGAAAACAAGTTATAAATAAATATGTACATCTGAAATATAGATTTCATTTGGAAACCTATATATTCTGTTTGGACCAAACTACACCTATAATATTGTGTTGAATTTTGTGCAAAGGAAAGATATTGATAAGCTGGAGAGCATACAGAAGAAGGTAATCCTGATTTGTTGAAAGATTTGAAAATGGTTAGCTTAGAGAAGAGAAAACTTGGGAGAGACGTGTTTGTCATCTTCCAAGTATTCAAAAGACTTGCATGGAAGTGGTATTAGATTTGTACTGTTTGGGTCAATGAGTAGATGTTGCTAAGAGGCAGATTAAGACATGTCTGGAGAAACTTCCACAAATTGTACCATAACAAAGAAGGTGGGTATCTCAGGAGGTAGTTAAGTTTTTCTTTACTGGAGGTCTTCCAAGTATAGTATAGATGACCACTTACCAAGCATATTGTAGAAGGGGATGTGCTATTCAAGTAGTTTGAATTATAGGGCTTCTCAGATACCTTCCAACTCTGAAGTTAGTCTGTTGTTCGTCTGTTCAGTTATGTCCAAGTTTTCATGACCCCATTTGAACTTTTCTTGGCAAAGATCCTGGAGTGGTTTACCATTTCCTTTTCCAGTTCATTTTACAAATGAGGAACTGAGGCAAACAAGGTTAAATAATTTACCCATGATCCCCCTAATAAGTGTCTAAAGTTAGATTTCAATTCAGATCTGCTTGTTGCTCTATGCACTATGCTACCTAGGTTCCCCAAAGTTACTTTATTCTGATAGAAGTTAATTGTGCCTGTCCTAAAAAGATAGGTGGCCTCTTCACATACCTCCTAAAATTAAATGCATAATGAAGTGTTACAGAATTCTATTGTTGAAAGGAATTTAGAAGCCATCTGGTCTAATCTATCAAATTGTTTTCATCTGATAAATTTATTAAAAATAAATGCAATCATTTCGAGGACAAAGACTTTACTTTGTGTTCAGTAGCTAGATAGTTTTGCAAATAACTAATTACTCAAGGTAAAAAAATGTATATTATACACACATACACACACACACACACATTTACCACATATGATGAGCATAACTTACTTAAAACTCAGCCCATATACAGAAAGTTTTTTATGTTTAGTTTTAAGAAGTTAGAATTAAAAGTACAATCTTAAAGTGTATTTGGGAGATGAAAACAGTATTCAATCTTTTTGTTTTTTGTTTTTTTTCTTTTAAGAAGAATTAGGGAAGGAAAACTATAGGGACCTATTTTGAACATTTCTGACTTCAGATTGTGTCTAGTTAACACCGAGTACTCCTTCCTGCATAAACTCTATTAGACTTTAATCATCTACAAAATTCCTCCCTATTATTTTGTGCATTATAGAATGGCATATCAGTTTAAAGAATGAAATCACTTAAATAGTAATAGCTGCTTTTTATTATACTTAATAATTCTAAGCAGGAATCACATAGGTAATTTAAATAGATGTCTGAAATCTTATTTTAACTAGTATTTTTATTTGCCTCTCAAATCAGTTCTTTAGCCAAACACAGGAAATGGAAAAAACCTTCATTTTCATTTCAGCTGTTTAAAATTTTCTATCTTTACCCACCAACTGCTAATAAATTTAACCCTTTAACTACATGTGTACAACCTATATTGAATTGCTTATCTTCCCAGTGGGGCCTGGTGAGGAGGGAAGAAGGGAAAAATCTGGAACTCACAGTTTTAAAAACAAATGTTTAAAAAAAATTGTTTTTTACATGCAACTGGGAAATAAGATACATAGGCACTGGGGTATAGAAATCCATCCTGCCCTACTAGAAAGTTAGGGGGATGATGGGGGAGGATATAAGAAAGAACAGATTAGGGAAAGAGGTATTCAGTAAGCTTGCTATTTTGGGGTGGAGGGAAGGGGAAAGATGGGGGAAAAAATTGTTAACTCAAAATCATGTGAAAATGAATGTTGCAGACCAGAAATAAATAAATAAATAAATTCAATTCTCTTACTGAGTTATTCCTATGTAAAATACATTTCTTTGAGCCTGAAACTTATTCTCCAAGCTGTAGCATCTCTAAACAGTGAAATAAAGGCCAGATAAATAAATGTAAGAAGAGAAACCAAATGCATAATTAGCATAAAAATAATTGAATTGACTATAATTACTCAACTTTGAGGGTGATATTTGTTTATATATGTTAGAATTCATGCTTTTTATGTCTCTCTATTCTTTTCATCTAGATGATGATCAACCTATAGCCCTCCAAAGCTTCATGACAAGTGATGTGTCTATAAATATGTAAATTCATGTGAGGGTTCCAGTTTACCCAAGGGTGACCCTGGAGTACTAGTTTTTGTTTTGTTTTGTTTTTTGGAGTGGGGAAGGCCAGGTCACACAGCTAATAAGTGTCAAGTGTCCTGAGGCTGGATTTGAACTCAGTTCCTCCTGACTCCAAGGCTGGTGCAATGTCCATCGTGTCACCTGGTTGCCCCTGGAGTACTAGTTTTTATCTGTCATACCTGAAGTCACTGTATCTTTCCTTTAAATAAGTAGATTTAGGCCCAAACTAAAGATAAGCCAGTTTGTTTTATGTTCTTAGGAACTGGAACAATCTTGAACTGAATTTCCTGATGCATGAGTATTTCTGACCCACCTGCATTCCTCTTTCAACAAATAAAAATTCTTGGAGGGCATGGAATATTTTATTTTTGTGTCCTCAGTGCCTAACGCAGTCCATGCATATGTTAGGTCCTTAATAAATGTTTGGGGATTGATCACTTATCAGAAGTAAACAGATTTGTCAGTCTAAAAGATAGAATATGGAATTAATGACCATTTTCCTTGCTAGATTCACTTTGATATCTTTGCTTTTGGTTTGTCACATTAAAATGTAATTTTATTTTTGCCATTAAGGTGAATTTGAACATTACTTTTAATTTTCTTATTTAATTTATTGAAACATTGAGATCATACAGACCTGGGTATGCAGTCCCTACAGACCTACAGTTGGCTTCCAGAGTACCACATTTTAGTTCAGTTAGCAGTTAGAGGCAAAAACAACTTGATCCCACCCTTAATTTTCACCTCTTGCTTTGGGAATAGTAATCAATCAAATGAATGGCAGTAGTACTTTTGTAAAGGGTATGGCAATGCCACTTACGGTGCATTCACTGTCCATGTAATTCAATAGACCCAAACTCCCTTCCTTAGCCACTTAATCTCCAGCATGTGTTTGTTTCCCCCATTTACATTGTAAACTTCTTGAGGCCAAGGAATATTCAATGTTATGTTTTTATCTCCTATACCTTTGTTTAATGTCAAGAATTTAGTAGGTACTTAGTGATTGCTTTTTGATTTATTTATTCATGAATTGTTATATTGGGTTCCTTGAATTATGGCTGCAGCTATAATCATCAGTATTTGTTTTTAAATTGTCTGAGAAGATGCAGCTAGGTGGTGCAGTGAATACAGCACCGGCCCTGGAATTAGGAGGCCTCTGACATTTAACACTTACTAGCCGTGTGACCTTGGGCAAGTCACTTAACCCCAATTGCCTTGCTTTCCACCCTCCAAAAAGAAGACCAACAAAAATTATCTAATAAGTTCGATTTCTTGGGTTACTAAGTAAGAGGAAAAAGCCAGTCCTTTTTTGTGGTCACTAAGGATATAGAAACAACAGCTGTCAAAACCATAGTCTCTCAGAAAACTTACGACTATTGTACTAACGCAGTTTCTTAGGAAATTTTCATTATTATCTGTAATAATTTAAACCAACTGACCAGATTTCTGATTTTTCTTAAAATTAAAATGAACTATTTATGTAGAACATAATGTATTACCCTTAAATATCCTTGAAATTTTTTCTGAATTAATTAATGAATTAATTAATTCATTAATTAATCTGTGGCTTTATAAAATCACCTTTAGACTAAAAATTATTTTTCTTTAGGCCAAAAGTTTATTTTCCTACAGTAATACTTCAGTTATCTCATGTCATTAGCTGTTAAATTCTTTTTTTTTAATAAAAAGCCACTTAAAATCTGCCATATTGTTCTTTATCTTCTTAAGAAGAAATTACAGAACATAATTCAATATTTTTTTTAATGGTTCAAGATCATCATTGTGAATATCATTCCCCTTTAAATATAGCTGTAGGTATAGATAAAATATTGGGAGATAGGATGTTGGAACATACCCTGTTGAAAAGTTTTATCAGTTTTCCTTTTGGCCAATTGCTTCTGTGAAAGATTTGAATGAAGCTGTTCCCCAGGTTCATAACCTTTTCAGAAGTTTGATTTTAGGATAATTTGTGTATTTCCTTCCATTTTTCTCCCATTTGAGGGGAAAAACATCAGGTTTATATGTCACCCCTGTGTATCTTTTGCCCTGTACGTTTTCTACTTTGAAGCATGACTGCTAGTAAAATTATCTAGTTAGTATGTGTCATAGCTAGAAGCAAAATAATATGAGTCTTTCCTAAAACATTTTCTTAACTTAAACAACAAAAAATGTTGGTATTTATATAGCACTTTAGGGTTTGCAAAGCGCTGTTGCACGTGTTACTATTAATAACACATTTCACATGTGACTTAATGTACTCATTAGTCCAGACTAAATAGCAAGCAATCTTCAGATGCTGGTCACTAATTGGGAAGAATTGTCATTCACTACTTTGTGCTGGCTCAAGTAGCTTCTCTCCTCTTTTTAAAATTACCTGCATTCCCTGCCACATGGCCAGTTCTAATGTTTTTCCAAGCACACACAATGACATTGAAATTGTTCAGGCGTATCCAGAACCAAAGATTTTGAAGCCCTGTGCCTGAAACTTCAAAAGAAGATAGAAATCCCACATACAAATTTTCACTGCTTGCTAAATCTTGATTGATTGTGTAATGTAAATGATGTAAATTGTGGGGGATACTGAAGTACCAGGTTGAAATAGCTGTGCATTAAATCACATTTGTAGTAAGAATAAGAATGATTGCTATCTATTTGTTTGGTTGTTTTAGTTGTGTCTGAGTCTTCATGACCCTATGGACTTTCTGTCCATGGGATTTTGTTGACAAAAGTAACTGGAGTGATTCGCCTTTTCCTTTGTCAGCGTATTGCCTTTTGTCAGAACTCTCCACTATTATCTGTCCATCTTGGGTAACCCTGCAGGGCATAGTTCATAGTTTCATTGACCTACTCAACCACCTTTGCTGACTAGGCAGTGACCCATAGGCAGAGTATAAGTGACTTGCCCAAGGTCACCTAGCTAGAAAGTTTCTGAGGCTGCCTTTGAAAGCTAACAGGTACTTTAAAGATCAAATGGGACAAGGTATGAACAGTGTTTTTTATGTTTGTAGGAAGATTTTCTTTTTTGCCATAATTTCATGATATAGAAAGAACAAATATTCAACTACCTTTGTCTTTAGTTTTAAAATAATAGCTAATGGTAACTAACTTGTAGCATTTTAAGGTTTACAAAGTGCTTTCTTTACACACACACGTGTGTGTGTGTGTGTGTGTGTGTATAGAGAAATTTATGCATATATATATACATACGCATACACATATTTAGTCCTCACTACAGCCCTGTGGAGTCGGTGCTGCTATTATCCCACTTTTACAGATGAGAAAACAGAGCCTTAGAGCATAAGTTACTTTTTTAGGGTCATGTAACAACACTGCTGTCTAATTGAATATGAAAATATCATGGGAAAAGAAGAGAAGGTGTAATATGTATAAAAATGGTTGGTGTTGAATATGTGTTTACTGTTATAAAACCTTGGCTAACTGAAATGTTCAGTAAGTAGACATTCAGTTAAATGTGAATAAAACATTTATATCTTTGCTTGTGTAAATAATTTTTAAATGTAGTGTCCTGAAAGTTGAGAATATTATAAACCTTTCAGTTCATAAAATCAATACCCCAAGTTTCTGGAGCAAGAAGTTGTTGGGGAATTGTTTTGTTTTCAGTGATTTTTTTTAAGTTGGTTAAAAAGTTGTATGCACACACGTGCATCTACTCAGGCACCCATGTTTGTGAATTTAAAACTAAAACATACATATTTTGGCACTTATTTTTAAATTTAGAAGATAGATTACCAAATCACTTTAGAATTTGACCGTACAGAGCTTTTGCATACTGCAAAGAATTCCATTTCCCATTATGTGATAGTTTGTGTTGAATACCATTTTCTTGTATTTTTCTGAGTTCCATTTAAGGTCATGCAGATGGGGAAGAGAGTATGAAAAGATATCTCTGCCTTATTTGCTTCTCACCCTTTTGTTGGAATGAACCTTATCTGTTTTGTCTGTTGGCTTCAGACCCCTTTTGAATACAAAAATGTAGGTCTTTGGACATCTCGATGGTCTTGGTGACCTGTATCTGAATTTTCAAAATGCCAATTACTTGGGAGTTCTATTTAAATACCTAAGGGCCGTTTAACAGATATTTAATAAATTACGTGGGATCATTGAACTTAAACTTGTTTATTTCTCAATTATAGGATCAGGTTTTTTAAAAGAAAAGAGAAGACATCGATTGCATAAATTCTTGTGTCTTAGAGTTGGAAAACCAATGAGAAAAACATTTGTATCTCAAGCAAGTGCCACAATGCAACAGTATGCACAGAGAGATAAGAAACATGAATATTGGTTTGCTGTGCCACAGGAAAGGTAAGGCAAGATTCACTAACAGACTTACGGTGTTCCTCCAGTTATTAAAACAATGACAGAGAGTATCCATAGCATTTTAGAACCAAATTAAATCTCTGGGTTAAGTAATTCAAGTATCTGTGATTTCATTGGTAAGGGTATTTACTCTCCTGTATTGTCATCTTACTACAACTTAATGGGTTATCTTTTAGGTTTCTGAAACAGAGAAACTTGTGACCATGTGTAACGCCATTCACCAGCAGATTCCCAAAGGAATGCTACTGTGAACAGCTTTTAGAGTTCAGATTACAAAATAGAGTGAACACTCTGTTTATTCCATTACAAATCAAGACAAACATTCAAAACATTATAA
>CM053580.1:481678716-481696959 GCA_028627135.1 Pseudochirops cupreus
AGATTAAAAATGCCACTAAAATCATTCAAAGCAAAAATCCAGATAAAGTTTTTTTCTATTTGTATACTAGCTCAAACAATAATGTTTACAAAATAAAAATTATATGCTGTGAATCATTACATTTTAGCAGATATAACAATATAACAACATTATCTGATAAGTACATTTTTAAGTTATTATGAAATCTGACATTTTCTAAACATCACCTAAGCTCAAACTTTCAGAAAATGTGGCTCATTTTGTCCCATATTACCACAAGAAAGCAAGCTAACATAAAAATCAAAATGCTTGACTGAAATTTACCAGGCTGTATTTGTGATTAATTGATTGATGTCTTCTTCCCTTCTTTCCATACCAGAGGCGAGACATTTCCCTTTAAAGGCAAACTAAGTTAAATTACATGGCAGCTGTTTGTAAAAGCATTCTCTCTATCCAAGAAAAATTCCCCACTCAGGAACACCACTACAGTGACAAAACAGTCTGCTCCACACAAAGGCTTGACTGACAAGACAAAGAGCTAATCAGTAAGTCATATCCCAGGCGAGCTAGTCCTGAGTGGTGATTGTAGAACTGGGGACGGAGGGAATGACCAGACTTAAGTTTGGTTGCACAGTACCATATGTTAAAAGAAAGGGCTAAAAAGTTTAAAGAGACAGAACATTTATTTCCAAACAGATAGTATGGTAAAACTTTCTAAAGGTAGCATTTAGAACTTTCAACATTCTTAAAAGAATTTTAAAAGTAAATAGAAAGAAATGTTATATTTCACATTATTTTTAAGCATACGAGTAAATCTGTTATATTTACATTTGGAATAGGAAACCACACACATTTTGTTTTGTTTTATGAGACCATACAGTTCCTGTCCCCATGAGGAACTCCCCTAACTGATGCAAATCAGCACCTGCTCTGCAATTTTTAGTCTTAAATAGCTGCCTGGAACACTGGGAGATTATGCAATTATCCCAGCTCATACAGTACGTGTCAGACACAGAACATGCAATGACTCATAGATAGCTCTCCCTATTCATTATGCCATGTTGTTTCTCACATACATAATTAAGACATTAAAATACCTTAAAAAACTGCTCTATATCAACTTACATATAAATTCAAAGTTTCACAATCCCTAAGAATGTGAAGTGGTTTGTTTTTTTCCAACTTGGCTCTCTCAAAATATTTTTTATTTTTCAAAAGGCATTTTCTAATCTCATTTAGACCACATGAAATCCACACAGAAACGAGAAATCCCTGACACTATTCTACTTACTCATAATCAAGCTGCAGAAAATGTTAGGCTTTTGCCAAATCTTTTGGCTAATCGAGTGGGCCTTAGAGTCAATATTTTCCAGCAGAGAAAGCAAAATATTTGTTGTGATTTTCCTAAGAGTTATTACAAACAATTTATGAATTGTCATGGCATTATGAATAAAACTTATCATTAATCAAAATAAACCAGACCTATGAAAAACTGTGGGTTCCAGGCATTAAAAAATTTCTAGAGACTAACCCCCCCTCCCTTAATATTTTGATACAGAGTTGTTTCAGACATGTTGAGTTTGAGATGCCTATGGTACATCTAATTCAAAATGATCAAGACAGTTTGAGATCCTATAATTGAAACTCAGGAGAGAGAATGCAGCTAGATATGTAGATCTGGAAGTCAACTACATAGAGATGATAACTGAACCCAGGAGGGCTCATGAGGTCACCAAGTAAAAGTATAAAGAGAAAACAGAGTCAAGAATAGAGCTTTAGAAGAAATATACATTTAGTGGGCAGGATCTAGATGATGATGAAGCTAAAGGAGACTAGGAAAAAATCTTCAGAAAGGTAGGAAGAGCTGGGTGTGGTAGTTTATACATATAGTCCCTTGTGCTGAGGAGGGTGTACCTGGTGGCTTCAGTTTAGGAGGTCTGAGTAGTAGCAGGGCTGAAGTCAACTGGGTGTCCATATTAAGCTGGACACCAATATGGTGATCCCCGTGGTACTTCAGCATACCAGACTGCCTAAGGAGGGTTAAATAAGCTCAGGTCTAGAAAGTAGATCGAAGTAAAGCTTCAATGCCAATCAGTATTGGCATCTGAGCTGGAAGTGGCTGTTGTATTTCTAACCTAAGACAGTCAATGATCAAGAAATAAGAAAAAGATGAGGAAAAAAAGAGAGTAGCATTAAGACAATACAGAAGGGACAAAGTATATAGGAGGTATGGGTGGTCAACTGATTAAATACTGTAGAGAGATCAAGATGAATGAAGACTAAGCCAAAGTCTTTAGATTGTTATTTCTGGAGAGCAGTTTCCAGCTGAATAAAGTCAGAAGGCACACAACAGGACTGGAAAGACTAACATAAGAAGTGGAAGGTTCTGAATAAAGACAGTTTTTTAAGGAGCACAGAGGGGAAAGGGAGAATATAAGGTGAGAGTTAGCAGGCATCTAACTGGGTGTGTTTCAAGGATTCACAACATTTTGAGGGTAGCAGGGAGGGCAACAGAAGATCAAAGATTATAGAAAAGAGAAATGATTGAGTGGAAAATCTAGTGGAGAAGACTGGAAAGGCTAGAACTGAAGATACATGTAGAGCAGCTGGCCTTAGTGAGGAAAAGGAGTATCTCACTATCAGAGCAGAATACAAAATAAAGTAGTGATGTTGTGAGATGAGGAAAAGAAACTCAGGGTGAAGAGCCTTGATATTCTCGGCAAAGCATCAGGTAAGGTCCTGAGATGATAAAGCATAGGAAAGCGGTGCTTTAGCAAGTTTGAGCAGAGAAAAATTTTAGAACTGTGGTGAATAGGATAAGTAGTTAGGGAGGAGTACAAGGATTACTTTTAGCAATGAGGAGCCTTGGTAAGATTAGATAATAACAAGTTCATAAATAACTATCTAAGTGCCTACTGTGTGCCAGGCACTGTGCTTTAGAAATATTATTTCATTTAAACTAGAAGGTAGGTATTATTATTCTTCCCATTTTACACTTAGGAAACTGCTGCAGAAATTAAGTGACTTGCCCGGGGTTATAGGCCTAGCAGGTATCTGAGGCCACATTTGAATTCACGTCTTCCCATTCCAGTTCAAGTAGTCTATCCACTGTGTCACATGGCTGCCTAAATTTTTAAATTTAAAAATAACGTTAAAATAATATAAAATGCTTGCCAAGTAAGACTCTTTAAAAAAGTAAAAAAAGCATTTGATAAACAATACGCATTAATATAAAATACAAAGTAAAATGTCAATAATTTACACACATGGAGGGAGGGAGGGAGGAAGATAAGCCAGTCTGGCTGAAATGTCTCAATTTTGAATTGTTTTTGAAGAAACACCCTTTTACTACTTTAACATATATTATACTGTGTTATGGAAATGCTTGTTTTATTCCATAAAATTAAAAATAAACTAAACAGAAAATTTAAAAAAGACTTATAGGGTACTATAGCTACTAAAGGTTTATTTAGCAGAGATCTTTAAATCTGACTTAAACAAGACATTATTCAATTTAATATACCAATTTTCTAATTTAAAAATTACTTCAAAAGTAGTCTCTAATTTTAAAATATAGTTTTAACTTTGCATACTATTTTTTCAAGATTATAATATTCAATTACTAGTTTTCAGATGAAGTTCAACTAAATACTGAATTTTCTAGGGTCATTTCTTATATTATCATAGATTTTGTGGTTCATATTATAACATAATCAATCTACAATGCAGGAAACCAACAAATTTTGTTTAAGATTTAAAGGATTAAAATAATTTGACTTAATTGTGATTATGTCTAGTTCACATAAGGGGCACAGGGGACAGACTGCCTAGCTTAGAGTCAAGAAGATTTCCCATTCTGACTTCAAACACTAACTAGCTATGTGACCTACGGCAAGTCACTTAACCTTGTTTGCTTCAGTTTCCTCATCCATAAATTCAGCTGGAGATGCAGGAACAGAGGGAAGATAGCCTAAAAGAAATCTCATTATAAAAGATCAAATAGGAAGGACTAATTATCCATTTTAACTACATGGATCAGAATCAAGACAAGTTTAGAAGTATCTCTGGCAACAGAACAAATATTTGTATCAATTTTTTAAGGACTAGCTTAAGAACTGATAAATAATATCTAATACATAACAAAATCCAGGGAAGGTAACATGATTTATAAGCAAGTAAATGCCAAAGGAATCATAATTTTCTTTTAAATTTTATTTCTCTCAATTACACATAAAAACTTTTTAAACATTTGTCTTCTAAAATTTTGAGTTCCAATTTCTCTCCTTCCCTCCCTCCCTTCCTCCTTTCTTATACGTGTGCAGTCATGCAAAACATTTCCACATTAGCCATGCTGTGAAAGAAAGCACAGGAAAAAAAACAATGATAAAATAAAAAAAAATTTATGTTTCCATCTGCATTCAGACTCAATCAGTTCTTTCTCTGGAGGTGGAGAGCATTCATCATAAGTCCTTCAGAATTGTTTTGGATCACTGTATTGCTGGTAATAGCTATGTCATTCACAGTTGACCACTGTACAAAACTGCAATGTTTTCCTGGTTCTGCTCATTTCACTTTGCATTGGTTTATCTAAGTTTTCCCAAACTGTTCTGAAAGCATCCTGCCAGTCACTTCTTATAGCACAACAGTATTCCATCACAAATATATACCACAATGTTTAGCTATTCCTTAGTTGATGGATATCTCAATTTCAAACTGCTTGCCACTATAAAAAGAGTTGCCATAAATATTTTTGTAAATATAGTTCCTTTTCTTTTTTTCTTTGATCTCAGAGCTAGTGGTGGTATTGCTGGTTAAAGGGTATACCCAGTTTTATTACCCTCTGGGCACAGTTCCAAATTGCTCTCCAGAATGGTTGGATCAGTTCACAACTCCAGTGCATAGTATCCCAATTTTTCCACATCCCTTCAAATATTTTTTCTGGCATTTCTTAGCCAGTCTGACAGATGAGCTGGTAGCTCAGAATTCTTTTAATGTGCACTTCTCTAATCAATAGTGTTTGAGAGCATTTTTTCATATGATTATAGTTTTAATTTCTTTATCTGAAAACTGACTGTTCACATCCTCTGACCATTTATCTATTAGAGAATGATTCATTTTCTTATAAATTTGACTCAGTTCTCTATATATTTGAGAAATGAGGCCTTTATCAGAGAAACTTGCTATAAATTTTTTTTTTACTCAGTTTTCTGCTTTCCTTCTAATTGTGGCTACATTGGTATTATTTTTACAAAAATTTTTCTCTACAACCAAAATTATCCATTTTATATCCTTTAATGCTCCCTCTAAGTCATAAATTCTTCCCTCATCTATAGATGTGACAGGTGAACATTATATGCTCCCTTAATTTGTTTATATCACCCTTTATGTCTAAATTATTTACTCATTTTGACCTTATTTTGGTATACAGTATTAGATGTTGGTCTATACCTAATTCCTGTCAAACTGCAATTTCTGTCAAATACTAAATTCTTGTTTCAAAAGCTTGGATTTTTGGGTTAATCAAAAACTAGATTGCTGTAGTTATTTACTATTGTATATTATGTACTGAATCTATTCCACTCATCTACCACTCTCTTTCTTAGCCAGTACCAGATTGTTTTGATGCTTTTCACTTTATAATACAGTTTGAGATCTGGTACTGCTAGGTCACCTTACTTCACATTTTTTTCACTGATTCCCAAAATTTTGTTATTGTTCTTTTCTTTTTTATAAATTTTTTTTGTTATTCTTTTCTATATCTATACAATAATTTTTGATAGTATGATTGGTATGACAGTGAATAAATAAATTTAGGTACAACTGTCATCTTTATTATATTGGTATGGCCGACTAATATTTCTCCAGTCATTTAGACCTGGCATTGTTTGTGGGAAATCTTTTGTAACCGTGTTCATATAGTTTCTAAGCTTGTTCCAGCAGGTAGATGCCCAAGGATTTTATACTGTTTGCAGTTATTTTAAATGGAATTTTTCTTTCTATCTCTTCATGCTGGACTTTGTTGATAATATATAGAAATGCTAATAATTTTTGTAGGTTTATTTTACATTCTGTAACTTTGCTGAAGATGTTAACTGTTTCAATCAGTTTTTTAGTTGATTCTCTAGGATTCTATTAAGTATATTATTTGTGATGAATTGGGGTTAAGTAACTTGCCCAAAGTCATATGGCTAGTAAGTGTGTCCAGCATCTAGAGGCCGGATTTGAACTCAGGTCCTCCAGACTGCAGGGTTGGTGCTTTATTCATTGTGGCACTTAGCTGCCCCTTAAGTATATTATTTGTACAAAGAGTGAGAGTTTTATTTCTTCACTGCCTAATATAATTCCTTCGATTTCTTATTCTTGTCTTACTGTAATAGCTAGCATTTCTAGTATAATACTGAATAATAATGTTGATAATGGCCATCCTTCCATTTCTACTCTACCTTTTGGTTCTAGGATATCAGGGTAGTTTTCCTTGATAATTCCTTAAAATATGATGTCTAGGCTCTTTTTAAAAATTACAGCTTTCAGGTAATCCCATAATTCTTAAATGCTCTTTTCCTGATCTATTTTCCAGGTCAGTTATTATTTTGTTTTTCCTCTATTTTTCCATTCTTTTGACTTTTATTGTTTCTTGAAGTCTTGTGGAATCATTAGCTTCCCTAATTTTTAAATTACTTTTTCAGTGAGCTTTTATATCTCTTTTTCCATTTGGCCAATTATGTTTTTTAAAGAGTTATTTTCTCAGTGGATTTTTGTGCCTCTTTCACCATTTAGTCAATTTTGTCTTGTAAGGAATAATTTTCTCCAGTACTTTTTTTATATACTTTACCAAGCTGTTGACTCTCTTTTCATAATTTTCTTATATCACTTTCATTTCTTTTCCCAATTTTTCCTCTGTCTCACTTATTTGATTTTTTTTCAGTTTTTCCAGGAATTCTTATTGCACGTGTGTTCAATTCCCTTTGAGACTTTGCTTTTAGCTGTTTTGACATCATTTTCTTTTGAGTTTATGTCTTGATCGTCCCTGTCAAGCTAGTAACTTTTTATGGTCAGGTTCTTTTTTCATGTTTGCTCATTTTCTCAGTCTTTTTTTTTTTAACTTTAAGTTAAAGTCGGGCTCTGCTCCTGAGGTAAGAGGGGTACTGTCCTAGGCATAAGTTTTTTTGTGCTGCTATTTTCAGAGTTAGTTCTGAGAATCTGTATATTTCTGGTGCTTCCAAGGTGGCATGATCTAAGGAGAAGTGTGTTCACTGCTTTTCCAAACTGTTCTCTGATCTTTACTCAGGAAGGAACCTGTTCTCCTATAGCCAGAAGTGCTTGAGAGCCTCTTGGCCCTGAAACTGTGACCAGTTCCTCTAATTCCCTGCAGCACAAGCACTAGTGCTCCTTTCTGCCTTGGATCAAGGCCTCTATTCCCTTGTGAGAAACCACAGACTCTCTTCTCCACCCTGGAACTGTGACCAGTGCCCCTGTTTCTATTCACCTTCAAGAGCTAGTGCTATGCCCTGGAACTGAAAGTCTAGAAATGTGTATGGGCAATGCAACTAGGACTTAACCTAGAGCTAAGAAAGGGTCACAGAATCACAAAATATCAATTGTTAGAGAACTAAGAGGTCAGTGAAGTCACTCCATTCCTAAACAGGAATCCTATCTACAACACCTATGATAAGTGGTCTCAGGATGCCACTTGATGCCCTCCATGATGCATAATCTACCACCTTCTGAGGTAATCCATTCTACTTCTGAATAGTTCTAATTGTTAGGAAAATATATCTCCCTGCAAATTCTATCTTCATGCCCTTACTTTGAGGACTAAGCAAAACCAGTCTAACCCCTCTTCCATATACAGATACTTCAGATACTTGCATATAGCTACCGAGTCTTTGTCCATTCCCCCAGCCCTCCAATTTTCTTCATGCTAAGGAGATGAAAAAAACTGAGGCTTTATAAGTTTAACTGACTTGCCTAACATCATACAGGTAAAAAGTGGCAGGGTATGGGATGATCAAGAGAACTAGCACCTGGTGTGAGGGTTTGCAGAACCCTTTTCAGGGCTGCTCTTCCGCCTTTGGTATCCACCTGATTCATGCAACTCTTACTGTGGCTCCAAGAAACCAGTATGCAATGCAGCCACATCATCTCGGCAAACAAGCTAAATGTGGTTGAGGATAAGCAAAAGGCCTCAAACTCATCAGTGAGTTAGATGAATGTCTGTCCCAAGCATGTGGAGACTTTCTCTGGCAAAATGGGTGGATGAGAACAATTTGTTCCAACAGCCATGAAGACAGCATGCTTAGCACTTGGTCGGACATTAAACACACCAAGGTCACCCACTGCATCCCAGGCCACTGACAGTTGTCTTGACTTTTGTCTTGACACTGGACTTTGATGACTCAAGAAGAGAGAGTGAGGAGGATGGCTTTGTGCAACTCTGCCTCACTTATATCCAATTCATATGCAAGTTATGACATACCCCAAGAAGTCAGCGGTCCTCTTCAAAAACAAAGGACAAACAACAGTAAGTGGCAGCCAGGACTGAGGTCAATAGGGCAAGGAAGTATCCATTTCACTCAGATTTCCAGCACAAATGATGAAAATAAAAATGGTGATTTTATCACTTGAAAGAGAAGTTAACTTCAATTAATTAAAAAAAAAATCATTCTAAGAATACAATTCTCCAGTGAGGCCAGGTAAGTATACTGATTATAATTTTAAGCTGACCAGGAAGCCATCTGAAACTGACACGCTTAAAGGAATCCTTTGGACCAGGGAAAACTTGGAAGAAAACAGCTCCATCCATATAGGTTTTACAATTCATCTTTAAAATGATAATGTTCATTTAATTAAGTAACTACTGTATACATTTTTCTCTCAAAGTATTTATAGTCTACTGAGAGAGGTGAAGGTAGACCAAACAAGATAACATAATACATATTATAGAGTTGCAAAACAAAAAGCACTATGTGAGGTTCAAGGGAGAACAGTCAAAGAAAAAAATGAGGTCACACCAGGTATAATGGAGAGTGCAGGGTGTGTTCTGGATAAAAGTAGTGCATCTGAAGATTGTATGTGCAGATAGAAACAACATAAAAGTTGAAAAGTGGTGCATAATGTAGGCCTGGGAGTCCAGTAAGAGGAAGCTGAACTTTACCCAAAAGGCAACAGAGAGTTGTTGGGAGATTTTTAAACAAGGGAATTACATAACCAGATGGATAAACAATGCGAAGGGTGAGGCTAAAGAGAGAAGGCTCTTAGAATAAATAGTCTAGGTAAGTGATAATAAAGAACTGTATTACGGAGGTAGGAATAGAGAAGAAGCTAGAGATAAAAGAGTGTGATGGTAGAAGACAGGGCTTGGTAACAGACCAGATATGAAATATGAGGAAGGGAGAAAAATCCAAAAGAAACTAACAGACATGATGTGGAGAAAGGCATAATGGTACACTGGAAAAAACATGGTTCAAGGTGAGTAACAATAAGTCATTTTTCATGACTTTATGACCCCCAGAATTGCTACCACTTCTTGTCATTTGGGTATAAAGTTAAATAGTACCTTTGTGATAGCATGGGGAGTCAATGAATATTTATTATATTTAACTGACTTTACTCTTGCTAGTGGCAGGGAATATAGGGAGACAAAACTGAAGGATGCCTACAAAACCTCTTCCCTCCAGATATGTGATTGTTCTGAAAGTGAAACAAAATACCAAATGATCTCCAAAGCTGATGAGGTCTAAATACTGACAAATGCACTGAAAATTAATCATAATTCTAAATCATCTTAAATTCCCCCCCCCCCCAATTTCTCTATGTGTACATTAAAACAACATTTCTGTCCCTTCTCCATTCAAAGGCAAGCCTTCTTTACATTCATATCTTCTGCATGAAAAGGACAAAAAACCCATTAAAATGAATCAGCAAGCTAAGCTCTACAGCACATAAAGGCAATCAGTGCCTTTTTTGGGGGAAAAGAACCTTTAAAAATATTTTAACTAATTACAAATATGATAAACATTTACAACACTTGATGATGCAGTCTCTTATTTGATATTTATGGTGCATACAATTAATAGAACGGAATTAAATATTCTCAAAATCAGTGATTTTAAATGAAGGAACGAGGATAAATACATATGCATATACAGTGATTAGACTAAGTATGTAAAGTACAAATAAAAGCCAACACAAACACAAATAGTGGCACTAACATACAGGAGATAAGTGGTTTTTGACCACATATTTATCAACGCATTTTAGTATCTGCCGTATGTTTTCTAATGCAGCAAGCCATGAGAGATTAGTCCAGGCAACAAAACAGTAAAAGACTGTCATCCAATAAAAGTAAAAAGGTTTCTGTTCGTCCAAAAACAGTCAATAATAATGAATTTGTGTTTCCAAATTAGGAATGTTTATTCTTAAGATGAACTTTGAATAATAAATTGCCTTAATGATTAGGAACACGGGGATCTCATTTCCCACAGCTGGGTCAGGTATTTAGCATACGTGATGTTGATTAATGATGTTAATTTGCCGATAGTCAACAAAATCTCCAACCAACAAATTTTTTACTCCATATAAAGAAACTGCTTTGTAAACAAATTTTTTATGAGCTGGCAAAAATTTTGCCTGTTTCTTTCTTCCATATCAGCATGTTGGGTTTAACTGACTTAAAAGGAAGGCTAAGAAACTGACTGGCTATGTTATGTATTAGCCATTCTCTTAGCATGTTTAGCACCTAACATGCTGCCTGAGAAAGTACTAAATAAAGGCTTGTTGAATGAGTGATTAGAATCCATCATTATTAGAAATCTAGTTCATTAGAAGAGTGAAAATAATAATTGTTACAATAAAGTGGTCGATATTATTTTAATTTTCTCCCCTGAAATATGGAATATCCTTACATTCAGGAGGCAATTTTAGCGCTACACTGTTATCCAATCAGCGTTTAGAGAAAAGGAAGAATAAAGGGGGAAAAAACTAAACCAAAATAAAGTGTGTTAAATTAAGTTACTCATTAAATAACTACACAACAATAATAAATATAATTTTAAAAAAGATAGTTATCTGCTAAATTCATGTGAACTTCCATGCTTTACAGCCATGGAAAGTAAAACAATTAATTAAAGTGTCTTGAAATTTTTCCTTACCTCCCACTCTCTGGCTGCAGCTTCAGAATCATCAGTAGTTTCAGGTTCTTCCATTTTCTTTACCACTATAAATCCTGGTTCTCTAGTAAATTCACCAGTATCTTCTGCATATGTTTCTGGACTCCACTGAATGAAGAATGCATATAAGTGATCTGTCCTATTAAGTTAAGCACAACAGATAGTGATGTCATTAGAATTACTCACATCAACTTCTACTAATATCTAAAGAGAAATTCCCTCAGAAATAAAAATCAGACATGAAAATTCTCTGGGTGCAGAATATACATTGAAAACACAGTCTGCAAGGGCAGCTAGGCAACCCTGGACTCGAGTTCCACTATGACCTCAAACACTTCATAGCTGTGTGGTCCTGGTGTAAGGTGGTCCTCCTGTGTAAGCACAGAAGTAGTTCACACCTTGTTTCAGCTATTGAATTAACGCCTTGTTTCAGTTCAAATTTCTTTTAACCTTGTATCAAATCTGTTAAGAAACACCCAGAACTCATGACCTGCTACAACAGGAAGAGGAGGAGCTAATGACCACAAATAAGGAGAGGCCCAGGCCAGACACAGGAGAACTGAGAAGAGAACTCTTGCGGTATGCTGGCACTCTGTTTGTCTGCTCTGTGTTGATGTTTGTTAGTGACACTTTGTACACAAGCCTTACTGGAAGCCCTGAAAGAGAATTTTCTGGCTGTATGTTTACAGAAGTCCTGCAGGAGGGTTTTGGCGATGTTGGGACTTTACTGATGATTTGTGCTGACCTCTCGGACCTTGTTGGTGCATTTGAGTTGGTTTCACAGTCACATGGTGAATTGACGATGGTGCCGGCAATGTTGATGAATATTATTGTGGCTCTGTCAAGCTTTGTCTTCCCAGAAACAGGAACTGTAAAAAACTTGAGGTGGATGGGACGCTGGGAGCTTCAATATGGAATGGGAACTGGATGAAGAACTGGACAAGGAGCTCCCTGCCTTTGAACCCAGGTGACAGTTGGAGCTGGGATCATGGAAAAGGAACCAAGCTAAAAAAAGACTTTGCTTGGATACTGTGTACTGACTGATAAGATTATGATTTATTGTGACCTAGGGGTAGAGAACTTTGACTTTTGTACTTTGTGACTGAATTTAAGTATTTTGTGATTAACTAAACGAATGTACTTTGTTTAAAACTATGTGACCACTTTGGTGAAAACTAGGTGGCCATTTTAGTGATAAGTTGTTGAGATGAGACACGGTGAATGCTGCATTTTGATATTCTCTGAAAAGTTGTAACACTGTGAATGCTCTATTTTGATTTTCTATGAATGTTTTTGCTCTGACTTGTTACTGAATAAATAGAGAGCTCACTATACTATGTGATCAGAACCTGAAAGCTGTCCACAGCAGCAGTCCTCTGGAAAATTCCTTGTGCTTGAATTTACACCTGGGCAAGTCACTTAACCCCAATTGCCCCCCAAAATCAAAAATACTACCTGCCTAGATGAAAGTTAAAAATAAGTTAAACACAGTTTCACATGTTTAAGGAGCTGTTTAAAGAGTGCTAGATAACTTTAGAAGAGTTTAGCTTCAAGTCACACCTCTGCCACTTACCTTAGCATGTCACTTCACCTCTTTAGGCCTTAGTTTCTTCAAAAAAAAAGGGGGTGGGGTAAAGAGACAATTTGAAATAGCTATCTAATGTCCCTTCTAACATTCTACAATGCTCTAAGTCGGTAAGGCACTGAAATCAGTCTATATCTCAGACATTCAATTAACTGCCAACAGCATGTGATGCCTCCTCTACAGAATTTCCTGACAGTTTGGCCCCAATACTGCAAGTATTAAATGGAGTAAGATACCTTTAAACTTTTGCTACTGCCTCTAAGCTCACTTCCTCCTTCCAGGTATGCAGGTGAGGAAGTATAAACTATACAGAAAGATACTCTGATATGATTCATTAAGGCAATCTTTGTGACTAACGTGTCATATAATCAAGGAAGTACATGAATTAACTTGCTAAAGTAAATGTCCTAAAATGACAAATGATGGAGCAGATGTGGGAAAACAAGTACATCAATGCACTGTTGGTGGAACTGTGAACTGGTTCAGCCCTGCGAAAAGCAATTTGGAAGTATGTGGAAAAAGCATTTAAGCTGGGAATACCCTTTGATCCAGAGATTGTATCATTAGGTTAATATCTTAAAGAGATTAAAGAAAGAAAAAAGTACAGAAAATAGTTATATTAACTTTTTGTGATGGCAAGGAATTTGGGAACAGGAGAAACCCATCAATTGAGGAATGGCTGAATAAGGTATGGTACATCAAAGTGATGGAATATTTTTATGCTTTAACAAATAATGAAGGGAATGGTTTCACAGAAAACCAGGAAGACTTGAATAAACTGATACAAAGTGAACAGAATCAATAGAAAAATTTATATGGTAAATACAATATAGTAAAGAAAAATAATTGTGAAAAACTCTGGAAGTCTGATCCACACAAAAATCAAAAACAATTGCAAAGGATTCATAGCAAAACGTGTTATCAATACCCAGATAGAGAGGTGAAGGGACTTGGAGCACAAGTGAAGGCACGTATTTTGTTTGCTTCAGGTATGTGTGGCGGGTAGACATGGCAAATATAGAATGTTTTTAAATTTTCTATAGATGTTTGAAACGGGTTTTGTTCTCCTTACTTTTACAACTGAGGGAAGAGAGCAGGTAAAAGTGGGTTAGAAAATTCTGACCTTAAAACTAAATTGGAAAATTTTTAGTTGCTGATCTGGGAATTTAAACTCATTTTAACATTAACTGTATGAAATAAAATAAAGAAGATAAATTTCTGCAAAAATTCCTGATTATGAACCATTCTTTTTTATTTTTACCATTGAGAATTAGTAAACCTGTGTATTAGCATTTGATAAGTGAGAGATATCTGAAAATGTTAGGTACAACAACATTACAATTTAGGAAATATAAGATTAAATCTTTCAAAGATGTATGTTTCATATGCTATGCCTTCTTTGTGGAAAACATAACCTAATACTGGCAGCACATTAATTTTAAGATTAGTTTCAACAGTATTTTGATGGGTTAAATAAGTGAGTAAGTGAGCTGTGTTGAATCACCTTATGAATTCTTCCTTTATAATTAATAACATTTAAGTAAGAGGTAAAGTCTAAGACAAAGAAAACAAGCTGTTATTTTTTTTCTCTCTATGAAATGTCATATGACCTATTTGGACATAATTCTCCAACCAACTACTAAAAAGTTATACACACAAAAGTAATGTTTTAAACCGTTATTATGATCTTTTAGAAAGAAAAATAAATAAACTTAAAGTTGGCATATTCACCTTTAAAAAGTCAATCAATATAAAGATATACATTTTGATTCAATAATTAATCATCTAATCTGTTACCAAAATCTTTTTTTTTCCTCTGATTTGTTACTCATTCAGGTAAAAAGTCTGGTTGTGAGGGTGGAAACCTTAATAAAAATGAAATTTGAGGGTTAGCTATTGATTTTATTATACATGTCATTATCTGTCATAATTATTTAACATGGTAATGTCAATCAACTGACTAGTATCAGATAATAGTCAACAATTCAGTATGATGTTAGAGACTGTGTTCTGAACTGACAACTTTTACATTTTGTATTTAAATTCTCTTAGTGGTAACATTATCAAAAAGGGACTCAAAAATACCTGGTCATCACTCTTATATTCAATTATCAGTTTGTAATGTTAATGACCTCCAATTGAGAAAGTCATTAGTTAAATGGGCTAGTTCTAGATGAACATAAGTCAATATTTAAACACTTAAAATGTAAACTCCCAGACTAAAACAAAAAGGGAATGCCAAAATAGGCAAAATTTGGGTGGCTTTTAAACCACTTTTTTAAAGAGAAAATTTTTTTTTCCTACTTAAAAAGAAAAATCAACAGTATGCATTTATGTTTCCATATACAATGAAAGCCACGAAAAGTATTGTATGTGAAAATTTGAATCTAATGCTCAGAGCAAGTTCTATTTATAGAGAGGTAGGAGTGTGTGTGTGTGTGTGTGTGTGTGTGTGTGTGTGTGTGTGTGTGTACATGTATATATAATTTAACATGACTGGCCCCACAGTGTCTTTGCTTGTTTCTGTCCTATTCAGAATGTCCTTCTGCTGTATCTTTAAACTGTTTTACTGATATACTTTTCTTTCTTGTGTTTTTAATCATTATCACTAAAATCCACGGTCACCCCCCAAAATGTCCTTCCTTCTAACAAAGAAGTACAGTAAAGAAAAACTATGCCTTTTCACGTTTCAATCTTATGATCTCATAAGTAGAACAACAGATAAAAGACAATAGAACCTGGGCATCCAGAGGACAAAAGGATTAATCAACAACAACAATAATAAAGATGAATCCACGGATGAGGAAAAGTACACTGGAACGTTAAGAAACTACTTCGGACGTTAAAAAAATCTTATTCACGTTTATATAACACTTAGTTTATAATAATCTGCCTTATAGATATTTATATCAACTCCCTTCCAATATCAGATATTCCTTGGAAGCATGGGGGATATAGATGAAAGTTTTTTAAAAAGGCACACCTTACCTTCAAGGAGCTTACACTCTAATGGGGAAAGACAAACTGTCAAGATCCAAAATGCTATTACAAGCAGGGGTGGTACACAAGGCAGGAAAAAGAGAGAGCAAAAGATATTCCTGTGAGGTCAAGGCTGCTGCTGTCAAGGAGGTAGAAAAGTCCAGAGTGAGAAGCAGAGGCAGGAGTAAAGAGAGCACAGTCAAGGGACCATATAAAATAGTAGTCTAGACAAGGGACTCGCCAATCAGAAAAGAGGGTTGTGGAGTAGAGGTATTTCCAGGGTGAAAAAGCTACTAGTAAGGAAGTAGAAAAGTCCGCAGGATGAAGAGTAGAGCTGGGAAGTGTAAACAAGACTTATCAAATGATTAGATATGTAGGGTGAGGGAGACTGAGTAATCTAAGATGTTGCTGAAATTACAAACCTGAGATCATGGAAGAATGGTAGGCCCTTCTTCTGAAAGAGGAAAGTTCAGTAAAGAGGCAAGAAGGATGGAATGGAGATAATGACTTCAGTTTTACAAAAATTCAATTTGAGATGTGTCTGGTAGTATATCTAGCTTGAAATGTCCATGGGAATAATTCAAGGTTGCATTTTGGTAGGGATAAGTGTAAGGGGGAGAAAGACTTGGGACCAAAAGATCATATAAACAGGTCATAAATAAAGATGTGGGTATGTATGTGTATGTATACATACATATATATAGATATATATCTATATATATATGCACATATATGCATATATATACATATACATGATTGTCCAAAGCAAGAGATATTCTTAAGAGATTATTTTTTATTAGTAAGAATCACTTCCCTATAACCAATGAGGACACCAACATCTCTCTAAGCACCCAGTTTTACAATGTCAATGGTAGCTTTTTCTTCTCTATCACCTACATGTGCAAGAAATTGTCTCATCTTACCACTTATATCTCAAATCATCTTCCAAAAAGGTTCCCTTCTTTCCACTCACAGCTACTACACTATTTCAGCCCCGTATCACCTCTTGTTGGGCTACTGCAATAGCTTTCTAATTAACTGGTCTCCCTGCTTCAATTCAATAAACATTTACTGAGCACCTACTATGTGCCAGGCACTGTGCTGAGCACCAGGGCAAAGTGATTAAGTGCAAAAGTGACACTGTCACTCCTACTCAATAAACTGAATATCTCCCTATTTCCTTTAGGAACAAACAAAAATCCTCTGTGTGGCAACTAAAGCCTTTCACAACCTGTCCCCCAATCTGTCTGTCCAGCTTTACTATGCATTACTGCCTTTACTTCTCTATGGGGGCTAGGTGATATGGCCTTCTTACTCCTGCTCAAACACGGAACTCCTCTATTTCTGTGCCTTTGTATTAGCCACTCCCATACCTAGAATGCACTCCTCTTCAAATCTGACTTAGAATATCTAGTTTCCTTTAAGACTCAGCTCAAGAATCACCATCTACATTAATTTTTTCTTGAGTTCTAGCATATGCCCCTGTCAAAACTGCTTAACTACTCTGGAATTTAGTGTTTTTATCTGTAAAATAACAGTGCTCAACCAGATGATCCTAAGGAGGAGTGGTGTTGTTTAACAGAAAGAACAGCAGAGCTCCGTTTGAATTCCGGTTCTGCTACTTACTTCCTGTGAAATCTTGAACTAGACATTTTCACGACTCTGAATCTGTTTCCTCATCTATACACTCAAAGCGTTGTAATCAAATGAGCTCTAAAATCTCATTTGGCATTACATCCTACAACCCTTCTTGCTCTAAGGCCTTTGGAAGTATTTTTTGTTTTGCTGACTTTTAAAATAAAGAAAAAATATTTCACTTGATTATCAATATATTTAATTTTAAATATTATGAAATCAGAAATGTTAAGCACGTTGCACTAAGCAGAAAATGTAGATTATATTTCCAGCCAAAAACAAACAAATAAATAAATAACCTGAGTTTACTGTCTATACTTTGTACCTACTTTTAGGGGCATATGTTGTATCCCTCTACAGAATATTACTTGAGGGTAGGGATTGTTTCATTTATGTATTTGTATCTCTAGCACTAAGGCAGTGATTTCCACATTATAGGTATTTAATATATGGTTGTTTATTGACTACGGTATATCACACTGGGTTCTCAAAGATCTGACAGGTCCTAAAAAACATGAAAGACTTAAACAATAAGCACAGTGGCAGCCTATGTTGCTGTCCTAGATCTAGGCTAGCTAAACTCTTCATTATTAATACTTCAAGGATTTAGTATTCACTGATAGAGACTACAGCCTTCTAGATTCAATGGTCTTGTGAGTTACTGTCCTGAAAAATTCACCACAAAGCCAACTTGGGTACAAGCTTCTCCAAAATAAGATAAATTGGCATTCTGATCACATACGCACACACACATCACATCACATCACATGGTGTAATAGTAATCTGTTTAGCAGGATACTTAGCACTTAGTACTAAGTGCTAAGTGTGGAAGGGGCAAACCCTGTCCCACTGTTGAGAAGGCATGAACTCCCCTGTTGATGTGGAAGAAGGGGATTG
>CM053580.1:481697459-481773485 GCA_028627135.1 Pseudochirops cupreus
AAGGATAATAACTTTACGTATCATCATAGCCCAAGACAATCATTAAACTGATGGAATATAGTATAATTTGTGTAGTTTAAGTGTTTAGGGAAATTAAGTTAGAATTCCTAAGAATAAGAAATTGTTTTATAAAATTATTTTCTTCTAAAGTCTAATAATTGTTCATGGGATTTTAAAAAAGCCTTTTGTAAATAACTAGAAAAATTTTAAATAATTATTTTGTGATGGAATTTTAATAACATGAGGATGTGTCTTTTTTCATTTTTCTTTTTATCCAAAAATCCATCATCAGAAATTGTATGCTAATAGAACTGAAATAAATATTTAGAATAGTAAAAGCTAATAAATCTGAATGGTTAGAGAAAACTATCTTCTCATTTTAACCTTGGTTAAAACACCTTTATTTTACTTTATTGGCATTATTACACTTTTTTTTTTTTAGCAAAAAGTTCAGGCTTGCTTTGATTTGGGATCTTATAGTTTATTAATGTCTTATAAATTAAAAGTTATAAACATGTTAATCATTTTGATCATACTATTAACGTAGAAGATATTTAAGAGAGAACTGAATGAATTCTATATAGGATTGACTCTAAACATAAAATTTTTAAAAATACTATCTTGATATTGCTTTATTATCTTAATTATTAATCATGTCATATAAACAGTTTCCAGTTGAAGGTTCTGTCTTCATTGAATTTGTGTTTTTATGGTATGGGATTTGTTTCCTTTGGTTCTGTATTAATTTATTCAGCAGTCATTTATTGAGCTAGTTCCTTTCCTGTGCAAAACACTGTGCTTGTCTGTGTGGACTATATAAATAGTACTAATAATAACTCATATATCTATATCACTTCGAAGTTTACGAAACACATTCACAGGATTGGTTTGAGGGGTGGTAGGATTTTAGTAAGAGTCATCAGGTTTTGTGTAATCTGTTCTGCTGTATTTATCATTATGGAGGAGAAAGATTAGTTAAGTTGATGCATGGTTAGGATGATCCACCTTCTCATCTGCCATTATTTCTCCAAAGACCCATTACACAGATCACTGGGTCTAGTCCTGTCCACTATAGTTTCACTGCTAGTTTTGTTCAGAGTAGAAGAATTGTCAGGTACTTAACACCTTCAAGTATTTACTTGTATTACATACATAGTAATAATGCCAAAGTAAAATAAAAATTCTGTGGTATCTTTTTTTTCCTGAGTTCAGCACCAAATAATTTTTTTTTGATAGCCATATTTTTGTAGTTTATTTTTAGTTTTCAACATTAACTTCCATAAGTTTTGAATTTTCTCTCCCTCCTTTACCCCCTTCCCAAGATGGTATACAATCCGATGTGGGCTCTATAGACGCATTCCTATGAAACCTGTTTTCACATTAGTCATGTATAGAAGAATTAGAACAAATAAGAGGAACCCTGAGAAAGAAAAGACAAAGCAAAAAAATAAAGAATATAGTCTGGTCAGTCTGCATTCAGACTCCATAGTTCTTCATCTGGCTGTGGATGGCATTTTGCATCGTGAGTCTTTTGGAATCGTTTAGGTTCTTGCATTGCTGAGAAGGGACTAAGCCTATCAAAATCAGTCATCCCTCACTGTGGCTGTTACTGTGTACAGTGTTCTCCTGGATCAGCTCACTTCACTCAGCATTAGTTCATATAAATCTTTCCAGGTTTTTCTGAAGTCTGTCCAGCATTTCTTGTAGCACGATAGTATTCCATTACATTCATATACCACAACTTGTTCAACCATTCCCAAATTGGTGGGCATTCCCTTGATTTCTAGCTCTTGACCATCACAAAAAGAATTGCCATAATGGAGTCCTTTTGGGTCCTTTTCACGTTTTCATGATCTCTTTGGGATATGTCCCTAGAAGTGATATTGTTGGGTAAAAGGGTATGTACAAAAAATGCTATGATTTCTCACCTCACCCTGAAATAGTCCCTGCCATCTGCATAATCAGATAAAATGTCATTTGAGAGTAGACTAAAAACTGGAATAGACTTGTAATCTGTGCTGCTAAGGAAGCTGAGTTTGGTGGATCACCTGAGTTTAGTAGTTGTGAATTGTAGTAGGGCTAAAGCCAGTCCAGTGTCTACGCTAAGTGCAGCAGCAATATGGAATGCTCCCAGGAGTAGAAGGCCACCAGACTGCTTACTATGGAAGGGCACACTGGCCCAGGTTGGAAATAAACCAGGGCAAAGCTGCTGTTTGGATCAGTTGCAGATCAGGCCTCTGAGTAGCCCTTGTACTTTCATCTAAGACAAGGTAGGGAGATGTAGTCGGTTAAAAAAAACTTTTTTTTCTGGAATAGACCAAAGAGAACAAGCAAGCCATTAGGAAATTTTATAAACCTGTGACCTTTTATGATAATTTCTATAAAAATCCCAAATTCTAATCTGTGACTTAAAGGCCCCAAAGACTACCTTTTCTTTCTAATATTCTCTCTTCTCAGGGACTTTGTGGTTCTGTTTCTCCTACCTGTTTGATTAATATTTCTCAGTCTCTTATACCTAATCCCTTTTCTCTAGTCACACACTTAAATTAGTTGAGATTCTTACTACCTGTTACTTGAAATATGTTAATAGCTTCTAATTGGCTTTTTCTCCTCAAAGTTCTTATCACTCATTTCAGTTCCTCACTGCTGCCAAGTAATTTTCCTTAAGTACAGATCTGACCACATCACTACCCTACTCAGATCAATTCTAGTAGCTCCCTGTTGCCCTAGGATAAAATATACGTTCCTTTTTTTAGCTTTTAAATCCCTTTGTAAATGACGTCAGCCTTTCTTGCCAGCACACAGGACATTATTCACCTCTCATACTGTCTAATCCAGCCAAAAAGACATTTTCTCTCGCCCTCTCTTTTTTTTTCTTTTTGGAGGAGGGAAGACAGGGCAATTGGGGTTAAGTGACTTGCCCAAGGTCACACGGCTAGTGTCTGAGGCAAGATTTGAACTCAGGTCCTCCTGACTCGAGGGCCCCCCATTTTCTTTTTTCTTCACACACAGCACCCCATCTCCCGTCTTTGCTCTCCTCCTTTGCTGGAATGCATTACCTCCTCACCTTCACCACCGTCCCAATATATGTAGCTTTTCCTGAGCCCTGGGCCACTTCTTCTCTTCCCCTCCCTCCCCCCCTAATCCCTGACTACTTTGTGGGTAACAAACTTGTATTCGTACTTATTTTCTTTGCATTTCTGTTCCTAACCCATATGTGCGTCAGTGCTCAGTGTTTGATAATAAAGAAGTCTCACTCGTAAGCCAATAGCAGATCATTGTTATTTTAGGAAGGTGTACAGGTTTGGACTAGTATTTCTTGCCTTCTTTCATAGCTTTTTAATAGTGTAGTTTATTTGGGTTCACCTTTAAGCAGTGGTAATTGGTAATTAGTACTAGGTACAAAGAGGACGACCAGAACACTACCAAGGAGGTTAGTAGAGAAGATAAGACTTTAATGGGTGAATGTTTTGGACTTGGGAGCTAGGCTTGGTCAGCCACTAGTGACAGTTGTGATCATAGTTTAGACTAATTAAGTTAAATACAAAAAACCTGGGGTGGCTTGGTGGCACAATGAATAGAGCACTGGCCCTGGAGTCCACAGGACCTGAGTTCAAATGCAGCCTCAAACACTTAACACTTACTAGCCGTGTGACCTTGGGCAAGTCACTTAACCTCAATTGCTCTGCCTTCCTCCCTCCAAAAAAAAAAAAAGAAAGAAAAACCTTAGCCCTAAAACTATAGCTCCAAATCTAAACCTTATTCCCTTCCACATATTCTTTGGTCTTGTCACACTGATCTCCTTGCTGTTCTTCACACACAGCACTCTTTTCGCTTGACTCCAGTATTTTTGCTGGTTGTACCTGGAATGTTTTTCTGTCTCTTCTTTGTCACCTAGGTTCTCTGGCCTCCCTCATATCTCAGTTAAAAAGTCCCACTTAGTGGAAGAAGCCTTTCCCACATTCCTCTTCTCTGAGACTGTCCCCAGTTTGTCCTGTATCTAGCTTATTTGTAGGTAGTTGTTTATATGTTGTCTCCCACATTAAATTGTAAACTCCTTAAGAGCAGGGCCTGTTTCTTTCCTTTTTTTATATCCCAGGCACTAAGCAGTGTCTGGCATATGGTAAGTGTTTGTGAATGCTAATTGACTGACTTGACTGATGCTAGGACCACACACACATCAGAATTTATGGGATCGTGAAAAGGAAGGCTGAATGCCAGAACCTTTTTATGGACATCCCTAGGATATTCTTTTCTGAAACCTATGTAGTTCTTTGTGCTAATTTAAAGTAACTATTCTCACATATTTTTGTTTATTTGGGCTACAGTTTAGGAATATCAGTGCTTGTTATCCCAATTTGACCTGAAAAAAAAAGCCATCCTCCTCTTTATGGAATAAACTGTTTATTAGATTATTGTCTTGAAGTTTAGCTCTTCGTTCTGGTGCTTAAAACTTTTTTCTTTATCTTCATTCTCAATTTGGGCTTAAAATTAGCTTTTCAGTGGCTCTCTTCTTTTTGCTACCTCTTTTTTCCTCCAGAATCTTTTGTACGATTATGTGTATATTTGGCATATTGCTGTGAAAGAAATTATTTTACCAGTTGTCATAGTGAATGCAGAGGATGAGGTACATTAGTTTCAAAGGAAGAATTTAAAATACATTTTCTTTGTATATTTGGTCCTAAAAATGTCAACATCAAAACCTGTGTTTTGTTTAGTGTTTCCGTTTTTTATAATGCTGAAATACCATTTATTGAATGCAGTCTGTATATGAGATAGTCCATACAATAAATCCTCATTATATTTATTTTGTATTAATTAGGTATAGTCCTTATACCTAATTATGTATAGTTT
This sequence comes from Pseudochirops cupreus, assembly GCA_028627135.1. NCBI lineage: Eukaryota > Metazoa > Chordata > Mammalia > Diprotodontia > Pseudocheiridae > Pseudochirops > Pseudochirops cupreus. The sequence goes on from CM053580.1 coordinate 481,702,314, forward strand.
CATTCTATTTTGATGTAGGTCTTTGGGGCTTTTAGTGTGTAGATGGGGGAAATCCTGAATTTTATGTATATTTTTACCATGAGTTTAACTCTCCTGTGTGCTCATGGAGCCCCAGTTTTAAAAATATGTTAATACATATTTCTGATACTACTAACATTTTTGTTTTTATTGCAAAGCTTTCTCTTTCTCCCCATTATGATTTCTCCATTTTTTTCTGGCACCTCTTTTCTTCAATTGTCAGTGGAATTATTGTCTTCCTGTCTCCATATTCAGGTAGTGTCAGTGGCTGAGTATCACCGCAGGATCGATGCTCTAAATACTGAAGAACTGCGCACACTCTGCAGACGTCTCCAGGTGCCCCCTTCAGTAGTTTAAACCCATTTTTCAGAGACTGAAACACTCTCTGTTTTTAGTGTCCTTCATCAAGACAAGTCCCATATTTGGTGGATTTGTTTTGACTGTAGCACTAAAATAAATAGATAAAGCAGAAAATTCCTTTTTTTTTGTTAAACAATAGAATACTATATTGAAGAGAGATGGAATTACTTTTTTCCATCGTCTTTTCACTTTGAAAATATTCAAACATGTCAGAGGAATTTTCTGTCAATCAAGAAATGTTTTCGTTGCTCTCTTTTTCAGTGATGAGGACTTGTTGATTTTTTTTAGTTGCAGTTTAATATTGGAATCATACTTTTGGACTTTTGGGAATGAGTCTGTTAAGGAAAAAAAACTACCTAAAAATATCGTTCTTTGCAAAACAACTAGAAAATTTTTATTTAAGGCTTATACTGCAACCAAGTTTAAACATTGAGCTTTTAAAATTTATTGCTTTTCAATTTAATCAATAAAATAATATCAGTCTAATTTCCAGGATTCCAAAAGGGAAAACATTAAGTGTTCCTGCACCCCTCTTCTCATTGTCTCTGGCAAATTTCTTGAGGTATACACCTGGTTGACAGTAGGTACATTTTAGAGTTTTATTAGATAAATGCACCAGAACTAGAAAAAATGATTTGAAACTATATGGAATGGTCCTTGTGATTCTGAGAACTGGAAAGTGATGTGATGAAACTTCTAATACTCACTTTTTTTTATCTTACAAGTAGTGTCTATTCCTTTATATATAGAAAAATGCTTTCCTAGCTTTGCTACCCCTGCTGATTTTTTTTTTCTTTTTCTCCTAATACTTCTAATGTTCTCTTGGGATTTTGGTTGTTTTGTGTTTGTTTTTTAAAATCACATCATCAAAATTAGGGTGAAGTATTATGATGATGGTGTAAATGGCATAATGTTATTGTTTCTCATTAAGGAAACAGTACAGTTTTGGAAAATTCATTGGTTAAAGTCATTTTAAAGTGTAAATATTGAGTATTTAATGAACAATATAATTTAGCAACTTGAATCCCAATGTAGTTTTGTTGAACAGCATTTTTTTTTTTACTATTATACTCGCCGAGTGTTGCTACATTTTAGTCATCTGCTCCAATAGGATCCTGTATATTTCCCAAATTATTGTCAACAAGAGTATGCTCAAGCAGCTTTTTAACAGTATACTTTAGTTTCTAATGTCAGTGCATTTTGATATTCCAAAATAACAACGTTTCATTGGTAAAGTCTTCTTGGACTTTAAGCAAGGATTGAATGTTTTTAAAGAATATATGTAAGATATTTTTATTCAGAGAAAGGCCATTTATTGCATTTTAAAAACTGGTTTAGTTTCTTTTTTATTTCTTTCTTATTATAGTTTCTTTTTATTCTAAGTATAGAATAGTTTTCAAAAAGTTAAACATATTGTGATCCAATTAAAATTTTAAAATTCAGTTAAAACCAATTTTTTCTGGGATGTCATTTAGCATATTTTAGTTCAAAGGAAAGAGATTTGTACACTTTGTAAACATTTATACTGAAAATAAAGGTGATGAGATAAAAATGAAAGCTTTATACTTATATAACTGAATTTAAACACCCACATAATTAAGGTAAGGTTTATCATGAATAGAGATTTCTTTTTACTTGAAGTCAGTAAACAGTCTCTACTCTGTGCAGAAACTCCACAGTACTAACTGTTCAGCCCTTTAAAGTACGTAACCTACCTTTATTTCTTGGAGGACTAGGAACATGTGAAAAATTTGCCTTAATGATTTTTTTAAATGTCCCATATTAAATGATGGGATAAGTAATATTTAAAATTAGGTTGAATAGCTAAATATTCTTAGTAATGTGGCTAGATTTAAATAATTTTGTCACATAAGATCCTAAAGCTTCAGTCAATTTTCTAAAGTATAAAAATTTAAAGATTTTTTTTCCAGAAGCCTGAAAAATGTCTTAAGAATGTGTTATTATCTTATATTAATATGCTTTTGCTCTTTACTTTTTAGATTACTACAAGGGAAGATGTAAATTCGAAGCAAGCTACACCTATAAAAGCAGACCTGGAGTCTGAAGTATTTAGACCAAACCTTAGTGATCCGAGTGAATTGTTACTACCAGATCAAATCGAAAAGGTAAGAAATTAACCTAAAATGCTATTAGCTAAATCTGTAGACCATTGTACTTAATTTTTTCGTTCTTGAACTGAGAATCTACATTCATGATACTGCTTTTTTTTTTAGTTGACCTGAAAGTACTACAAATAATTCAGGAAATGGTGAACTGGCTTGTTTGTGCCTACACACACACACACACACACACACACACAGACACACACACACACACACACACACACACACACACACACACACACACACACACTGAATTATAAAGGTTGTCAGACATCATCTAGTCTAAACCCACACTTTAGGCAGCAGTATTACTACAGATGAGCTTCTGCTTGATTTTCATTGATAGGTAGCTCACTACTTCCTAAGGTAGCCTCTTCCACTTTTGATTAGCTCTAATTGTTAGGCAGTTTTTCCTTATATTGAGTTGAAACCAGGCTGCAATTTCTACCCATTGTGTATTCCGGGATCAAAGAAAATAAGTCTTAATTATCTGTCATTCTACACCCATTCATATATTTCAAAGCAATACCTAAATGTCTAATCTTCTCCAAATTAAACATTCCCTGGTTCCTTCATCAGTCCTTGTGTTCCGTCTTTAGTTGTATTGATGCTTTGTGTACCCATAAACATTGTATTGTAACAGAATTATAATCTCCCTTTATTGGTCACTGTTTCTCTTTTAATACTGAGATCATTTTAGCTTTTTTACTTCCAAATTATCTTATTGACTCAGTTTTAGTTTTCAGTACAATCTAAAATCCCAGAAAATTTTGTTATTTTTTTGAGCCCAAGTCTAGATAGGATAGTTTACAATTATATCTATTAAATTTCATCCTGTTAGATTTAGCCAGCTATTCTAGGCTCTAGAGATTTTTTGGGAACCTGACTTTGTCATCTGTTAACTGTACTTCTTAGTTTTTGTCTCATCTTCGGAATTGATAAGCATGTTAAGTATGCCTTTGTCAGAGATTTTATATATTTATATACATATACGTGTGTGTGTGTGTGTGTGTGTGTGTGTGTGTGTGTGTGTGTGTGTGTGTGTTCAGGTATGGAGGACCAAAAGGAAATCTGTTGGGTGCTTTACGAGAGACCTTTTCCAGGTTGACATCCATGCATTACTACTTCCAAATCCAGTTACAAATCCACTAGCTACTGTGATTTTGGCTCCTATGGTACTATGAGAAACTGACTAAAGATCTTGCTGATACCTTAGTAAACAGACTGTGTCTACAGTGTTTGTTGTACTGACCAATCTGGTTATTGTGAGAAATAGAAATAGAAAAGTGCCTAGTCTGCTAAGTTTGATGAAGACATGCTGGCTCTTGGTCACTAGCACTTGCTTTTCTAATTATTTACTATTTAGCACTTAATTTTGCCATGAACCTAAATAAATAAAATCAAGTTTAGGAGCCTTATAGTTAAAGAACCCTTTTTTCGAAAACAAGACATCTTGCTTTCATTTCTCTTCAGGCCATTTTTCCTGCTTTCTTGAATTTCTCAAGGATCATTGACTCCATACTCAGGACCCCAGCATGCAGTTGTCCTAGGCTAGTCACTTCAAACTTACGGCAGTTTGATGTTCTTTTAAGATTTCCTCACTTACATCAAAAATATGTAGAAGAGTTGAAATCTAAGATAAGCAAGTCTTAGGATTATTGCCTTTGGTTGACAGGAAATGATGTAAAACAGTATTTCAGCCAACTAGCATTTATGCCTGATATGTGCCACACCCTGTGCTAAATAAGTGCTATGTATTTGCCTATTTCTTGCGTCTTTAGTCTGTTATTCTCTCATTACATTCATCTTTCTCTTACTTTCCTATATAAGAAAGTCATTTTTTTCCCTCATGGAACTTACTAGCATCCTCAAGTCATCTTGAGGTTGAATATATTCACAGAGAATATATGCACATAGAATATATTATATCACAGAGGGCTTTAAATTTTTACCTTAATATCTTCTCTTGAAACTTTGCATCTTTTCTTGGAAAATAGTAAAGAGAGAAATCATATTTCTTAAATTGTAGCAAGAAGTTTGCATAATTTAACCAGTGATGGAGAAGCCTGGGATTGGTATGATATTCCCTGAGGTAGCATGAGAATTTAAGTAGGTGATTAGAGACTTAGGCATTAGAATAACCCTGATAATAAAAAATAATAAACCTGTACCACTGGCATTTACAGAAATGTCACTGATAATAAAATAATACATGTTTTATAACTTGTATGATATATACAAAACTATCCCACTTACAGAATTACTCATGATCGATTGTATAAGGGAAATATAATATTTTTGGCCAAGTATTTCAGTGATCTTATAAATATATTAATCAGGAAATAATTTGCTCCTTAGGCCACTTTCTGTCTAGTCCCTACATTCATTACTTTGCTTTGCTCTACCACTTTATAACTTATAAATAAACTGTGAGGACATTTTCATCTCACTTTACAAATAAAGAAACTGAGGCTCAGATTAGTCCAAGTGGTGGAATTAGGGTGAGAATGGAGCTTTTCTGCCTAGTTCAGTGCTCTTTCCATAACTTCATGCTGCTGCTTATTCACTTTGGTCAGCAAGCATTTATTAAGTGCATGCTGTGTGCCAGGTGTTCATTAAGTGTTGGGGACATAAAAGAGGTGAAAGACAATCCTTACCCTTGAAGAACTTACATTTTAATGTAGGAAACAACAAACACACATGTACAAAACTGTTTACAGGAAATAAAGAAGACGAGAGCAGTTGGGAAAGGCTTCCTGTAGAAAATGGTATTTTAGATGGTTATTAGAAGAATCCAGAGAAGTCAGCAGGCAGAGGTGTGAGGCAGGAGAACATTCCAGGCATTGCAGACAACAAGAAAAAGTGCCTGGAACCAGGAGATGGAATGTCTTAATCAAGGAAAAGCAAGGAGACCAGTGTCACTTAAGAGTATTTAGGGGGAAGGTATAAGAAGACTGGAAAAGTAGAAGGGGACAGGTTAGGAAGGGACTTGACTGACGAACAGGATTTTGTATTTGATCATGAAGGTGATAGGGAGCCACTGGTGTCGGGAGTGAGAGTGGAAAGGGAATAGTGTGTTCATGGTCGGACCTGTGTTTTAAGAAAATCTCTTTGGCAGTTGAATGGAGAAGGATAGACTGGAGAACCTTGTGCCAGGTAACCCAGCCAGCAGGCTATTGCAGTAGTTTAGGTGTGTGGTGGGTAAACATCTGAAATAACTAAAGAAACAAAGATTCAAGCTTCTGAGCATATTGGTTTATTAAGCAGTGCGGTTTGGCATTGGACCCTGAGTGCAGAAGGAGGCAGATTTTTATGCATTAAAAACAAACAAGTTATAAACCAGGGTACAAGAATAGGTAATTTGATTTCTCATTGGAGGAAAGATTAGGGACTTTCAAAGTTGAAAGGGATGAGCCTGAGTTTCTAGAGTTGGGAGTGGGGAGAATGAGCAGGTGGACTTAACCCAGATGTGAAACAGGATGTCACTCAATTCCTTTGATGAAGTGGAATTTATAGGAAAATGAAACTTAAATCTCAAAATGGAATCAGTTTGATTCATGCAATTCTCAATTCTCTTAGCTGCGCTAGGGTGATGGTCATATCACAGGGCTATTTGAAAGATGTTGGAAAGGTGAAATCAGCAGGCTTTGGCAACAGATTGAATATGGAGGGCATGAATGTCATCTAGGTTGTGAATCTAGGGGATTGGGAAGGTGGTGGTGCTCTCAATATTGATAGGGAAGTTTGGAAAGGGGGAAGTTTTGGGGAAAAGATTATGAGTTCAATTTTTGGACATGTTAAATTTAAGTCTACAGGATAATCTAGTTCAAGATGTCTGAAAAGCAGTTGGAGCTGTAAGTCTGGAGATTAGGAGGAAGGTTAGAGTTAGAAAGGTTAAATAAATTTGAGTGCCATTAGCATAGAGATATTTTAAATCCTTGGGAGTTGATGAGATCACCAAGTGAAGTGTTATAGAACGAAAAGAGAAGAGGACCCAGAACAGTTCTGTGGGACATCCGCAGGTTAGTGGGCATGACCTTATTGATGATACTGATGATCCAGGGGAGAAGGAGCAGTCAGATATGTAAGAGTTTCAGGACAGAGTAGTCCTGAAAACCTAGGGAAGAAAGGTATCAAGGAGAAAAAAGTGATTGGCAGTGTTGAATGCTTCAGAAAGGTCAGTAAAGATGAGGATTGAATATAGGCTTTTGGATTTAGCAATTAAGAGATCATTGGTAACTTTGGAGAGAGGAGCTTCAGGTGAGTGATAAGATTGGCAGCCAGATTGTAGAATAAAGAGGGTAGGAGGAGGGAAAGTAGAGGAACCTATTATAGATTACCTTCTCAAGGGGTTTAGCCAGAAAGGGTAAAGAGATATAGGATGGTAGCAGAGATGGAAGGAAAGTGAGGGTGTTTTTTGAGTTTGAGGGAGACATGCTATTTCCTGCTGTTAGTAGGCTGTAGGGAAGGAGCCAGTAGTCAGGGAGAGATTGCAGATAAGGGAGAAAATGGCTGTAATAAAGGGGACAGTCTGCTGGTGGTGATAGTTTCCATCACATAGATAGCAGGACCATAATAAAAGGTGGTAGCTATTTAAATAATGTTCATACTTTGTTTTCCATAGCTCACTAAACATCTTCCACCACGAACCATTGGCTATCCTTGGACTCTTGTCTATGGTACTGAGAAACATGGTACAAGTTTGAAGACTCTGTATCGAACAATGCTGGGTTTGGACACGCCAGTGCTGATGGTGATTAAAGACAGTGATGGCCAGGTATGAAAAAGATAATAGTGAATTATAATAATAGCCTCTATCTCCCAGGATTGTTGTGATGATCAAATGTGATTAAAATTGGAAAGCATTTAGTACTGTGCCTGGCACATAGATGGTATATAAATCATTGTTGTTATTATTATTTAAAAAGACTTTAACAAATTTATACATGAGCATGTCTCAGTGAAATCAAATTTAGATATATAAAAAAGTAGAATACTGGAATTAAAATGAACTACCTAAGTTTGGTTGTATTATATAATTAAAGGGAAGAGGCAAAAATAATTTTTAAAAAAATCATTTAAAATATTTTTTTAAAGAAATCAAACTTGGAGAGGATTCTGGGAAGATGGTGGAATAGTTAAAAAAATTCCATGCTCTCAAGATCTTCCCCCACAAAAGAGTTAAAATAACACCGTAGGGCCAACAAAGCGTGCGTAGAGTTAAACAAGAAGAGCATGGCCTTGACAATTTGAGAAGATCAGAAAGAAAAATCGCAGGATGAGGTTTGGTCCCTATGAAGAATGAACACCTTCAGGCTAGGTTCTGTTTTTAACAGTGAAGAGGCTCATCTCTTAAGCAACCAAACGGCAAGCCCTGGGGTTCATTGGTTTGTGTAACAGCAAGCACTCTAGCTATACTAACAGGATGGCTGCTAGCGCAGGTCCTTAGATCTGCTTTTCTAAAGGAAAGCAACTCAAAATGGGTTAACAATCTTACTTCAGTCAAACATACATCATTTACTTAGTTCAGGGGGAAAAGTCAACACCCTGAACTTCAGAGAATACAAACAGAAGTTACAAGCAGACAAAGAAACAGATCGGCAGACGGGCTTCCAGCCTTCTGACCATTATGTCCTTACTAGTTAGTTACCAGAGAAGGAAGCACCAGCATCTGGGTTTTCAAAGCCAGGGGACTCAGTGGCTGGCCAGAGTCTCCTCTGGCCAAATCACACAACTCTTTCCAAAGTGAGCCCCAAAGCAAAACTTCATGCCAGGGTACATATAGCCTTCTCTTGGATCAGAGAATGTCACAACCCTCTTGTGACCAACTGCCCAATCACAAAGTAATAAGGTGTGGGCGTTCCTGAAAAACAACCCCTTCCCCCCCCACACACACACTCCATGTGACCACATTCAGCCTATTAGGGGGCAGAGTATATTTTCAAATCAGGGAAGGTTCTCAGATTCACTTAAGCCTGTCAGAGGGCCTAGGGGCAGGGAAGATCTTCAGATTCCCATAACATGAGGCTGCCTTGACCCCAACCACCAAAACTTTAGCCCCTGGGATAGTGAGGGGAGTTGGGCATTTGAGCCTAGAAAGATCAGGGAACCTCTACTGACCAGGAGCATCAGACCCAGCTGTGCTGCAAAGAGCTGTGGGACAAGCTGCAGGGATGGGAAGAAAAGGAGCCAGCACACATCCAGTGAGTGCTGAAGCAGTGGGGCAGAAAGCTCCTGGCTGTGGGCACTTACAGGAGACTGGAGGTTTGCCTTTGGTTTCAGACTAGAGGAAAGAATTGAAGATCTGGGGCAAGAGGCATTATTTCCCATGCCCCAGGGTTATAGGTGACTACAGATAACTAAGCTATCACCACAAAAAAAAAATGCACAGGCAAAAGGAAAAAGAATCCAATTGTAGAAACCTATTATGGGAATAGAGATGACCAGGGTTTATCTTCAGAGGAGGAAATTGAAGTAAAGAAACCCCCAGAGAGTAGTGTTAAATGGTTGCCTGCCCAAAGAGAATTTATAGAAGACCTTTAAAAAGGCTTTAAAAATCAAAGGACAGAGATGGAGGAAAAACTAAAAAAGAAAATAAGAATAATCCAAGAAAAATAGGAAGGGTATGAAAGAAAAGTCAACCAACTAGAAAAAGAGATCCAGAATCTTAAGGAAGAAAATGACACCTTGAAAATTAGAATTGGACAAAGTGAAGCCAGTGAAATTATAAGAGATCAAGAAACGATTAAACAAAATATGAATAATGAAAACTAGAAGGGAAAGTAAAGCATCTTATAAGAAAAACAACAGATTTGGAGAATAGATCAAGAAGAGAAAATATAAAAATAATTGGACTAACTGAAAGTTATGATCAAAAAAAGAATTTTGATACAATATATAAGAAATAATTGAAGAAAATTGTCCGTAATTATTAGAAAAAGGGGGGAAAATAGAAATAGAAAAAATCCATTGATCACCACTTAAAAGAGATCCTATGAGGAAAACTCATAAGAATATCAGTCAAATTTCAAAATCCCTAGCTTAAGGAAAAATTATTAAAAGCATCAAGATTAAAGCAATTTAAATATGATAGTGCCACAGTTAGAGTTACACAGGACCTAGCAACAGAAATATTAAAGGACCACAGGTCTTGGAACACAGCATATTGAAGAGCAAAAGAACTGGGGCTCCAGCCAAAAATATCCTACCCTGCAAAGTTAACTGTTATCTTGAATGAAAAAAAAATGATCATTTGATAAACTCTCAGATTTTCAAGACTTTGTTAAAAAAAACAAACAAACAAACCCGAACTTCTTAGACGATTGGACATACAAGAACCAATATAAATATAAGGTACACAGCAGACTGATTATAAGGGATCCATAAGGACAGACGGTTTACTTTTTATATACGTAAAATTTATGTCTAAGATTCTTAATAATTCTTATTAATAATTAATGATTGGGTAGTTCATAAGAAAAATTGGGGAAAACCTGGGCATGATATGAATTTAAAAAGTAAAACCATTTAGGAACAGCTAAAAAGAGTAATTATTTTATACAAATGAGGTTCAAGAGGAACTGATACATAGGAATTAAATGAGGGAGGAGGGCTGGTAGTTCTGGTAACCTACTTTCGTTGGGAATAGTAAAGTAGAGGAGACAGGAGGGGAGATAAGCATATACATACAAACAAAGATCAGGAGTAGAATAGGTTTGGGAATGTATATGTCTATGTATGTGTATGTATATACACAATGAGTATTATTTATCATATAGGCTTTCTTGAAATAAAAATTTATTGTTACATATTTTGAATCTTCTCATGTTCTGCTATGCACAACATGCTTTTATTTCTTTCTAACTTCTAACTTTGTATTTAAGTTCCAATATTTAAGTTTATGATAAAAAAAAATCAAACTGATTATAATAGTCTTTTTAAAGGAATTGCAAAGATGACTAAAGTCATAGCCATTTTTTTCTAAACAAGAGAAAAAGGTCATAAACAGATGGATAATGGAACTGATAGTTAATTCCTTGACTATTCAAGCATTTGCTAAGAAAAAACGCAGCAAAAAGTCCTCGTGAGGGGAAGAAATGCTTTCCAAGATGCAAAACCCCTTATCTAACTTAGTTTTATTTTGCTATGGTTTGCTTCATTTAGATAAATTTACCTATTCTAGTTTCACAGAACTATTTTACTTGTCAGAATAAGTAAAGCCTTATAGAAATTTTCTATTTGTACAAATTGAGGTTTTGGAATTAGAAATAGTGAGGAGATTTTTTTTTCTCCTGATACTTTTAGCACATAAATTTTAAGGTTTTACTATAAGGATACCAAAATATTCTTTACGATTCTGTTTCCCGTGTCTTCAGTTAGTGTGAAATACTACAATAAAGTAGTAATTGTGTTTTCTATATCTAATGATGTAACTACATTCTTAGATTCCCTCAAGTGTTTTTAGCCTCTGGATAGAATTATTGTCTAGTAAAGCGTCAGGCATTTCTTTGTTGAAGTAGTGGCCTTCCCTTTTTTTGTTGTTGTAGTTTTGATATTTGAATATCTGTGGCATTAAGCCCCATAGAAAGAGTACACACGACACAGTACTATTTCTGTATTCAGCATGGTTAAATTGGAAGCTATGCAGACATTTTGTTAATATATATCGATACTAATGTCATATAACATTTAATAATTTTTATGGTTAAGCTTAGAATTTTAGGACCAGAAATAATTAGCTTTTACTATTTACATTTAGACAACTATTTTTTATTCCTTATATTTTATTTTTATTAATAGGAGACAAGTGGGTAGAGTGCCAAGACTAGAATCAGGAAGACTTGAGTTCAAATATAACCTCAGAAATTTTCTAGCTATGTGACCTTGGGCAGGTCACTCACCCCCATTGGCCTCAGTTTCCTCATCTGTAAAATGAAGATAATAATCGTACCTGTGTCCCAGGGTTGTTGTGAGAGTCAAATGAAATAATATTTGTAAAGCACTTAACACAGTGCCTGGCACATACTAGGCACTATGTAGATGTTCATTATCATTATTTCTATTCTTATTTTTATAACATGGGATATTCTACCAACATTCTACGTTTTCCTCTACTAAAATATATGTGTAGTTTTGTTACATTCTGACCATGTTTGCTGAGATAATTTGTCATAAAGAAAAAAACTGAGAAATAGAAATTATTTTACAATTTATACATTTACTTGACATGTAGATAGGTCCATCCTAATTTAGCTTTTGTTTTTTCTGTACAGGTTTTTGGTGCATTGGCATCGGAACCATTTAAAGTGAGCGATGGCTTTTATGGTACTGGAGAGACCTTCGTTTTTACTTTTTCTCCAGAATTTGAGGTAAAGACACTTGTTAAAATTTTGTTTATTAAATGCTATTACAAACTTTATTTCATGGTAAAATATTAATTTAAGGAGTATGAGTCTTAAACTGAACAAAAGAGTTTTGACTTGTTAGGCTATTATATAGGATTTTTTCTACCTGTAGATTAAAGGATAACCTTATTCAGAGCTAACACTTAAGTTGAATTAAACACTAAATAGTATTGAGTGTCCCTGTGTAGTGAGTTTACTCTTCCAAAGTTTTAAAGAGTTTTTTTTAGAGATAACTGTACAATATAATTTATTTTATAATGTAATATATATTATATATAATCTACTTATTTAGCAGCATCTCTCCAAATTCTAGTTGAAAAGCCTCAAATAAACACAATTTGATAATAATGACATTCTTTAGCCCTCTAAGTATATCTTTTCAAGTGTGTTCCTTTACATAATGGGGTGAGGTTGAGACCCAGAGTGATAAGAACAATGGTGCCCTTAACAGTGATAGAGAAGTTTGGGAGAATAGATAATGAAGTTCCGTTTTGGAAATGTTCAATTTTAGGTGCCTATGAACATCCATTTCAAAATGTTTATTAGGCAATTGGTGATATGGACATGGAGCTCAGACTGGTACTATATATGCATATACATACATACATACATGTATGTATTTGATTGTGAAGGTGATAGGGAGCCACTGGAGTTTATTAATAGTGGTCAAACTAGAAGAGAACCAAAAGATAGAAAATGTTAGCTCCTTGAAGCTCCTGTTTTTGTATACCAAGTACCTGGCTGTGTTAGCAAGTACCTTAGCACACCCAGGATGGCCTGCTAGCATAGGTTCTTTGATCTGCTTTTCTAAAGGAAAGACAGCTGTAAAGGGGCAACAGTCTTACTTTAATTAAACATATGTAAATAGAAAATATAAGCAGAGAAATTAGTGCAGAGATTCAACAGACAGGCCTTCTATTGTCAACAAAGTAATACCGTCATCTACATACAGCACCGGACCTCAAGACTATAAACATCTGAGTAGTCAGGGGGATGGGGCTCTTATCAGACTACTCAGGGTCCCATCCAGGGAATCAAAAGGTCCTTCTCATAAGTGAACCCCCAAAGTAAAATACCAACCTACCAGTATAAATAGCTTTCAACTAATAGGCTCAGATCCAGAAGGCACCACAACCCTCCTAACTCAGTGACTCATTGGTTCAGTACCAAAAGGAGTGAGAACCTTCCTACAATGAAGCCTTCCCCAAGCAAGCTCCTTCCCCAGTAGGCTTTGTGTGGCTTGGGATGTGTCACAACTGTGAAAGCAGTGAGATAGCAGCGATTGACATGTGGTTACATAGGCCTATTAATGGACAGGGAAGATCTTCCTATTCTATTACTATTACACTGACACATGGTAGGTGCTTAATAAAGCATTGTTAATTGGTTTTATTGTACACCATAAGCACAGTTATGGTTCATACTATAAAAGTCTACCAGATCAATGGCTTCTTCATAATTTGTTCAATGCCTTGTACTAAATGCTTTCCTAGAAAAAAAGGTAATGCTTCGTGCTTTCTAAAGAGCCTGTGGTGATTAAATTGTACATAAGTAACTGACACAAATCAAAACATGAGAGATACTATGACTGTGCTCAGTCATAGTGCCTGGCAACTATAATGTATTTAATGACTAGTTATTGAATGAGTGACCTCATTCAGATGAAGGAGAGAGAATTACTTTCTGGGAGATTCGGAAAGATAGAACCACTTGTCCCTCCTCTATTTCTAACGCCCAAACCTCTTCTTAGCTAAGTTCAATGACTATAATTTGTCTGATAATTGCTATCACAGTTTGACTTTTTAAAAAAAATTCTATGTAACTACATAAATTTCATGATTATTTTCAGCCATTCTGCATTTGTTTAAACACTGTTGATTCCGGAAAATAAAGTTTACCTCAAAATCATTATTTTCTTCTTATTAGGTCTTTAAGTGGACTGGAGATAATATGTTTTTTATCAAAGGAGATATGGATGCCCTAGCTTTTGGTGGAGGAGGGTGAGTTACTTAAAATATTTACCATAAAAATCCTTTTTTAAAAAATTGAGGTTACTAAATTGTTGTCATTTTAGGAATTTTTTATAAAATTTATAGATTTTTATTTGTTTTTTTTAAAAATAAGGGTTTTTTTCACATTTAAAATTATACTTAGCTAGAAGATTTGAACCTATTAAGATTGATTTCTGTAATATACCGAATGAAGTATACTCGTGGGTGGATGAACAAATTCATTTTTAGTAGAACTGAGCATTGTGCTTAGGTAACTAGATTGAGTGATAGTTTATGAATCAGAATTGTATTGTTTTTGTCCAAAGACCTTGGAGGATGAGACAGTTTGTAAAATAAAAATATGTACAAAATAAAAAGTGCTTCCAAGCTAGGTAATTTGTTTAAATAGTTCAATATCTTGATATGTATATATAATGTAACTCTCATTTTTAATTTCAAATATATTTCACTAAGGCTGAAACTTATTTTGTAGAGAAAGAATTGTTTTTATATTATCTCTAAAGACTTGATTGACAATTTTAGAACACAAAAGCATAATTTTCTTGAAATTTTTCCCAAATTATTTGAAATCTTGATTTTCTTCGTATATAAATAAAGTGAACATTTCAGTGGCATTCAGGGACCAAATTAATGAAGTTAATTTGATCATTGTAGGAGCCCTTTAATGATGTGATTTTCAAGATTCCTGAGTTTCATTTTCATTATTTTCTCTTCTTTTTCCTGAGTTTTTTTTCTTTTTTCTGAGTTTAAATAGTTTTCTTTCCTATTATCTCCCCATCCCTCCTCCCATCTCCCTACCTTAACCTGATTAGCATCTTGGCATTCTCTTTTCTTTCTTCTCTTGCCAGTGCTCCAATATCTGGCTTAGTATGCTATCCTGACTCTTCCCTCATTGGCCCTTTAGAAGTAGGGAATCTTTTCCCGGGCTCCCAAGTTGTTGCTTATATGCAAATAACTTAGATATTTTGCACTTAACACTCAATTTTTGAACATTATAGTATGAGTCCTGTTTCACTTATAAATCAATATTAAGAAAAATGGAAAAATAGATTCTAGGGCCATTCCATTCCCATTTCTTCCTCTCTTTTTCCCCTACTTCCCTCGCACATTTTCATACATATTTTCAGCTTTCCTTAGAAATATGAATCAGCTCTTATTTCCCCTCAGAAGAGAATAAATGGAAGCAATAGTGTAGAAATTATGTGACAGTGTTTTTTCAAGGAATTTGGGCATTTTTTAAGGATGAGAGAGACTTGAGCATTTTTGTAGACATCAAGGGAAAAAGCCAATAGATAGGAAAAAATTAAAGATGGGGGTGGGGAATAATAGTAGAGACATTCTCCTGGAGAAGATGAAAGATGATTAGATCAAGAATATATAAGAAGGTTGACTTTGATTAGGGCTGCTACTTCTTCAATGATTAGGTAAAGGAAGAGATAGTGTGGGGATGATGATGAAAGGAAGAAAAGGGAGTTTGTAGTGAATAACTTGAATTTTTTCAGTAAAACACGAGATAAAGTCCTCAGGTAAGAAGTTTGGGAGAAAGGGTTCTTTCAGAGGCTTAATGAGAGAAAAGAAAGCTTGGAAGGTAGAGAATAAATTAGGGAAGTTAAATGGATTCAGTGAGGGTCCAGTTAAGATTAAATAACATAAATTTGTAAGGGAGCTAGTTGGCATGTACAGTTATGATTTCCTTCAGCTCCATTCAGTAGCACTATCTCCACCATTGTAGATTATAAATTTCTGGACCCTAAAAATTGTTCCACTAGTAGTGAAACATTTAGTGATGATCTCGTATAATTTGGACCAGTTTAGACCAATCTTTTGTTGAGAGATATACAGCATCACAATGGCTGTATTTAAAGCCTTTAATACTTTGTAGGATCTGGAGGGTCTTTGCAGTACCACAGAAGAGTACATTATGGATTAAATAGATTTTTCTAGGCTGCTGTAGACCCTGACCAGTATATTTAAACATAACTGTTTTCTAAACACCTCTTGTCCTAAAAAGCAAAATTCATAAATTTGGGGCTTCCTATGTCACCAAGTGAAAGAGATTCTCTATATGATGATGCAAGGAATATTTTTTAAGACCCTCTCTGGCCTGGATTACCTTTAAATCTATCAGGCTTGAACATATATTGTTATTATAGTTTACTTACTTTGGAGGTTTTTGTTGGTTTTTTTCTTTTACTTGCCATCTCAGCATTCCCTATCCAAAATAAAAACTATTTTTGACCAAGAATCAGATCCATGCATGAAGAACCTTTTCAAGCTGAACCTTCTGGTAAAGGGCTTGAGATGATAATGCCATTCCCACAAAATCTGTTGGTAAGAGTAAACTCAGGTTCCAAAATAAAACCAGTTGCTTTTGCCACGTGTATTAGAATACTACAACTCTTGAATTTTAATCTATATAAATATTTTTGAGCTAGCTCTATTGAGATATACCCATATTTTCTTACTGTTGATGATTTGGACCTTCCAAATCTACAAGTAAATTCTACCTTTTTCATTAAATGAGTGCACGTCATATTCTTTAATGCAGTAGAAGATCGTAACTCAGACATGGGACAAAACTTCATCATGATGATGATCATGAGGATAATGATAAGCATTTATATATGTAGTACTTTAAAATTTGCAAAGTGCTATGTGAATAATACTTCTTTTGATCTTCACAACAACCCTGGGAGGGTATTATCTCCATTTTACAGATAAGGAAATTGAGGCACACAGGTTAAGTGAAAAGGGATAGATTTGAACTCAAATCTTCCTGACTCGAGTTCCAACACTGAACATAATGCTGCCTAGCTGCATCTACCTCAGAGATGCTAATTGGGTTATGTAACAGACCATTGTTACACGTGGTTGTGTTTCACATGATTTTGTTCTTCTCTCTGAATGTGTAATAGTATGACATGTAACATAACACCTTGATTGTGTTATAAATATACATATGTTCATTGTATGTGAACAAATCCATCATTCTGATTAATACGTTTCGGTCCTAAATGCAAACATCTTCCCTTTTCATATTACCTTCCTGTGCTCTGTGTATTTATTTGCATGTCGTTTCCTCCATTAGAATGTGTGTTCTTTAAGGGCAGAAGCTGGTTTTCACTTTCCTTCGTATCTCCAGTGTTTAGCACAGTGCCTGGCATGTAGTAAGCATTTGAAGAGCACTTATTGACTGAATGTTGATTGATTGTGGACTGACTAAATGAAACTAAATCAGGCTAAAAGAAAGTCAGTGGATAAAAAAATGAAATGTTACAGAAACGTCCATCCTTTGTTATCTACTTACGTTTTTTCTAGGTATTTCCTCACATAGCAACTTTTAAAAAATACAGTGATTACTAGTTTTTGTTTATTTTCAATAATGATACTATATAAAATTGTTACAACAGGTCCCTAACTAGTTTTCCTTACTACTTTCTTTGTACTGCAATCTGTCCTTAATACTACTTGCAAATTAATCTTCATTTCTCATAGATAAGATAATTTCTCCACTTAAATACACTTTAAATAGGTTCCCCTTTTCCCAGGAAATAAAATACAAACTCTTTAGTTTGGCATTTAAGACCTTTCACTATCTGATGTCTCCACGTTGTTGTATCCTTATAGTGTACTCCCGTTCTTTTGCTGTAGCAGCTAAAGTTTGGCTAGAGTTTAACCAAACTTAACTGGTCGGTCTTGTACGTGGGCTTTTTTTAGTGCCAGTCCCTATCTATGCCTACAGTACTTTTCTCATTCCCCTCCTCTCTCCCATATTTCCACCTTTGGAAATACCAATCTTTCAAGACTTACATCAAATTGTACTTACATGCATGTTCTGTGTTATAATGTATGTTATGTGTAAGGGTAGGGACCATATCCTTTTGTATCTGTTCCGAGCATCTATCACAGCATTTTTACACAAATTAGACCCTTAAAGATACAATGCCTCTTGATATGGAAACAGTAAGAAGTATAGAATGATGGAGTAGGGATGACAGTAAACTTAAAATAGGCAGTGAAGATTTTGGGAGTTGTTGACAGTTCCAAGTGTGTAGCTTCATTTTTGTTAGCTATTTTTAGAATTTTTCTAATTTTTTTTTTGTTGTTGCAGGGGAGAATTTGCGCTCTGGCTTGATGGGGATCTCTACCACGGTAGAAGTCATTCCTGTAAAACATTTGGGAACCATACACTTTCTAAAAAAGAAGATTTCTTTATTCAAGACATTGAAATATGGGCTTTTGAATAACTACTGTTCTTACCAAGATAATGCCCCAAACCTGACATGGACAAGCATAGTTTGGAAAGTTCATGAAGCAATATAATGTAGCATGTCACTAACTATTTTAGATGAGTCTGTGTCACCATTTATTTAGGTATAATGTTGTAGGTCTTTTTAACATCATGTTCCTACCCTTGAGTTCTTAAGGTGTGATATTTATCTAGTGCCATGTAGTATAAATAACTTGCAGTTTGACTGCAGTTTAAGAGGAGTGGCCTCTCCCATCTAAAAACCAGTGTCATCACAATCTCTCTGATGTTAGTGCTGCTATGTTGAACTTCCACCTAGTTAATTTTTAAAATTAAAATTATATTGATTCCTTTAAAGGAATAACATGTGGGGCATAGATTGAGATTAAAAGCAATGATAGACTACAGTACTGCTGAGGTTGAGAGTGACCAACTTGCATTGTAGAACCAATCCATGAAAAACTATATGCCAAATTAAAGGATACTGTCTAGTTTTTAGTTCACTTGAGTATAACAGCACCACTTATTTATTTAGAAAGCATTCTCAATTCCATTTTAAAAAAAGTGAAATGAAGGAAGAATGCTGATTATATTAGACCATATTACACTTGCAGGTTTGGGGAAACAACTATTGGATTCTGTTAAGGATTTGTAAAACTGCAAAGGAGTATGAGAACTTAATGATTCTATTTGGTTTAATATATTAAGCAAGAAAATATAGTATTAACTTATTTGTAGCTTAGCAGGGCATTATCAGAAGTACAAAGACTATGAAACACATGCATATTTCTTCAGCATAAAATATCGGATATACTGTTTTATGGTTTTGTTGTTTTAGCCTTGTTGCACTTCAAATCCAAAAATATAGTTTATTCTTGTCCAAAAAAGAAAAAAAAATGTGATTTAAAAAAAAATTGAGTGAATATATGTTGTAAATTACAGTTAGCACCAGCGCTAATAAAATGGGTCATGTACTATAGTAGACAATATTGTAACTCAGTAGATTCGTGGAATATGCAAATTTACTGTCGTGACCTCAAGAAAAAAAAAATGGCAGGCTAGAATATACCAGTAGTTCTTGTCCTCTTTTGTAGGAAAATCAGTAATAAACCATTGTGGCAATAACAACTCATTAAAACAATTCATTTCAAAGCTTCTATTCTATGTTATGCAAAAAAACAAAAAATGCTGTTATACGTGTGACAGTGACTTTGTGCTGAAATTTCAGCTATTCCAAATGAACATTGTATATTATCTTGTAAATTAATGTTTAAAGGTAGTTTTGTTCTTATGGAAAGTGTAGATTGACAGGTTGCTTATAGCACTTTAAATTATTCTTAAAATGGAATATAAGCCAGCTGTGTGGGCTTAAGTAGACATAGTTGTATAGCACTTCAGTATATTTAGTTCTTTTGAAAGTTAAATACTTAGCTGAAGAAAACTTAGTGCTAGGGTAATTAATAAGAGCAGATGCTCTGTCATAATATGCTATTGCTGAATATGAATGGAAAAACAGGACATCATTTCCTTAATTGTCTATGTAAATCTCTTAATTCTTGTTAGAAGTTAGTAACAGTACATAGATTAAATGTTTACAATATAAGGAACTGTAAATAAATATCACCTTTTTCTCCTTTGGTCTTCCACAGCAGTATTATTGTCTTTGTGGAGTTAAGACTAAACAATCCTGTATTGGATTTCAATTACAATAAGGTTATAGTGATGTATAGCAAATAAAACTAAAATATGTGTATAAAAGTTTGAGTTGCAATTTATTGAAGTCAGTCAATAATTATTTATTAAGTGCCTACTCTGTGCCAGGAACTATACTAAGTGCTGGAGATAAAAAAAAGAGGCAAAAACACTCAAGGAGCTCATACCAATGGGGGAGATGGTATTCAAACAACTATGTACAAACTATACAGGATAAATGGAAAGTCAACAGAAGAAAGGGACTAGAATTAAGAGGTATCAGAGAAGGCTTCTTGTAGAAAGTGGGATTCTAGCTGAGGCTGGAGGGAAGCAAGGAGGTTGAGATTAGGAGGTAAGATATTCCATACGTAGGGGATATCCAGTGAATATGTCTGGAATCAGGAGATGATGTATCTTGAGTTAAGTTGTGAGGTTAAGAAATGAGTGAGAGATAAGTAGAAGTGTTTATTATAGATGGCCTTCTCAAGGAATTCAGGCACAAAAGGGAAGAGAAGTAGGAGATGACTGGGAATGCATGAATCAAGTGAAGGGGTTTTTTTTGTTTGTTTTAGGGATAAAGGAGACATGTAGACAGTAAGGAAGCAGCCAGTAGATAAAGACGAAAGATAGAGGCAGAGGGCAGATGATAGAGGAGGCAATGTTCTGGGAGAAGATGCAATAAAATAGTATTATTTTTGTATGTAGAGGGGTTTGTCTTGGCAATTAGACCACCTCATTCATAATGTGAGAGGTTAAAGTTGAGATCATGGCAGAAGCCATCTGCCACAGTTTTTTTCAGTGAGATGTGAGGTAAGGTTTTCAGTTGAGATACAGGGGAGATATGGGAGGCTTAAAGAGGAATATTAAAGGTTTGGAAAAGCCACTTTAATGAGTGGGATAGTGAATCAAATTAGGAGGATATCAAAAGACTGCCTTTCTGCAGTGAGGGCCCAGTTGATATTACCTAGGTCTGCAGAGGGAGACCAGGTTTGGCCAGGAGCACACCTAGGAGAGCACACTCGCATTCAGGGAGGAACTATACACCAGGACAAGAGGTCTTAGACTCATACCAGCAGAAAAGGAGTAAAACAGAATTGCAATAAGGATGGCTGCCATCTGGCAGCTTGGTGGGCTAGTTTTGGGTCACAGACCCAGGCAGATATACAGTCAAGGGTAGCATTCTGAAGTAAGGAATGGCCACAGATCCTAGGCAGTGTACTAAGAAAGAAGCAAATTCTGAAACATGGAGAGCAAAAACTAGAGCAGGAATCTCAAACCAAAAAGGACTCTGCAGTTCTCTCACTGAATAAGCAGTTTCTTGGCTGGCTGATAGCAGACGCACCTAGCAGAAGTCTCCTATTGCCTAGACCCAAACCTTGGTCAGGAATTTGCAGAGTTCAGACCAATAGGCTTTAGTGGTGACACTTTGAAGTGGATAAGACTGGTTTTACTGAAAACGTGCAGATACCCAGCCTGAGCCGTCCCCAAGGTCCTGCAATAACAAAATACTCAAAACAGCAACCTTTCCAAACCACCAAACCAGAACTTCCTTTCAGAAGTGCACAAAGCTACCATCAAGTCTGAAGCCTTGAATAAGTCAGGTTTTGCACCTCTTGTGATAAGCTTTTAATTCCCTTTCCAATTCCACAAAGAGAAAAAACAAAAATCAGAAAATACATATAAATGAAATGAATGATAGAAGGAAAAATGGAAATTAGAACTGTGGGAAAAAGAATTGGAAAGGGAATTAAAAGCTTGTCACAAGAGATGCAAAACCTGAACCATGCAAGAAAATACCTGAATGGGCCAAATAGAAGCTAATGATTTCATGAAACAAGAAGAAATGTTAAAACTAAAGACTGAAAAAATAGATGAAAATGTAAGGTATTTTAATAGCAAAAATAAATGATCTATAACAGATCTAAGAGAAAAAATTAAGTCATTGGTTTACCCAAACACCATGACCAAGAGTCTATATAATCCTTTAAGAAATTTTTTTTTAATGTCCAGATTTCTCAGGACCAGAAGGCAAAGTGAAAAGAGAAAGGATCCAATCCAGTGCTCTTTAAAAGAAACCCCCAGATGAAAACTCCTTATGAATTATAGTGAAATCTGTATCTTATAGGTCAAAGGTAAAATACTGCAAGCATCCCAAAAGAAAGAATTCAGGTACTAAGGAGCCACAGTCTGGGTCACATGATTTAGCAATCACCACCATGAAGAAACTGACTTGGAATTTAATGTTCCAAAGGATATAAGTTTACACCCAAGAAAACTTATGCAGCACAACATTATTATTCTATGGGGGGAAATGGAACTTTGATTAAATAGAGGACTTACAAGCATTCCTGATAAAGAGACCAGAGCTGAGTAAAACCTTCAAAGTTCAAACACAGGATTTAAGAGAAATATAAACAACATGAATGAACAATTTTAAGAGACTAAAGTATAAATTGCTTATATCAAATATGGTCCTCTATGAATCCTTTCTTCAGCAGGGGGCATACATAGGAGGTCTGGGAGCGGTTTTGTTATCTCTCCATGATCTTAAGAATGGAAAGAGACAAAGAGAAATATACTACAGGGAAGGGAAAGGAAGGTTAGAGAAAAATTATCTAATGTAATCAATGTGTACAAGTAGGTTTCTATACAAACAGGGTGGGGGGGAGAGACTGAGAATGATTGATACACATAGTTTAGTACAGAAATACATTTCACTTAATAGGAAAATGAGGGAAAGAAGTAAAAGAATGGAAAATGGGGGAGGTAAAGTAAGGGAGAGACTTCCTAAGCAAAACAACCTCCAAGGTTATTAACCCTCCCTGCACCCCAAATAAAAAGAATGAGAATCTGAAGAGGTGCCCGTCAATTGAAGAATGGCTGAACAAATTATGACATATAAGTGTGATGCAGGACTATTATTCTGTAAGAAATGATGAAAAATTCAGAAAAACCTGGGAATACTTATATGAACTGATGGGGAGCAAAGTGAACAGAACTAGGGCAACAGTTTATGCAATGATGTGATGGTAGAGACAAACCACTTTGAAAGAATTAGGGGCTCTCATCAGCATAGTGACCCTGCCAAGATTCAAGAAAATGGATATTATCTCCTTCCTGATAGGTGAAATGCTCAGAATGCAGAATGAGGCAAAATTTTGTTTTGCTTGGTCATAGTATGTTTGTAATGGATTTTGTTTTCTTTCTTTCTCAACAGGCGGTAGTGGGAGAGGTGATGAGATAACAGGATGAGTAGGCAGATTTTTATTAATTTAAAAAAAGTTTAAAAAAATAGAGAGTGGGGTTGGCCTAACGGGTTCCAGAGTGACTGGAATGGGTGGGATAGCGTTTGTTAATCATTGCTGAATAAATTCAGGAAACTAATGTCCCTGGGAATTCAGCCTCAGGATTGTATCCTCTAAGGGTGTTAGGCAGTTCAGAGAAGAGGACCAGTGGATGTGTTTGGTAGAACAAAATTTCTGTCCTATCCCTGCAGTCAGGCCAGGTGAGGAGAAGAATAGAGGGAGCAAACTGAATAATTTATTGTTTATTTTTGTATGTATTTCATTAAGCATAATGTTATATTTGACCTATAAAGATAACACAAATTACCTCCAGTAGGAATAAGCAAACGGACCCACAGGCCAAATCTGGCCCTCTCCTTGTTTTGTTATAGACCACAGGGTAATAATGGTGTCCACTTTCTTAAGTGGTTGTAAAACATCAAAAGAAGACTTTTTTGACACATTAACATTATATGAAATTCAAATTTCAGTGTCTATAAGCAAAGTTTTATTGCCACACAGCCATGCTTATGTATTGGCTATGGCTGATTTTACACCACAGTGGCAGCCAAGCAGTTGTGACAAATCATTGGTGGCACTTGCAGTGACACAGTTATAACAACAGCATTTCTAATGATATCATTGTACTGAAACATTTTATCATTTTTTTATTACCAGTGCAAACCCATAAGATCAAAATAAAAGAGAAGAAAAAAAGTTTTTATTATGATTTTTTGAGCTCAGGGCTGAGGTTGATTTTTTTTCCTAAATGAGAACTGCCTTCAACCACTATTATTGAACACTAAATGACTTTGGAAATAAGCTTTTGCTGCAGATTTGATAATGTTTCATAGTGAATTCAACCCAAAATTACAAGACGAAACAGTATTATAGTCAAAACATACTGTGATAAAATCAATAAAAACTGACATTTGAATCACAAATAATGTTAAACTGCTTTATGCACTTCCTGTGCTATCAGAAGTTAAAAGAAGCAGTATCTCTATTCCCCCACAGATTTAGAGGGGATATATTTTCTGAGCTCAGACTAGAGTTCTAGCATTGTTTTTCAGGTATCCACCAAAGTTTTTCCTATTGCAAAATCCATTTGACTATGCAATTGAGGAATTTCTACCTAACTTTCGAATGCTTTCCAAATGATTGAATATGTTCAATTAAAATCACATGTCATAGATTATATTAATATTTGGTAGGGCCTATCTTTGAAAAAGCATTTTCAAAGGTGAAATATACAAATCTCATTACAGATCAGCATTATCATGAATATTTGCAATTGGTTTTGGTTATAGGAGACACTAACTTTGAACCTCCCCAAAAACAATTCTATTCTCATTAGTAGACTTGTAATACAGAAAAATTGTACTCTATTATTATTATTGTATTTTGAACTTAACCAATAAAACATTTGTGGAAATTTATTTTTTCTCTTGCTATGTAAATACTTACATAATGTCCTTGATTTTGTCTCTTGGCCTGCAAAACCTAAAATAATTCAAAAGTTTGCTTACCCATAAACTACATTTTTAGAAGTCAAAAATTTAGTTTGGGAGTCACTATTTCAGGAAAATGTGATTGTTAACTTTAATTCGTTTCCAACTACATATTTACATATAAGCCTAGATTTGTTAAGGCACATATTTAAAGAGTCGAGGTGGCAGGTGAAAAATGAAATGACAGGAAAACAAAGGTTTTGCCCAATTCTTCCAATACAGTTCCTCCACAAAGATCTGGAAAATATACCTGATCAAGAACTGATCAGGAAATCCAAGAAAAAAAATCACAGTGAATCACTTCTTTCCAGCCTAACTTGGCATAGGGAGATTTACAGAGAAGTCTATAATGACTGAAAATGATCAGGCCAGGAGCAAGCCAACTTGAGTCCAGAGACCAAAAAAAGGCAAGATGAGGTCCCAGAACTTTACTGGGACACTGTGACCTCATGCAGGGTTTTGGGTTCAGGAACAGGTGCCAGCTCACTACTCTGTTTCTCTCTACCCATTCCAAGTCACAGATCCAGGGATGATTGAATGAGAGACTTGTACCTTAGTGTGGTGGTTCAGAGAAAGGAGCTCTCATGGTTTCGTCTATATACTGAACAAGGAACAAATTTGAAAGCAAGTAATAGCTGTATAGCTTATGACCCCAGGAACAGAGTACAGTCTAAATTACAGTCAAGTCTGAAGTTTGCAGAGGAAAAAAAAAAAGGACAAGAAAGCCAGAAAAATAAGAAACCTTCAGTTTAATCACTTTAAAACTGCAGAGATTTGCCAGCTGGTAATGGTTGAGTCTAGCAGCATTCTCCTGAAGTTACAACCAGAAACAGGTCCATAGCACTATTGTTCAGGCCCTAACCCAGGTCAGTAACTTGCAGAGCTCAGACCAGGGGACCAATGATCAGACTGCCTTATATCAAACCACTTTTAGAACTCTGATATCTTTTAGCTGCTTTGCTTTAACTATTCCTAATATCCTGGAATAATACAAAAAAGACCCAAAAGGACAGAAGCTCAGCCTAAACATTCCTGAAGAAGCATTCAGAGCCCAACCTTAACATAAATCTCATATCAAGAGGTAGGAAGAAAGAGCAAACCAAAAAACAATCCCACCATAAAGAGCTGTTACTATGGCAGGGAGGTCCAATATAAAAATCTAAAAGAAGAGAATGCCTAGGGGTGGCTAGGTGGCGCAGAGCATAGAGCATAGGCCCTGGAGTCAGGAGGATGTGAGTTCAAATCTGACCTCAGACACTTAACACTTACTAGCCTGTGACCTTGGGCAAGTTACTTAACCCCAATTGCTTCTCCAAAAAAAAAAAAACAAAAGACAATGCCTTGATTATCTATAGGCAAAGCTTCAAACCAAATTACAGCTTGGTCACAAGTCCAACTAGAATTCCTAAAAGAAGGGAAATAATTTTTTAAAAAAAGAAAAGATGGGGGCAGCTAGGTGGAACCGTAAATAGAGCACTGGCCCTCGAGTCAGGAGGACCTGAGTTCAAATCTGGTCTCAGACATTTGACACTTATTAGCTATGTGACCTTAGGCAAGTCACTTAACCCCAATTGCCCTCCAAAAAAAAAAAAAAAGATGATTTTAAAAGTCAAGTGAGAGCATTGCAGAAAAAAAATGGCAAAAGAAGACAGTGATGGAAAAAAAATTTTGAAGAAAAATTAACAACTTAGAAGATGTACAAAACCTGAATCAAGAAGAAAAAAAATCTTACTGAAAATCAAGATTGGCCAACTAAAAGCTAATGACTTAATGGGACAAGAAGAACTGGTAGAACTATGTCAAAAGGCTGAAAAATTGGAAGAAAATATAAGATATTTCATAATAAAAAAAATAGCTGACCTTAAAAACAGATCAAGGAGAGATTGATGCGGGGGTCAAGGAGTTAAGGGAGTCTAGGAACCCCAATAACCAGAGCCCTGGAAAGCAGTCTGGAATGAATTCGCGGACTCAAGCATTCTCTAAGTCAAGGTGGCAAAGATTTATTGTTACACTATACAGCAGGCAAAAGTTCTTAGGGAACCTACAACCTTAAAGGGACACAATTAAAGTTTATATAGGATATTCTGTAGTATAACAAGTGCCAAAAATATGCTAAGTATGTGAGTCAAGGTGAGATTAGGGAGTGGTTAAGGAGTGGTCAGTTCTTAAAAGAACATGCTCTTTTAATATCTACTGCCCAGAATTCACTGGGAAATAGCCTGAGGGAGGGTTTAGATGGAGGTGTAGTTTAAGGTTTGAAACGTCAGTAAGTCAGCTAGCTGTCGGGGCTGACCAAGCTGCCACCCATCAATATCATGTTGGACAGGATGGATATTGGGAGTTTAGTATATCCCAAGCAAACAAGGGATCATATGATGAACTAGGGAGTTACTTATAGGTAATCTAGTGAAGGATTCATAGGTGTAACTTGTTATCATACCAAGGGGAGATAAACGTTTGACTGAGGCTTAATCATGAATGTTTGCTAGGTAGAATACTGGCGTGGGAAGAAGTGGGCAGAGATAATGCTCTGTGGCTAGGAAGAAATGTGATTTTACAAACTGGAGTTCAAGCACAGGTACCCAGGCACCCCATCAAGATCATTTAAGAACTTTTGGAGTACCTGAAAAACATGACCAAAACAAATAAATAAAGAACCTAGACCTCATATTTCAAGAAATAAAAGGAAACCTCCCAGATCTCTTAGAGAGCAAAATGGAAATAGAAAGAATTCATGTGAAAATATCCTGAAAGAACCCTAAAATGAAAACTTCCAGGAATACTGTAGCCAAAATCTGTATTTCCCAGATCAAAGAAGAAATATTGCAAGCAGTCAGAAAGAAAGAATTCAAGTACAAAAGAACCAGTCAGGATTATAAATAATTTAACAGTCACTACTACGAAGGACAGAAGAGAGCTTGGAGCAGAGGTGGGTTACCTGCAACATCAAGGCCACATGTGCCCTTCTAGGTCCTTGGGTAGAGCCTTTTGACCAAGTCCAAGATTTACAGAATAGACCCTTTTGTTAGGGAGATTTGTTTCCTAAAGTTTGGATTCGGTCAAAGGTCCGCACTTGAGGACTTAGAGGGCCACATATGGCCTCAAGGCCACAGGTTCCCCATCCCTGGCTTCCAGTATGATAGTGCAGAATGCAAAAGATACTGGTTTATAACCAAGAAAATGTACATAGGAAAATTGAGTATAATCCTAGAGGGGGAAAATGGAGCATTAATCAAGAAGAGCACTTCCAAAATTTTACAATGAAAAGACCAGAACTGAACAGAAAATTTGACATAGAAACCCAGGAATCAAGAAAAGCTCAAAAAAGGTAAACATAAACAATTATAAAAACAAGGATAAAACTATTTTAATTCTAATAGGAAGAGGTAATACATGTTCCCCTCGGAATTATCATCCTCAAAGATCATAGAGGGAGTCAAATTAGAGGTCCAGGGAGTGGTTTTATGTTTCGATGATTTTTAAAAAAGAATAGAAAGAGAGGGAAATAGGATGGGGAAGAGTAGAGGACAAATGGATAAAATTAATTTCACAAAATTGGCATGCTTGAGAAGTCTATACAAATACACAGATAAGATGAAAGGAAAATAAGGTAGAGGAGCAGTACTTGAACCTCATTGTCATTTGAAATGATCAAAAGAGGGGGAAGCACACATACATAGTTGGATATAGGAAAACATTTCACTAAACAAGGAAATAGGAGGGAAAGAAGGAAAGGGTGAAAATAAGAGAAATTGGTTAAAAGAGGATTTAGTTTTAAATAAAATGAAAATAAAGAATGGGCAAGAAATAAAGAGAAGGAAAAGTACAAAAAAAGTAGGTTGGAGGGAAACACAATCAACAGTCATAATTGTGAATGTGAATGAGATTAATTTACCAAGTTTAAGAGGATTGTAGAATGGAATAGAAAGCAAAATTGAATAATATGTTGTTTACAAATAATATACTTGAAACAAAAGGATGCTCACAGAATTAAAAATAAGGGGCTGTAGCAAAAGCTATTGTGCTTCAGTTGGGAAAAAAAAAAAGTAATAGTAGCAATCATGATCTCAGACCAAAAAAAAAAAATAGACATAGGTAAAGATAAATAGGGAAACTACATTTTGCTGAAAGGTATAGTAAGTAGGTAATGTAAATACTAAACATGGGCCAAATGGCATAGCATCCATATTCCTAAAGGAAAAGTTAAGTGAGTTTCAGGAAAAAAATAAAATAATAGTTGCAGACCTCAATTTAACCTTCTTAGAGTTAGATAAATTTAAACTTAAAAGGAAACAAAAAAGAAATTAAGGAACTGAATAGAATTTTAGAAGAATTAGATATGACAGACCTCTGAAGATTAATTATTGAATGGGAAAAGAAAAGGAAACTCCAAATGAATACATCATTTAGACATGAAGACTGACCTCAAATTAATTAGAGAAAGTTTGATGAAATTACATTTCAAATCCAGGGATAAAGAAAGAATTCATGACCAAAGAGAGAGGTTCATGGAAGGTAAAGTAAATAGATTTGAATAAATACCATTTTAAAGGGTTTTGAACAAACAAAATCAATAATGCTTAAAAGAGAAGTAGGTAAATGGGAAATAACAGCAGGTTTCTCTTATTAAAGGTCTCAGTTCTAAAATATATTGGAAGTTTATTCAAGTTTATATTAAAAAAAGAGCCATCCCATGAATGATAAATTGTCAAAAGTTTTGAATAGACACTTTATGAAGGAAGAAATCCAAGCTGTAAACAGTCATATTTTTAAAATACTGTGAATTACTAAAAATAAAAGAAATTCAAATCAAAACAACTCTGAGGTACCATCTCATAGCCATGAAATTGGCAAAGTTGAGAAAAAAGGAAAAATGACAAATGCTGGAGATGCTGTGGGAAAACAGGTATGTTGGTGCACAGTTGGTGGGACCAAACTGGTCCAACCATTCTAGAAATCAGTTTGGAACCATGTCTAAAAAGCTATAAAAACATGGATACCCTTATAACCTAGCAATACTACTAGTAGGTCTAAACCCCAAGGTGATCAAAGAGAGAAAAAAGTTTCTATACATATAAAAATATTTTTAGCACCTCTTTTCATGGTATCAAAGAATTAGAAATCAGGGGGGCTGCCCATCAATTGGGGAATGATTAAATAAGTTATATATCAATGTGATGGAATGCTGCTGTATTATAAGAAATGATGAAGGGGATAGTTTTAGAGAAAACTGGGAAAAGTTGTATGAACTGATACAAAGTGAAGTGAACAGAGCTAAGGGAACAATTTCTGCAATAACAATAATATTGAAAAGACAAAGGACTTTGGAAAACTTAAAAACTCCAATCATCAAAATGACTGACCACAATTCCATATAATTCATCATAAAACATGACAGCAACTTCAAGACGGAAAGGAAAAGAACTCACATTGCAAATTGAGACATCATTTTTTCAGTGGGGAAAGGGCAGAGATGCAAAGAAATTTGAATCTGAAAATAAAATTGAATTTCAAAAAAAAAAAAGTAAGGGATGCATCTTAGCTATCAAGTGATACATAGTTGAAGATCTAAAGCAGGGGTGGGGAACTTGTAGCCTCAAGGCCACATGTGGCCCTCTAGGTCCTTGTGATGTGGTTAGACCCAACATGCTGGGTCCTGCCAAATGAATTCGACTGAAGTCTTCTCTCAGCCAAAGAAAAGCAAAATTTATTAAAAGTTCACCTGTATTGGACCTAGAGCAAGTCTTTGCTAGAAAATTCTATGGCACTCTCACACATGGGGGCAAGAAAGGGTCTTATATACAGAAAGGTTGTGGGAGGAATCTAGGGGTGGTCTGGAGGAGGAGTTTGGGGAGGGTCTTCAGGAGGAGTCAATGAGGTCACACTCCAGTAACGAGTTTGGGGAGGGTCATCAGGAGGAGTTAATGAGGTCAATGAGTGATTAAGGGTGGGAAGTTGCTGGAGGCTACCTGGAGCCAACAAACAATGGTGGGCTAGGCCAGTTCAAGGGTCGATTGATATTTTGATAGGCTCAAGGGTGGGAAGTAGATGGACAATGGAGGGCTAGGCTAGTAACAGAGGTCTGGGCAGAGCCACAATGAAAAGCTTATAGTCATGAAAATGCGTCATCAAGTGGGAAGATTCATTCAGTTCCCAGAGCCTGCACCTTATCACTTGGGTGTAGCATTTTGATTGAGTCCAAGTTTTGCAGAACAAATCCTTTTTTTAATGGGATTTGTTCTGTGAAGTTTAGATTCAGTCAAAGGACCACACTTGAGGAACTAGAGGGCCACATGTGGCCTTGAGGCCACAGATTCCCCACCCCTGAGGGATGTGCCATTGGAATAGAACAAGTTCTAAATGTGTTCTTTTGGGAATAAAAAATAAAAATGAAGTTCATGTGATAGATAAATAGATAGATAGATAGATGGATAGACAGATGTGTGTGTATGTATGTATGTATGTATGTATGTATGTATGTATAGGAAGGGCAACTTTGACCTTTTTTGCCCCAGAGGAAAAATGTCTTCTATCAGTATAAAAGAAACTATCAAAATAACTTTTTATTTGTTGACCTGATTGATAATGTAGCTAACTTTTCTGATGACAGAGATCAGGATTTAAAAAAAAAATCTTAACAGATGAGAATGATGGGGTACCAAAGATGGACCCCTAAAAGGCCCTGAACTTTCCCACAAAATTCAGGAACCCAGTCCCTAAACCCAAATTCCTGGCCTGAGGCACCGATCCATCCCAGTCAATAATCCTTTTAACTGCCCTTTTATTATGGCCCTAGTTGTCTGGCACCTGGACCATTCCAGGCTACTTGCCACTCCCAGATACCATCCAGATGTTCCCACAGTCTCTTTGTATAAAAATATCAGTCCCATCCTCATCAAATACACAGATTCCTTAAGAATCTGACCCATTTATACTGGCATCACAAATACAGATAGACAGACTAGGAGTCTAGCTAGCTGCTTCTGTTGGTGTTACGATAAACTCACTATTTGGACTGAAAGAAGGCTTGAATGGTTGTTCTTTAAGGCAGATCCTCACCGTGTACCCTTGAATTTTGGGGTCCCTAGCACCCCTAAACCACAAGAAGACTATTGGACCAAATTTTAAAAAGAGAAAGTATAATGACAGATAAGCATAAATTCTTACATTAAGGTTTAAAAAAATCAGTTTCACACACACACACACACACACACGCAAGGGCTGATAACAGTATGTCTCAACAACAATCCATCTGAAAAAGATCTGGCATTTTTAGTGCCAATGTATCAGTATGAATCAACAGTGTCATATGTCCATTCATTCATTCAACAAGCACTAGCTAAAAAAGGAAATGCAATCTCAGAAATTTTGAGATACGTGTATATATCTGGGGTAATTTGTACAGTTCTGAGCATCATGGTGTGAGAAACACACTTTTGGGGTTAACAGGACTTCCCAGGCAGGGTCAGGGAGGTTGCCTGGACAAGCTTCTAGGTCCACGGCTCCCTTGGAAACCCTTAGGAAGATCCAAGGGGGATGCCCCTCAACGCAGCTGTGGTAATCATGGGACTTCCAGGTAGGGTCAGGGAGTTAGCCTGGATGAGCTTCCACTGCCCACTATTTCCCTTTTTGGGGACCCTTAAGAAGATCAACATGATGTATCCCTTAAAATGACAAACCCCTTCTCACTGAAAGAACTCAGAAACAGAGTGTGCAGAGGAAGGTGTTTATTATGCTTCCTGCAAGGAAGCCAGTATAGTGCTCACTAGGGACACACCCACACTGATACAGAAGCAGGAGGGGGGGTCTACAAGTTCTGTCCTTCCTGGTAGACTTAGGGTTAATTAAATTCCTCAAATTCCTTACTTTATTCCCCCTCCCCATATATATATGTATGTGTTCTACATTCTCTTTCTCTGTCTCTCTCTCTCTCTCCCTCTCTCTCCATAGCTATATCTATATCCATATCTATATCCATGTCTATGTCTATGTCTATATCTATATCCATGTCTATGTCTATGTCTATGTCCATGTCTATGTCTATATCTATCTATATATCAAAGGTTAGTCAAATTCCTCAGACTCCTTACCTTATTTCCTTCTATAGATATTCTACATTCTCTATAAATGCAGCTTATATGCAGATTACATAGGCAAGGTAGTGAGGATACTAAAGACCTGGGCAAGACCCTTCAGGCTTAAACCGGTTTTTCCAGTTTAACCTCTTTCTAGTCCACTTGGAGCCAGGAGCCAGGATGGCCATTGTCTTAGTAAAATAAGTGAGCTTCCCCACAGCTATTGATGATCTTCCAA
This sequence comes from Pseudochirops cupreus, assembly GCA_028627135.1. NCBI lineage: Eukaryota > Metazoa > Chordata > Mammalia > Diprotodontia > Pseudocheiridae > Pseudochirops > Pseudochirops cupreus. The sequence goes on from CM053580.1 coordinate 481,735,280, forward strand.
TAACTTTTGTGGGAGCAAAACAAGATACTACTATATTCCCTCTTAAAATAGTTTAGGAAATACATTGTTAAACTGTAAAATGACCAGAAGAACACCAGAAGATTTCTGAAAAACTCATTAAAATTAGTTGAATGAACCAGAGATATTTAGTCAGGAAAAGAGAAGAATTGAGAATTATGATTCCTGTCTTCAAGTTTGAGGAACTGTCATGTAGAAGAGGGAATAGATTGGTTTTAGTTGGTTTGCAAGGGTAGAGCTAGTAGCATTGGGTGGTGAATACAAAGGCTGATTTGGGTGTGATAAAAGAAAAAGCTTCCCTAACCATTGCAACCAATTTAAAGTTAAATGGGGTACCACAAAATGTAGTATTGGCCACTGAAAATCTTTAAGCAAAGGCTGGATTTTGACTTATAAGGTATGATGTACATGGTATTCTTGCTGTGCTAGTTGTAAATCTCCTTTAAATTCCCTTCCAACTCTGATGTTCTGTGATTCTAATTCAGTTATGTTCCTAGTAGACCAATATTAAAGACAGTATTCCTTCCACACCTGAATGAACATTGTCCCCTTGTAGCAGTCATCATTCAATTTATTACATATGTGAGGGATAATTTATAGTGAAGTTTCCCCATTCTGAAAAATCAAATCTAGAATGGTTTCAGTATTCACTAGGCCTAGGGTTAGGTCACCTGACCTTCAAGCAATCTGGGGCTTAGAGCAATGGAGACCCTCCCCCAGAGCCAACTCAGCAGAAGATATGGCAAATAAGGTTAAGACTACTTTCCCGGTCCTTTGTCTCAGAGAGATTCCCGTTCTTAGGTTGTGGGTCAGCCCCCCTACCAATAAGAGTGAAGGCCAGTTGGGGAGGTTGGGTTTCTGCATTGGAAGATTATATAACCATGGACTGCCTTCTACGTCTCGCTCTCTCCCTGCAGATGCCATATTGGGCAACCATCTCACACACATATTAAGCACCAATTAGTGCAAGACATTAGGAAAACAACAACAGATCCAACATAAACATTAAAGAATATTCCAATATGAATTTAAATTTTAAATCTGAATGTTTTGAGGAGAAATGAGAAATGGGAAGTGCATGGGATGAAAAACCCCATTAAATTAAAAAATTTAATCAAGAACACGGAGATTTCTCAGGATAAAAACAGGAAATTTTTATTCTCTTCCCCTGGGAGAAGAGGGTGGTCCTCTCCATGATGGATCAGTGAGGGGGGCATGCAATATGGAGAGAACAGAGTTTTTAAAACCTAATACACCTCCTAATCTCTTCAGAGTCTGGTCCCTTCCTGCCTTTCCAGTCTTTCCCTTCATGTATTCTACAAGTCACTCATACTGGTTTACTTGCTTTTCTTCACACACAACTTTTCATCTCCCTTCTACCTTCCTTTACACCAGTCATCCCCTATGCCTGGAATGTACTTTCTATTTGAATTCTTGGGTTTCTACAAGATTAGCTGAAAACCACCTTCCAGAAGGAGTTTTGTGTACCTCTCCCACCCCCCCACTAGTTGCTAGACCAGTGGTTCTCAACCTGTGGGTCGTGACCCCTTTGGAGGTTCGAACAACTCTTTCACAGGGATCACAGGGGTCGCCTAAGACCATCAGAAAACACGTATGTCTGATGGTGTTAGGAACGAGACATCGCTCCTCTATCTGTGTCCAGGTGGGTCTACCCACATACAGATACACCCACATGTGAGTATTAAAGGGTCGCGGCATTAGGAAGGTTGAGAACCACTATGCTAGACCCTTCTTTATAATATTGTCTTCTATCTACTCTGTATGTATCTTGTATATACCTTTCATAAACCTGTTATCTCCAGTATTAGAGTGTAAGCATCTTGAGGACAAAGACTGCTTTTGCCTTTCTTTGAATCCCCAGTCCTTAGCATAGTGTCTGTCATGTGAGCAGTTAATAAATGCTTATAAATACTGTTTAATTGAATGAATGATGCCTACAATGATAAAATCTAACTTGTAGGGAAACTGAAGTCAATTGGAAGTGTTCTATTGCTGGCTAGTCTCTGTTGGAAATGTAAGGTTCCTAACAGACATGTTTTCTACAACTATGAGGTATTGTAGAACAGAGAGTTAAAGATAACTTTTAGGTTATAGATATGGGAGATGGAATAAATTATATTGCATTGACAAACTGGTGGGAAGCTAGATGACACAATGAATAGAGCACTGCACCTGGAATCAGGAGACTCATCTTCCTGGATTCAAATCCAGCTTCAGACATTTACTAACTGTATGAACCTGGGCAAGTCATTTAACCTGTTTGCCTGTTTCCTCATCTTTGAAATGAGCTGGAGAGGGAAATGGAAAACTACTCCAGTTTCTTTTCAAAGAAAATCCTAAATAAGGTCATGAAGAATTGGACACAACTGAAATGGCTGAACAACAACAAAATGACAAAAATAAAAAGCAGTCAAGAGATGAAGCAGGTTTAGGAGGGAAAGGGAGTAAGATCAGTTTTAGACATGCTGAGTTTGGGACAAAGCAGCCTGATTGTAATCTCTCTTTCATATGATAACTCTTCTAGTTATTTGAAAAAAGAGAACATGTTTCCCATGCCATGTTCCAGTCTCCAAGTTTTCTACAAGCTAAGCATCAGCACTTTATTCAGGCAGATTATAATGATATGATTTTGAAAGACCTCCCCATCTTGATTATCCTCCTAGCTTATGCTTCTTTTAATGTGAAACCTTGGTCTCAATATACTTTGAGTTGAGGGGGAGTGGAGTGAAGATGGAGGAGTAAAAGCAGTATCTTGGCTGAGCTCCTGCTCTAACCAACTGTAAAATATGAGTCTAAACAAATTTTAGAGCTACAGAACCCACAAAATGACAGAGGGAAACAAATCTCCTGCTGAAGGCAACCTGGCCAACAGAAAGGGTCTATCACGGAGTTCTCTTTATATTTGCTTTACCCACAAATGGAAACACAGAAATACAAGAATGTGTTGAAAAATAGCCTTTATTCCTGAATATTTTGCTGCTAAAGTTTGACATGAGTTTTGTCATTGGGGTAGAATGGTACATTCTATTGAACTTATTAAACATACACACACACACACACACACTAAATTTTTTTGTAACTAATTTTTATTTTGTTCAAACTCCATTGAAAGAAAAATGTACACCTCTTCTTCATTAAGAAGACATTTGAACTTTCAGTTTGAAAGAGAACCTCCTTAACAGAAAGACATAAATAACCCCCCTAGAAATCTCTGACTCAGACTGGTATTTCCCCCTGCCTGTCCTCATATTAGATTGTCGTGGGAGTGGTCATTGTTACAGAGGGAAGTATGTTGTGATTACATAGTCCTTGTAATTATGAAATATTTATATTCTTTATTCATACTAGAAATTATACTATGAAGGTAGTCTTAGATACCTCCTTAGTAACTTTTGCTAAATCTTGTAGAACTATGCTAATCCTGCATATCATGTCATCAGTTCCACTTCTCATGAAACATGTATTTACCTTGTCATCCTTTATGCTCCATTTATATAAAGGAAATGAAGTCTTTCTACTTCATTCTTGGACCTTGATATGATATATGAAATTATTTCTCTATATTAATAAAGAAACATCCACTATGAAATAATGCTATTGGCAGTTGTCTATGTTCTGTTTTAAACAATGAGTCCTATTTTTTAAGCTTTGTGTTAGGATGACAGGGTCATTTCTCTACTTAAAAATTTTTTTTGGAGAATGTTTATTGAAAAAATAGCAGTTTAAATTAAGTTTAACTTTAAAAACTTTTTCATTAATTTTTTGGTCAAATTTTCTGGAGGCAGAACACAGGAAAAATTGTTAGTCATTTCCAATAATATCACAAGATGTTACTGATGTTTCATGAGATTTTACATACGTATTATAAAATAATTCTCCCTCTCATAATCCATATATTTCTATAGAGCCATAAATTCTGGGAACTCATGAAACTTGAGGGCAGGGACTGTTTTGTCACTTTGTTTTCTCCTTGAAAGTAGTAGTCCCTTAATAAACGTTTGTTGAATTGGATTGAAGAATTGTCCTCTCTCTGTTGAGTATTTGACCCCTGTTGTCCTAAATGTCAAATAGTGGAAAGTATCCAAGAGCACCGGGGATTTGTGTTTGGATGTGCTATTTGTACATGGCACCCAGTGAGTAGGCCCCATGAAGGGAGAATGGCAAGATGCCTGGCGACTTGCCCAGGAGCCTGAGCTCATAATGGGAGTCCTGAAGGATGTCAGGATCATATTTAATGACTTTAGGATCTGTCAGATGCTATAATTCTAAGAAAACAATATGAATAAAATAGTTTAAATTAAGTTTAGGCTTAGTTTAACCACTATTAACAAGAGATGTTTCAGTAAAAAAAAAATTGACAGACCTCAAAGTCTTTGGTTCTAGAAACAGTGTTGGACTTGGAGTCAGAAAAATGGGTTTGAGTCTCAGCTTAGTGTTAGTACTAGCTGTGTGGCCTTGGATGAATCACAACCCCTCTGAGCCTCTGTTTTCTCATCTGGAATAGTGATATTTGCACTACTTTCTTAGAAGAGTAATCTTGAGGATCTAATGAGATGATGCCATGATAGAAATGTAAACTGCTCTTACTATTTCTGCTTTTTCCTGTTGTTAGTACCTTTCTTAATCCTTATGATTTATACCTTTGCTTAAAATTCACGAATGCTTCTGCATTAAACAGCCCATGATTTTAGATCAGAAAGTGGCCTATGCTATTTTGGATAAAAATGGCACTTCCAATATAAGTGGCATTATTAAATGATATTAACCATTTATGTCTGCTTTCTCAAATGTCCCAAGATTTCTCCTAGATGGAAGAAGATCCAAATTGCCATAAAGCTGTAAAAATAATAGTTTAGTATTTGCAAGTCTGATAGTCAGTAGCTTGCATTTATGTGTCTTCTCCATTTGTAGTTAATATCAAGATAAGATAAGTCCTATGATACTCTTGCATGGTTATAAGATCACTCCAAGAGCGTAATCACCACATTGTCATCTTGGCCTTGCCATAGCATTTCTCCTTCAAAGTGAACGAGTCCATGTTTCCTGGCTCTCATAAGAATGCCCACCACCTTATCAGAAATCCGTACATATCTGTCAAAGAGTTCCCCAAAAGTGACTTGGATTTTGCCATCCCGTCTGTGGCGAGCCATTGTTCGGATGATAAAGCACAGATCCATGATTTCCCGGTAGATGTGTTCTTCTGCTCTCTTGGCCCGTTCAGCAGTTTTTGTTCCTTCTTTGGGGTGCCCATAACCTTCGTCCCCTTTGTGCAGACGGATTGACATGGCCAGCTCATGATCAAACTCTTCACTAAAGGGATTCAGCTTTTGGGACTGCAGATGCTCATCAGCCCATTTTTGCCATCTCCCCTTCAGGTTGTTCACTTGGCTGTATTTCCTCTGGGCCCTGCTGCTGAGGTTCTCTGCAAACCGGCTTGCCCTAAAAGTGAGAAAAGAAATAATTTCAACACCAAGGGATATCCAAGTTATGGAAAGACTTTTCTATGATAATCCTCTTCCCCCTCTTGTACTTATTTCAGAATCACAAAGTAAATGCATTTTTGAAAAGTTACATGTAAATCTATTTTAGAAATGGAATTACTTTTTTTTTTGGAGGGGGAAGGTAGGGCAATTAGGGTTAAGTGACTTGACCAAGATCACAGGGCTAGTAAGTGTTAAGTGTCTGAGGTCATATTTGCACTCAGGTCCTCCTGACTCCAGGGCTGATGCTCTATTCACTGCACCTCCTAGCCACCTCCATGGAATCACTTTTAAAGGACCTGCACAAGTCATATAATCTCCCTGTGCCTCAGTTTCCTCATTCATAACATGAGGTAGTTGGACTCAGTGGTCTCTAATGTCCTTTCCATCTCATGATCCTATGACCTTTGAGATGAGTCCTTTTGCAATCATAAATGATTTGTAAATTCCCTCTCCTGCATCTGTTTTAAATTTTTTTAAAAAAATGTTGGATTTTCCTAAATTCAGTGTGCGTACATGTACGAATATCACTGGTTTGTTATATTCATGATTATCAATTCCCCAGAGCTTAGACAGCAAATATAAATGTTGTTCTGGAGGATACTAGAATGTTAACCATAAAACAAAATTTTGATACTAGCAAAAAGCACCAGAAAATTAGTCAATACAAGAACTATGCAGGCAACCCTAGAAAAGACAGAGGTAACTCTCTAAGTTATATATTCAATTCTTATTTGCTCAATAACAGCAACAATAAACATGTCTTTAGTATTTGTTTCATTTAATGGAATGGTTTGGGGCAAATTGAGGGCAGCTAGGCCTACGATGGATAGAGTGCTGGGCCTGGTGTCAGGAAGACTCTTCTTCCTGAGTTCAAATCTGGCCTCAGACACTTGCTAGCTGTGTGACCCTGGGCAAGTCACTCAACCCTGTTTGCCTCAGTTTCTCAGCTATAAAATGATCTGGAGGAGGAAATGGCAAACTACTCCATTATCTTTGCCAAGAAAACCCCAAATGGAGTCACAAAGAATCTGACATGATTGACAAGGTGACTGAACAACAACTGAACTTGCTATCAATTCATGATTGAAGCACCCTTAGTCATACAGAGAGGTTAATAAATATTTATTTAAAAGAATGGACTGGGTAATTCCATTGATATATTAATTCTATTTGACATTGCAGTGCCAAATATGAATGCCTATACTTTTATCTCTGTCAAAATGAGAATAATGAAAACCACTAGATGGCAGATTTTCACTAAATCTGGGGTTGAGTTTTTCAAAACATGAGACCTGTATCCAGTGCTCTATTCATCCGACTTATTTTTTCCCTTTGCTAAAATGAAAATTATTGAATTTGCTACATACCATATATTTTACAAGTATCAAAATCATAGTTTCTTAGTATTTGAGGAAAGAAATGACTTTCCTCCACTCAATAATTAGAGATTTATTACATTTTGGGGGGGGTCAACTAATAGACTCTATACATTTTCCCTTTTACAATGAGACTGAAATTATGAATATTGAATTTGTATAAAATAGTAAGCAACCAGAATTATCACAAAACATTGAAAATCAAGGAATTTGCCTATAGAGCTCATAGTGGCTTTTTGAATCTAGACAAAAATTGTTTCTTCAGTCACCCAATGTCACAGGCTCTGATTTTCTAAATTAGCCAATAAGTCTGCATCACAAGTCTACTCTGTGTAGGGCACTGTATTATGAAACTTCAAGAAAAAAAATCTTGGAGTTTTGATCTTGCTTTATTCACTTAAGAAAACCTCTCCTTCTTTTCTGAAAATTCTTTCCTCTTAGCAATCTCAAAACAATTCCATGTTTTTAGAGGCAAATATATCTGTTTGAGTTCAGGGTTCTTGCCTTAACTTTGTGGCTGTCTAGCATTTGTATAATGCTTTAAGGTTTGCAAAATATTTTACCAGTATTATCTCCTTTAACCTTCTTTACCACCCAGTGAGGTAGGCACTATTATTATTCCCAGTTTTGTACGTAGGAAAACTGGGGCTAAGAGAGATTATGTAACTTGCCCAGGGTCACAAAGCTAGTGTGAAGAATTTGAACTCAGGTCTTCTTGACTCCAAGTGCTGCATGGTATCCAGAATGGCGACTGTCCAAGGTAATTCGAAAAGGGTATCAGAGATGATGATTATGAAACTTATTTGAAAGGACAGCACATGGAAAGCACAGTTTTATATATTTACAACATTAAAAGAAGACTGGTCTTGAAATAAGGAGTTTTGGATTCATATTCAGATGCTTACTAGTTGTGTGACTCTGCATTTAATTTCACCTGAACTTTAGCTGATTCATTTCTAAGGCAAATCACAGGGTCACAGATATGGTCTTTCCTTCCTTTTGTGCTCCCATGCCCCCCATCCTCTTGCCCAGTCAAACAAGAAAGCAGATGAAAACCAAAGGAAACTCTGTTTTAAAAAATCCATTGTCTGGTCTTTAGAAAAACAGGCTAGTTCCTTTCCATCTGGATGGACCTCTTCTCGTGTTCTCCATTGAATTTTCCTAAGAAAAATTAACTAGATGGATAAAAACAACCCTGGCCAGTGGCAAAGAGACTTTATTTTAAATCCCAGCAGGAAAGTCTCAGGAACAAGGCATTTCTAAAAAGCTGGGGAGGCAAAAATACAGAAAACCTGTGGGACACAATGGAAAAATGGAAGTGTGAAGAAAAAGTTAGGAAGAACATGGTAGGAGAGGGAAAAGTGAAAATTGGATCATAACCTGGTTTTGGTTAGAATTTTAACAAGGAATAAAGTATTAATTTAGACAGCCAGTAGGGAAATAGTTAGGCTGGAAAAGTGAGAATCATATTTGGTTAGAAAAGAAATAATGGAAATTTAATGTGAATAGAATGATGCTAAAAGATACTAGAATAAAACAAATAAGAAAAGTGAATTCTTTCCACTCAATACTAAATTTTCACTATTTAACAGAGTTGCTTTTGGTCTCTATCTGCTTTCTTTAAATTCCAATTATCTTCACAGAGGGAATAGACTTTTTAAATGGGGTGGTTGTCAAACTACCTATTCAACCATTTCACCTGAATGCTCTGATTGGGAAAGAGAGGAAAATGAAGTAAGATACAGATGGCATTTCTTCTCTTTAATTACCTGTGTTGAGACAAATTTGTTTTTCTCTATGACCTGAGGAAAACCTTAGCCACCTTAAACCCATTTTTCTCTTACTTGGATGTTTTAAATTTATAAAGTCCTTAGATAATCAATAGCTCTGAGATTTATTTCCATTTATTTGAGAGATGGAGTGGGTGAGATCTGGAAATGAAAGCTTTTTTCAGAATGGATCTCTTAATATAGCTGGCTCCCTGCTCCCAGCTGTAGGCACCAGTGATCCTGGTTATAAACACCATGTGAGAGTCTCAGTAGGCAATCTTGGAATTTAGATTTCTGGAGAAGCAGCCTGGACTGGTCTAGAATTACCTCTGACATTCAGGGATGCTGATATAAACTGGTTTCTAGTACTACATGTTCTCATTAAGGATAGAGGTGGGTGCAGAGAATGGGGAATAGAGAAACCAGGAAAGAGATTCAAGGTAATCAGTGCTCTTGCATAGATCTCAAAGACACAGGAAAAAGGTAATGATAATTGGGTCATACTATCTATATTCTTTAAATCATAGTAGACCTTGTATCAGGGTGGTTTTATCTTTTCTCTGATTATGCTATCCAAAATTAATATGAAGAAAGGGGGAAAACCCAGATCTTATACAACTATAAAATATTATAATTTTTTTGTTTTGTTTTGTTTTGTTTTTAAATTGATTTGTTTATTTACTTTTAGTTGATAAGATTCAATTCCAGAATCCCTTGAGTTTCAAATTTTCTCCCCTCTCTCTCTCCTCCCCCTCCACCCCCCCCCCCCCCCCATGGCTCATGGCGGCATGCAATCAAGTATAGGATCTGCAAATACTTTCACACTGGACGTTAGTCTGGTTTGTAACCAATGGGGTAAACAATGGGAAAAAAGAAATAAATCCAAACGTGGAAAAGAATGATAGCATGTAGATTGCTTCAGTCTCCATTTAAACTCTGTTCTTTCTAGATCCTTCTCTGAATGTAGATATCTCCTTCCATCCCGAGACTTGTAGAGTTGCCTTATAATTGTGTCACTGAGAAGAGTCCAGTTTATCAAGGTTGGTCGCCACACATATGATGTGTCTGTGATGATGTACAAATTTGTCCTGGTTCTGCTTTTCTCACTTAGCATCAGCTTGTATAAGCCTCTCCAGGTAAATAAGAAGTCCATCTCCTCCCCATTTGTTATAGCACAGTAGTATTCCATTACATTCATATACCACAACTTGTTTAGCAGTTCCGCAATTGATGGGCATCCCCTTAATTTTCAGTTTTTTGCCCCCAGAAATGCAAATTAAAACAACTTTGAGATACCACATCTCACCAGTCAGATTGGCTAAGATGACAAAACAGGAAAATGATAAATGCTGGAGAGGATGTGGTAAAATTGGAACACTAATGCATTGTTGGTGGAGCTGTGAACTGATACAACCATTCTGGAGAGCAATCTGGAACTACGCCCAAAGGGCTATAAATAATTGCATACCCTTTGACCCAGTAGTACCACTTCTGGGGTTGTATCCCAAAGAGATCATAGAAGTGGGAGGAAAACCCATGTGTACAAAAATATTTATTGCAGCTCTCTTTGTGGTGGCGAAATTATTAGAATTGGAAGAAACAAGGGTGGCCATCCCTGCCAGCCCTTTCACTTTATAGATGATAGAACGAAGATTCAGAGAAGTTAGACTTCATAAAGTTCATACTTTGGACTAGTGGCAACATTAAGATTAGAATCCAGGTCCCTAAACTCTCAATCCAGTGATCTTTGTACCAGACTAGGTGTTTCATTTTCATAGTTTTACAGACCAAAAGCATTTGAGAGTATTGAGCATTTGAGCTTAATTATGTTTAGGGATTTTTGGTTTTTTTGGTCTACACCTATGATTTCATTGGTAAAAGGAATTGCTATCTACCAATGCAGGTTGGATCCCTGCTAACGTCTTGGAACAGTTCTTAAGTTTTGTGTGTGTATTTGTGTACCCATCTGGTCGCTTAGTAAAGCCTATGAACCCTTTCTCAGAATCATTTTGAAATGTGAAAAATAAAGTACGTAAGATTCCAAAGGAAACCAATTATGTTAAAATATACTTATAAAAAATACATATTTTTTAAAGCTCATAGACTCAATGGTAAGAATCTCTGTCTTAGAGAATTGCTGAGAATGCTGAAAGATGTCTTGTCTAGGTCATGCAGCCAATATGTATTAGAGGCAAGACTTGGACCCAGATCTTCCTGGCTTGGGGATAGTTCTCCATTCAGTCCTTAGTTATGCTTCAAAAAGAGCTGAGAGTCCATCAATGTGCATACTCTTTCCACTGATATAGACAGCCACCCTTGCATGTCTTCCTTAGTAGACAATTTTATGGTTTGTTAGGGTAGGCCTAGCCCTGTGGTCTTACTGGTACAGGAAACTCCTGGTCAAACTTCCTCTACCAATGCTGATTAGTATGTTCTCTGCAACTCAACATCTGAGGCACTGGGAAGTTAAGTGACTTACCCAAGTTCACAAAACCATTATATATCAGAGCAAGGTAAACTCTCTAGCCATTAAGCAACAATGCCTCTCATGGATTGTTTGAACTGAAAAAAAAAAAAGGTCATCACCTATCTAAAAAAAGTGCCAAACTTTCTGATGATGAGTAAATATTTGAGCTCAGCTAGGCTGGTCCTCAGTATGACAGATGTAGAATTTCTTGATGAGTCTGTTTTCAATGCATTTTGAACAGAATAAGAACCTAAGTTTGTGGCCTTGCCTTTGAGAGTCTGGGCTCATTTCTGTGCCACTGCTAAGAAATCAAAGCATAACTTTGGAAGGATATAGAAATTAGAATTCTTTTTTCTTAACTTTTAAAAATGTGAAAATTTAGGTAAGATATGTTTTGTTTTCCATGTTTCTTCAGCGCTTTAAACTCTCCCATATTTTGAGTCACTATAAACACAGAACTGAAATGTAAAATGAAAGAATTGTACTAAAATAAAATGTATTTTTCTTGATTATAAAGCTATTTTCACCTGATTCTTTTTTCTCGTTAAAATTGGGTCCTTTAATTTTGACAAGCCAAATAGCTTTGTTCATAGTTCAGCATAAAGACCATTGAACTGGGAGCTAGGAGGACTGGATTCAAATTTTGCCTGAGACACTATTTGGGTGACCACAGGTGAGCCCTTGAACCTTGCCCCCAACCCTAATTTCTTCAACTGCAAAATGGTAATAATATCTCCCCCATCTACCTCATAGAGTTATGGGAGGAAAACACTGTAACTATGAATCACTAGAAACATTAGTTTGTGTTTTTGTTATAAAAGTCTATGAACTTGGGATAGTGTACCAGGACTGGAGTCAGGAAGGCTCATCTTTGTGATTTCAAAACTGGCCTCAGACTCTCACCAGCTATGTGAACTTGGACAAATCACTTAACCCCGTTGTCCTCAGTTTCTTCATCTGTAAAATAACCTAAAGAAGAAAATGGCAAACCACTCCAGTATCTTTGCCAAAATAACCCCAAATGAGGTCACAAAAAGTCAGACATGATCGAAATGACTGAACAACAAACAACACGAGAGGCAATGTGGTATAGAAGATAGCTAGACTTATAGCTATGAAGACCTGTGTTCAAATCCTATCTCTTTTTTTTTTCCCTTTTGGAGGGGGGGAAGGCAGGGCAATTGGGGTTAAGTGACTTGCCCAAGGTCACATGGCTAGTGTGTCTGAGGTTGGATTTGAACTTAGGTCCTCCTGACTCTAGGGCCAGTGCTCTATTCGCTGTGCCACTTAGCTGCCCCCAAATCCCATCTCTGACGTATAATGTCTTTATGCCCTGTGCAAGTAATTTAACCTCTTTGTATTTCAAGCAACTTTCTAAGACTGTAAGGTAGAGAAGGACCCTGCATTGGTAGACAGAACTTTCTTGCCTAGAAATTCCTTAGATCAATGAAATCACAGATCTATTCCCTCTCCTTAAGAACTGAGCAAAATATTTTATTCTCTTCAAGAAACATCACTAAAGGGTCCAATGTACATTTCTGCGATTCCCATCAAGGGAAAAACCCCTAACAGCCATCCCCCAAATGTATGTTCTTACTCTGGAAGGAAATAAAATTTCATAGAGATTCTGTGCCCCGTGGATATTACTTGAGTAATTTTATAGACCAAGTTAGAAACAGGGCAGGTATTCCCCAGCTGATTGACAGCCTCTGCATCTTGTTTACAGTTTTCCAAAAGAATGAGGTATTTCAGTAAGGAATTGTTGAGCTGAATCACATACTTCATTAAGAATAAATACCACTCACAGGAGGCTTTAGCTTTGCTGAGGATGTAGATTAGAGGTTTGGCTCAAAATAGAAAGCGGAAACCCGATACTGTGGATACTTCTTTGAATGGTGTGTATAGGTCTTTAACAGGCAGCTAGGTGGTACAGTGGGTAGAGTGCCAGGCCTGGAATCAGGAATTCTCATCTTTCTGAGTCCAAATCAAGCCTCAGATACTTAGTAACTGTGTGACCCTAAGCAAGGCACTTAACCCTGTTTGCCTCAGTTTCCTCATTTTTAAAATGGGCTGAAGAAGGAAGTGGCAAAATATTTCAATATTTTTTGCCAAGAAAACCTTCAAATGAGGTCACGAAGAGTCAGACATGGCTAAAACAACTGAACAACAAAAGCAAATGTGTCTTTAAGGGAATACAGACCAAAAACATTGTGATGTGGAAGAAAGAGCAGTAGGTTTGGAATGAAGAGATCTAGAAATTCAGTGCAAGGAAAAGTGTGCTAGGTTTGGAATTCGGTGAACCTGGGTTTGAACTGCAGGGCTGGCAGTCAATATTTGTATGACCTTGGGCAGAGAGAGCACTTACCTCTATGAACTTTATTATGAGAGAGTTGGACTAGGGGGCGGTCCTCTTTTAAATGGATAACCTTACAATCCTACATTAAACAGTTTACAAAATCTTAAATGTTCTCAACTCTGTAAGAAGGAGATAGATAACACTTAGACTACCTAGCTTACTCATGGTACTTGTGAGAAAAGAATTCTCCAAACTTCGGAGCTCTAAATATATGTGAAATAAAGTTGATGTATATGTAAACTATATGTGCACATATACATTTTATGTTGTAAATACATGTATACACATATATGTGTATGCATGTACCTATATTTGCTCTAAGCCTGTGTTTTATCAGCGCAGGGAACTCTCAGCATGAAAATTCCCTGCAGTCATGAAACTTAATAACTGGCCTGAAACTTATAGGCAGAGAGTTTCCTTGTGGCCCCAAAAGATTCAGTGAGTTGCCCAGTGTCACAGAGCCTATATATGTAAGGTAGTTAGGTGGTATAGTAGATAGAGTACTGGACCTGGGGTCATGAAAAGCCCGAGTTCAAGGCTTGCCTAAGCTGTGTGACCCTGGCAAAGTCACTTGACCTCTCTCTACCTGTTTCCCCATCTGTGAAATGAGGATTATAATAGCACCTGCCTTACAGAGTTGTGGGGACCAAATGGCATAACATAGGTTAAGCACTTTGCAGACTTTAAAGTTCTTTTTAAATGATAGCTATCAGTATTAATGTATCAGCAGCAGTGATTGAGCTTGGATCTTTCTGTTTCCAAGGTAAGACTTCTATCCACTACGCTGTCTCTGTTTCATAATAATACATGCATTTTAAATTCATCTATCCCAACTGCTTTTGTCTTTTTGAAGAAAGAAGGAAGGAAGGTAGTAAGGAAGGAAGGAAGAAGAAAGAAAGGAAGGAAGGAAGGAAGGAGAAAAGAAGGAGAAGAAAGAGGGAAGGAAGGAAGGGAGAAAGAGAAAGGAAAGAAAATGGAAGGAAGGAAAGAAGGAAAGAGAGATGAAGGAAGGTAGGAAAGTAGGAAGGAAGGAAGGAAGGAAGGAGAAAAGAAGGAGAAGAAAGAGGGAACGAATGAAGGGAGAATGATTAAGGAAAGAAAATGGAAGAAAGGAAAGAAGGAAAGAGAGATGAAGGAAGGAAGGAAGCAAGGAAGGAAGGAAGGAAGGAGAAAAGAAGGAGAAGAAAGAGGGAAGGAAGGGAGAAAGAGAAAGAAAAGAAAATAGAAGGAAGGAAAGAAGGAAAAGAGAGATGAAGGAAGGAAGGAAGGAAGGAAGCAAGGAAAAAGAGAAATATAATACTCTTTTGTCTTGTTGCAGACCTAGAGAGCCTTTTTCCAGGGAGAAAAAACAGCCACAGTAGTGTAGCATGAATTCACTTACTGTGAAGGCATGGGTCGTTTAATCCTGGCTACAGTCACATGGTCTCCTTCTTGCTTGTTGGCCTCCTGCTCTGGTCGCTCTTCAGAATCCCCTCCATAGCCACTGTCCTCAGTGTCTATGCTATCACTGCGGCTAGTGGGTTCCTCTTGCTCTATTTCTTTCCAACCTTTGGTCAGTTCTGAGACCAGATTCAAGCACTTCCTCCTCCTGGTTGGGGAAGTATGGTTGTTCAGGATCTTGTCAATGTGATCCAAGTCTTTCCCTTCCTGCCATGATTCGGAGTTGGTCCCATCATGCTCATATCTGTGGCTGAGAAGGCTTATGTCCCCTCCTCTCTCATAGACTTTGTTGACCACTGTTTTGGTCACCTCCTTCCTTTTAATGTGGGTCTTCTCAAGTTCATCATCAGCAAGGTTGTTTAAACACTCCCTGTCTCTATTTGAAAATGGCTTTGCCAATGGACACCTCTGTCCTCCTCCTATACGTTCTTTCTCCTGTAGGGACTCTAATGGTTTGGTATTCACGGTCTCTTTGGGCAACTCACCTTCTTCCTTAGACCCACCAGGCAGCCACCCTGAAGGTTCTTGGGCTTGCTTTATACTCTTCTCATTGGCCCATTGCTGCCAGCCTCGAGCTAGACTTATAACTAGAGAGGCTGTCCGGATCTTTTTTATCACTCTTTGAGCTGGCTTCTCCTTTGGCTTTTCTTCAGGGGCCATGCTGTTCTCTTCTCCTATCTCTGTCCTGTCAATTGCCCTGAGTGAATGACGTTGAGCACAATAGTGTGGTTGAGATTTAAATAGAAGCGGGCTGTGTGGGGTGGGAAGGAGGATCTGGTGACGATGGAAACTATGTCAGGCATTTCTCTCCAAGTTACAGTGCCTTAGATGTGACAGGGTTCTTTTTTTAAAACACCCTTGCTTGCATTTCATCCTAGCAGGTGGATATTACAGATGGTGAAGACTGGTGACATAGAGGGACCAAGGGCCCCAGTGGAAATTATGAGATCTGATAATCTCTTTTGCATGTGCTCTTTGACCTTGCACTTGCTCGGTAGTAAATAATGATTTCCTTTCCCTTAAACCTTGCTCTACTAATATTAGAAGATCACCTTTTAGGATAATTATAAAATGAAACTTAGCATTTTGTTTTCAGCCTTTTGAGAAGTGCTACAGGATCTATGAATCTTGGGATGATAGGGCAGGAATGAGCCTTGGGGGACATCTAGTCTAATCCTCAAATTTAATTAATGAGGAAACCAAGGGCCAGGAAGCTGATTAAATGTGTGCATGTCACATAGGTGGTATGAATTAGAGGGTAGGATTTTTTTTTTTTGGCCCGAGTGTCCTAAATTGGAGGTAGAATTCAAGTTCCCTGATATCTCTCCTTTTTCTAGTGTTCTCAGTTTAACTTTATAATGTTTCTAAATTTTTTTCAGTTACATAATAGGATGGTGAGAATGTGGGCTACATGTTTTAGCCTTCCTGAACTGGGAGACTGAATTACAAATATAATCTTAAAAAAGACTTATGTAATAGTTGTTCTCTGACCTAATCAAGGAAGTGCAGATGAGTTTACTCATGAAGGTTACATCTCTGTTTGTCATATTTTCAATTATATACTCTCTCTTCACCTAGTTTTTTTTGTTTGGGAGGGGGAAAGCTATCATTTCACCTCTTGAAGAGAATGGACTGAAAAAAAAAATGATGTTTTGGCTCAATCAAGAAATCATCGGGCATTAATTAAGTGCCTCGTATGTACCAGACAGTATGCTAGGTTCTGGGGACACAGTGACAAAAATGAAATGTTTCCTGCGCTCAAGGTTTTTGAATTCTAATGGGGGAGATCACATAAACATATATAAAAGGTATGTGAGATGGCTGTGAACTATGTAACGCCTCATACCTCTCACCTGGAGTATGTAGATACCTACATTACTCTCCGAGTGGACTCTCTCATTCCAGCCTGCTCTCACATCATCAGGTCTAGTTCCCAGTGAAGGACAACCGAGGCTCAATCGGATTCTTTCAGGAGCCGAAGATTAACTCTGTTGTCAGGGATCATATTTCCCCTAATCACCATGTTAGCTCTTGAGCCCCCACCAACACATTTCTATTTACGCAATATTGGCACATTCACAATATTGACACTTTTAGGTTTTAAACATAAACATTAATTACATAAAACTTACTTAATACTAAGGGGAAAATATAATAATAACATCATAGGTACTCATATATTAAAACACATGTCTTAATAAAAAGTATAATACCATCCACACAGAAACCTGGTTCACATTCCCATCAATGCACTCAGTATCTGGGGGTAAGAGTGAATATACACTTACAGAAACCTGATAGGTAGCACATGGAATAAGAAAGAGTAATATTCTTAGAGTACTTCATAACTGTGAACCTCAGTGTCCTCTGTTTCACAAACTGTCTAGAAACATTGTTTTTGAAGAATTTAGTTTGTGTTCTGAACAGATGCTTTCACTGCTAAACCAAGTCGATCGATGCTTTGTTTGACTAACACCTTACTAGATATAATGTCTCAGTCAAATGAACTGATCTGAGAATGACTTCTATGATTCTCTACTCACAATTTGCTCCTCTACTTGATTGTATGTACTCAATCATGATTATAGTACTTATCACTTCCAGCTTCAAATTTAGCTGATGTAGTTCTGAAATCTATCCTTTACTTCTTTCTCCCTTCTCTTATCTTTCTAGGTTTAGACTCTGGATTTTCTCCACAAATGCCTCAACTTATTTTACCATTAGTAATCAAATTCTTATCTTCCCAGTAATCAGATAAATTATATCTGTCCCCCAGACTACAGAACAGCTTCAGAGTCCTAATCTCCCCAATTTACTACATATAGCTTGCTATCTTAAAAATCTGGCAACAACTTGTCTCACAATTCTGGGTCAGGTAACTACATCAGTAATTCTTTCTCTTAGATTTCTGAGCAGACAACTCAGTTTCAGGGGTTAAAGGGACAGCAAATTACATAAATATTTATAAAATAAATGAAAAATAGTTTTAAGGAAAGAAGACACTAGCAGCTGTGGGGATCAAGAAAGAATTCATTGAGAAGGCAGTACTTGAGTTGAATCTTAAAGGAAATGAGGGATTCAAAGAGGTAAATGAAAAGAGGGACTTCGTTCTAGGCAGGGAGGACAATCAGTGCAAAGGCATAGAGACTGGAAATGGAGTGAGTGAAGACTAGCAAAAAGGAGAATTTGATTGAATTTTGAAGAAATTGATGATTATGATGAAGACAAAATAAGAATGAAATAATGATGATAAAAATGATTAGGAAGATGAGGCAGTGGGGCATGATGGGAAGGTAAGCTATGGATTTAAATTCTGCCTCTGGTACCTACCAGCTGTAAAACCCTCAGGCAAATTATCTAACCTCCCAGGACCTTAGTTTTCTCATCTGTGAAAATGAGGGCACTGGGTTACATGGCCCCTGAGCTCCTTTTCAGCTCTAAACTTATGATACTATGACAAGTCCTTTTTACCTTAAAAGCACTACCAGTTTAGTTGTACCCAGATGACAGAAAAATCTCGCAGGATCTGAATGACTTGAGAGCATAAACCAAACAAGATCAGTTTTTCTGTTTCCTTCCTCATCTAATAATGCTGACAAACTATTGACATTAGTGATTAAAACCAGGCCAGACTAATTGGAATATGAAAGACAGAATGGTGGGTAATTACCTATGACTGTGATGTACAGTTATTTTACAAAGAATAGCTGGCACATTTCTAATCTTCATAATAACACACATTTACCTTCTCAGCTGAAAACAATTGGGGAAAATTGTAGCTCCAGTTCAACCTTTCCTGAAAATGTTAAGTGAGTAGTACTAGTGCAGAGTCAAATTTCTTTTGATTACCATGAGGA
Organism: Pseudochirops cupreus; assembly: GCA_028627135.1. Lineage (NCBI taxonomy): Eukaryota > Metazoa > Chordata > Mammalia > Diprotodontia > Pseudocheiridae > Pseudochirops > Pseudochirops cupreus. The sequence continues at coordinate 481,754,067 of CM053580.1, forward strand.
GACTTTATAGCAAGAAATTTTAAACATTCAAGCACTGAGGGACTTAATCCATGATATGAAATTTTTTGCATTCCTACATGGAATATATCTCAGAGTAGTCAGGGCCTATTGCTTATCCCCACCCTACTTGGCAGACCATGGGAATAAAGACTGGCACTGGATGGGGTAGTGGGAAAAAGTGGTAAGTGGTGCCAGTATACCCAGAGATTTCTCAAAAGCTTAGCTCAGGATCAGATTAATTCCAACTTTATGCAACAACCTCTTACAATAATTAGCTGATTTTAAGCATAGAAGAAATATAATGTCATCAAAGGTTTACATGGATCCCTCCTTTGGGTCTTTAGGGAGTTCAAGTTAGATGAAAAGTTACGAGTTCAATTACAATTGTTCCAAGCCCCCAGTTAGGAAGATTCCTAACATTTAAGCAGAGGTTGAGCTCTCAGACTAAATTTACATTCATATTTATCTCTAGTTTTTTTATGGCCTCTTTCTGGTTGAGGTAAAATTCAGGTTATTGGAAACATTTGGGTAATAAATCAACAGATTAGATTAGAGTATTTATGGATAGACAAGTACAGACTTGAGATTTCTACTTAGTTCTATGATGGATCCTTCCTTTTAATACAAATATTAGCACAGAACCTACTCTCTAAGACAATAGTGTACATGCCTTGTTCACACTTGGTTCTGACTGATTGACAAGCACAAAGTATTCTTACCTAACAAAAGATATTACTTTGAAGTAGGTGGTATGATCAATGGAGCCCCACCCTTATGTTTGGAAGGATTTTTGTTTTGTTTTGGTTTGGTTTTTGGGTTGGTTTTTTTTTCTCCTCTCCTCCAAAATAGTATAGTTTTAAGAAGTTTGATATATGATTCTCAGATCTATATCTCCAATCCTAGTCTCTCTCTTGAGTTCTAGTACCACAGTGCTAAATTCCTACTGTGCATTTCAAACTGGATATACCATAGGCATATTCAACCCAATATTTTCAAGACTGAACTCTTTATCTCTTCCCAAAATCCACCTCTCTTCCAAACTGCCCTGTTTCTGTTGAGGGCATGACCATCCTCTAGTCACCCAGATGAACAGCCTCAGTGTCAACCTGTACTCTTCATTCTCACTCTATATAATATAGTGGTTATCAAACCTGCTAGATGTCAGTTAAGTGGGACAGTAGAGATAGTGCTGGACCTGGAGTCAGGAAAACCTGGGTGCAAATCTTGTCTCATATATCTACTTACTATAACACTGACTCTATGCCAATTATTAGTTGGAAGACTCATAGGAGAGCTGCTAGCACTAGCAGGTGTTCTAGCACAAGTTCACTCTTGATCCAGGCAGACAAGAAGACAGGAATGGAGAAATAATGAAGGGATAGATAAGCTTACTTTTTTCTAGTCTTCCAAAAGGGATAGTTGCTGATAATGGAAGCACCATCTCCTACAACATTCCCTAATTACTCTTCTCTCAGGGACTGGCAAGAATGTAGTAGGAGGTACAACTCCTATATGTCCCTTAAGTCTCAGTGGGGGCCAGTAACTCCTACAGGTCCTCTAAGTCTTGGTCCCAATGGGGGCCAGTCAAGACCAACATACATTAACAAATCCCCCAAACCTTGATGGGGGCTGATCAAGGCATGCATAGCATTCCAGTTTGTGGATTCCCACCTAAGCCTCAAAGGGGGCTGGCTGAGTCAAGCACACATGCACATACCCCTTGTGCATTCCTGTTCCTTACTTACAAGTGCCTACTTGATTTATAGGGTAACAGACAAAAAAGGCAATTTTTTTTTTTGTAGAGGGGAAGGCAAGGTGATTGGCATTAAGTGATTTGCCCAAGGTCACATAGCTAGTTAAGTGTTAAGTATCTGAAACTGGATTTGAACTTGGGTCCTCCTGACTTCAGGACCAGTGCTCCATTTGCTGTGTCACCTAGCTGCCCCAAGGAAGATAATTTGCCAGCAATAGCCTCACGAGTTTACAGGAACTTTGGCAATATCATGATGACTTAGTACAGAACATGCACAGCAGGTGTTTACCAACTTAACACAAATATTTATATTATTTATCATTATGTAACACTGTGCAAGCGTGGTGGAGATATATAAGCATCTCCAAGCCATGAGCCTGGGAATTAGAGATTGTTATGTCTGTGGATCCTGGGAACTAAGATCCATGAAAGAATAATAGAAATCTACCTTACAGACACTAAAATCCACCTTACATACACTTACTATGTGACTGGGCAAATCATAACTTCTCTCATCCTCAGTTCCCTAGGTTTTAAAATAGAGTTAATAATAGTACCTATTTCATAGCTCTATTGTGAGGATCAAAAGAGATAATATAGGCAAAGTGCCTTGCAGGCCTTAAAGGACTATAAATCCTGATGATGATGAAGATGAATCCTACCTCTCCAATATCTTTCACCTCCTTCATCTTCTCTCCACTCACAGAACTACCACCTTTGTTCAGGCCCCCATCATCTCTTGCCTGAATTATTGCCATAGTCTCCTATTTGGCTTCCCTACTTCAAGTCTTTCTTATCTCCATTTTATTCTCCATATGGATGCCAAAATGATTTTCCTAAAATATTGTTTCCCTAATTAGTAGATTCCAGTGACTTCTTATCTGGGGAATTAAACACACATTTTTCCATTGGGCATTTCTTTTACGTCTTGACTCTAACCTATATTTTCAGTATCATCATACATTCACAATTATTATAATGGTGTGATTATTATATTTTATGAAAATTATGTAATATATCACAAGATAATTTTGTCATACAATGTATCTTTTGTTATTAATGAAAGAACAACTAGCATTTATAGAATATATTATTATTAAACACTATCATATTATTTATATATATTACAGCTAGACAATACAATGGATAGTCTTGGACCTAGAGTCAGGAAGATCTGAGTACAAATTTGGCCTCAGACACTAGCTGTGTGATGCCGAGCAAATCACTTAACCTTTGCCTGCTTCACTTTCCTTATTTGTAAAATGAAAGTGATAAAAATTATGCCTACTCCCTGGATTTTGTTGTGAGAATCAAATGAGATAATATTTGTGAAGTGCTTTGAAAACCTGAAAGCACCATAGGAATGCTACTTAATGTTATTATGATTATTATTATTTCTTCCCTTCAAACATTCTATGGTCTAGCCAGACTGTCCTTTTGCTTGTTCCTCCCATTCCATCTTCAATCTTCCTTCTTTGGCATAATTTGTATCCCATGGCTGGGATGCATTGCTTCATCATCCTTATCTCCTAGTACCCTTGTTTCCTTCAAAACTCAACTCAAGAGCCACCTTTTGCACAAGTTTTTAAAGTTAGTCCTCCTTGCTCTTAATGGCTCTAAATTATCCTGTATTTGTGTGTGTGTGTGTGTGTGTGTGTGTGTGTGTGTGTGTGTGTGTACACTTATAGTTGGGCTTTTCTCTCCCAAAAGAATAGTGAAAGTAGGATCTTTAAATTTTGGTCTTTGCATCCCAGCATCTAGTGTAGTGCCTGGTACATAGCAGATGCTTAATAAATCCTTATTGGCTGATTTTTATTGTGCTCTGCCCTTTTTTTACTTTATATTTTCTTTATATACATACATACATATATATATATATATATATGTGTGTGTGTGTGTGTGTGTGTGTGTGTGTGTGTGTGTGTGGAGAGAGAGAGAGTGTCAATGCAATATTTATAGCACCAACCTTTACTATAAATGTTGCTCCATGGTGTGTGATTGCAAAATATAATAGACTCTCCATACAGAAGACAGAAGTGAAACATTTATTCAGACACCAGAAAACCAAATCCCCAAACCAGTAAGCTGATTCCATTAATAAGCCATAACAACACAGAGAGGCACAGCATCCTTTAGCCTTCCCACAAACCAATACAAGACCCATAGTTTACTCACCACCCTAACTGGCTCCTTGCCTGAGCATCCTCTTTCTCTCTCTGTTTATCTGGCTCTGACTCCTAGCCTCCTGTTGGTTCTGCTCCACCTTTTGGCAAACTCCTCCCACCACAGGCTTTATGTGATTACATTCAGCCTATTATATTTTCAAAGTAGGGAAGCTTCCTGTGGGCTCTGTTCCACCCTTCAGCAAACTCTTCCCATCACAGGCTCCATGTGACTTTACTCAGCCTATTGGGGGCAGCAATTATTTTCAAAGCAGGGAAGGTCTTCAAATTCCCTTCGGCTTATTAAAGGCAAGGAAGATCTTCAAATTACCATTACCATTACAATATACACACAGAAACACACACATATAATATACACACACATAAATACACATATATGTATTTTTTCTATTTCCTTAATTATGTATAGATTATTTCTTTTCAGCAGAATGTTAGCTCCTTGAGGACAAAGATGATTTTCTTTCCCTTTTTGCATTCCCAGTGCATAATACAATGCCTATTTAATAAATGTTTGTTGAATTAGAGTCTATTGAATTAAGAAGGTACTTATTCTGTACGTAGAAGGAAGAAGTGATGGATGAGGACAGTAAAGTGCTAATAGTACATTTCCAGAGGCAACACATTCTGCTGGCACAGGTCTGTGGTTGTCGAACTGATGGTCTTGGCAGTAGCTACTGAATGACTCTGACATTCTTCAATGTCTTTTCCTTGACCTCAGGATATGTTCTTGATAATTATCAAAGCCGCCTAGATTGTGTGGAGGACCCAATGTAGAGTTTCATGGGACTGACTAGGGAATCCCACAGTAACAAGATTAGGGAGGGTCATACTGGGGCAGGGATTGGGGCCTGGAGCCAAGGGCTGTGGGAATAATTGAGAAAGTTGTGAGATGAAACTCCCGGTGTATGGAAAGCAAGGGCAGCTTCATTTAAAAGATGGAAGGAGAAAAACAAGACTGCTGGGAGGGTCAGTTGTGAACTGTAGTCAGGAAGTTTGAGCTAGATTCCTGGACTAGATGAGATGGTCTTGGGGGTAGGGGTAGGGCATGGGGTGGGGTTGAAAAATAATAGGAGGGGACTAAATGGGCAGTCAATTTACTTAGTCATTCCTTGATATTTCTTTGCAAACTTATGCTACTTTCACCCTTGCATGGTTTTTAAAAGGCATATGAGGTAGGAAGAAAGCAATTTAATTTATTTGATAAACATTTATTAACTAATTTCAAGGCACTGTCCTAGGTACTGTGTGGTGTAGAGGAAGTGTGGTATAGTGGGTAGAACATATTTGGGTATTCAGAAAGAACTGGATTCTTCTTTAGACATTTACTGGCAATAGGACCCTGGGGAGTCATTTACTGCTCTGGGTTTTGGCTTCCTTATCTACAAAATGGTAGGATTGGATTCAGTGACCTCTAAGGTCCCTTCTACATCTAGATCTATGATCCTGTGTTGGGGATAAAAAATAAAAATGATAATCAATCTCTGTACTTAAGGAACTCAGCTTTCTTGTAACAAAGCAAAATCAATCCAGCAAAACTAATAATATGGTAATGTCATCTGAAAGTCTGTGCAGCACTCCGTACCTGTAGTCCTCCCATGCAACTCAATATTTAGGTGTTTTTTTAAAAACTGTGAAGAAATATCTTTTTTTTCCTCCCATCTCCAACCTATTGGAAAAAAAAGAAAAGGAAAACAAATATCCAGGAACAAATATGCAAAACAAATTTCATATATATGTGTGTGTATATACATGTATACACATAATACATATGTACTGTACTAGATGTACAGTACAGCCTATACAATATAGTATATAAATATCAATAAGGGAATCTGTATTTATGCACATATACAATTCATATGTGTGTGTCTGTGTGTATGTCTCATTTTGTACCCTAAATCCATCACGTTTTGTCATGTCTCCCTTGGAATCATGGATAGTCATTGATTAGAAAGAAGAGAAAGGGATTGAAAGTTTGCTGAGTCGGAACATAAGAGGAACTTTGAAGAAAGCAAAAGCTGATTAAGAGGCAGAGGTGAAGAGAAGTCTGTGTAAAGGTATAAAAGTACAGAAGCCAGAATGTGGAATTCTCAGAACACTTAGTAGGCCAGTTTGGCAGGGCATAGAATATGTAGAAGGGACTATATAACGTGAATTAAGCCTTTTGAATGAAGGAGTAAGAAATCAGATTGTATAGGCTTTTAACCACCAAACTGAGAATTGTGTATGCTATCCTTGCAACAGTAGGGAGATTTAAAATTAAAGCGCTTTGTTCGTATTTCAGTTAGTGTTGATGACACTTCTAGTTCCTCAATCTTTTTTATCTTCAAGGACCTTCATCTTTCTCTACTTTAATCAATCACAAACATAACAATACCCAGAGCCCTGTGATCATTCAAAATTATTTCACTTCTAAGATCATTAGCTTGGAGATCCCCATCTCTTATCCCAGCTTCATTTTATTTAAATTTTCTCTTCTCTTCCTACTTTCTACTATACCTGCTTTTCAGCTTATTGTAACTTCTGGTTTCTCACCTTTTTTCCTATTTTCTTAGTCTATCAGTTCATTCCTGGCTTCATTTGTCAATTGACAAGTTCTATAAAAATAGATTACTTTTTCTCTCCTACTTCTTTGCCCTCTCTTTTTTCTCCTCCTCCTCCTTGTCATCATCTCCTTTTCTTCAGTTCCACTCTAGGACTATTTAGACACTTTGGGAAAAGCCACACAACAGTGGCAATTGCTCTTACCACAACTTCACCATACTTGACTTCAGCTGGACCCTTCTGAATGGTACTGGTCAATACAGTTTGTTTTTTCTAGCTCCTTCCCCGTACTGGTTGTTCCAAACCTTCGCCACTCTATTCAGATCCTAAGCCCTGACTTTTACTCCTTCATTCTTTTGCAGATGATCTATCTGGTTTCCTAGTTTACTGAAAATTCAACTTAACTGACTTGTTCAAACATTTATTAAGAGCTTGTTACAAGTAGGTGCTGTACTAGGTATTGAAGATATGAAGACAAAATCTTTTTCCTTAAGGCCTTTATAGTCTACTGGGGATGAAGGAGGTTGGGGGACCTTGGATACAGATAAGTAAGTATAAATGCAATTAGAGGAAGGGAGATTGACAACTGAGAGGCTTAGCAAAGGTTTTGTGCAGAAAGTAGCAACTAAACTGAGTTTTGATATCATAAAAGATGGAGATAAGAAGAGAGTGGATTTCAGGAATGGGGGACAGCCTGTGCAAAGGCATGGGAATGGGCTGTGACATTCAAAGTTTGAGGAGCAAATAGTAAACATTTTGATTGAAATATAGAGTATATGAGTGAAATAGTATTGCAGAATCACATACAATCTTGATAGTTCAATGTGACCATAGAATTCTAACTAATCAAGAATTTCTTCTACAGCCCCACCAAAAAGTGGTTATCCTGAGGTAGCATTTGGACAGCTTTTACATTTTACAATATTGTTCCTTGTCTACCACCAGTTTCAAGCTTTGCCTATAGATAATACAGAAATTGCTACCATCTCTTCAAAAAGCTTTGGAATCTTGGAAAGTAACAGTTCCACTATCTTCTATGAGGAGTTCACAGTAGACTGGCAGTTTAAGTAGCCTAAAGAGTCTGTTAAGGGTAAAAGCTGAAGAGCTTTTCACATGAGGTCACGAGAAAAAAGAGGATGAAGAAAACTCCTTTCCTGATTGAATTGTTTTAACTATTTTCTTGGGAAGAAACAGTAGTAAAGTGAATTCCTTGAGAAGTCTGTGAAGACATTAAAGAGTTCAAACTGCTGTTCTGAAAAGTTATCTGTCATTGCTTAGAGAGAGGCTGTTAGAGGACAGGAAAAAAATTTCTGAGAAGACTGAGTTTGACTTTGATACTTGTGAAAAAATAAGAATATACTAGAGAGATTTTGGCTGCTCTTCAAAGAAACTAAGTGGTGGGTTTGTTTTCCAGAAGTGAGGAGAAGTCACGATTAGAAGTAATAGGTAGGGGTCATCATGGCAATGATCTTTCTCACAGCTAAAGTAATGTAAATAAAATTTTATGTCTGTGTTATTCATTATCCTCTTAGTAAATTATATATACATATACATAGATATGTATGTGTGTATGTGTGTATGCGTATATGCATGTATGTCTGTATAATGATGTTAAAACCTATGACATTAGTGGTTTATATATATATATACACATATGTATTACATATATATCATATGTATATATGTATATATATATGCACAAATATATGTATATATGTGTGTATGTAATGGAAATGGGAATTTGAAGATTGCTACAATGTATAATTTTATTTGTGTGAGAGAAATGAGCAAATATTTATGGAAGATTTCTCCAGTTTATTAAACTAAAAATGTTTAAAATACTCAAAGTTAACTAATTAATTATTGATAATTAGTTTGATTTTTTCATAATTAATAAAAATATTCAAAGCTACTCCTGGAGTACCATAGAACTTGGGCTTATGAGCATGAATATGGTAACAATTCAGTAGTACAGGCTTATGGGCAATCATCCAATGTAGGAAACATGAAAACACATAAGGATGGTTGACTACTAAAACCTTGCTGTACTTACATTGATTTCAAATCTGCTCCTATCTGTTTCCTTGTTCTACCTTCTGGGGTTAAACACAACAAGTCTAATCTTTTCTTCCACATGATAACTCTTCAAACACTTTAAATAGTGAATATTTTGAATAATCCTCCTAAATCTCATTTTCTCTATATTGGATATCATCAGTTCATTTAACCTATCTGTCCATGGTATCATCTGGAAACCATTCATGAGTTAAAAAATTAGATAGGAGCTTTATTGTAGAAAATTTTAAATATAAGTTCAAGGGTTTGTATTTTATGTTAAAGCCAAGAGGGAGCCATTAAAAGTTTTTGAGCAGAGGAATCATAAGTTCTAACTTGAGCTATAGGGAGACCTTTTTGGAATCAGTATGGAGAATATATTTGAAAGAGAGAAACTAAAAGCAAGATCAATTATTAAAGTTTTGGGGAAAATAATGAATTCCATTTTGCATATCCTGATGAACATGCCCAGAAGTCAATTTTTAATATACAAATGGAATTTAGGATAAAGATTGGGGATATATGCACAGACATGCAACTAGGTGGTACAGTGAATAGAGCACTGGATCTAGAGTCAGGAATACTAATCTTTGTGAGTTTAAATCTGGCCTCAGACTGTTACTAGCTATGTGACCCTGGGCAAGTCAGTTAACTCTGCCTCAGTTTCATCATCTATCAAATGATCTGGAGAAGAAAATTGAAAATCACTCCAGTATCTTTGCTAGGAAAACCCCAAATGGGATCATGAAGAGTCAGACACAACTGAAAAGTGACTGAACAACAGAAATATAGACATGTCAGCTATCTATAGATAATAATTATTTTCCTAGGTCTTAATGACCTCAGCAATTGAGAAAACAGGGAGGGAGAAGAGAAAAGGGGCCAGGAAAGAACGTTTGAATACCTATAGCTAATAAAGGAGAGGAAGAGGTTGTTTCAGCCAAGAGTTTAGAGGAGTGATGAGAATGTAATAGGAACACCTGCAGAAAGCATTCTCATGGAAGTCAGGAGGAAATTATTTAGGAGAAGATGGTTAAACATGCCAAAAGCAAAGGAGGGGTTAAGAAGGATGAGAATTATTTAAAAAGTCATTAGATATAACAAATAATATATTATGTGGTTATTTTGCTTGGATAAAACAGTCTTAATTAAATAGAAATAGGGCACTAGACTGCAAGGAATTGAGAGCTGAGGGGCAATTAAGACAGTATAGGCAATGAGTGTGGACTACTTTTTTGCTAGGAATTTAGTTGGGAAAGGAAGGCAAGATGGGATGATAATGTGAGGGGATGAGAGGGCCAAGCAAGATTTTTAAGGACTGGGGATACCTGGGCATGTCTGTAGGCAATATGAAATATTCTATTAGATAAAAAAAGATTGAAGAGGAGGGTGGGGTTAATGGAGCAGAGCAGGGATGATTGAAGGGGTGAACTTTCGGAGGAGATAGGAGAGGACAGGACCAAATCTGTCAGTAGAGAGAAGTTGGCCTTGTTATAGAGAAAGGTCATCTCTTCCTCAGAGACCCAGACAAAGAAGACAAAGTAAAATGACAATGTCAAAGACATTTTTGAGGTGAGAAGCAGGGGAAAAGAGGGAGACCACAACAAATGGCTTTAATTTTCTTAAGAAAATTGGAAGTGAGGAATGAGGAAATGAGGTACTGTTACAAGTATTATGTTGGACTTTAGGAAACTTGAGTAGAAGTGGAGAAAATGGTTGATGGAAAGGACCTGGATCTAAGGTTTGGCAAATTATCAAGTGCAATAAGACAGTAAGGGATTCCAGGGTAGATGATTTGAGAGTAGTCAAACTGGTTGACTATAGGGGTCAAGACTATTTAGGGAAGAAAATACCAGAGCAAGAGGTATTGATGGGGACAGGAAATGAAAGTTACCATGAAAGTAAAGAAAGAGACAAAGGGAGAGATGGCAGAATACAAGGGTAATTTCAGAGTTTGGTTTTCATAGAGGTAGTACAATTATGGTGAGATCTAAGATATGACCATTGCTGTGGGTGGTTGAGGTATAGTGAAGATGGAGTAGAAAAATAACATTGGAACTTTTAATCTGCCCAAAACCTGAACCCTTCTATAAATATTATCTTCCCCAATCGGAATATGAGCTTTGTATCTCCAGTATTTAGTGGTGAATCTAGCATTTATTAAATTGTCTAATAGACACTGTGCTCTGTGCTAGGGCAAAAGATAATCATTGTTCTCGAGGAGCTTACATAGAAAACACTCAGTAAATGTTTTTCATTCATTCGATTCAATTCATTCTTTTATTCATCACTAGTAGGTCAGGATATTTGAAGGTATAGCAACATGTACATTGATAGCCTCAAGTATGAGGATATTGGCTGGTGGGGAGAGAAAAACTGAGTCAAGCACCAAACTACTTGAGAAAGAAAGGAAAATGACCTGGAAACCAGTAGATTCATATACAAAGGATCTGGACAGGTGATATGGACAGATAAATGAACTCAAAGGACGAGAAGTAACAACATGATGGTGGCATGGCAAAGTTCCAGGAGTGGCAGTAAGCAGCAAGAAGTATGCCTACTCATCCGGCTGGTCGAATGGCAATGAGAGGAAGGAGCAACCAGCTCTGTAGAGGATAGTGTTGATTACATAAAATTTAAAAGTTTTTGTACAAAAAAATTCAATAGTTAAAATTAAGAGGTAATAATTAGCTGTGAAAATATCTTAGCAGAAGTTTTTCTGATAAAGGTCTAATTTTTTTTCTTTTTGAAGGGGGTAAGGCAGGACAATTGGGGTTAGGTGACTTGCCCAAGGTCACACAGCTAGTAAGTGTTGTCTGAGACTGCATTTGAACTCAGGTCCTCCTGACTCCAGGGTCAGTACTCCATTCACTGTGCCATCTAGCTGTCTCTTAAATGTCTAATTTCTAAGATATAGAATGATATATTCAAATTGCCAAGATTAAGAAACATTCCGGCAGTTCATAAGTGGTCTAAGGATATGAGCAAATGGTTCTTAAGAAATCCAGGAGGGGACAGTGAATGTAGATGTCAGAGGAAGATAGCGACAGATTTGACATTGGGTTCAGGTAGATGAGGATGAAAGAGTGATGTGTAGAAGTAAGGTAAAAGGATGGGGATGACTTTTCTGAAGCACAGTTACCTGGAAGGGAGTTCAACTGCTAGGTGCTCTCTGGCTACTAAGTGTACTCTTGTTATTGCCTCACTTATCTTAGATGTCAGCTTTCTCTTAGCCATTTTTTGCTTTATTCTTTCCACTTCACAGATGATTATACTTGGCAAACGGAGCAAATTAAGGCTTGAAAAGTTCTTGCCTTCTTTCAACTTTCTGTTGCTATCACTGAGCAGTGTTTGGAAGCGTTTTAGACCTTTGCTTTCCTTCAGTACAGATTAAACAGCCTTCCCTGCTCCTCTTTTATTGTTCTTAGCTAGTCCACTTATTCTGTGCTTTAGTATTCCTGACGCTATTTTTCAGGGCTTTAACCTCCAGAATTAGCTTTGAGAATAGCAGGAGGAAAAACCTGATTACTGGAAAGGTGTCCCCTCTATCTTGAGAGCAAAGTCCTACTTTAACATAGGGTTATGTTTTGCTTTTGGGGTATACCTGGACGAGGATAAAAGAAAGGAGTTATTCTGATTTACCGGGTCCCATCTAAATACATGTGGTACCAGTGATCAGAGGTCTTAGGTTTTTGCATTTTTATACAGTGTTAAATATGTTCCTCTAGTGGAACCCAAAGGCATAATGGGGCAGGACCTCAGGTTAGGGAGCAATTTTTGTTGAGGAAACATGGTGTAATACATAGGGCACTGGACTTGAAAACTTAAGTACAAAACTCACCTTAGACACTCACTGTCATGAAATTTGCTTAACATCTCTGCTTCTCAGTTCCATCATCTGTAAAATGAAAGGATTAAACTTGATGGTTTTCCCATTCTAACTCTATGATTCTATGATTTTTTTGAGTCATTGAGAAAAAAAGGTGGGAAATGTATGTTTGAGTATCAAGGGACAGACAGAGAGGATGCTGTACATACCTCAGTTATTAATTCTACTCATAGCCACATATGGGGCTTCAAAGAACATCTTCAGGCATGCCTGAGGACTGTTTTGAGGACACTTTTGTCACTGACTAGCAATATCCAGTAACTTGACAATCTCAAGTATTTTTCCTGCCTACCTGAGGTGCAACAAATAAGAATGAATGAAATTTTCAGTTTGGGGTTCATTTTAATCACATAATCTGTTTCGATTAATCTCTGCTGATTTTGGGGTATCTTAGACATCTGTGTCCTGTTCTGTTCAATATTTTCATCAATGAATTGGATGGAGAGCATGCTTATCATATTTGTTGATGACAAAGAGTTGGGAGGGATAACTAACTCTCCAGAAAAGAGAGCCAGGATCTAAAATAGGGGGTTCTTAACCTGGGGTCCTTAACCAAACAGGAGTCCATTAGCTTGAATGTAAAAAGTACATTTTTATTTTCAAAAACATTTAACTGAGATTCAGCATTTTCTTCAATTATGAATGAAAAAAACCCCCACAATATATTATTTGAGAAGGGGTCCATAAGCTTCACCAGACTCCCAATGGGATCCATAATACAAAAAAAGATAATAACCCTTGAAAGAACTTTGCAGTCTAGATATTGGCCTGCATTTAATAAGAAAGTGTTTCTTAGGGTTAAATGTAATTTTAGTTAAAAATGGGTTGAAAAATAACAACAACAAACTTTACAAGTACAAGATGTGCAGCAAGACATGACTGGATGAACAATAGTTTATCTGAAAAAATGTCTGGGGATTTTAAGTTTACTATGAGTCCATAGTATCCTATGGAAGCCAAGCTTTTGTATCTCCCTTTCCACTTGGGCAACTTAACTTTTTAAGGAGTTCTTTTCCTCAGTGAATGTTTGTGTATCTTTTTCTACTCAGGCAATTCTAATTTTTAAGGAGTTCTTCTCTTCAGTGGATTTTTGTGACTCCTTTAATATTTGACCTATTCTATTTTTTTCTGCAGTATTTTTGTGCTTCCTTAACCAAGCTGTTTACTCTTTTTTATTATGATCTTCTTGTATTATCTTCATTTATTTTTCCTCCATCTCTCTTACTTGATTTTTAAAATCTTTTTTGAGCTTTTCTAGGAATTCCTTTTGGGTCTAAGACCAATTCACATTTTTATTTGAGGCTTTAGATGTGGCAATTTTGACTTTGGTATCTTCTTTTGAGTTTGTGTTTTGATCTTCCATGTCACCATAATAACTTTCTACAGTCAAATTCTTTTTTTGTTGTTGTTTGCTCATTTGCCATCCTATTTCTTGACTTTTAACACTATGTTAAAGTAGAGATTTGCTCTTGGGGTGTCCAAATCTTTAGGTTTTTTTCTCTTGCTGCTCTCAGAGCCAATTCTGGGAGTGTGTCAATTTTCAGATCTTCCAAGGGGCTATGATCTAGGGAGCAGTGTGGTCACTGCTCTCTTGGCTTGGCAAACACTCTTTTCCACCCTGGAACTCTGATCATGTTCTATGCTCCCCTGAAGCTGCAAGCTCTGTTGTGTTAGTGCTCCTCCTCACCTTAAAACCAAGACCCAGATCCAGGTATGGACGCTACAGAGTCATGCACCTAGTTCCAGCAATAGGACCCCTGCAATCTCTGACCTGTTGTCTGATCCTCTTACCATCTGTGGCCTGAGAGCTCTGGAAGCCACTGCTTCCACCGCTGATCCATTTTCTCCAAAGCCTGCTGTGGGTTTGCTGGGGGATGGCCACAGCTCTGTGATCCACTCTTACCCAGGTGTGACAGACCTTCCCTGCTGATGTCCTAAATTGTTATGGGCTGGAAAAATTGTCATCCTTTTGAAATCTTTGCCCCTCCATAAAAGAGCTCAGGTGAGTCACTGCCCTCTCTTCATCATCTTTTTAAGGCATATATTTTAGGCTGAATATTGATAAACAGGAGAGTATGCAGAGGAGAACACTCAAGATGGTCAAGGACCTTATGTTGATTCCATGTGAAAATTGGTTGAAAAACTTGGGCATGTTTAGCTTGGAGAAGATAACACTTAGCAAGAAATGATAACTGCCTTCTAATATTGAAGGCATGACGTGAAATAGAGATTAGATTTCTTTTGCTTGATCCAAGAGGTCAGGACCAGGAGCAATGAATGGAAGTCACAAAGAGATAAATTTAGACTTGATGTCAGGAAAAATTCCCTAATGATTAGTCACCCAAAAGTAGAATGCATTGTATAGGTGGGGGATGGGGTTCTCCTTATTGGAATTATCAAGCAGAGGCTTAATGACCATGAGTCCTAAAAGAGATTCTTGGTCTGATAAGGGTTGCACTGGATGGCCAATGAGGTCTGCAACTTTCACTCTCTGTAGCTTTCTTTACGCTCCCACAGCTGCATTCAAAATTATCTAGGCAGGGGACAGAGACCCAACTTCAAGTTCTATTTTCCCAATTCTCTCTCTAGGTTTTCTAACTGACCTTCATTTCATTATCACGTTACACTCCACCTTTCGCCTCCTTTATATTCTGCAAGATGTGTGCAACCATATTCTGACGGACAGCTTTGTCCCAACCAACCACTCTGAAGAAATGAGCTCATTGCTGTTATCACATGAGGCAATTTGGACCAGGAAGTTGTCAGATTGTCACATCAATATTTAATTTTCAAGGGAACCATTTATCTTTCCCCTTCTGCTTTAACTTTCCACAAATAGCCAAAGGAAACTACTCAAGGATTTCAGGGATCTTGAATCCCTGGCTTTTCTTTCAAAACTCTTGAAGCTGGCTGGCAGGCAACTGGAAATCCACTTTTAGGAAGACAAATAGGCTTAAGACACTAGCAGGGGGTCTGAGCTATGTTAATTTCAGAGAGCCCTGTCAGGTTTATCTTCAGATTTTTTTCACCCTAGAGATTAGTGATTGCTCTAAGAGCCAAAGAGAGCCATGTGGCAAGGTATCTTCATTTAACATCTGTCAGTCATCTCAAACGACTTGTACCTCACAGGGAGAACGGGAAGGCTGTCATGGAGCTAAATTTAAGTTGTGAGGATCTGAGCAGCATTTTAAAAGGAGACAGATAGCAGCATCCTGTCTTGGAGAGATTACTGCCACAGGATTTTTTTTTTCAACTTTTTGACCTTTTTGTGAATAACAAAAGCCCTAAAATAATGCTTTTTACAATTGGTCTAGGAGGGAGATCCATTTTATTTGGTGAACTATCTTATTGTGGTTGTTTAAAGAAATGACACATCTCTTCATTTAGTAGAAACAATTCATCAACTAAAAACATTTATCCTTTCTCAAAGCAATCTCATCACCACGGAGCTGCAGCACGGTGTAGGGGACAGCAAGCTTGTTGCACTAGTCAGAAAGATCTGGGTTTGAGTTTTATTTCATACACAATGGCTGTATGAACACAAGCAAATCACTTAACCTCTTAATGCCCCAGGAAGGTCTATAAGATTATAAGTTGCAAAACAGTTGTAACCAGCACTGAGGGAATTCTTTTTTTTTGCCTTTTGGAGGGCAATTGAGGTTAAATGACTTGCCCAAGGTCACATGGCTAGCAAGTGTTAAGTTTCTGAGGTCACATTTGAACTCAGGTCCTCTTGACTCCAGGGCTGGTGCTCTATTCACTGCGCCACCTAGTCACCCCAGAATTCTTTATTCTGATAAAATAATGTATCTGTCCTCCCTCCCCACCCCATCTTCCCCCCAAAATAATACCACCACCACTGAGACTCTCATCATTTATATAGTAGTGCAGACATAAGATAGTCTCTCCTGTGTTCCTTTCCTGATCCTCAATCCCCTCCCATTATGCCCTTTGGATTAACATTCTACTATTAATAAACTTCCTTTTATATTATGTCTCCTATCTTCCCAAAAATTAGCTTTTTCTTTATATCATATTTTATTTTATGTACATAGAGTCAAAGATTTAAAGCTGGAAAGAATCTTAGAAATCCTTCAGTCTCTTATTTTTACTGCTGAGTAAGCCATGCCACAGTAGTGCTAAGTGATTTGCCAAATATATTGATAATAAATGGCAGAATTGGGAAATAAGTTGTTCCCTCCCCTCAGAATATGTAACAAGGGGTAAGCAAGTGACCGCCTAGCTTGGCCAGATCCTAGATCACTTCCAGTGGGCCACATAGGCTCTAGCTTTTTGTTGAAGGACATAAAGCCTAATCCCTTGGTCCCTGTGGCAGTTAGCAGGGAAAGGGGATAGATACGCCAAAGAAGACGGGCCACTGGAGCCAAATAGACCCACTGTTGTCCAATAGTGTCTGACTCTTCATGACCCCATTTGGAATTTTCTTGGCAAAGATACTGGAGTAGTTTGCCATTTTTTTTTCCAGCTCATTTTTTCGGGTTAAGTGACTTACCCGCAGTCACACAGTTAGTAAGTGCTGAGGCCAGATTTGAACTCACAAAGATGAGTCTTCCTGACTTCAGACCTGACAATCTAGTGGTTCTGCAAATAAAGCTATCAGTAATAATAATAACAACAATAATAGGTAGCGTCTATATACCACTTTAAGGTTTTCAAATCAATTTACAAATATTGCATTTTATCAACAATGCTGGGAAGTAGGTTCTACTATTATTATTCTCATTTTTTACAGATGAGGTGTTATGGTCAAGAAACAGTTAAGAAATATTTTCTGAAGTTAGTGGTCAGCCTAGTGAAACTCTATGATAATTAGCCAAGTGAAACTCTATGAACCTGGGAAGCCTCCCTAGAGTGATTTATCTGTACCTGGGAGGCTGGCCTAGGATAATCTATCTTTCCCTTAGCTTACCCCCTCCGTTTTCCTTTGTAACCACTTGTTTGCATCTATATGACAAATTGCTTAGCAACCAATTGTGTTAGTTAGATACGTAAACCTAATGAAATGTATAAAAGGTTCTCCACCCCTGAAATCGGGGCTGCTCCCCCTTTAATTGGCATGGAGTAGCCTCAGCTGGTAAATTTAATTGGTCCTTAAAACTTTTAATTCGGACTCTGTGGTCACTTTGTTAAGAATCGTCAAGTCATGTCATTTCAAGGGAACTGAGGTAGGTAAAGGTTAAGTGACTTACTCAGGGTCACATAATTGGTAAGTATCTGAGACAGGATTTGAACTCAGGTCTTTTTAACTCATGATCCAGTATTGTAAACACTGTGCCACTTCACTGTCTCAGTCAAAATTAAAAGGAAAGATAAGTTCAATTCCTATTCTCTTCTTCCTCTTTCTAAAACATGTGGCACAGGTATAATCTATATCTGATTGATTACGATATCAGGGAGGGAAGAAAGGGAAGGAGGTATAGAGTTTGGAACTCAAAACCTAAAAAAAAAATCCCAAATGTTTAAAAAAAATGTTTTAAGATGTAATTGAGGGAAAAATAAAATATTATGCTTTAAAAATGATAAAACATGTGGTAGTTGACTCTTAGGGACTGCCAATGAGCAGGTGGAGGGGATTTCTTCTTCTCTTTCCTCATTCTGGCAGCAAGGGCAACTATTTATATATAGTAGCAAGACCATGTGTTTGGCTAGATGAGTCCCTGTGAAGAGCTCAAGGACGTGGTTTCTTCTTCTGCTTTGTGCTTCTTCCCTTGTGTTTACGTGACTAAACAGGAATCTTGGAAGGGATATTCCAGCCTGAGAAGTAACTTCATGTGTTGAAGAGTTTGGAAGCCTCTGGGTCCCCTACATTGTGGGAGGTGCTCCTTGGAACTACTACAGTAGTTCTCAGAGGAGGAGTGGACCACAAAAGGATGATAAGACTTGGCCTGGCTGGCCAGAGTTGTTCACAAAGTTCAGAGCAGATGAAGATATGATGCTTATTCAGCAGCCCTATTAAGTGGTCCATGTTTTAATTGTTTTAACTATCAACTTCCTGGGGGAACATAATAGGAATTACAGGTTACTATATATGCTTTAAGACATTGCCAATAAGTGCTTATGCATCTTTTACATCTTAATAATTTTGTCTGTTTGGAGAAATAAATGATTGTTTATACCTAATGTACCCTGTACATTGATTATCTTTCTGTTTCCTTTTGGAGATCCTGAGCATGAGCCAAACCTTAGCTTTAAGTGATTTTCCCTGGGCCCTCTAGAATGGAACATAACTAGAGATAATGAGAAAAGGAGCCTGATTTCTCTCTTTATAAGTCAGGCTCCCCTAGGACTGAACTCAAGTTCACACATTATGGGTACACTTTAATGGGAAAGAATAAGCACCGAACCCTCTCCCATTGCCTGGAACCAGCTTATTATTACAAATATAAGTTCTCACATGTGGCTCCAAGAAGCTGTAGCGTCCACAGTGGCCATGCCCCAGTAAACGGTCTCAACACATGGTCGAAGCCAGATTGACGGTAGTTGACAGGTCTCCAACCTGTCGGTGCAGTAGGGGGATGCCTACCCCAAGCAAAGGAAGACTCCTCCTGCAGAATGGGCAGACGAGAATAATTTGTTCCAAACAGCTACAAAGTCAGCAGAAGCAGGCTCTGTGGACCACTTGGAGCTTGAGAAGATGGTGAAGATGCCAAGGTCATCCACTGCAGCCCAGGCCCTCGCCAGTCACCCAGACTTGTTTGTATTACCACTGGACTTGGATGACTCTGGAAGAGGGGATGAGGCTGACGATTTGCACAGCTCTGCCTTACTAAAACCCAATTCTCTGGCAAGTCAAGACATAGCTCAGTCATATGCTCAGAAAATGAAGAACCAGCAGCGCCAGCAATGACAGTAATGACAACAACAAGCTCTTTGAAGGCAAGAACTGTTTTGTTTTGATCTTTGACTCCCCATTCTCCATCACAGTGCCTTTTCTTTCTTCCTTCCTTCCTTCCTTCCTTCCTTCCTTCCTTCCT
>CM053580.1:481773585-481800875 GCA_028627135.1 Pseudochirops cupreus
TCTCTCTCTCTCTCTCTCTCTCTCTCTCTCTCTCTCTCTCTCTCTCCCCTTCTTTCTTCTCCTCCTTCTCTTCTTCCTCCTTTATGGAGGCAATTGGGGTTAATGACTTGCCCAGGGTCAGAGAACTAGTACTAATAAATATTTCTTGATCTGAATTCAATGAAAGTGACCCTGACCCTAGAGGGACAGGAGGAGGAACTTTGACTCAACTAAAAGGTGGTGTGAGGACTATGTGATTGTGAAACTCGGTGAATGAATCTGTTGCAGACAAAAAATGCTAAGACGTACTTAGCTGGTTTATATTCTTAGGGGTTTAAAAAATCTCTAGAGAAGAAAATAACCACAACTGGTTTCATCATTCTCATCCCTCTGTTATGAGGCTTGAATGAAATAATGTGCTTTGTGAAACTTAAGGCACTATATGTTTGTCAGCTCCCATTCTTAGCAACTTCAGGAGGAGCAGCAGAATCTTTCAGTGACCATGTATTTGCTTTATATGAGAACTGTGTAGTGTAGTGAATACAGAGTTAGCTTTGGAGTCAGGAAACCTGAGATCAAAATTCTGCTTCTGATACATGTGGGCTACATGACTAGAGGAAAGCTGTTTAACTTCTCAATGTCCCAGGTAACTCTCCAAGCCTTTGTTATAGCTGAATTACTGACCCGCATCTCCGCAGTTAGTGTTCACATTTGGTGTTCCTCAGAAGGATAAAACTGCAGGTGTAGACCACCCACATCTGAAAAAAAACAACATTGGGAGAGGGTTGGCTTGTATTCAAGGACATTTTTGTTTTTTGGAGGGGAGAAGGCAGGGCAATTGAGATTAAGTGACTTGCCCAAGGTCACACAGCTAGTAAGTGTTATGTGTCTGAGGACGAATTTGAACTCAGGTCCTCCTGACTCCAGGACCAGTGCTCTATTCACTGAGCCACCTAGCCACCCCACCGGCATTTCTAAAATGAATAAAAGTCATTGAGTGGAAATATATCTTGAGCAGACACAAGTTACTATTGCAAGAACAGTTGGAGAAAGCTTCAGGTAACTGATACTCTTAGATGATGATGATGATGATTGCTGGAATTTTTATAGCCCTTTAAGGTTTGCAAACACTTTACACATATGTCCTTATTTCATACTCTCAGCAGCCTGGTTGGTAGGTGTTGTTACTATCCTCATTTTGCAGATGAGAAAACTAAGACTGTGGGAGATCCAGTTACTTACCCAGGCTCATATAGCTACTCAGCATTTGAGACGAGATTTGAACTCAGGTCTTCTTGACTCCAAATCCAGTGCTCTATCCACTGTGCCACCTAGCCTAGCCAGCTGTAGATAAGTAAACGGCTGATCTACATTAGTGGAAGGACTTCCCATATGCATGCTGATAAAATCAAAGGTCGTAAATGCAACCAAAATGCAGGTATGTTGACCCAAATATGAATTTCACTCACTCTATAAGTTACCTGATATAAAATAAAAGTTCATTTAAAAGATGTACTGTGTTATGTGGACATTTCCCAAGACATCCCTTCTCTGATTCTTTTTTCCTGTGTTCTACTTGGGAAGGGCCCTGTCGATCATGAAACCATCATCTTTTTCCCTTAATGACTGAAACTGTGTCCTGACTATAGACAAATATTACTCCTGATATAGGTAGGAATAATATGTAGACAATAGTGAGTCTCTAAGCATTTAAAAAGAGAATCAGGAAGGTACTTGTAATGACAATAAAAATTAGGATGGGAAAGTAATTCTAGCCTTTCTTTTGTCATGCCTGAGTTTCTGTAAGACACTTCATACACCTATGGCAACTCACTGGCCTCGTCTTTCTGAATGTCCCTGTCCATCTTTGTCAATAACTTCCTCCATTAGTCTTTCTCTTGGGTTGACCTGGCATATTATATTTTAAAATGTGGTTCAGAAACATTTAATTAAATTGCCCTTTTGAGACTCCTAGAGTTGGGGGCCGGAGTTGGTGTCGTTCTTTGTTTTCAAACTTGAAGTGGATTCATGAGAGTTTTCTCCCATTATGCCAAAGGTATTCATATTTGGTGCTTTGCAAATAGTTCACAAACATGGTCCCCTTAAAATGAAACTATCATAAATCATCCTTGGTAAATGGAGCCAAATCCCCACAACCTTGCCTTCTCCCCTCAGCAACCTTTTCTAAGCCATTAAATAGTGTGATAAAGAAGCAGTTTTATCTCCCATGGTCCATGCTTTAACTCCACATTCCTTTATCAACTAAAATAGCTTAAGCTTTGTTGTCAATGCAAATGGGTTTATTCTCATCCCAGCCATGCTGAGGAAGCAAGTATCAGTATATTGAAAACTCTCTGTTCCTATATTTGCATTTCAGGGGGGATGATCAGGCATATATTTTTCATCCATTCAAAAGTAACTGGTTTTGCTTTCTAAAAGCAGCAAAAGAAGAAATATTGTTTTAGGAATCATTTCAAGGGCCTGGGTCTTTGTGTGCACCATGCCAAAGGAACTGGTTGAAAAGTGAGAAATACAACCACACCAGAAATTTGCTATCATGAATAACAATAATATTGCTTGGTTGAATTTGACCGAACCTCCCTTACCTCTCCAAAACCTGAATGTGACCGATTTCACCTGTATGTATAGACACAGTGTAAGGTTTGAATGAAATATTTTGAAAAAAGTTACATAAGAGAAAATGATACTTTGAAAATGTTAAAGAAATCCTAGATAGTAAAGTCTGGGAGGTTAGGGATTTGTTTATCTTCTTGAATATGCACACATACATATATTCATAATATTTATTATGTATAATATATAAGCATAATATTATAATAATATATAAATCTCTCTCTATATATACCTATATATAGTAAGTTATTTCATACTAAACATTGTGGGGTGTTGATGGAGAATAATAACATTCTGCTCTTCAGGAAGTTTTGTTTAATGTTTTATTGATTCTTTTTTTTAAACATTATTGTCATTTCTCAATAATTCTTCCTCTTTAAGAATCTGTCTTATAATAATAAAAAAGTTTTAAGTAAAACAAACCAGCACAGTGACTGCATCAAAATACACAAGCTTCATTCTGCATCCCATATTCTGTTCTTTCTATCAAGAAAGAGGGTGTTTTGCTTTCAGTTTTCTGGAACAATATTAAACATTGAAATTAATTAGAATTCAAATGCAGTTTAGCGTACTTTTCCCTTATACTTTTGTGACTATTATGGCTATCATTTTCTTCATCAGTTCATGCAAGTCTTCCCATATTTCTCTGGATTCTTCAAAATCATTGTTTCTTATAGCACAACAATACACCAATAGACGCATGTGCTGAAATTTGTTTAGCCATTCTCCATTTGATATGTACTCACTTTGTTTCCAGCGGTTTTTGTTTTGTTTCATGTTTTTTGCTACAGCAAAATGTGCTTCTGTGACTATCATTCAAGAAATTTTGTCCACAGGAATGAGACAGACCTACACAACATAAATATAATAAAATGCACTCAAGGTAACAACTGAATTAAAAACATGTGAGTGTACTTTCATTAGTTTGGATCTACATGTGAAGCCAAAACTTTCCGTTGCTTGCTAGTAATTGAAAGTATTATTTTCTGACTTGGAGAGGGTATGTCCGCTTTAAAGATAATAAATTGACTTGAAAATGACACACTTTGCATCCTTATTCAGTTAAAGTCTATATTAAAAAATTCCCAAAGCTCCTTAAGTTTAATTCTCCCCCATCTTGCTAGTTATTGCTGTAAACCTTAGCAATACTCAAAGCATGATGAAGTTGTTACAGTTTCTAGTTTGTAACTTTCAGACAAAAGAGTATTATGAAGCTCTCTTTTGTGGTAGGTTCACAGTTAGGAAACCTCTTAATTTTCTGATGAGCAGTAAGGAGACATTCTGACATCAACAGATATGTATCCTAGATTTTAGTAGAATGAATTTCAAAGCCTTAGAGACAGGATAAGTAGAATCTTAGGGATTAAAATTCTACAAGAGATGTCAGCCAAAAAGGGATGAGAACTGTGAAATTCTGGAGAAACCAAGGAAAACAATTCTGATGAGGAGAAAAAAACAACAGTTATCTTAGAATTTTATATGGATGCTCAAGAATAGTCAATTCATTTAATCAGAATTCAGATGCCATTTAGTGTTATTTTCTTTTAAAATATGTATTTTTATAAGCATTGATTACCTCGACCTTTGCCAGATTCCTGGTAGAACTTTAGAATTTATTAATTAAGGAGATTAAAAAGGCAATGACAATCACAAACAAACACATCTATTTTTCAGATGACAAACTTGAGGGTTTGGGAAGTCAAGGGACTTGCCCAGGGTCTATAACGGTGAGCAAAGTATTATTTTATTGCTTGTTTCAGCTATTCAAATGCCTTCGATTGTGTCAAATCTTCGTTGGAAATAGTACATATTATGTTGTCCTTAACAGTGCTGAGGGAGTTTGGAGATATTCCCTGCCTTAACAGAGCAGAGGAAAGCTCAAGCATCAACTAGAACCAAGTAGAACGGAAAGGGAGAATGCTTGTGATTTTGGTACTCTGTCCATCTGTTGTGTCTGTGTTGATTTCACTTAGAAACAAAGCATTCTGTCTGTTGAAAGAGGACTTTATTGCTGATACAGAAGCCCTGTTTACTTTACTTTACTTTACTGCCGTTTACAGAAGTCCTGGGACTTTACTGTTGACTTGTGTTTGATTCCTCAGACAGAAGCTTTATCTGTTGGTTTGTGTTACTTTGTCAGACAGAAAGTGAATTGAAATGGTAGTGCTAGCAATTTGTCTAAATACTGTTGTAACTCTGTTCAGCTTTGTCTTCCTAGAAATAGAAACTGTAAAGGGTTTGGAGTGGAATAGTCCCTGTGGGCTGAGATATAGAACTGGAGCAGAGAGCTGCTTGTATGTGAATCCAGGCAAGAGCTGGGAGCAGTCATCCTGTGGAAGAGGAGCTGTGGGGTGTGGAAGTCAGCCTCAGCCTCCAGTAAAGATGAAAGAGGACTTTACTTGGGTACTCTGTGCTGATTGATGAGATTGCAACTTATTGTGACCTAGGGGTGGATGGTATTTGTACTTTCTGATAATCCTTAAGGATGACTGGCTTGAGGATGATTACCTCTTAAGGATGATTGGTTTAATGATGTTTGGAAGCCTGCCTTGAGTCAAGATGAAAGAAGACTGACTTGCGTACTCTATATTGATTGAAGAGATTGTGACTTACTGAATGATATGTTTTGTCTAAGACTATATGGCCACCTTAGTAATAAGTTGTATGTTATATTGTTGTGAATGTCATGCTTTAGTTTCTTGAATGTTTTGCTTTAGTTTATTGCTGAATAATTAGAGAGTTCACTAACTTATTTGATTAGATCTTTAAAGTTATTCACAGCAGCAGTCCTCAGGAGAGCTGCTTGTGATTGGCTTTATAGGGTCACACAGTTATTAAATGTTGTAGGCAGGTAATTCAGGTTGTTCTGCCTCCAGGTTTAACATTTTACCCAGTATACTACCTAGCTCCCATGATGTATTGAAAGCTGAATATGAATCAGCAGTATCACATAGCAGATAAAAACATCTAATGTAATCTTAGACTGCCTTTGAGAGGTAGGTTGTCCAAGACTATGGAGGCAAAAATCCTACTGTACTCTGCCATGGAGAGAACTTGTCTAGGGTATTGTGCTTAGGTCTGGGTAATATATTTTTGTAAGATTAAGGTGTAAAATGTTCACTAACAGATGACTATAATGGTGAAGAGCCTAGAAATGAGACTGTATGTGGGTTGGTTGAAACAACTAGTAATGTTTCAATTGGAGATAAGAGAACTTGGGTGGAGATAGGGATTAGAAAGAAGAGCATATATTAGTTATTTGCAAGTATTTGAAGGGATGAAATGTGAAGAGGGTTTAGATTTGTTTTACTTGTCCCCAGAGGGTAGAATGGGCTGCCTTGGGAGGTAGAACGCACATACACCTTAAGCAAAATGTTGGATGAATACTTGTGGGGTAGGTTGTAGAGGAAGATTCTTTTTGTAGGCACTGTTTGTATTAAGATTACCTCTGAAATTCCAGTCTTGAGATTCTGGAACTTAGTGAGAGGTTCTGGTTAACATGATGTATGTAAAGATGTTTGCTAACCTTAAAATTCTACATAAATGTTAACCTCCACTAATACAATGCTTCCTGCAGATGAGGTGGTCAAGGGATATTTGCTCAAATGAATTAAAAAAAATTAATTGCAAGTAGGAAAACAGTTTTATGTGAAGGCTTCAGAGGTCTAAACATTATAATTTCCTACTTTGTAAGGTCAATGAGATCAGCAAGTAGTTTATATCAGAAAAACTCAGAGGTCAAATAAATTGCCTCAGGAATATGGTCAATATGGGAATCTAATATCAGCCCCTTTGCTGACCAGATCTATACTCTCTCATGCAATATGATGAGACTCAGGTACACATAGTGCTTTTTTCTAAAAATGTTAGCCAATAATCTACTGAAAAAAAGGAAGAGAAAAAAAAATCAGCAAGTGATCTTAATATCTGCTGTTAAACGTTTTGCTAAACAGAAAACAGAGATTGGAAAAGAAGCCCAGGCACCACAGTTACTTTAAAATGCCCTTAGAGAAGGGCATGAATATTTTCAGGATGACTTCTTAGAGGATACCGGGGATTAGTGAGATAGCTATAGGCTTTACAGCCAATGATGAAATTGGCCGCAAACACATAGGAATGACATTGCCCATTGGCTCTTTGGAAAACAAACAAAAACAAGCAGTGCTAAATAAATCCTGTGATGCATTGGAGTAGGGAGTGGCCTGATATGAGGTCAACTTGCCAGTTCACCAAGATGGTTTGGACTTCTCTACTTCTGTACTAATAAATCTTACACTAATAGTTAAAGCAACATTTCATACAGTGAAGTTAAGATCTACTTTAAACTTCTTGTGTGACAGAATGGCTCCCATTTCAAGGCTGAAATTTCTTAGGAGAGGAAGTTGAGAACTCAGTGCATGCTTCAAATGTTATTGTTGGTCTCAAAGACTTTCTCAGAGATGCTGTTGAGATTAATTAACCAATAAGCATTTATTAATATGTCAGACACAGATGTTAGGCGCAAAGACAACAAGTGAAACAATCTCTGTTTTCAAGGAAATAGGTCTCCACATTCATCCCATTTTGAAATTGTACAAAAGGAATCAAGACAACATAATGCATAGGATTTTTCCTGGAGAAATGAGTACACAAGGAGTCAACAAGCTCTCAAGGAGCTATCAGGCTGGATTGCCTTAAGGAAATTGCAGTTTTTTAATTATCCCAAACTTCCGTCTGAAAAAGGCACCCTATTTTAATACCAATATTCTACTAGTGTTGTATAGCTGCAAGTCATGGAACACTGAAGCTTCTGAAGAATTAAAAATAAATCATACAGAGAGTGAAGGAGGGGGAAATGGAAGATCTACGCAAGTTGCCATATATCATAAATAAGGGACTTGGAAGAAAAATCAGAATAAAAAAATACCCTTGGGATTGAAAAGAAGATGAGAAGTTTATGTGCTAAAAGCACGGCATAACAAATGATGGGCAGACTGAGAAGCTCCACTACTATCTTCGTTATGTCAGGAGAAAGTGAGGAAGGCAGCCAATCTTTTGAGTGGACTCTTTGTAGTGAATATATGAGAAGACATGGTTGCGAGTGATTCAGGATGGGCAGGAATGGTGCATTGTGATCTGTATCACTGAAGGAAACAACCAGCTTGATGAGATCACAGAATCATTTGGGTATCTGTGTGACTTTGGGTAAGTCCTTAAGCTCCCTGGTCCTTAGTTTCATCACCAGCAAAATGAAAGGGCTAGATTAGGGTCCTGGTCAGTCCTGAGATTCTCCCTGTCCACGTATTAGTCATCCATTTCTGTAAATCTTTTAACCTATCATCCAATATGTATATCAAACTGTCAATTTATGCCAAATTGAATTTTTATGTACATACCTTTTAACTATGTTTTAATGAAATAGCAAAAAGCAAGCTATGCTGCTCAATAAAGCAAGTGGTCATTGTTAGACAAGATGAATGTTTTTTTTTTTTTTTACCCTTCCTCTATCCCACATGGAAGTCTTGGTGAAGCATGAGTAGAGGAATACAATTTCACTGTGCTAAAGTTTAACCTCAGCAGGAGATAGAGAACTAGCTGGATGATGGGTATGATGAGTCACTATGTAAGCATGTGTGGATCCTGCCAATGTGAGATAAAATAAGCCTTCAGTATGCTTTGAAACTATGTTGCCCACATGGTCACTGTGGCATTTTACTAGGAGTATAGAGGGTCATAGAATTTAGAGCTGGAAGACGCTTTAGAAATCATCTAATTGAACCTCCTTATTTTAGAGTTGGGGAAACAAAGGTCCACCCAGCAGAAATGATTTGTCCAAGGTTGAACAAGTATTATGTACAGTAAAGGAGTTGAGATCTGCACTTAGGTCTTCTTATTTGAAATTCTGTACTCTGTAACATAATGGGGAAACTGATACACAGAGTTTGTTGAATCCATCATTACTAAGAACTTGGATCTGACACACATCTGAATTCTTTTCATCTAGAATATGATGACAGGTTTATGTGTTTTCCATTCCCTACTAAAATCTTGCTAGCTATGTGTCCCTGAGTGTAGTTATTTAACCTCTGAGTAGAATCCCTAGGTTCTTTTAAGGCTTAGCTGTAGTGCCAAAAAACCCACCTTTGGCCAAGTTATTTGTGCCTTCACTATCCAATATCCACTAAGAGCAGTGGATTACATCATACAAAGTCATTTTCCTGGCACGCCTAGCCATTGGACCCTTAATGTCTTCATTCTAGTGCCTGGCTTTCTCATTCTTCTTGTAGCTCTTTAGATTTTGGTGTTTAGGGGAACGTTTGGCTTCTGATCCCTGGCTTTCTTCTTATTTACCTTCACTTGCATCATGATTTGGCTCCCCCAATTTCCCACCCCTTTAGACTCCCACCTTTTCTCTTTGGGCAGTTTTTCCCCCACTTCAGCCCTATTGAAGAAGTAGGCTGATGAGTTAAATTTTTTTTTTATTTTCTGTGTTGAACTTTTGATGTCTAGGGTGCCTGCATGTGAATTCACGTGCTGATCTTTCAACAAGCTATAAACAACTCACATAGTTACTTTGTTTAGATAACTAAGTCACTTCTCTTAATATAGACTATTAGTTTATTTGAAAAGAACAGACAACACTTTATCTCATGCATACACAGTCCATTTCAATTCAATAGAATAAACATTTATTAAGTGCATATTATATGCCTGGCACTGTGCTAAACAGGGGTACAAAAGAGGCAAAAGACAGTCCCTACCCTCAGATCTTAGAGCCTTTTGCCCTTCATTCTCAAAGAGGACCAAAATGACATCATTACGTTAGAGTCAAGTTACTGTGTGTCCAGCTATGACTGATCAGACTAGAACAAGCTTGGAGTAGTCTGCCACAGGTCAGGCACAAATAGTCCCTGGGAATATTCCACATTGGGAGTTTCTTATGCTGTTGAAATCACAACTTTGGATAAAAATACATACATACATATATATATATATACACACACACATATATATACGTGTGTGTATATATACCTATCTGTAATGTATACCATACACAATGTTGTGAGGATCAAAACTATATATAAGAAATACTTCTTAAGCCTTAAAATTCCATATAAATGTAGGATGTTGTAGACAAAATACATAGAAGAGTGGTCAATCAACTAGAATTGGCAGTTTATTACTTTGTTCTGAGAAAATGTGGCATTATGTTTGTTAAGTGACTAGATTAGTACCTGCTCCTACCACTTCTTAGGTTGCCTTTGCTAGGCTCTATGCAGACCAGCATCCTCGTGTGATGACCTTGGCTGCTGGGAGCCCTCTCCTCCTGTCTAAATTAGATTGTACTTATTTTGTATATTTAACACATTCTCATATGCATCCATGTTGCCTCCCTCAATAGAATGTAAACTCTTTGAGGGCAGAGGCTGCTCCCTATTTTTCCTTTATTGCCCTAACAGAGCAGTATCTGGCGCCTAGTAGGTATTTTATGAGTACTTGAGTGATTGATGAGAACCTCAGAAATAATACATTTATTTCGATAATACATTTCTAACCTCATAATTATATTTTGGTTTCATAGGACATAACCTTGTTTCATTTCCTTTCTTCTTTCTTCCGGCCAGAAATCAGCCAAGGCAACTTCAGCTCATCCATCCTGATCCTAGTTCTGCCCCTCCAGGGCCAAATAGGATACATCTAATCCTTTTATGGCAGTCCCAAACTATTTCATGACATGTACCATGTTTCCCTAAAGTCTTCTCTTCTCTAGGCTAAACATCCCCAGTTATTTTTCAAACTGACTCTTTTTTTCCATTTAGAGGGTGAGGCTGTCCCCGAATACCAGTTGCCACCCACTAAGCTTTGGTACTATCTTTGAGTTTAAGTATTTCCTTGTAATAGGATTTCTAATTAAACCTGTTTGTTACCTAGACTTTGTGTATATACATTGAATTATGGATTTAGATAGACCTCTGAGGGATCCCTGATCAGCATCCTCATTGTATAAAACAGGAAAAAGAAAATATAAAAAATTATAAAAGAAAAAAAGAGGAAAGCTTGACTGGCTGACAAAATGGCATATCAAAAATCACCCAGATCATGAGTTGGTCAGCTAGCATTTATGTGGCACTTACTTTATGTCAGGCACTGTGCCAAGCACTGAGAATATAAAGAAAGACAAAAAACAAATGGTCCTTGCCCACAAGTTACTCACAGCCAAATGGGGGAGAAGACATGCCAACAACCATGTGCTAACTAGATATATGTGGGATAAATTAGGAGTAGTCTTAGAGGGAAGACACTAAGATTAAGAAAGCCTGGGAAAGGCTTCTTGGAGAAGGTGACACTATAGTTGGGACCTGAAGGAAGTCAGGAGATAGAGATGAAAAAGAAGAGAATTCTAGAAATGGGAGCCAAGCAGTGAAAATATCTGGAGTTGGGAGTTTGGGAGATGGAGGGTCATGTGCAAGAACAGCAAGGAGGCCAGTGTCACTGGATCACAAGGTATGTGGAGGGGATTAAAGTGTAAGAAGACCGGAAAGGCGGGAAGGACCAGGTTATGAAAGGCTTGAAAAGCCAGATAATTTTTTTTGTCATTTTAAAAACATTTTATTTATTTTTAATTTGTGAAATAAAACAAGCATTTCCATAACAGTAGAATAAAAAAGTGATTGCACATGAAACTGCAAATCTATTATATACGACTTACTATTCCTTTTAAATATATAATAAAGTTATGATGTAAATTTATCTTTTTCCCTTTTTTCCCCTTCCCTCCATCATGGAGATGGCTACCATTAGACACAAATATGTATATATGCATATGTGTATACAAACACACACATATAATCATTATTGATAAATGGTCAAAGGATATGAACAGGCAGTTTTCCAATGAAATCAAAACAATTTATAATGAGAGAATTTTATATCTGATCCTGGAGGCAATAGAAAGACCTTGGAGTTTATTGAACTAGGGTGTGGTGGTGGTAGAGGATGATATCTGTGCTTTTGGAAGATCAATTTGATTGCTGAGTGAAGGACGGATTAGAGTAGAGAGAGACTTGAGACATGTAGACTAACCAGCAGGCTATTTTGATAGTATAGGCATGAGGCCTATACCAGGGTAGTAACAGTGTCAGAAGAGAGAAAGAGAATACATGCAAAAGATGTTATGAAGGTCACTTGACAACTGATTGGATATGTGTGGGTGGATGGAGAGTGAGGAGTTGAGTGTGACACCTAGGTTGCAAGCTTGGGTGACCGGGATGATGGTAGTATCCTCCACAGTAATAGAGAAGTTCTGAAAAGGGAAAGGGTTTGGCAGGAAAGAGAATAAGTTTGGTTTTGGACATGTTGAGTTTATTAATAGCATATATCGGGCGATGCTGAAGAAGCCATTTCCTCTCTACATCGTTGTTACTCACTGGATTTGCCCTCCAAGGTAGGATGCTACACAAGAACTAAATATACCATCCTCTTCTTCCTCCAATAAACAGTGTGCCATGAAAGCCTGTCTCTATATATACTATAGTACTTCCAGCTCCAGATGTCTAACAGGTGGTTGGAGATGTAAGACTGGAATCTGGGAGAGAGGTTAGGGTTGGGTAAATAGAACTGAGAGTTATCTGCGTAGAATTGGTCATTGAAACTATGTTAACTGCTGAGATCATCAAATGAAAAAGTCTAGAGAAAGAAGAGGAGAGGGCCTAGAAGAGAGCTTGGTAAGATAGTAAATCATAGAGTTGGAATTTGAATGCACATCTTTTGATTTAAAAAAATTTACACTTTTAATACAATGTGCTACTCTTTCGAGTTTTATTGTTGGCTCTTTTTCTTAGATTTTGTGTCCTGTGAATTTTTAGGTATTCCTGTTGCTTCTCTTCCTATATTTTATCTATTTTCAGTATGGCATGGTGAATATTGAGAATAGGATTCAGAGTCAGGAAGACTAGGTTCAAGTAATGCCTTTGACACACATTAGCTTCTGCCACAATCTGGCTCTAACCTAAGTTGCCAGAATAAAAACACAACTCTAGGTTCTCATGCCTCTCAAATTAGCATGAAAATTCTTCCCGGAATGGAGATATAGAACAAGCTGTGCAATCAGACGTCATCAAACCCCAGGAGTTTGGTCTAAGTTTATTTAAAAGCTGATGAGGTTTCTTATATAGCATATTTAGTCATCATACCTTTACAGACACGTTACGCTCGCCCAGAAGCCCTAGGTTCTGAAATGTGAAGCCGTCTTTAGTCACTTGTGGTCCCAGCATTTGACAGCTGAAGAAGACATACCATTCCCTTAAATGTGAAGCCACATAGATGATTCCCCTTTAAGAACATTCCAATCTAATCTGCCAGGAACAGGATTGACTCATGGAAATGTTCTCATTTTTAAAACAGAAGAGAGCAAAAGGAAAACAGTAAAGAAAGTATTGGTGCCAATGACATTTAGAAATAGATTTTCTATGTCACGATATTTCGGCAGTGCCCAGATTGCTTCTACATTTGATGACTTTTTTTTTCCTAATTGAGAAAATGGAAAGTCTTATGGAATCCATCCATTCCTTCCCTGTATGTGACTATCTTGGAATATGGTTTTTTTTCTTAAGTGACAGAAATCATTGCAAGAATGCTTCATATTTTTGAGAGCCTTGGATTTGCCCACAATCATTCTTATATTTCTCTTTTCATTGTTGTTATCATTCTAAATGGTTCTCTTTGGGAACTAGGATGTAGAACCAGCATTGGCCCTGGACTTAGGAGGCCTGAGTCTGAACATTTACCAAGTTACTTTTAGCAATGTCAGCAGAAGCTAGGTGGCTCAGTGGGCAGAGTGCTAGACTTAGAATCAAGGAGACCTGATTTCCAATCCGGCCTCAGATATTTGCTAGTGTTGTGACCCTGGTCAATTCATTTCAACTCTCAGCGTGTTTCCCTATCTGGAAAATGAGGATAATATTAGTACCTGCCTCCCAGAGCTGACAGTGAAGATCAAATGAGATTTATGCAAAGTGCTTTTTAAAGCTTTAAGTGCTATATAAACGCTAGATATTATATGTAAATTGAGGATAATATGTTTGGGATATCTATCTCATGGGATAGTTGTGAAAAAAGTTGTTAAAAAGTCCTTTGATGCTTAGAGTACCATATGTAAATAAGTATATACCTATTTATGTACATATTTCCCCTCCCTGCTTTAGAATATAAGCTCCCTGAGGTCTGGGAATTAAAAAAAATTATTTGTATCTCTAGCACTTAGCAAGGGGCTTGGCATATAAAATGTACTTAATGTATGTTGCTCGATTGATAAATGTGAGGTACAGCTACCTGCAGCTGAGGTGCCATCAAGCAACGATAGACAGTGAGTGTTAAGAGCACTGGATTTGGAGTCAGAAGACCTAGTTCTGAATGCCAATTTTGCTGCCCAGGTCACCTTGGACAGCAAATGACTTTGCTATTGAAGAAAACTGGGCTTTGTTTCTCAGGTGAACTTAGGGCTGCCCAAAGTTGGGGAGGCTTGTTGCTAGCCCCATATACATAGGAAAGGCAGAAACTTGGAACAATTGATTGCAGTGGAGATGGGGCACAGACCTCTAGGGATTTTTTTGTCCCTTTGCTTTTCCCTTTGATTTCATTTTCTAGAGAGACAGAAAAGAATCTAAAAGTTGAGAAAACAAGAGGGCTCCCAAGACCTGCTGGTGGACTGCTGCTACTACTCCTACTACAACTACCCCTCCTCCTCCTCCTTCTCCTTCTCCTTCTCCTACTACTACACTACTACTACAACTATGCTACTACTACTACTACTACTACTACTACACTACTACACTACTACTACAACTATGCTGCTGCTACTACTACTACTACTACTACACTATTACTACAACTATGCTACTACTACTACTACTACTACTACACTACTACTACAACTATGCTACAACTACTACTACTACTACTACTACTACTACTATACTACTACTACAACTATGCTACTACTACTACTACTACTACTACTACTACTACACTGTTAGTACAACTATGCTACTACTACTACTACTACTACAATAAAATAATAATGAATAGTTAGCATTCAAGGTTTTCAAAGTGAAAAGTCCAACACTCTGTCCACTATAACACCTAGCATCAAGAAGTGAATGTTCAAGACCAGCAAGAAGCAATTCCTGATAGAAACGTGGCTGGCAGAAACTGTATGCCACATGAGCACCATGGGGAACAAATTCAATGAGAGAACTTTGCTAATACTACCAGAACACCCTGGTGGTCCTGGAGGTTCAGAGATGTGAGTTGCCACTCTCCATATCTGCCTTGGCCACATGAGTTTTCTACATGTGATCCCTCTATCCATACTCTCTAATTATGTGCGTTGCTTTCTCTGAGAGTGTGTATATTGGTGGGAAAATGTCCCTTAATTTTATGGGGGTAATGTTCTATTGCTGCTTTTAATACTATGCTATTTTTAAAAATGTATTTGTTCTGAACCAATGACTGGATGACTGGTAAAAGTAAACAGATTGTTGGGGTCACGTAGCTATAGCTTCGAGGGGATGCAGATCCATGCTGTTCCATAATCTCCAGGTAGCTTTTTGGTGGTCCCATATATATATGCTTGGTATCCT
The DNA here is from genome assembly GCA_028627135.1 of Pseudochirops cupreus. Taxonomy (NCBI): domain Eukaryota; kingdom Metazoa; phylum Chordata; class Mammalia; order Diprotodontia; family Pseudocheiridae; genus Pseudochirops; species Pseudochirops cupreus. Next base: position 481,788,819 of record CM053580.1, read on the forward strand.
TGTTGTCACACATAAAATAAGAGTGTTATTCTTGAATTTAGGTGATCTCCAAAGTCCCTTATAATAATAATAGCAATGAAAAGAAATTTATAATGCAATGGATATTGTAGGTGAAACAACCTTGTATGAAGTCCTTTTCAAATTTTAAGTAGGCAAATCTCTTTATGTGAGCCCATTTCAAATCAAATTCTACTCTACTAAATACATACTTTGATAGCAAAGATTTAGTGTATCCTGTCAATTCTAAATTTCCTTCCTTAAGTGAGACTCAGGATGTGCCTACTTTATACTAAATTCAACTCTATAGCAAACAGGATGATTTAAAGTTTCAGTGTTATATTTTTGGCTCACTTTAATCATAATGCCTTATTGTATGATTCCTGTGGAGGCTGAAATGAGTTTTCCTTTTGAAGACATTGACTAAAATGAGGTGTTATGGTGTTGTAAAAAGAACACTGATCTAGAAGGCAAGAAACCATCCTCAGATTAGCCACAAGGGAGCTATGTGTGGGCAAGTTGCTGAAGAGCCTTGGGCCTCAATTTCCTCATCCATAAAAGGAGGGAGTAGGACTGTTGATCTCTAACGACTCTCTGACTCTACTATTCTATGACTTTTTTCATTCTGTTATTAATTTCTGCCCTTCAGAATTGGTTTTTTCTTCTCTTTGGTACTCTGTCAAATAGGATAATAAATTTATTCCTGAGTTCAAATCCAGTCTCAGACAATTACTAGCTGTGTGACCCTGGGCAATAATTTAATATCTTCTCTTGTCCTGGAAACAGTCACAGATGCTTGACTTCACAGGCCGAATTTAAGAGAACCAGATAGGTACTTTTCACAGCTTCGGCTAGGGATAAAGTTCAGAGCAATTTTTTAAATGTTAGTTTGTTTTTTTTCCTAATCAATACTATGCCAAGAATAAAGGCATGTTTATCTGCTTTGATGGAGGAATGACTCCATTATGTCAAAGTTAAGTGACCATGGCTTACTGAAATATGGCAGGATCAGGGAAGAGACAAGGTTTGCCCAAAGTAGGAGCTCGAATGTTAATTTGAACTGGGTAAATACACAAATTCACACTCCCTAGGTAAGGAGTTCATTCTTTGGAGACCTTCAGAAAGATGCAGATTTAAGGGATAGAATGCTGCTAATTCTCTGAAAATCCTAGAGAATTGAGCACTTCTGCCCAGTGACGTGAGCACACATAATTTAGCCATGGGAAAGGAACAAATTCTAGATCTTCCCCTTGAGCAGGATCAGGGTAGCAGCTAGCATCACCACATAGTGGTTAAACTATGATCTATTACATATGCTATACATTTTGCTTGCTTCTTTTCCAAGGAGGTGACTAATTTTCTGTGTATATAATATGAGCAAGCTGCAGTATAAAGAATTTAGAACTCAAGAATCTGGTTTTCAATTACTCTTCTTCTACTAACTGGGTGACCTTGGGCAAATCACTCTAGGCCTCAGTTTCTTCATATATAAAAATGGGGTTTATATAAGATGACAAGGTTTCTTCCTGATCTAAAATCATGATGTGGTGATCCAGTAGGTCTAACAACATAAGAAGTGAATTCTACTCCAGTTCCATGTCAGATGTATGTGGGGGTGAAGAATTAGGGTAGGGATTGGGGTCTGGTTCTGGTGCATTTGGTTAGAGAGGGGGAGATTATCAGAACAAAGGGAGATCTTGCTTTCTCCTCATTCTCTGAACAAGTCTTGACCTCTGCTTAAACTGCAGGTCAGAAGGAGATGCCCAGTCCAAGTGAAGTTATTTCCCAGCCCAGACCACAGCCCTCCTTCTGATTCCTCTGACTTTATTCATCTGTGAAAATGCCAAAATTCTGTGCTGAAAGGTTTCCTAATAATAGTGCTTTTCTCTAGGGGCAATAGCCACCACCATTTCTTCAGTATATACTGTGGCTCTCTTATAAGCCACAGACTGTGGGTGATGACAGAAATGTTCTGGCTTACAAATATCAACACCCAAGGCCACAGCAGGGATACACTATTCACCCGCCAGAGTGTCTGACACTCACCACAGGACAGGGCAACAGCTGAGGAAAGCCCTGCGAGAAGCTTGGGAATTTGCCCAAGAAATATTTCAGAGTAAATCCCCTTGAATGTGAAAGAAGTGCTGCTCTGTATCATAAATCAGCCTGATGCATATTTCTTTCATTCAATTCTCCCAAGGGTGGGAAGGACTGAGGATTCTCTAAATCTTTGCTGTGATTTGGAAGAGAGGGAAGCAGTGGGAATCTCTTGCTCTCTGCAATCTGGTTTCCTTTCTCACCAGTCCACCGGCATCATTCTCTTCAAGCTCGCCCTTGTTTTCCCACTTGACAAATCCATTGGCTTCTGCTCAGTCTCTCCTCTATTATCTTTCTGCAGTCTTTGATGTAGCTGACCACCTCTTTCTTCTTGAGCCTCTCTCCTTGACAGGGCTTCTGGGACACCACTTTCAGGTTCTTCTGCCTCTTGTAATCTGACTCTTCCTCCTCTCACCATTAATTCTGGACATTTCCTCAAGGTTCTCTCCTTCAACCTTCTTCTTTGGTGATCTGATCTATGCTTAATTCTTAAACAACTATTTCTATGCAAAGCTGTATGTATCTTCCAAATCTCCCAAATCTATCTCTCCATCCCCAACAGTAGAAGCAACTAAGTGGATAGAGCCTGGAATCAGTCTGAATTTAAATGCAGCCTCAGACACTTACTAACTATGTGACCCTAGGCAAGTCATTTAACCTCTGTCTGCCTCAGTTTCCTCAAATTTAAAATTGGAATAATATTAGCACCTCCTTCATAGGGTTGTGATAAGGATCAAATGAAAAAAAAATTTATAAAGCACTTAGGACAGTGCCCAGCACATAATTGTGGTTGTGGTTGTTCAGTTACATCTGACTTTTCATGACCCCATGGACCATACTGTCAAAGACACTGGCAAAGATACTGGAGTGGCTTGCTATCTCCTTCTTGAGTGAATTAAAGCAAAGAGAGGTTAAGTAACTTACCCAAGGTCACACAACTAGTATCTAAGGCTCGATTGGCCCTGTGCTCTATCCCCTGTGCCTCTTCTAGCACATAATAGGCACTTAATAAATTTTATTCTCTATCCTTCCCTTTACTGAGCATCTGTTCTGCATTGTCAAATGTGCAGGACATTTGAAAGTCATCCTAACATCACAAAGTCAACATGTCTAAAACTAAACCTAAAATCATCTTGCTGAAACCTGTTCCTTCTCTTATGTTTCCCATTTCTATGATAGCAACTGCTTTTTACCCTTATTCATTTAGGCTTAAAACCTTGGAGTTATCATAGACTCTTCTGTCTCCTCCAATCCCCACGTTCATCAGACCAATCAATAAACATTCATTAAGCACCACATATATGCCAGGTACCCCAAATCTGGAGCTGGAAGGGGACCTCATAAGCAATTTAGTTCATCCCTTCATTTGACAGATGAGGAAATGGAGACATTAGGAGACTTGGCCATGGTCACATATAGAAAATGGAATAGCTAGGATTCAAATTCAATTCTGCTGATTCCAAATTCAGCAGTCTTTCCACTTTAGATTCTACCTCTGAAATATTTCTGACATCTACCATCCCATTCTACTCATACTACTGTCCCCAAGCTCAGACACTCATTATTTCTTACCTGAACTGTTTGAATACCCTCCTAATTGATCTCTGTGCCTCCAGTCTCTTTCTTCTCTGATTCGTGCTTCCCATAGCTGCTAAAACAATCGTTATAACGCACAAGTTGATCCATATCTGCTCAAACACCTTAAGTGACTTTCCATTACCCACAGTAACAAATAGAAACTCCTTAGTCTATGATTCAAGTTCTTTCACAGTCTGGTTCTAACTTATCTTTTCAGCCTGATTTCATAATTTCTTTCAAGCATTTTATATTCTAGCTATGAACTAATGAACAACTAGCTGTCTCCATTTTTCTTCCTGTGCTCTCTTGTCTCAATACATTTGCACATACTGCTTCCCATACCTGGAAATATCTGCTACCTGCCTGCCTCATTTGCCCCACCCAGCCCATCTCTACTTGTACTCCCTTATTTCAAGGTCTAGCTCATGTAATAATGAAGCTTACCTCAATCCTACCAGCTAGATATGATTCCTTTATCCTTGCCTCTCCTTTTCCTGCATCTATCTGTGGCCCCTTATATGCACTTTCTACATTTAAACTTGTATTATAGTTATTTGTATACACATCTGGCAGAAAAATCTTCCTAAGACATAGGTCTGACTATACCATCTACTCAGAAACTTTCAGCAGCTGTCTATTGCTTCTAGGATAACATTTGAACCCATTATCGGTGATATAGTAGTAATCTATGATCCTTTGCAATCCAGTGTCCTTCCTTATCACTACTGAAACCATTCCCCCCAAGGTCATTGTTGGTTTCCTACTCAACAAATTCAGTGACCTCTTGTTCATCTTTGTCAGACTCTTCCTGACCTCAGGGACCACATCGTGCCTGTGCTATCCATGGGGTTTTCTTGGCAAAGATAATGGAGTGTTTTGCTGTTTCCTTCTCTGGTGGTTTAAGACAAACAGAGGTCACACAACTAGTAAATATCTGAGGTTGGATTTGAATTCAAGTCTTTTTGACTTTAAGCCCTGTGTTCTATCCACTGAGCCACACAACTGCCTCCAAGACAAACAGAGATGAAATGATTTGTCTAGGGTCACATAGCTTATAAGTATCTGGGGTTACATTTGAACTCGGGTCTTCCTGACTCCAGACTCTGAGCTTTATCCACTGAGTCATCTAGCTGCCCCTTCTTTTTTTTTTTGCTTTTTTTTTGGAGGGGGGAAGGTAGGGCAATTAGGGTTAAGTGACTTGCCAAGGGTCACATGGCTAGTTTGTGTGTGTGTGTGTGTGTGTGTGTGTGTGTGTGTGTGTGTGTGTGTTAAGTATCTGAATCTGGATTTGAACTCAGGTCCTCCTGACTCCAGGGCCATTGCTCTATTCACTGGGCCACCTAGCCACCCCAATCCACCTGCCTCTTTAAGGGCCTTTATTTTGTTTTTCTCCTTGGCTTTTTTGCAACATTTGACACAGTAAAACCTCCTTTTTGATAAAGCCAGGGCTTCTACCTACCTCCCCCAGTCCCATAGAAATTAGGGTTGTTCTTTTCCTAAAAGATGAGGGAGCTGTCCCCAACACTTGATCAGCTCAAGGGGCAAAGACTGAAGCTGTTGATGTGGCTTCCTACTCGACCTAAGGGCATGAAAACGTCTGCTTACTCAAGTCACCCTTTAGACCTGGCGGATGCCCTAAAACCAATGAGTCACAGCACTGTGCCCTGCTGAGCAAAACCATTTCTATGTGGAGGTGAACTTCTCCACCTCTGCCACCCTCCTGCCCCCATCTACCAGACTGAGTGTTGTGTCTATGTTGAGTGTCCTTTCTACTCTAATCCTAACCAAATGAAATTCCTTTATTAATTATTGAATATTGAATGATCTGCAAGTGTCTCCTTTTGCTTTGGTATTAGACCAACTTACCAAAGAACCTGCCTGAGTCACATCCAGCTCATTATGTCCTTCCTGATATGCTCATCCTTAACTTATTCATCTTTGTATCCTTATAGACCCATGGATGCCTGATCTTCATATTAGTTCTGTTCATTGAGTTTTCTTGGTATTCCTCAAATGTAACCACCAAAGGTTGTTGGTATAACAAGCTTAGCTAGGTAAGGGGATCATATTTCCAGAGCCTACAACCCGACTCAGCTTAACTAGAGACAGCCTGAGGGGTACATGTACTATTTACACTTGCTGTAGACTGCCTTGTGTGAACAGGTCCAGTCTGATGGCTTCTGAGTTTCTCCCCATGAAACGAGGAAGGAAAAATGTGCAGAAAACATCATTCCCTCACAAGTTGAAGAAAACAGTTTTCTAGGTTGTTTGGAGAGAGGGGAAAAGTGGGTAACTATCATATAGTGATAGAATCACATGAAGTGGCTTCACTATTGTATTCTGTCCAAGCAATCTTAATTTGATAGTGGAGTTTGATGGCTGCAGCTGTTTCAACCTGTTAGGAAATAAGTGTCCAATTTTACCCTCTTGAAATGGCCATGTGGCTTTCATTTAATACTTTAATAAGAGCCATAAGAGGGCAGTTGATGGCAGTACTTATCTCTAAGGAAGCAAAGCCCAGAGTTCCTGCCATCCATCCACATATGTGCCTTTAATAAGTCATAAGGTAAAGGGAAAGTAAGTGAACTGATGTTACATTGGGAAGCCAAGCTGAAAAAAAAAACAGACTTGAGGTTCTGGGGTGCCTGCATACGGTGCTGGCTGTAGAGTTAGGAAGCCTGTCTTTGATGCTTCAGGGCCAAATGTTTCTTTCTTCCTTCTTTGATGCCTTATCATTTCCAACATGGTTAGGAAGAGGACACTTGGGTTTTTAAGTCCAGGAGACAAACCCATTATAAAATAATGCAGAAAGGTACTTATATGAATATGTGCACAATAACCATGTTTGGATAGTTTTTAATTCCTGTCTCTGCAAAAATTTACCTCCAGTGGATGTTTTTAATGCAAGGTCTCTCTGAGGACAATATTTTTGTAGTACTTGCTGTGTGCTGTATATGGACTGTATCGACATTATCAGATACAACCCTGGGAGGTGGATGCTGTCATCCCCATTTTATAGATGAGGAAATGGAGGCAAATAGGGATTAAGTGATTTTTCCAAGGTCACACAGTGGGTAAGTGCCTGAAACTGGACTTGCACATAGGTTTTCCTGACTCCAGGCCCAGCACCCTACCCACTATGCCAGTGGTTCTCAACCTTCCTAATGCCACGACCCTTTAATACAGTTCCTCATGTTGTGGTGACCCCCAACCATAAAATTATTTTCATTGCTACTTCATAACTGTAATTTTGCTACTGTTATGAATCTTAATGTAAATATCTGATATGCAGGATGTATTTTCATTGTTACAAATTGAATATAACCCACAGGTTGAGAGCCGCTGCACTATGTCATTTAGCTGCCTCTTTCCACCATCAGAGCCTTGGACCCTACTGTGGTGAATCTGGACTTTGATATGAGTTGTGTGACTCTTCTTTGCTATCTCCACATCATGCTACCTTTTTCTAGCTCCCCTTTAAGGTTTATCCCCATCCACTAGAATGTAAATTTTTTGAGAGGATTGTCTTGATTGTTTGATTTATATTCCCCAGTGTTTAGGGCAGTGCCAGGCAAACAGCAAGTAGTTAATATATACTCTCTCCATCTGTCTCTCCTTCCAAGCAGTGGCATCTTATTCCCATCTTCTAAACTGAGGCTCCACCTGGTGTGACTTGTCAAATAATGTGGTTTGTGGTACTTACCCAGGTGCAAAAAATCTTACTTAGCTCTGTTGCAGGTGATTCCCAACCCGCATGCCCCAATATGTAACATGGTGGATTAATTATAGTTGGAGCACCAAAAAGTATACATACAGGCAGAAAGACTTCAGAGGATGAACTGAGCTGGGAGCTATGGGGACCTCAAGCTGAAGAGAGAAGAGACCAAGCATCAGTCATTGTAACAGTATTGAGGAAGGAGAGAAAAGAGAGAGAGAGAGACAGAGAGACAGAGATAGAGATGGAGAGACAGAGAGACAGAGAGACAGAGAAAGAGAGACAGAGACAGATAGAGACAGAGAGACAGAGACACAGAAAGAGAAGCGCAGTTGAGAAATGCAAGGACATACTACCATTCACTGCTTCTTGGGTATAATGACCCTAAGATGAAATTGAGAATAAGGGTCTGCAATTCAGTGATGCCTCCTGATTAATCTAAGACTGGCACTTTTTGGGGACCCACATCATACAGGGCAGTGCATCTAGGAGGCACAGAAAAAATGGAAAGATTTACATGAACTGATGCATAGTGAAGTGAACAGAACCACAGAATGTTGTGCATAGTAACAGCAATATTATTCAATAAAGAACTGTGAATAACTTAGCTATTCTCAGCAATACAATGATCCAAGACAATCACAAAGGACTCATGATGAAGCATATTATCCTTCTCCAGAGAAAAAACTGATATTGATTGAATGCAGATTGAAGCATTCTATTTTTGACTTTTTTTTCATTTTTCCCTTTTATTTGAGTTTTTTTGTACAAAATGACCAATATGGAAATGTTTTACATAATTACCCATGTATAACCTGTATCTGATTGCTTAACTGTCTCAGGGAGTGGGGGGAGGGAAAGGAGGGAGATAAGGATAGAATTTGGAACTCAAAACTTTAAATAAAAATTGGAAAATGAAAGAAACAGGTTTCATTGATCTTTTGTTTTTGTATAAACTTGCTATTCAGTCACGTCTGACTCTTTGTGACCCCATTTGGGTTTCCTTAGCAAGGGTACTGGAGTGTTTGGCATTTCCTCCTCCAGTTCATTTTATAGATGAGGAAACTGAAGCAAACAGGGTTAAGAGAATTGCCCAAGGTCATACAGCTAGTAAACATTGGAAGCCAGATTTCAACTCATGAAGATGAGTCTTCCTGATTCCAAGGTCCATACTCTATCCACTGAGTCACCTAGCTGCTCCTTTATATAAACTACAGTTCATCTTAGATCTCTACCCTTACCTGCTCCCAGAAAGCCAGCAATTATAATAAGAAAAAATAGAACAAGAAAAAGAGTTGAGCAGAACTAATCAACAAATCAAAAAAGTCTGACAGTATATGCCCTATTAGTCACTTTTTTGCATAATTACAAAATCACTAGAGTTTGTTATGGAAAAAAAACCCTCCCTACTTGCCGTTACCTTTGCCAGTCCTCTAAACCTGTGCGTACTGGGACCAGGGTAGCTTCAGTTTCCTGCTCTATAAAATACAAACCATAACATTTTCATTCCCACCTCACGAGGTTGTTGTGAGGCTCAAGTGAAATCATATTTGTAAAGGACTTTATAAGTTTTAAAATAAAATATAAGTTCTCTTCTCCCTCCTCTTCATCTTCCTTCATAAAGTGCATGGGGGTGGGGAGGAAATAATTAAGGATAAAAAGCTGGACAGGATCAGATTATGAAGAGCCTTAAATTCCAAAAAGAGATGATTGTATTTGACTCCAGAGGCTATAGGGAGCCACTGCATTCCATCTCTTCCTCCTCCTTTTGCTCTTGAGAATCAGTGAAGGCTCTGCAATCATGAAGCAATGGAACGACTTTATATTTAGATCATTTCCAGTTTCCTGGGACAGCCTTGGCAAGTTAAGTACTCATTGTTCACCAAGAATCCTGCTCTAGCTGGGACAGATTTGCATTTCAGGTTTTATGTTCGAAACTCAGTGGAATCAACAAGGGAAAACCAAGCAGAATGGATGCAAACCAAAAAATCACTTTCTTTGCACACTACCTGGGTGTTTTTTTAAAAAGATGAATGACAAAAGGATTTTAGATCTGCCAATGTTTTATTTCAGTAAATACTTATATTCTCCAAAGAGCTTTTGTAATTACCAGTGGTAGTATCTTCCCTTCAGAGTGCTTACATAGCCCAAACTGATTGAATTTCACCCTCTCTTGCCAGGGAAGCAAAAGATGCAGACCTTGAGCTTCTTAGAAAATGGAAAAGGGGAAAGTGTTTCAAGTATTCTTATCTGAAAATGTATAATTTATAAGCTTTTGCTGCTAAGTGAAGTTTGGAATTTAGTGGTCTCACTATATACACATATCTATGCCTATACATATTCATCTGTACATATACATAAATTATATTATGTGAAATAGTTATACATAACAATTTCATGTGCCACGAATGTAAATTACAAGGATATAATATAGTGCCCCTCCCAAGTAAAAAATACATATAAACACACACATATGTGTATAAATAATATGTATATATTATACATATATGTATATATGAAACAATACATATAATTAAATATGTGTTAAAATATATATGTGTATACATATTTTGCATACACACATATTTACTTAGGGGCACTCTATTTGTTTAATACCATTAAATGCTTTTTTCAACATTCCTCTTGAGGTAGATAGGAGTACAATATTGTTATTCTAATTTGAAGCTGGGCATTGGCTCAGAGGGTTGACTAGCTGGTGAGGGAATAGTTTCCAACTAATTAATGGTTGGAATAGAAATTTAAGAAATAGAACCTTGGTCTTGTGACATACAGTAGACAGACTAAGCTACTTTCTTGGTAGGAAGAGACTAAGAAAACTGACCCTTACCAAGGTTTCAAGATTGAAGTTTGTCTATTTCTGTGATTCTGTAACTGCCCAACTTCCTTTTTGCCTCCCTTCATGCCACCTAATAACCTCACACTCTCCAAAAGACCTGACTTCAATGAATTACCTTTGGTATATACCTCTCTAAGCATCACCCAGCTAACAACCCTAGGACCTAGGTATTACAATCATCCCCATTTTAGAGATGAGAAAATGGAGGCTGACAGATATTAAATGACAGAGATGGGATTGGACTCATGTCCTCCAATTGTAGAGCCAGTCCTCTTTCCACCATGCCACTCAACCTCTGCCTTTGAGTTACTCACAATCTACTAAGGGAAATAGGATCAAAAGGAACTTTAGAGATTATCAGATTATCATTTCACATATGAAGAAACTGTGACCTAAGGAAGTGACTGACTTGTCAGTCATGACTATGGCAATAAAGGTGGTACATGGCAGTACATGACAATTTTTATTTGAACCCAGGATGAACATAAGAATAAAATGACATCTGTCTTTGTCTCTGTCTCTACCTCTCCTTCTCTCTCTGTTTTTCACTCACAGAAACACACAAGAAAAAATGCCAAGAAGTGCAAATGTAATACAGAGGACATTTGTACATATCTAGAGGATTCTTTAGAATTCTACAGGCAAAATTAGTCAATCAATCAACAAGTATTTATGTAAAACCTACTGTGTGCTAGGTACTCAGAATAGGAAGAAAAGCAAAGAACAAAGCCCCTACTCTCAAGGAGTTCACAGTCCAATGGGTACAGATGAATTAAACCAAATCATCAAATTTATTTTGAATCCCAATCTTCAAAGCCTGGCCAGGAATTTTCGGTTCCTACTCATGAGGAGAATGGGCCTAAAAATCTAACTTTAACCCTGCCTGAGAGTCTTTGTGTTTCTTCTCTTACAACACTCAAGACACACTATCCTCTGTTTATTAATAGAAGCATTTTAATCAATCCTAATGCATGCTTTTAGCATGAATAATTTAAAGGATGAAGGAAGTGTTTTAAGTTGGAATGGCTGAACAGAACTGGGAAAGAGACATTGGAAAATGACTGAAATGTAATTAGCATCATGATATATGTATTTCACCCACAGGGATGGTTGATATCAAGATTTAGAACTGGGAGAGAATTTAAAAGGTCATTTAGCCATTTATAAACTGAGGTCTGAAGAGGTAAAATACTTGCCCATGGTTTCATATAGCAGAGTTAGTATTTGAACCCAAGTTTTGGGACTCTAAACTCAGTCGTTCTTCCACTGCGCATCATAGGACCCTGCCTCCTAGTCAGTAAATCTTATAATCAGAATGTATGGATTTCAGTCCTTGATAGGTTACTACTTACCTATGGACAAGTCAAATTATTTGTAATATTATATATTCATAGACAGAAGGGATCTTCGAAGCAATCAAATCCAACTCCCTCATTTACAATTTTTTTAATTTAATTTTTTTATTTTATTTTAGTTTACATCATTCATTTCCATGAAATTTTGAGTTACAAATTTTCTCCTCATCTTTCCCCTACCCACCACCACAAAACAGCCATCCCAGTGTATCCCCCCTCCCCCAGTCTATTCTCTCCTATGTCACTTTTCGGTAGGGCAGGATGGATCTCCCAACCACAGTGCCTGTGTATCTCAAGTTCCAGTTGGATGTAGTTAATAATAATGATAATAATAATAATAATAATAATAACTGTATATATATATACACATATATATTTTTAACATTTGATTATAGAACTTTAGATTCGAGATTCTTTCTCTTCCTCCCTTGTCACCCACCCCCACTGGAAGGACAAGC
>CM053580.1:481801375-481830453 GCA_028627135.1 Pseudochirops cupreus
GAGAGAGAGAGAGAGAGAGATACTTATTCTAACTGCTTCCTGCATAATCTCGCTCTCTCTCTCTCTTTTTAAACTTAATTTTCTTTGGGGCAATTGAATTTAAGTGACTTGCTTAGTGTCACACAGCTAATAAGTGTCTGAGGCTAGATTTGAACTCGGTCCTCCTAACTCCAGGGCCTGTGCTCTATCCACTGCAATACCTAGCTGGCTGAACCTGTATAATCTTTTCAAGGGCAAAGTAAGCAGAAATTCAAGGACTTTGAAAAATGTATGCCGTCACACATATCCTACCTTTTCCACATCTTCCTGATCTGTTATCCCCAGTCACTTCCGCAAGGCATTAGACATGCCTATGACCTGTATTTAGGTATTTGCACATATCTTGTTTTCCCCAGTTGTGTGTAAGTTCCCTGACAATAAGAACAGCTTAACTTTTGCCATTGAAGACCCAACAACTAGAACAGTGCTTGCCAAGTAAAAGATATTTATTGAATGTGTGAAAGAATGAACTGTGTATATAGCAAGGCTCTTTGTGATGAGATTTCTGGGGACTGAACTTCTTAGCCTCAGGCTTCTCATCTGCAAAATGGGAGCACTAATAGTACCTACTTCACAGCATTGCTGTAAGGAGAAATCTAGATAACACCATCAAATGCTTTGTAAACTCTATAAATGTTAACTATTGTTAGTTTACTAAAAATAAAGTTTTTTGGTTTTGTTTTAGGGATACCATGTGCCAAGGGTATATGGGTGCAGTCATACTTAATCTTTTGTTTCTGAAATCTCAGAGTTGGGAGGGACCTTAAAGGTAATCTAGTCTAAACCCATTGTCAGGGGAGCAATCCCCACAACATCCCAGATGAGTGGTCATCTAGTCTTTCCCTGAATTTGTCTAATTCCATACAGGGAGTATGGAATCATAGAAAGACCACCAGTTCTAGATTGTCAGAGTTCACATCACACCTCTGACTTCCAATTGTGTGGCCTTGGGCAAGTCACTTAACCTTGCTGGGCCTCAGTTTCCTCAGCTGTAATATGAGATGGTTGGATTAGATGGCCTCTGAATTCCTTTCCTTGTCTATAACTATAATCTTAAGAATCCTTTCCCCTTGTTGGACAGCTCTAGTTCTTTTAAAAAAAAATTACACTAAACCAAAATCTGGCTCCTCACTTCTTCCCATACTTTGAAGAAACACAGAACAAACTGATTTCCCCTGCCACCTATTAGTACTTCAAATATTTGAAGACAACTACCAGATCTTTCTAGGGTAGCTATGTGGCACAATGGACAGAGTGCTGGGCCTAGAGTCGGGAAGACGCATCTTCCCAAGTTCAAATGTGGCCTCAGACACTAGTTGTGTAACCCTGGATAAGTCACTTAACTCTGTTTGCTTTAGTTCCTCATCCATAAAATAAGCTGGAGAAGAAAATGACAGACTAGTATCTTTGCCAAGAAAATGCCAAACGGGTCACGGAGAGTTGGGCATGAATGAAACATGACTTAACAATAACAATAGCCAAGTCTCTCTTACAGTCTTCTTTTCCCACCCCCACTCTACTCCCAGGGTAAATATTTCCAGATTTGTATTTCATATTGTTTCAGACACTTCTCCTATCTGGTTGCCCTGTCGTGAGGAGTTCTGGTTTGTCAATGTCCTTCCTAAAACATGGCCCTTGGGAGTAAAGCTGGCAATTCAAATGGGGTGCAACTAGGAATGCATGAATTCATGAAAAACCATTTTAATAAGCACTTGCTTTGTGACACAGACTGTTTTAAGCCTAGGGAAACACACATACAAGCAAGTTTGACAGTTCTTGCCCTCAGGGAGATTACCGTGTCCCAATGGATATATATTCCCTCCCTAATGTGTGGTAGTGACCCCCAGAGGTATGGTTTATAAATGATTGGAAAGAGGCATGGTTTGGATCCAGGCAAGATAAAGTGAAACCTTTTCCATCAGAGTCCAGGATCTTAGGGGCCGTCTAGAAGTTGTGGTGGGAGGATGATGATGCTGCTCCTGCTGCTAACATTTATTAGGACTTTTAAGGTTTGCAAAGTACTTTACATATGTTATCACATGTGTTCCTCTTAACAACCCTCTGAGGTAGGGTCTGTTGTTATCCCCATTATATAGATGAGGGAACTGAGCCTGAGAGATGTTAAGTGGCTTGCTCAGAGTCACACACTTAATAAGAGTCTGATATGACTTACTTGGTGTTACAGACGTTACCCACTTATATTGTGGTTTGGGGTTTAAGGGTGATCAAGACCACAAAATACCAACACTCTGGGTCCTGCTGAATGAATTTGATTCAAGCCTTCCCTCAGTCAAAGTAAAACAGTTTATTAAAGATTTGCCATAATGGATAGACTCTTGTGGAACCTAAATATTTGTGATGCTTGTATTGAACAAGTGGGCCAGAACAATCTTACACAGACTGTGCTAGATTGAATCTCAACACCTTCATGGAGGCAAGATGGATACAGAAAGATTATGAGAGGATTTAGGGGTGGTCTAGAGGAGGGGTTTGGGGAGGGTCTTGAGGAGGAATCTAAGGAGGATCTTGACCAGGACTGAGGTCAGACTCCAGGAATGAGATTAACAGTGGGAAATAGCTGAAGGTTACCTGGAGATGACAGACAACGGAGGGCTAGGCTAGTTTAAGGGTAACAGATTTGGATATAGATATTTTGACAGGATCAAGGGTGGGAAGCAGCTGGACAATGGAGGGCTAGGCTAGGTTAAGAGTAACAGATTTGGGCCTAGCTATATATATATAGAAAAGGCTTATGGCCTCAGGCAAATGCCTCATCAAGTGGGAAGACTCAAGGGGGTTCTGAGAGCCTAAGCCCCTTCACTTATAACAGCCTCCATTTCAAAGAGGAGGCCCAGGTCAAGTTTGGCATCATTCTTCTCCGGGCTGTGCTGCTGGACATTCTTTGTCATGTTATAGAAACCTCTTCATTCTGGAAGCCCAACTCCACCTGGATTATTTCTCATATTGCAAGTACCCTCCACCCCTTGAGTCTCTCCCTGTGATTGGTTGGTTCTTCCCAGAACATCCCTTTTAAGGAGGAGGCCTAAGCCAATCTCTTTGGGTTACCCTGCTGACTTATCCCCAAAGGCCTTTCTGCAAGATGTCCCAATGTCCCTGTACCTTCTGCCGTCCCCCCAATTTTTACCTGTCTTTTATGTATTATTTCCCCTATTAGAGTAAGTTCCTTGAAGGCATGGACTATCTTTCTTTCTGCCTGCAGTTATATTCCCAGCACTTAGCATAATACCTGGCACATTTGTAAGCATTTAATAAGTGCTTGTTGACTTGATGCCAAACCTTGAAAAGATACTTTTAAATTTGATTTCAAACTGAGTAGCTGTTTTCAGTTCTGAATTCTTTGATATATTCATGTCTGAAAGCAATTCACAGATTTCTTTGAAGTATTTTGATTGGAACTGAGTCACCTGAAGTATGGTTTTTGCTATTACTGTAAAAACATGGTAACCTGACAGAGGGAATGAAAAGTCACAGCAGATAATTGAATCTGGGGGATCTGTTTGGGTGAGATTTCTATTTGACAAGTAGAAAAAGGAGTAAAAAAAAAAACAAAAGAAGAAGAAAAATGGCCAGGCTGGATGTTGTCAGGGATTTCTTGAAGTGTCACCGTTTACCTACTTGGCAGCACTTCTCAGAGAAAGTCTCACTGCCATTAGTTTCTTATGTCTATAAAGGGTTCCCTTACCTTGGAAATGAACTTTAAGACAGTGGGCTGTGAGACTGTATTAATACCCGAGAAATGGTTGAACTCCTTAAAGAATAAGAACAATAAAAAACTTCATTTGACTTGCTAGAGTCTGGCCCTAGAGTCAGGAGGACTTGAGTTCAAATACAGCTTCAGACTAGGAAAGTCACTTAACCTTGTTTGGCTCAGTTTCTTCAACTGTAAAATGAGCTGGAGAAGGAAATGGCAAACCACTTCAGTATCTTTGCCAAGAGAACCTTAAATGGGATCACCAAGAATCAGATACAACTGAAAAATGACTGAACAATAACAGCACACAATAAGAAACATTCAACAAGCATTTATTGAGTGCCTATTATGGTGTATGCCAGGTGTTCTGCTAGGCATTGAGCATGCAAAAACATAGATGAAACAGTTCCTGCCCTCAAGGACTTTACCTTTAGTCAGAGGAAGAGACACTGATTAAAATGAATTTTTATGACTTTCTTCCTTGCCTCACTCTTTGCCACTACTTCATTCCTTCATATCATCCTTTTATTTTCTTAATCTATATATTGGGGCAGCTTGTGGTGCAATGAATAGAGCACCGGCCCTGGAAACAGAAAGACCTGAGTTCAAATTTGGTCTCAGACATTTGACACACTTACTAGCAGTACGACCCTGGGCAAGCCACTTAACCCCAATTACCTTACCTTCCCCCCTCTGAAAAAAAAATCTATATATGCTGCACCTGATTCTTTTCCCATCCTATTTTAAAACCATTGGTCGTATTTTGGACATTCAACTAATTCAAATATATAAAGGAGCCCTATACACTACCTCTCTCTGTGGGATAATATACATAAGAATTAGCGGGGACCTCAGGGACTGGCTTATTCCAAGCTCTTCATTTTATAGATGAGACCAAAGGAAGGTGAGTAAGTTTCCCAAGGCCACCAAGGTAATAAGCGTCAGAAATTAGATTTGAACTCGGGTCCTTTGACTCCAGAGAGAATTTTTTCCCCACTGAACTGCACTGCCTTCTCAAAGAAGTCACAGAAAACTTCTGATCTGCCATTATAATGTATCTCTGGAGTATCAGAGGAAAGTCAGGAATCAAATTGCTGCCTGGGAGGGACTAATCTCCTTTGGGTTGGGCAGATGAAAATCCCTGGGCATACAGAGACAAGCTGGGTACTTGCTTAATTCTTTAGAAGAAGATGGACTCGCTTTATAAATGCTATTGTTGTTTAGTCATTCCAGTTATATCTGACTCTTCACGACCCCATTTGGAGTTTTCTGGCAGGGATATGGGAGTGATTTGCCGTTTCCCTCTCCAGCTCATTTTACAGCTGAGGAAACTGAGGCAGAAAGGGTTTAAATGACTTGCCCAGGGTCACACAGCTAGTGAGTGTCTGGGGCTGGATTTAAACTCAGATGTTCCTGACTCCAGGCCCCACTCTATCCACTGCACCATTTAATTGCCCAGTTTTATACGTGTAAGACTCAACGTGGTCTCAAGATTTCATCAATAGTCAATCAAGAGAGTGAAGGAAAAAAGCTCCATTTTCTGTGAGCTCTGCTCACCAAATTGCTGTGATCCCTTCGCTCATTATAAGGTTCTGTGGTCAAAGCACTCTACATACGTGACCAGAAGTTTCTATCCCCTAGAAATTCAGGTGAGTCGTTTTCAAAGAGCCCACGAGATAACATTTCTATTCTCTAGCTCACACTGACACCTGGTGGATGAATTTTTCTTGACTTTTAACTGGATTTTATTTTAATCTGGCTAAAATTCCTGACTCCCTGGCATAAGGTGAAGACATTTAACCTTGATCCTGATGGTAGAAATTTAAAAATAAAAATCTGTGAAATCATCATGTAGCTCTCACTGTTGGAGCAAAATCTCATCTTTTTTTCTCCAGCTGCAACTTTGAATCTCGAGTGATGTAGTTTTTTGTAATCACTAAATTACAAAACCAGTCAATCAATAAACAAACATAGGATCATAGATCTTGAACTGGAAGAAATTGCAGATGGCCATCTCCTCCATCCTCTTCATTTTACAGATGAGTGAAATGAGACCCAGAGAATTCAAGTGATTTGTTCAAGCTCACACAGCTGGAAAGTGTCAACAATGGGACTTCAGTTCATGTATTCTTGCCATGATCCCACACTGATATTTGGGGTAGAAGGGATTGTAGGATCCTGGAGTTAGACCTGGGAGGGACCTTAGAGACAATCTAGCCCAATCTCATTTTACAGATGTGAAACTTCTGTCCTGTGGAAGTTAAATGACTGGTCCAAGGTCACATAGCATCAGACATGGATTTTGAACCTAGGTCCTTTGACTTCAGATCTTTCCATTGTAACCATTCTCTTACAAATGAGGTCTAAAGAGGTCAAGTGATGTGTCTGTAGCCACACAACAGAGCCATCATCTTATTTACCCACTCACTTTTGCCCAAGGTAACATTTAGAATCTGCTGACACAGAAATAACCTTGTTAGTCCCTCCTGTTCCAGTTCCTCTTCCTCTCCCCTTCCTCCAAGCCTGAGAGGGGGAAAGGTTGTTCTTCCCACTGGAAAGGTCATGTTTACTACTTTGAACAGCAGGATCAGCTTTCTCCCACTGTTCCAGCCTCCTGGTCTCATGATGTCTGCACAGATAACAGCAGGCACAGAGACAGGCCAATGATTTTCTTCAATTTGTTAATAAATTCATACCATATGGGGGTAGTCTAACAACCTTGTTAATTTCTGACAAAAATATACCTCAAAACTTGCTTCTCCATTTGAGGAGCTTCAGTAGTTCTTCTGGGAATTTTGTAAGCATTGCACTGTGAGTTTTCTCATTACATAAACCCAGAGGATTTGACATTTAGGATAGAGATGGCTTCCTGGCAAGCAGCTTTATGACTAAGTGAGTCATTCTGAGACAAGTACTAAGAGACTGAAATTTGACTTGGCATGGGGGAGGAGACAGACTAGAGTTAGAATTAATCAAGCAGAATTCCTGTCCCCAAAGGACTGCTGTAATTAAAACAGGCAAATCTATCTAGTTAGGAAGAGAAAAAAAGGGACAAGAAGATATTGAAAGAACAGTTGGACACTTTGGGTAGAAGGTCAAAGTCATAGGTCATACCTGCCTCCAACTGGCTATGAGATTCGCATCTAGTCACTCCCTGAGCTTGTTTCCCAAATTGTAAAACAAGGGTATTGCATCAGATGACCTCTAAGGTCCTTTTAAGGCCAAACTATCTATTATTAGTTGACATTTTGGCTGTCTATATTTGGTGATCACGAATATAATTCAGGCTAAGATTTCTCATATCTCCCAACTCCCGCACTTTTTTTCAGCTCCATTTTGTGTGTTGTTTTCTAATTAGAATGTAAACTCCTTGGGGGCAGGGACTGTCTATCTCTGCCTCTCTAGCATATAGCACAGTAACTGACATATAACATGTGCTTCATAAATGCTTGGTTTCTTCTTTCCTTTTTCAAGCTACATTCTTTCCCTAGGCAGTCTCATGAAATCCCATAGTTTTAAGTATTATAGCTATACAGATGATTTCCTGATCTCAGCTGCCATAGATTCAATTATTCTTTCTACATAGATATTTCTATATCTATTTATTCTCCAGCTGGCCATTGGACGTCTCAAACTCAACATGTCTGAAGTATCTTGTCTTCCCTCACTTTCACCTCTTTAGAACCTTCCTGTTATTGTCTAGGGCAGTGTATCAAACTCATAGTAACTAATCAGTATGTAAGATTCCCTGTGGGCTGCATATTGTCTTAGCTTTACAATGTAATGTTATCTATGTTTTATTGTATCCTTATTTTATAAATCCTTCCCAATTATATTTTGATCTAGTTTGAGGCTGCCATCCTCCTAGTCCCCCAACCTTGCAACTTTCATGTTAATGATAACTCCTCACTCTCATTCCCTTACCGTATCCATTGTCTCCACATTTGGTCATTCTTCCCTTCATTCTAACCTCTCTCATAGGTCCCCTTAACTCCATTCCTGTAGCCACTCTAGGGGGAAATCTCATCATGTCACACCTATTTTATTTCAATAACCTTCTGGTTGTTCTACCAGCCAAGAGTCTCTCCCCTCTCCAGTTCATCCTTCACTCAGCTGTCAAAGGGATCTTCCTAAATCATAACCTTGGTCCGCCTTGTTACTGCCAACTCCTCAATGAATTCCAGTGATTCCCTATCACCTCCAGGATAAAATAGAAATCCTCTGTTTGGCTTTTAGAGCCATTTACAATGTAGCCCCTTCCTAACTTTCTAGTCTTCTCACACTTCTCATTTAATGTCACTGTGTGTCTCAGTTTCCTCATCTGTAAAAAGGGATAAAAACTGCACTTACCTGCCAGGGTTAGCGTGATGATAAAATGCACTCTATAATCCAGCAATGTTGTTGTTCTTCATGCATGAATCTACCAAATTTTTGCATTCTCATTGACTGTCCTCTAAAACTGGAATGTTCCCTTTCCTCACTTTTACCTCCTAGTTTCCCTCAAATCTCAGATCAAATCTCACCTTTTGCAAAAGATTTTTGCTGGTTCCCTTCACTGCTGGTGCCTACGCTCTGAGATTGTTCTCAATTACACATTCTCTGACCTTTATGTGTATGTTATTGTTTGCATGTAATCTCCCCTGATAGAATGTGAGCTCCTCAACGGAGAGGAGCTCCTCAACTGTATTTTTCCTTTATTTATATCTCTAGTGTATAGCAAAGTGCATGGCATGTTTGTTGGTGATGGTGTGATGGGAAGACAACACACATAGTAGAGTGATATTCAGGGTGGGGCATTTAGTTCTGAAAGTTCCAGGGATGATAACTGGGACCACTACAAATCCCTACCAGGAATAATGGCAGAGTTGATTTAATCATGCTTCCAAAATCATAGTGGGGAGAGGAAAGGAGAAATATACATGTGGGCAGCAGATGGCTCCTAAGTAGATGGCTGGGATAAATGAAGTATGGTGGCTAGGGCCTGCCTGAATCAGGGACCAGGCAAGGCACTCATCAAATAGTACAGCATGCACCAGGGCAGAAGTTCTTAAGGTGAAAGGGTAAAAACCTGTGGAGCATGGTCTCTGGTTCTGGTGGCAAGGCAACTTTCAAGCAGCTGGCTGGGAAATAGGGAGTAGGCCCCAAATGAATATGCTTAATGAATGCATTGAAGGTATCTTTGATTAAAATACTATTGTATTTTGACTAAAGTCAAAACTGTTTTCTTGTATCTGCGATCCCACTTAACTGATGACTTGAATAAAGTATTCTAGAAGTAATGAAAAAGAACATTGGACATAGAATTAGAAGACATAGGGTTAATGCAGCTGTGCTTCTTATTTGATTATGTGGGCTTGGGCAAATCACTTCTCCTCTCTGATCCTCAGATTCTTCATTTTTAAAATGAGGGGGTGGAGGAATTCTGAGGAGACTTCCACTTCCAAGTCCTTTGAGTCTATGAAGCCTACTGTTAACCAATAATGAAAATGCTGGACACGGAGTCAGAAAGACCTGAGTTAGAATCCTACCTTAGAGACTTACTAGCTGTTTGATCCTGGACAAATCATTTAATGTCATTGTGTGCCTCAGTTTCCTCATCTGTAAAATGTGACAAAAACTGCACTTACCTGCCAGGGTTATTGTGATGATAAAATGAATTAACATTTATGAAGTACTTTGCAAACCTTAAAAAGCACTATTTAAATGTTGGCTATATCTATCTATCTATCATCTATCAATCTATCAATCTATTATCTATCTATCTACCTACCTACCTGTCTATCTATCTATCCATCATCCATCCATCCATCCATCCATCCATCCACCTATCTGTCTGTCTGTCTGTCTGCCTGTCTCAATATATTAACCCCTCAACAAGCATTTATTATACATTTACTGGGCACTATGCTAACTGATTTTGATACAAAGAAAGGGAAAACAACAACCACCAGTCCCTGCCCTTAAGGAGCATACGTTCTAATGGAGGAGACATCATGTAAATACATAAAAAAGATATACAGAGTAAATGGAAGGCAATCAGGGAGGGAAGGCACTAGAGTCATTCATAATAAGTGCTTTTTGAGGTCCAAGAGGGAGAAGGTCATTCCGTACTGGGGCATGAAGAAAAGCTTCATGAGGGTGATGGCATTTGAGCTGAACTTTAAAGACTAGGTAGAAATTTGACAGGAGAAAAAGAGAAAGGAGGATGTCTCAGACATGGGTTACAACATGAGGAATCTCATATCTTTGGGATACGGACCTAGTAGTGATACCACTGGGTTAAAGAGTATGCAGAGTGTTAGACCTCTTTGGGCATAGTTCTAAATTGCTTTCCAGAATGGTTGGATCATTTCACAATCCCATCAACAAAGCATTAGTGTCCCAATTTTTCCACATCCCCTTCAGCATTTGTCACTTTCTATTTCTACAGTATCAACCAATCTGCTAGGATTGAGGTGGCATCTCAGAGTTGTTTTAATTTGCATTTCTCTAGTCAATAGTATTTTAGAACATTTTTTCATATAGCTATAGATAACTTTGATTTCTTCTTCTGAAAACTGCCTGTTAATATCCTTTGACCATTAATCAATTGGGGAATGACTTGTATTTTATAAATTTGACTCAGCTGAGAACCAAAGGCTTTTATAAGAGAAACTTGTAAAAATTCCCCTTGTATTCTGCTCTCCTTCTAATCTTGACTGCATTAGTTTTGTTTCTGCAAAAAACCTTTTAATTTAATGTAATCAAAATTATCCATTTTACATTTTGTAACATTCTCTATCTCCTTTTGGTCATTAATTTACCCTTATTCATAGATCTAATAGGTAAAATATTCCATGCTTTCCTAGTTTGCTTACGATATCACTCTTTATGTCTAATCATGTACTCATTTTGACCTTTTTTGGTATATTGTGTGAGATGTTGGTCTATGCCTAGTTTCTGTCAAATTGCCTTCCTGTTTTCCCAGCAATTTTTTGTCTCATAGTGAGTTCTTCTCCCAAAAGCCTGGATCTTTGTATTTATCAAACATTAGATTACTGTAGTAATTTACTTCTGTTGTATTGTGTACCTAATCAAATCCAATGGGTTCACCGCTCTAGTACTTAGTCAGTACCAGATTATTTTGATGATTACTACTTGGTAATAGTTTGAGATCTTTGCTTTTTCATCAGTTCTCTTTATATGCTTGATCTTTTCTTCTTCCAGGTGAATTTCATTATTATTATTTATTTTTATATTCCTAGCTCTATAAAGCAATTTTTTTGTCATTTGGTTGGTTGGTACTGAAAAGTAAATTAATTTAGGTAGAATGGTCATTTTATTATATTGGCTTGGTCTACCTATGAACCATTAATATTTCTCCAATTGTTTAGCTCTGACTTTATTTGTGTGAAGCCTTTTCTAATTATGTTTATATCATTCCTGAGTTTGTCTTGGCAGGTAGATGTAAGAATTTTATATTGTCTACAATTATTTTCAATGGAATTTTTCTTTCTATCTCTTCCTGCTGACCTTTGTTGGTGATATATAGAATGCTGATGATTTATGTGGGTTTATTTTATGTCCTGGAACTTGGCTGAAATTGTTAATTGTTTCAACTAATGTTTTAGTTGATTCTCTATGATTAATAGGTTCACCATAATATTGTCTACAAAGAATTATAGTTTTGTTTGTTCACTGCTTATTCCTTCAATTTCTTATCTTCTCTTATTGCTATAGCTAGCATTTCTAGCATAATAATGAATAATAGTGGCGATAATGGCCTTCCTTGCTTTATCCCTGATCTTATTGGGAAAGTGTCTAACTTATCCCTGTTACAGATAATGCTTGCTGATGGTTTTAAATAGATACTACTTATCATTTTAAAGAAAATTCCATTGATTCCTATGCTTTTTAGTGTTCCTAAGACAAATGAGTTTAAATTTTGTCAAAGGCTTTTTGTATATCTATTGAGATAATATTGTTTTTATTATCAATATGGTCAATATGGTTAATAGTTTTCCTAATATTGGACTGATCCTGCATTCCTGGCATAAATACAACCTGGTCATAGTGTATGATATTTATGATAATAATGTTGTAATCTCCTTGCTAATATTTTATTTAAATTTTTTTTTTTACATCAGTATTCATTAAGGAAATTGGTCTATAGTTTTCTTTCTCCATTTTTGCTCTTCCTTGGTTAGGTATCAAAACCACATTTGTATCATAAAAGGAATTTGGTAGGTCTTCTTCTCTGTCTATTTTCCCAGATACATAGTATTGGAATTAATTGTTCTTTAAACGTTTAGTAGAATTCACTTGTGAATTTGTGTGGTTCTATGGATTTTTCTTAGGAAGTTCAATAGTGGCTTGTTCAATTTCTTTTTCTAAGATAGGGTTATTCTAATTCCTCTTCTGTTAACCCACACAATTTATCTTTTGGTAAAATTTCATCCATTTTACTTAGATTGGTAGATTTATTTGCATATGAAGGTCAGAACTTTGGAAAACACTCAAAAGGGTTAGGAAGTGACTTTTAAATGTCATAAGGCTTCTTCCATTATGTTAGATGAATTGAGATAGTTATTTCATCAAATATGGCATAGGTTAAAAGGTTATTTATAATATGCTGTATTGGCTACAAGATAAATTGGCAAAGAAATTAGTTACAGAGTATATTTTAGTTTGATGAATGGGCTTCTGTGCCCCACCCCTAGCCATTTTTTCAAAGTAAATCTTACTTCTAAGTAGATGTTAAAACATAGGTGATAGTATTAGCTTTCTTTATTCAATAGATTCTAAGTATCTTACACTGTTTCAAGGTACTGGGCTTTGTGTTGAGCATATAAAGACAAAAATGAAGCCATCCGTGACCTCATGTAGACTAAGTTCTGTTTGGTGAGAGGGAAATAGAAGCAGCATGTTCACAGAAAAGAAAACATAAAATATATACAAAAATGCAAAATATTTTTTATTAATTTTTGGAGGAGTGGAGTGTGTGTGTGTGTGTGTGTGTGTGTGTGTGTGTGTGTATGTGCATGCATACAGTGGGAGAGGGTGGGAGTGCACATTATAAGGACAGGATTTTGTATTTTGTTTTTTAAACTAACTCACCAAATTGTGTTGTAATGCCCAACATTCCAAGGCTTCAAGGTCAGGCTCTCCATGGATTTCTGTAGGCTTTCTAACATTGCTGCTTCCTTTCAGATGCTGGGGAGAGTGTCCACAGCTGTGGCTCCTCTGGAAGAGCAAGAAAGAGTGTAGTGCTAATCCTGTAGAGGCAACTTAAAAATCAGTAATGTTCAGTTCTCTGAGCTTGATAAAATATGGAAATCCCTTTACTCAAGCTTGGCCCCTTTCCCCTGATCTATTTAGTATTTGGTTTTTATTAATCCTTGGTTTTGGACCATTGACCCTGACTGCCCTAGTGAATCTAGATGACTCATATGTAGGAAGCTCTTTAAGGCTAGCATCTCGCTTCTTGTTGGTCTCACTATTTCTAAATTATCATCAGACTTTTCCCCACTTTTACAACCTACTATTGCCTCTCATTTTCATGCCCTTGGGCTGTACCACTTCTGACCATCTTGCCTCATTTACCTCCTGCCTATTTTGCCTGGCTCTGAGGCACCAAGTACCATTAGACTAAAGTCATCACTGGCACCAAGAGGAAACTTGAAAATGGTTCATAAATAACTTTGCAATCAGGGCACTCAAGGACATATTCTAAATTGTTTGGATATGTGTGACACTCAGATGTCATGGAGCACTTAGAGCTTGATCAGGTATCAAAGATGCCCAAAGCCATCTACTATATTCTGGGCCATTGGCAGACTTTCATATTGCCACTGGACTTCAATGACTCTGGAAGAGGGAGTGAGGCAGATGTTTCTGTGCAACTCTGCCTCTCTTAAATCCAACTCACAAGAGAGTCAAGACATCACCCTGTAATGCCATTGGTCCTCTTTGAAAATGAAGGTTAAACAACAACATCTTTCTCTATTGGATTGTAAACTTCTTGAAGGCAGGGAATCTTTTTCTTAGTTATGTCCCTAGTGCTTAGCAAAGTACCTGGAACACAATAGGCACTAAATAAATATTTATTGACTGACAACAGGATACTGATTATAGGAGGAGTCCAGTTAAATGGGCCACTAGAAGCTTCATTATAGATTATTCAGAAATACTGAAGATATATTCAATATGATTCCACTTCTTTTTATTGAGACTGATTTTCCCTCCCTTACTCAATCGAGTTGTTGGCATTCACAATGCCCAGTTACCAGCCAACTGGAATATCAACAGTGTAATTGTCAGACTAAAGGAGGGGACAAAAATAGGAATGGAGGATGAAAGGTAAGAGAAAATGATAATCTATCAGAAAGGAACAGGGGTTCAGCAAGACCTTCAGTTTTGAAACCCAATAAGCCAAGGGGGTGGTAGAAACCAAAATAAACTGGAGTGTTAGAAAATAAACCAGAAACTCATCAATAATTTGACTTCCTCAATGTTTGCCAAGTTCCTTAATCTTTTTAAGGGGAGCTGGCACATGCTGGGCACAGCCTTCTTCATAATAGGAAAATGAGGTCAAATTCTGAGCATGTGCATTCAGTTTTTACATATTCATGATTAACCTTTTGAATAGGAGATGATTCACCTCCAAATGACTTTGCAAGTATCTGCTTCAATTATCTTTGGTAAATAAAGCAGCCAGATACTCATTCAGTTTTCTTCTGTGGCTGTGAAATTACAGTAATTACAATAATATAAAAATAAATTGTTGCTTTAAAATGTGCAGTTTATGCTGTAGTTTTTTTTAAAGGCGATTTCTTTCTTGGAGTTGGGAAGAATATTTAGTCTCTGTGTTGTAAAGGGCCTCAGAGGCCACTTGGTGGATGGAATGTGCTTCAGTGGAAAGAATGCCAAAATTGAAATCAGAAGACTGGGTTTCAAATACTGATTCTGCCACTTGCTACTGTCAACAGGGCAAAGCCCACCTCTCAAAACGCAAAGGAATCCAGGCTGAAGTGAAAGTAGAAAAGTTTTATTAGGAGGAAAATCAGACACTAGTGCTGAGCCGGCCCAATATAAAGCATAAAGGAAACCACAACCCAGAAGAGATAAGGGGAGGTTTATGCTTGAAAACCACAAAGGAGAAGTTCAGGGAGGGGTTGGGAAAAAGAATGGGCAGTCTTTCCCAGGAACAGGTGGGACACAGAAGCAAGATGTTTTGCAGGAACAGTTTGACCTCAAGGCTGGTTTGGGCCAGTTTGGAGAGCAGGGCACAGCTCACCAAGATCAGGCAGTCCAGGGGTGTGTAGGTGGTACAGTGAATAGAGCACCGGCCCTGGAGTCAGGAGGATCTGAGTTCAAATCCAGCCTCAGACACTTAAGATTTACTAGCTGTATGACCTTGGACAAGTCGCTTACCCCCAATTGCCCTGCCTTACCCCCTCCATAATAAGAAAAAGCAAAAAAACAGAAAGATCAGCTAGACAACACCAGCAAAGACATCTGGGAGTGAAGCAAGATTTTGGCTCACTGCAGGTTTCTGATTGGCTCCTTTTGGCAAACAGGCTTACTGTGTCCACTATACCTGCCTGGCAAGATAACTCATAGAAAACAGACATATTGATCTCAGGGGGACTTCTGCCTCACCTATATGACTCTGGGCAAGTCAGGTAACCTCTTCAGACCTAGGTTCCTCATCTATAAAATGAGGGGCTAGCCAAGATAATCTCTAAGGTCTCTTCCAGCTCCACATCTACCATCCTGTGATAATACAACCCAAATTTAATGTACAGCTCTTTTACAAAAGACCAAACATTTGCTTGGAGACTAGTGAGGGGGACCCTAGTACTCCTAGGGACAGGGCAGAGAGGTGGGAAGGGAACAATTTGGAACATCTCTACATCTTAGGAAGTTTTTCCTTTTATAAGTCCAAATGTACTTATCTGAAACTTCTTCCTGGTGCTCTTAGTTCTACCTTCTGGGACCAAGCAGAAGTCTAATTCATCTTCCACATGGCAGCTTGTAAGGACTTCAGTAGCCTTCCCTACCAGTTAATTGAAGAAGCTGCTGAGAGGTTCAAATCTCTTGAGTCACCCTGTCAAAGTAAAACTTATAGGGAAGAGGAAAGCCACTTTCCACCACAAGGAATTGGAATATCAATTGGCCATCAACTGCTCAGGTGTTCCACTCCATCCCCTACCCCCTCAGCATGATTTAGCACCATTCCCCAAAACTTGACCTGTACAGCAGGTCCAGACTCCTAGTTCCTTTTCTTTAGTCTTGCTTGACCCAGATAAGAGTCCTATAAAAACCCATTGATTTATTGGTTTTCAAAACCATTCTATCAGAGTCTCAGGAATCTGACCTATTCCCAATCTCCTTGACTTCCTCTTCTTGTCGTGAGCATTGTCCATCAATGAAGTTTGCTTGCTTTTCGTTCTCTCTACCATCTTGTGCTGTGCCCTGTCTCATGCTGTGTTCCTCCCAGTCACTCATTTTCTCCTTGGAAGCATCAGTCCTTGACCAGAGCTTGGATCAAGGATCTCAGCAGTTGTCTGCACTTTACAAGCTACCTTGCTATCCCATGTCTCTGTCATCACTCCTTTTCTCTGACACCAGGCCTAGAACCACATCTCTGTCCTTAGGCCTCTTTCCTTTGCAACAAAAGTGGCATGTAAGATTGCCCCCTTTCAAATACCATGCCTTGGAATCCTGAACCTTACTCAAACTCTTCAAATACTTTAAGGAAGCTGGCACATCTTCCTCTAGTTTTTCTCTTTTTTCAGGTTATATTAAAAAATGGCATTTGTAAAGAAATAGTGATTAAGTCAAATCTTCCAAATGGTGGTTAAATTGATTTGTTCACAGTTGTACAATATAGAACTAGAAGATCATAGATTGGGACCTAAAAAAGATAGTGGAGATCCTCAGGTCTAGCCTTTTCATTTTACAGATCTCTCTGCTGTCCTTGCTAACTAGAACACTCTCCCTCCTCCATTCCACCAGCTGATTTCTATGGCTTCCTTTCAGTCACAACTTAAATCTCATATTTTACTGGAAATCTTCCCCAACTCCTTTTAATTCTAGTACTTTCTATCTGTTCATTATTTCCTATTTATCCTGTGTATAGCTTACTTCGCATAGATTTGTTTGCATGCTGTCTCCTCCACTAGATTGTAATCTCCTTGAGGGCAGAGATTTTTTGCCTCTTTTTGTATCCCTAGCACTTAGCACCCTACTTGACACACAGCAGATGCTTAATGTTTGTTGACTGGTTTATTGATTGATGAGGAAATCAAGGTCTAGAGAAGGGAACTGTTTTCTCCAATGCCACATGAGTAGTAAGTAGCAGAACTAGAATTTGAAGGCCCAAAGGAGTTGTTACTAAATGACTAATGAAGGTCCTACAGAGAATCAGTCAGCTAGCTATAAATCTAGATCATGTGACTCAAAATATAGTTTCCATGGTTAAAAAAGGGGAAAAAAATAGAAATCCCATCCTTGTGATATATCTGTCTATCCCTGTGCTCATTAAGAGAAGGCTTCTAGTCTTTCAATTTGATCCCCTATGGAGGATTTCTGGGAAAATAGAAAAAAAGAGAAGGTATAAAGGTATGATATGGGGGTGGGGTGGGTAATATCCATCCAAACAGATTTCACACTACATTGACTTTCCTCCAGAGGAAATCCTGAAACTTTCATAGTATTGAAGAAAATTTTGATGCAAACATGCCCTGGTAGAATGTCAGAAATCTTTTAATTAGATAATCTCTGCCCATTTAGTTAAGTGCTGTTCTATTAAACTTCTAAGTATGTGCTTTGCAAAAGGAGGAGCTTGAGTTAGATCCTGGTCAAAATCCCTTCCAGCATTAACTATTATGTTCTGGGATTCTGGGATTATTTTGCTCTAAATGTTTGAAATGCTAACCAGGACATTGTGACTGAGAGACCTTGGCCTTCTAAATTTTAAATAGAAACTTCACTGTTCTCAGAGCAATGAGGTTTTATTTCCTTGAGCCATGCTACCATCAGCCCAGAGTGTTTGGAAACCATGGAAAGAAATCTTTAAAACATCCTGTCTCTGCAAAGTGGAGCATCAAATAGAACATTAATCCTGAGACTGCAGCTGACATTTATGGATGTATAAACTGGACATTTTTTCAGCTTGTCAAAAACATAAATACCTACTAATTGAGGAGTGGAAAGTGCATTGTCTGGTGCTTTGTTTAAAAGAAATAGCCTTCTGAATAGTACTGCCTCTATTAAAGCCCCCCTTTTTATCAGTTTTACCCCATTTCATTTTATGATATCACACACCTCCCGAAAGGATCAAATTGCTCTCCAGAGTAGAGTTTCCACCAAGACAATTAGGTAGTTTGCAAGTTTTGAAGTTAGAACAACAGGGCCTTATAATATATTGGAGTTAAAACACTGACTGTCTTGCTCAGAATCTGCCAATGGCTCTGAATTGCTTGTTGTGATAAAGCAACTACTCACCCTAGCATTTAGAGACCTCTGCCATCTCTCCCCACTTTACTGAAGCAGTCTCATGCTGGTCCCCAATTAGGTCTTTTAACTCAGCTAGGCTGATTTGAGGGTTGATGGAAAGAACACCCATATAGTCATAAATAGTCATAAAACCTACTCTTGAATCTCATCTTTATTGTGTATGAACACAGGTAAGTTATGTGACTTTTGGGGCTCCAGTTTCCTCATCTGTAAAATTAGGGGATTGAAATAGTTTAAGGGCTCTTAAGATTGAGTCTACAGGTCCCCAAGGAGTCAGTGGATAGATTTTAGGGTGTCCATGAAATTGGATAGGAAAGAAATTGCATCTTATTTCAATATAATTGATTTTATTTGGAAATCCTAATCTCTTATTTTATGCATTTAAAAACATTATTCTGAGAAGGGACCCATCCGCTTTCCCAGACTACCAAAGGGATCCATGACATACAAAAAAGTTAAGAACCTTTAAAATAGATGGTCTCTAAAATCTCATTCATTTATAAAATTCTCTATTTTCTTGATTTTATTGTAGTGCGGGAGCAACTAAGTGGTACAATGGAGAGAGCGCTGGCCTTGGTGTCAGGAGGACCTGAATTCAAATCTGGTCTCAGACACGAACTATGTGGCCCTGGGCAAGTCTCTTAACCCTGTGTGCCTCAGTCTCTCATCTGTAAAATGAGTTGGAGAAGGAAATGACAAACTACTCCAGTATCTTTGTCAAGAAAACTCCAAATATGGTCACAGAGAATTGGACACAACTGAAACAACTCAACAACAGAAACTGTAATGAAGATAATGAAAGAAACCCTATGATTTACACCTCTCTCAGCTAGATTTCATGGGGATGTATGATGCTGTGCTTCTTAGGTAAAGAGCATGAGCAATATCAGGAGCTTCTGGTTGATCTGAATAATCTTGTGGCTTGGGTTGGAGATGATTGGTGAATGAGGCTGCAGATTGTGCTGAGGACAATTGGGGAATGATCCAGGAAGGATTAGTAGGTTATAAGAACTCAGGAAAAAAATCCCATTTCTTCACTTGGGATCCTTCCAGTTTTGTAAGGTAGCTTTTCCTTAGACTTTCAGAGAAACAAAGAAAGGATTTCTTTTCCCTTCCACCTCTACTCCTTAGCCCAGGTGTGGAGAACCTTCGGCCTTCGGGACACATGTGACCCCCTAGGTCAGCAGTTCTCAACCTGTGGGTCGCGACCCCTTTGGGGGTCAAATGACCCTTTCACAGGAGTCACAGGGGTCACCTAAGACCATGTGAAAACACATATTTCCGATGGTCTCAGGAACCGAGACACTGCTCCTCTATTTGTCTCCAGGCAGGTCCACCCACATGCAGATACAGCCACATACGAGTATTAAAGGGGTCACAGCATTAGGAAGGTTGAGAATCACTGCCCTAGGTCCTCAAGTGTGGCCCTTTGACTGAATTCGAACTTCACAAAACAAATCCCCTTCATAAAAGGACTTGTTCTGTAAAACTTGGACTCAGTCAAGGGCTGCACCCAAGGACCTAGAGCCACATGTGGCCTTGGGGTTGCAGGTTCCCCACCCCTGCTTGAGCCCAATAGCTACGGTGGGCAGAACCATATCTACATGGCATATGTTTGCCTAGATAAGTCTGATGCTGGAGGAACTCAAGTAATTTTTTTCCTGATTTAAGTTTATGCCTTTGAGCATGGGTGAACAAATATCAATTCTAAGAGAGGGCTATTTCTAATCTTGGCAGCAGCTTTGTGGGTTTCAGAGATCAGGAATTCCCACAACTCCATGCTGTGGACCAATGGGGAGTGATTTCTGTAACAGAGTAAGAGAGCATCATAACCAGGAGAATTCTGCCCCTGAGGGGCTAAAAACAAAGCCATGTCTGAACGGCTAGGAGAGCTGGAGTTGTGAGTTGCTTATTCAGTGCAGATCTAAGTCGAAAGTGAAATATTTGTGCTAAAATCCTACAAAAATTATCTTTTCCTCCCAGGAGATTATAATAATGGATTTTTGTTTCACGTCTTAAATATTTTTCCTTGCGAGTCTCTTGTACTTTAAGTATTTCTTTTGTGGAGGAGGAAGCAAATGTCTTATAGATGATATCTACTTTGTACATTGAGTACCTCTCTCAAAGGGCCGTTGTTAATCTAATAATAGAAGTTTTATTGAAGAGATTCCTCCTATTCTCCCCAGAACTCTCAAGTGGGGGTAATGAGTCAGAGGGAGTAGAAAAAGTCCAATTTCCCTCTCTTTTGGTTCAGACTCCTCTGGGACTGTACCTGATCACAAAAGTTCAGAGACGGAAGCCCCTTTCATGAAAAAGGGCTTCTCCGAGGTCATGGATGACAATATGAAATCAGAAGAAGCTAATTTCAGGAGGAAGATAATGAATTTGGCTTTAGACCTACTGATTTTGAGGTTTTAGTCCTCTCTTTCCAGTTGGTAGGAGACATTCAGTTGAAAATATTTGACAGGAATGAGGGAAAAGATGATAAGTTTTGGTCACTTTCTGTTGGGAATAGATTCTGAATGATGAGGGAAGCTTGCTTAAAAGGAAAGCGACTGAATGAGTTCATAGGCTCATAGATTAGAGATGTCAGAGGACATTTTGAGGCTAAGCCCTTCATTTTACGGTATTGCCCAGAGTCACAGAGTTTTGTAAGTGTCTGATTGTAAGTATCTAGGATTGAACCTAAATCATCTAGACTTTCAATCCAGTGCCCTATCATGTTGCCTCTAATTTATTATATTTTAGCTCCTTAAAAGATTTAAAGTTTCATATTTGTACCCTTTATATAGACTCCATATATGACTTGCACATAGTAGGTGTAAAGTATGTTGAATTTTGTAAATTATTCACTGAATTGAATTGCTGAATAATAATGATAATAGCTAGTATTTCTATAGTGCCTAAAAGCTAGCAAAGCACTTTATAAGTGTTATCATATTTTATCCTTACAACCATCCTAGAAGGCAGGTGCTATTATCCCCATTTTACAGATAAGGAAACCAAGATAGCAGAAGTTAAGCACCTTGACTAGAGTCATACATACATTTTTTGAGGCTAGATTTGAATTCAGGTCTTCTTAACTCCATGTCCCATGCCCCAACTCCTTTGACACTTGGTTGCCTAACAACAGTGAATAACACTGAAAATTGAAGTAATTATAGACACAGGACACCACCGTGTCAGAATTCCAAAAGATCTTAATAGACTGGAAGAATTAACTAAAGATAAAAAAAAGACTAAATTTAATCATTGAGATGTCCAGTCCTGCACTTGTATTTAAAAATAAAATCAACTTTAGTTAAAAGAATGTAGGAGACATGGCTAGAAAGGAATTCAGATGAAAATTTAAAGATATTTTTTATGGGAGGGAATGGAAAAAGTTTGCAAATTAAGTATAAGTGAACAATGTCAACAAAAAAGTCAGCAAAAAAGAAAATACTCTTGCATCTGTTCCAATGAGTTTATCCTTGGAAATTGCCTTTATTTCTATATCTCAGTTACTCTTGTAATTTACAGTCATAGACAGTTGTCTGGGACAAGAGACTTGTTCAGCCCATATCAGAGATAGGGCTCAAGCCCAAGTCTTCCTGACTTCCTTACTGACTGTGCTTCTGACTCTCTGAATTTGACCATAACTCAGCTGCCTTCTCACTCTGGAATGTCCCACCACCAGGCTGACTGCTGCTGTCATTGGTGAGCTCTTTCTGGGACCTCATTTTGGGGACAGGCCCAAGCCTTGTCATGCTTCATTCCCCTTCCATCTGTGCTTTTGGCTCTTCGGACTTTGCTACCATGCACCAAGCTGAGTAACTACCCTACGCAACCTTCTTAAAGTGTTGTCTTCTCCCTTTAGAGCATAACTCCCTGAAAGAGTAGGGCTGTTTTTTCTTTTTACTTGTGTTTATGTCTACAATGCCTGGCACATTGAAAGCGCTTAAATGCTTTAAGCCTGCCTACCTAACCCCCAAAACAAAACTCCATCCATCATCCAGGCTACCTTTGGTGTGCTCATAAGGACATTTGTGTTTGCATCCACAGTGTTTTAGCACAGTGTTTGGAACATAGTAGGTACTTAAATGCTTGATGACTGACTGACTGATTTTAGGGTTCAGAATGAAGAAGGCAATTGTCCCATAACTCTCTGCACTGGACAGCCTCCATCTAGTTCTGATACCACATTTTAAGAAGGACATGGAAAAGATGGAGAGCCCATAGAGAAGAAGCCCATAAGAAACCAATGACATATGAGAAGTGGGGGAGAAGAGACTTGGAATCACAGAAGCATAGAATGTCAACATTAGAATAAACTGCAATCAAATTTGTTTACAAAACCGTGTCATCTTTTTCTATGTCTTAACACATGCCAAACACAAACTACTAGTCAATATGAAGATGTTCACATCATTCTATTTTTCCTGCATCTTCAGTGAAACCCAGATGTTTCCACTGTTCTGCTTTGCCTAGGGCAAACACTTGGTAAACAATGGATTTGTTTCTGAATGTAACTACAACACCAGGTTACGGTTAATCTTGTTTTGCCCTCCACTTACTGGTATTTTATTTTTTCCTTATTACATGTAAAGATAGTTTTCAACATTCACTTTTATAAGATTTTGAATTCCAATTTTTTCTCCCTCCCTACCCATGCCCCTCCCCAAGATGGGAAGCAATCTGATATAGGTTATACCTATATAATCATATTAAAAATATTTCCACATCAGTCAGATTGTGAAAAAAGAATCTGAACAAAAGGGAAAACCACAAGAAAGAAAAAACAAACAAAAAATAGAGAGCAAATAGTATTCTTCAATCTACATTCAGACTCCACAGTTCTTTCTCTGGATGTGGATAAAATTTTCCATCATGAATCTTTTGGAACTGTCTTAGATAATTTTATTTTTGGCTGAGAAGAGCTAAATCCATCAAAGGTAATCACCATACAATGTTTCTGTTACTGCGTACAATGTTTTCCCGGTCCTGCGCACTTCACTTAGCATCAGTTCATTTAAGTCTTTCCTGGTTTTTCTGAAAATTGTTGATCTTTTTCAAGGGTTAACTCTAACCCATATTTGGTTTATGTTTTGGAATCTCTGCCATTGCTACCTGCTCTAATTCTGCAGGTGACTATCTCTGGTCTTCCTAGGCCATAAGTATCTAGAGATCTAGGTTTTACCACGCAACTCCAGCATGAGTTGAGTCCTACATCATCTTTAAATACAAAGTTAAATTTTGACAACATGGCTCCTAAGCAAACCTACATCTATCTAACAGATAACACTGCAAGTGAGATGATATAAAAATAGGCAAAAACATACTTCCCAGAAGACACAGCTAATATTTTCCTACATTGTCTGTGTTGGTCACTTTAATGTAGTCCCAGAGTCATCAGCATCCCATGTTTAGAGGAATGACAAAAGAAATGTGTCCTCTTATCAGACCTTTTGAGCATTTCCCCTTTCAATGCATGAATCTAATTGATCCCTCCTATTAGACTTACAGGACAATACATTTCTCAAACCAAATCAAGTGTGTGGAAAGACAATCTCCATGTATGCAAAACAAATATGAAATAAAAATAACAGTATGGCTGATGAGTGAAAAGAAAATGGAATGGACCTTAGAGATCTTAGCTACACTAAACCCAATTTCTTCCCCCCCTTCTTTCCTCTCTCACCCCTGACTTATAGTAACACTAGGGAAAATAAGGAAACTGACTCTTGAATCTTCAAACTGCACTAGAATCTAAATAATTTACAGTAATGTGAGTCTTTGACCTTCCCAGAAACCATTTCGCTTCTATTGTGTTAATGAGTGACACTCCATGGGGTGAACTCTCCTCTCTAGTTTGGGCTGAGTCATCAAAGAAATGACTTTTCTCATGGTCTTTAGAGCTTATGGAAGCTTGCAAAGAACAGTGATAGTGTCAGTCAGTAATTCCTAAGCTGTTACTAGTCATTCCACCAAATTTTCAACTGCTGAAGGATGTATTAAGAAAATAGGGAGCAAAAGAGAAACACTTGTATATTTTTAAAACCTATGAAATTAAAACTTGGCAAGCATGCCATTAAGATTCATCGGGGCAATTTTATTGCTCCATTAATTCTTACCATGGGTGGGTGAGCTTACTGTTGCAATCCCCAAGTTGACTTGCCCTGGTGGGCCTTAATGATATAATAATGTTCTTTGAAATTTAAGAGAGACAAACTTGAGACTTCTCCAGATGTTTCCTGCTTTCATTCTCTAGTTTTTCCTTATAAAATGCAAAGTAAATAAAATGGAGTTGGCTTTAATTCTGTGGTTGGGGCACTTTACTCACACAATTTAACTGTAAATTAAATCAAGCCACATTACTGAACCATTAGGAACCAAGCTGCCAGAGACGTTCTCCAAATT
The DNA here is from genome assembly GCA_028627135.1 of Pseudochirops cupreus. Taxonomy (NCBI): domain Eukaryota; kingdom Metazoa; phylum Chordata; class Mammalia; order Diprotodontia; family Pseudocheiridae; genus Pseudochirops; species Pseudochirops cupreus. The sequence continues at coordinate 481,826,025 of CM053580.1, forward strand.
GCACTTTGTTTCTTCCCATGTCTTTTACCACCAATATCAAGTCTCAAATAATATGTCTCATGAATAGCATGGCAATATGGTCCCAGCTAGACTCCCGGATCTCCTGTATGCAGTACTAATCCCCTTTTCACCGTCACCTACTCCAAGTAGGCACTAATGTCTACCCAAAGAGAAAGGTAGATTATAATAATTTGTCCTTTCAAGTGAAATAGGGATTTAAATATGGAAATGGTCGGAGGGAAAAAAATTCTTGATTCCTTTCTCAAAATTTGTGTGAATAAAATACATAAAGGTAGGGGAAAGTTTGAGTAACTACTGTGTCAGATCATGTATCAAAAACTTAAACATTCTATTTCTTTGATATTTTCTGCTTATTCTAATAATAAATGAATATGCATGTATATATGTATGTGTATTATAAAAATATCTCATTAAAATGCCCGTTGAAATTAAATTAAAAACACTTCTATCTACACCACAGTCTGCCTTCTCACCACCTTTTTACGGTCTCCTTTGCACAACCCTGAGAACTGATACAGTTTGGTGTCTAACTTGTGCATGATATAGAATTATTGCAAGCAGTAATAATATCTGAACGTGTACCAAATATTGCTGTTTGATTTTCACATAAAAATATGCAATGTGACTCACTAAAATAAGAAAACATTTTCTGTAGGTTCAATCAATATGTCTCATGTGAACATGTATTTACTGTTATTGAATCATTTCAGTCATGTCTAACTCTGTGACTCCATTTTGGGTTTTCTTGGCAAAAATATTGGAATGTTTTGCCATTTCCTTCTCCAGCTCATTTTACAGATAAGGAAATTGAGGCAAATGGGTTTCAGTGACTTGCCCAGGGCCACATAGCTAGAAAGTATCTGAGGCTGGATTTGAACTGAGGTCTTCCTGATTCCGGGTCTTTCTCTGTATCCACTGGGCCACCTAGCTGCCCAAATATGTATTACCACTTTTCAAATTTATGTCGATGTGATTTATAAAATAAAATTCACTTAAGAAGAATTACTGAATGTAAGGGTCACAAAATAGTGCCAGATTGCAAATGGTAATGTTGAGACACAGGGATGTGTTTGAGGCCGGGGAATTAGTTGGGTCACATGGAGGTCAGAGCATATTGTGCAGTCCCTGGTCAGGGGATGTTGCGTTGCCCAGAACTTTCTTGCCTTTGATGCCTGAGGTTCCCGATTGATGTCTCCACACCTTGGGCTCTTCATGCCATTGTAATTACAATTTACCTCCCCTCTCTTAATCTCACTCAGCTGGGCTGTGTCACGTGTGGGGTGTGGATCTGGGGTAGATAAAAGGATCCAAGACTTGGAGGGGCAGGGGCCTTAGAGTCCTGCAGTAAGGCTTCCCGGGTGAAACTTTAATAAACCCTCTTAAAAACATCTATCCTCCGGCATTACTTTCATTAAGGAGAAAACACCAGTGTTGTCTCCATTGGAAGGGTAAGTACCTTCTGCCCCTTAGGGCAGGGCTGCAGAACACTGACAAACCTTAGGGCAGGGCTTCTGAACCCTGACAACTGAATGCGCAGCAGGCTTTTAAAATCATGTACTTTTTCTAGCAATGTGTGTAAATTATACAACTACTATCTTATGGGAATTCAAGAGATTTTTAAAAAAAATGTTAAAAATGGGTTCTTATATTTGGGATATTGAGATTGGCAACCACTTACCTCTTATGGAGAGAATAACTTTTGGAATATTCTAGAACATCCACCATACCCAGAAATGACATGAAATCCTAGAGATGAAGAATGAATTGGCTATTATAGAAAACCATGAAAACCTGCATCTGCATCACACGATTTGATCACACACACACACACACACACACACACACACACACACACGCAGATCTAATCCTGCATTGCTCTAATAGAAGAAAACAGGAATGTCATGGCAAGACAACACAAATGTACTTCTTGGCATGAACCCCAAAGAAGAGGCATATCGCAATTTCTTCTATTAGCCTTTTATTTTGATATAATTTGAGATTTTGTCCAAGTCCAATTGATACCTTTTTATATTTTTTTTTCTTTCTGTGCCACCTTTAGTAATGCATTCTGCGAGTTAATTATTTGCTCTTATTGTACTAAATTAGTCTTGCTTAGATTTCAAAGTATGCATGTCTTCTTATTCAACTACTTGGACATTTGATGACCAACTTTATGTCTGTCTTATCCATACCACTCATTTCTCAATTAATCATGTGTCCCCTCCCCCGCCAATGGTCATTCTAGGCTGAAGAATCTCAATCATTTTAGTTTAGCTTTGTTACCCTTATTTTAATCCTAACTCTCACTGCCTCCTTCCCCACTCCTCTCCCTCTCTTCCCTTTCCATCCAGCTCCTTTTAGGTGTTTTTCTCTGGAACTTTTCCATTTTATGACCTAAGTATCTAAGATTATTTGGAATGATTCCAGTTTTAGAAGAGTGACATCTAATCACACCAGTTTGCTTTTATTTGGTGTAAAACTCCAGGTGTCCAGTCAACTCAACTAAGCAAATTTTGACATTTCACTTCTAGCACATCATCTGCATATAAAATATGAGACATTTTTCCATCAAGAGTAAGACTCTATACAATGATCCAGGAGACTGGAAAGAACTGCTTGCAAATTACGTGCTTAGCTCTCCTCACTTTCCAGAGTTACTGGTGCCAAATAATTTTTTTTTTTTGCCAAGAAAAGGCAGTAATTATGGCAAAACTATCTTTTGTCATTGGAATCTAAGTCACTTTCTCCCCAAAATAGTTAAATAGGAGTGTGTGTGCAAGTGTGTATATGTATGTGTCCATGTGTGTTTCTGTCTATCTCCCTCTCTCTGTTTCTGTCTCTCTCTCATAATCTGAGGTCACCTGCTGCTAATCAGTGGTTGCAGTTGGAAACAAGGACAGGATGAGTTCATCCAATACTGTCCTGCCTTGCATACTGAGTGTTTCTCCTCCTTCTCCAGGCTCTTCTTTCCTTCTTTATTCTCATTTTTCCCAATCCCCTTTCCTGTCCCCCTTCTCATTATCTTTCTTTTTTTTCTTTTTAGCCTTTCTATTGATTATCTTTCTATATATCCTCTTCATTCCTGACTTTGGCCATTCTCTCTTTTCCCATCTACCTTCATGCCTCGTCTTTCCCTCTCTTTAATTTTCTCCTGTCTTGTTTCTCCTTTGTCTTCTTATTCCTTCCCTCACCTCTATTCTACTTATTGATATTTATTCCTACTTGTCTCTGATTTCCAAGGAAAAAGGCAGAAGACTTCATAAATTGTAAAATGTCCAATTCTAACATCTTAGTAGGAAAGATGTTTAAGATCCCCTTTTGGGGAAGCTGTGTCACAAAATTGGCTTATTTTGTACTTCAGTGTCCAAGATCTCTTAAAAAATATTTAGTCTTTCTCAATATCTCAGTCTAATGGCAATATGTGTTGAGGATGTTTCTCAGACATAGTCAAGTCTCCATTTCTGTAATAGTATTGTTTCTGACATACTGTCTGATCATGTTAAAGACATGCTTTGAAAGTCCAGGTATGACACAGTTAAGTGTGCTTGTGATTGAGTAAATCAGTAGACATGAAGGAATCTGGATGCATATATATATATAACCTGCCCCCCACCCCTAACTCCTTTTTCATGTGCACTACTTTAAACCTTGTTTACTTCCTCCTGAACTTTGCAGCTGAATTTTGGAATCTCAGGGTAAGACTACTTTTGTTCCCATTAAATTTAATCTTGTTAGCATCAACTCGCAGTTCTAGCATAATGGTATAAGCCTGTATTGGTTTTCTCTTTCAGCTTTTTGTCATCAATATATTTGATTAGTATGCCATTTATGCCTTCATCCAAATCATTGACAAAAATTCGGAATAGATTCAAGGATAGAATCCTATTGTATTTCAGTTCTAGTAATAATAGATCACCTATTATAGCTCTCCTACAAATCACTCTTCTTATAGCAATCCTGTGAGGTGGGCAGTACAGGTTGTATTATGCCAATTTTACATATGAGCAAGCCAAAACTCAGAGAAGTTAAATGATTATTGAGATATTTAAAGAAGAAAAGTGACTATTAGGGCTGGAATAATTAATTAGGCTGGGCTACATTTGCATCTTTAGATTGGTTAAGTTGTCAAGAGATGGAGAATAAACATAGGTGAACATCCAAGGCATTGGAAGAACTGGCATTACATGTTGAAGGACAGAATGATGTGGTGGAAAGATTGCTGGGTTTGAAATCAGTTGACCTGGATTTGAATCCTGCCTCTGCTACCCATTACCTGTGTGACCTTGGTCAAAACACTTAACTGTGTTCCAGTTTTCTCATTGTAAACTGAGGGAGTTGAACTAGATGCCCTCTAAATTATCTTATAGCTCTGTACATATGATCCCATGATTTGCCCAAAGTCACACAG
>CM053580.1:481830953-481846848 GCA_028627135.1 Pseudochirops cupreus
TATCCCAAACAGATTATAGAAGTGGGAGGAAGACTTATATGTACAAAAATATTTATTGCAGCTCTCTTTGTGGTGGCAAAATACTGGAAATTAAGGGGATGCCCATCAATTGGGGAATGGCTGAATAAGTTGTGGTATGTGAATGTAATGGAATACTATTTTACTATAAGAAATGGGGAAGAGATGGACTTCATATTCACCTGGAGAGGCTTATACAAACTGATGCTAAGTGAGAAGAGCAGAACCAGGAGAAATTTGTACACAATCACAGACACATCATATGTGTGAAGACCAACCTTGATAAATTGGACTCTTCTCAGCAACGCACAGTTGCAAGACAACTCTACAAGTCTCAGGATGGAAGGAGATGTCTACATTCATAGAAGTATCTAGAAAGAACAGAGTTTAAATGGAGACTGAAGCAAACTACACACTATTGTTCTTTTCCATGTTTGGCTTTGTTTCTTTTTTCCCATCATTCACTCCATTGATTACAACCCTTCCATACAACCAGACTAATGTCCAATGTGAAAGTATTTGCAGATCCTATACGTGATTACATGCTGCCATGGCTGGGGATGGGGGGGAAGAGCTAGGGGAAAAAATTTGAAATTCAAGGGATTCTGGAACTGAATCTTGTAAACTAAAAATAAATAAACAAATCAATTTAAAAAAAGAAAGTTTGGTCAACAGAGGAAAATTAGAGAATACAAGATGCTTGTCCTTGTATCTTTGAATGGTAATTGGGGAATCGAGCAAAATAAATCTTCACATCATTCATGTGCAAAACTATTTCATTCTTTGTTTAAAATTCATCATTTTTCTGTCAAGTGGTGAATAGCGTGGTTCATCATTGGTCCTCTGAAATCATCGTTTATCTCATTGACCAGTTTTTCAAAGGTATTTGTTTTAAAAATATTGTTGTTGCTATACAAATTGTTCATTTGGTTTTACTCACTGAACTCTGCATCAATTCATACATGTTTTACTTGGTTACACATGTTTGTTAAATGGTTTGGGTCAGTTATTCTTTTTTTTACTCAACTGGAAGAGGTAAAGACAGAAATTACATCTTTATTAATTGGGGAAAGGGTAAAATCAAATAAAAATTACTTTATCAAAAAGGAAGAAGGATAATTAGACTTATTCTCTGTGACGTCAGAAGACAGAACTAGGAAAATAGAAACTGAAGAGGGTCAGAGTTAGATTTAGGTTTGATATAAACAAAAAGTTCCTGATGATTGGCATACCGAAAGAGGAACAGGTTGCCTTGGAAAGTAGTAAGGTTCCAATTTCCAAGTAAAGAATAAATGACTATGGTCAGATATGCCTTAAAAGGATTTCTATGCAATCTTAGGTTAGACTGGATGACCCCCAAGATCTCAACCAATTCCAATATTATGTGACAAATGATATTCAGGTCATGTATTCTTTTAAGAACAGAACAGCTAACAAATTCTTGACTTGACTTGCTAAGAGAGGAAATGGTATTCTATACCTGATGCTGAACAAAAAGCTTGAGAAAGTGGAAATGAGGGGAAACCTGGGCCACTATGCACTACTTAATGAAGCAAAAACAAATGCCATACAGAGAATTTCCCTAAATCTCTTAAAACAATTGAGATTTTTCCATGATGGGCAACTCAGTGTTTCCCATGGAGTAGGGAGGAAGAATTGTCTGTCTTAATTCTCTCATGACCATTTCAGAATATAGAAACCATACAGGTTTCTTCTTTAAATAACAAGAAAAGAAATAAAGTATTTTATAATTATGATTATTTCCTCAACATTTAGGACAAGGGCAGATAGGAAAGTCAAACCTTGCTTTCTACAACATTAAGAACGATCTGAAAGGTTTTTTTGTAAACCAAGATGACACATTAGAGGCAATCCAGCTAAACTCTCTCAATCTCCCATTCCAAACAATTTTAAAATAATATCTCAAATCAAATTTTGGAGAGGGAGAACCAACAAAAGGTCAGGGTGAAACATTTTTCTGGCCTAAGAAAGTTTAGGAGGTTGGCAGTAAAAGTTTGTGACAATAGAGTGGGGACCTCTCTAGAGTCCACACACTTTATGGCAGCAATAATAATTGCAGCAGCAGCTGCAGCTCCAGGAGCTCTCAGCCTAGGTATAATAAGAGGTCAGAAAGAGATTACAGGGGACCCTTTGCTAGTGCTGGTTACATCTGGCACTAGTTGGCAACACTATTGCCTATATGCAGTTCTGAATTGCAGTTCCAGGGTTGAGAGCAGCTCTGAGGGCCAGTCACAAGGTAGCAAGGGCTCTGGTCCCAGTTCTAATGCAAAGAGGGAAATTAATAATTGTGGTTGCAGGGGACAGGTGTCCTTCCTGGGTAAATCTCAGAGTGCAGAGCAGAACAATGACCACACCTCTCCCAGGAACACACCACCTTAGAAACACCAAAAAACTTATAGAACCCCAGAACTATCTCTGAAAACAGCCCAATAAAAAATCTGAAGCTTGGGAGAGTGCCTCACCACTACAAGGAGAGTTGAGTCCAACTTTAACATAACGTTAAAAGTCAAGAAATAGGTTGGAAAGATGAGAAAACTTCATCATCAACAACAAAAGAATTTTTGCCATAAAAAGCTACTATGGTGGAAGGGAAGAATAAAGCATCAACTTAGAAGAGCACAACAATGTAAAAGCAGCTACAAACAAAGCCTCAAAGAAAAATTCAAGAATTAAAGAAATTAGAATGGTAGAGGGAAAATTGGGAAAATAAGTGAAAGTTAAACAAGAAAATTATGAAAATTAATATGACTTGGTGATTCTCAACAATACAATGATTCAGGATAATCCCAAAGGACACATGATGAAAAAAAAATGCTCTCCACGTCCTGAGAAAGAACCGATTTTGTCTGAATATATACGATACCCTTCTATTGTTCACTTTTGCAATTCCCTAAAAATTAGAATTGGGTAAGTGGAAACTAATTACTCCATGAGACATCAAGAGACAATAAAATGAAATGAAAAAATAGAAGAAAATGAAATATCTCATTGGAAAAACAACTGACCTGGAAAATAGATCAAAGAAGGATAATTTAAGAATCATTGGACTACCTAAAAGCTATGATACGAAAATAGCCTAGACATCATGTTTCAACAATTATCAAGGAAAACTGCCCTGATATCTTACATCCACAGGGTAAAATATAAATTAAAAGAATTTACCAATCACCTCCTGACAGAGATCCCAAAATGAAAACTCCCAGGAACGTCATAGCCAAATTCCAGACCAGGTCAAAGAGAAAATATTCAAGTAGCCAGAAAGAAACAATTAAAATATTATTGAACCACAGTGAGGATCACACAAGATTTAGCAGCTTCTAAGTTAAAGGACAAGTAACCATAAAAGAGTAATCATAAGGGTGTTAATGAAGATTAACTATTTATATTCCTATATAGAAAGATTATACATGTAAACCCCAAAAACTTTACCATTATTAGGGCAGTTAAAAGGAGTATAACATAGGCAAATGGTATGGATGTAAATTTATTATTGGAATGATTTACCAAAAAAAAAAAAAGTAAGAAAGATAGATATACTTGGAGAAAGAGGAAGGGAGAGATAGATTGGTGGAAATTATTTCCCATGAAAGAGGCACACAAGGATTCCCCTTTCCTGAATCAGGAGCTATCCCTTGTATAAAGAATATTTATATATATTTTTTAAAACCTATGTCAAAACTAGTCAACATATCAGCCACGTTTGACAGTTTTCACACCCATCCATTGTCCTTAGTCAGAAAGAGAAGATGTGTTTTCTCAACCCTTTTCGGAGGCCAAGCTCAATACTTATAATTATATAACTCTCAATTTCCATTTGCATTGTTGTAATAACTGTTCATTTAGATTTTTTGTGTTTTTACTTCACTGCATCAATTCAAGTCTTCCTATGCTCTTCTGAACTTTTCATATTCATTATTTTGTTTTTTATTGAACAGTGACTCTCTATTACATTCACGTACCACAATCTGTTTAGCCAGTCCATTGGCTTTTGAGTGGTTTAAAGTTTTAGCTCGCTCAAAATTATTGTGTTCCATTTTTTAGCCATTTAACAATTGTGAGTGAATATCAATATAAAAGATCCTGGCTTCTGCAGAAACAACCTATATGAGCTCATTAAAAGCTCTGCATAAACTCCAAAATGCAATTAAGTCACATCTCCTACTACTCTGTTCTAGGTTCAGTGCATTCATTATCCATGGTACACATATTGTCCAAAATACACATATTGATGGATTAGTGTAATGAATTTACTGTCTACTTGCATGCTATAATCTGGAAAATACATATATATATTTTTTTTCATTCAGCATTTTTTTCCTCCCAGTGTGGATCATTAGTCCTATCTCTTACACATTACTGGAGATTTCACTAAGTAGACTTTGCAGTCTTCTGAGGCACAATATCAGCAAAAAGGAGCTTTGGAGAGCCTCACCCTAAAAAGGAAATCTTTTCATTTGGATCTCACAACGGATATGTTCCATGATTCTGGCAAGCTTTTATTATGAAAATAAATTATATTTGAACTATGTGATTAATATTCAATAAAACAAGAACTAGTTGTATTGACCATATGTTATTTCTATTAAATTCCAAACCATTGCTTTCTTTATCTCTATTCTTTGTATATTCTGCTATAGAATAAGAGAATATAAGACCTGAAAAGGAAGCTAGAGATCATGTAGACCAATACTCCTTTTATAGAAAGGGAAATTGAGACCCATATGAGTTATAAGTGACTTCTCAGTTGTCACCCATATTGATAGAGCTATAGAATAGGAGCGGGACTAGAACCCAGGCCTGTTGGCATTCACTCCAGTCTAGAAAGATGTAATATATTTTGCTCTGTGTGGATGTGGAATATTTGATTCACATCATGATTTATTTTCAATTTTTTATAAATAAAGTATACATGAGAAACAATGTAAAGGGGGAAGGGAAGGAACATTCCAAACAAGCAAGACCCTCAAAGACTCATATTTTGCCCCTTCTTTACAAATCTTTTCACAGAGTAACCATGGCAGCTCCTAATATTTGTGTAACCATTTTTACAGCTGTCTTGGTTTCATTTTTTCAGTGTGCAAGTCATATTCCCAATCTTCTTTAATAATTTTACAATCTTTACTGTTTGGCACTACTAAGCATCTGGAAAAGAAAAGAGTCCAAGGAGAAAAGATGTTCTTTATTTAATCTTCAAAGCAATTTTGGTCTTAACCAGGATTGAAAAGCTGTGGGTAGACTTTTTTTTTCATTTACAACATCGTCCTTCCCTTGTTGCAGACAGTGTTCTCTTGTCCTTCTTTGGGTAAAACACTAATCTTGCCCTGCAACAAGATGCAGCTGTTGTATTCATTCATAATGTTTTTGATACTGATAGGAAGCAGTCAAGACATCTCAAGTATTTAGATTTGTTTAAGAGTGAGTTAACAGTTCAGTTCACTCAGAAGGGACACTGATGAAGGAATTGCAAAGGAATGTGTTTGTGACCAAGTTGGATGTTTAAAAAAAAATAGATGATTGAGAGTAATAAAGTTGGTTAAAAAGAAATCTGAATAGTGAGGCCAGCCAAAATAAGTACATTTCATTGAGAATCTATGAGTTCTTAATTGGATTAGCAGCTCTTTACCTCAGGCACTGCCAGATTAGTAACTAAAAAATGCATTAACAATTATTAAAAAACATACAATTTCTCCCCTCAAAAGCTATAATTCACAGGACATCAACAACTGTTAACAGGCTGTGAATTACTCCTCAGATCTTTCAGGGAAAATATATGAATTATTAAAAATTGTTAATTAACCCATGGAAGTGGGCAGCATTCTGGGACAGACAAGGTATCTCTAGAGGACATTTAAACACTTAGGGCAGTGGTTCTCCACCTTCCTAATGCTGTGACCCTTTAATACAGTTCCATGACACCCAACCATAAAATTATTTTCGTTGCTACTTCATAACTGTAATTTTGCTACTGTTATGAACTGTAATGTAAATATCTGATAGGCAGGATGTGTTTTCATTGTTACAAATTGAACATAACCCATAGGTTGAGAACCGCTGACTTAGGGGGAGATGAGGCCCCCTTTTCGGAGGGAAACATAGGAGATATTATGAAAAAACAGCAAAATACCTAGAAGAAAATGAGTCCATCATGTAGTAAGCATTTATTAAGGGTCTGCTTTGTGCCAGCACCATGCTAAGCACTAGTACACGTACAAAGAATGCAGAACAAGTGATAAATGCAAACAGAAACAAAATAGTCAAGTACGAGGTAGTTGGATAAGGAAGGAACTAGCAGGTGTTGGCGGTGGGGATGGGGGAGGCGGCACCTGAATTTTGTTTATCTTAGAGGAGAAGGGGCAAACCATGAGGCCTACATTCTGGAAGCCAGGATAAAACACCATAGCTCAGAGTCAATTTAGTGCTAACATCTACAGAGGAAAGAATTAAAGTCTGACTTCTACCCCTTATTAGCCCCATGGCCTTGACCCAAATCTCTTCACCTCTCTAAGTCAGTTCCTTCATCTTTAAAACGAGAGGGTGCACAGCAAATGAGCTCCAAGGTCCCTTCCAGTTCTAACAGTCTATGAATCTTTGAGGAGACCCAGGAGAATATAATGTTGCACCATTGGGACTATATTGTTAAAAGCCCACCCACATTTTAGAAAAAATGTAAAGAAAGGGATTCTGGATAGGAGTTGAACCCTGTGTGAATTTAACCTCTAAATCAGCCAAGATTCATTATATCTCCTTCTCCTGGTGTGTTTTCAATAATAATGTGGCAGATTAAAACTGTCAGAGATTTGTGTACTGAAATTGTAAGCCAAACTTTTAAAAATCATGACAGTTCTCATCTTATAATAAATACAACATTATGTTTTTACAAATGTGATGGATTCATAGCTACTAACCTACTGGGAATATCTTCCAAAAGTATTTTAAGCATTAATGCTAATTGTGTAACTTTTGATAAGTGTGATTTTTGAGCTGACAGCACTCAATTTTTTAATCATAATAATGACAGTAAAATAAAAATGGAGAAACTAATGAATTCTTACATCATTATTTAGCATGTCATAAACAAAATGTATTCCTACTTACTGTCAGGTTGCAAGACTATAACCATTTCATTTAAGGACTGATATATCATTCTGCTAGTCAAAGACATGTTTGAAAAGTGGACCATTATAACATTTTAAAATATGACCAAAAATCTACATCTTAATCTTTAAAAACCGTTTTCTAAATCACCAGAGAGTTAGGTAAATATTTTAGATAGAAGTTTGACTGATGTAATGGAATTTTCAGAAATTCCAACCATTTTTGATACCCCCAATAGGATTTTTACAGTAGTCTCCCATTGATGTCACAAAAAAACAGATGTTTTAGAGGAAATCATTTTTTTTTAGCTTTTTGGAGGACAGTTGGGGTTAAGTGACTTGCCCAAGGTCATATGGCTAGTAAGTGTTAAGTGTCTGAGGCCGCATTTGAACTCTGGTCTTCCTGACTCCAGGGCCAGTGCTCTATTCACTGAGCCACCTAGCTGCCCCTGAGTAAATAAATTTAAATTACTTTGAGTACTGCCAGTCAAAAATTAATGAGAAAACATTTTAATTGTGTCTATATAGATACTAATAATAAACAAAAAAATCAGTAAGCAAAATATTTACATGTAAATCTGTCTGCCCATTATCTTCCATATCCAAGTCAAGGGGAGAATAAAGGCCAAGAGAATGTGTTGCCTTAATCCTGTCCTCAGAAGATAGAGCCTGTTGTTTTCTAATCCCAAGATCACATAAGATCTAAGGCCACTGAGATCCAGCATAGGCGCAGTAGAGCTAGACCAAGGGTTCTTAGCCTGAGGTCATAAATATATTTATGGCACAAATACAAACACACACAAGTTCACAGACATACATATGTAATATGATATATGTAATAATAACATAATTTGTAAGCCTTTCAACATGTGTAGTTACATATGTGTATTACATGTTTAGGCATATACATATCATTATGTATGCATATGTATTGTACACATACTTATCGTGTTCCAGTCCTGAGTCGAGTGGAGGAAAAGACCATGAGAAAGTTCTCTTGATCGTCGCTTTGGAAGATGGACCCATTTGTGTTTTGTTTTATCTGTATAAACACATTATTTTGAGAAGTGGTCCATAGGTTTCACTAGACTACCAGAGGAACCCATGACACAAGATAGATTAAGTATCCCTGATCTATATTGATTCTGCCATCATGAGGCCACATTCAAAGTCCCTTAGACTTTGGAACATACAATGCTAGGTTCTGAAGGAGTGTTGGCAACTGGACTTATGACTGATATAGTGTACTCCATTAGGAAACTGCATCCTCAGACACAAATTGGCATCTGCTCTGCAACTTAAGATTCTTAGGACATTGCCTAAGACATTGAAAGATGAAGTGAATTGCTAAGGGTGGCACAACCCATATGTGTCAGAAATAGGACTTGGACCTAGTTTCCTTCCTGATTCTGAAGTTAACTCTCTGTTCAACCCATTTAAGCTGGATGTCTCTCTTAAGAGAGAGAGAAAAAAAGGAGCAATAAAGGCACTAGTTTATTGCCCTCATTAATCTAAATTAGACTTTCTTCTTCTTCTCCTTCAAAAATCTCACAGAATCTCATCTCCAGCACCAAGTTCCCCCCCAACAATTCCAGCTATGCTGTGGCCCCAATTGTCTATTTTTAAGCAAATGCCATAAACTACAGATTGAGAATATAAACACAGAAAATATTGAGCACCATCTGTGAGGCTCAAAATGTACTGCCAATTTATGGTATGAGGGTCACTGCTTTTCCCTTGACCTACAGTTTTTCTTCAGATTCCTCTGTTTATCACAGTCTTTTCTGATCACTTTCAGACCATATTCTCCTCCCACATAGTAGCAATATTCTATTTTATACTCCTAAAATCTATTTTATATCCTCTAGAAGTTGGCTCACTGCTTCTTATAAAAAAATCAGACATTTACTACTATCTTTGAAGGTACTGGAGGACATTTGGTTGAAGATGTTGGCTATCAAAATCACATGAGGGCTTTTATAATCCTTTAGACTTTTAATTTACGATGGCCAAAAAGAAATGTCTGTTCTAGTTTCTCCAGCAATGATTCAGTGGCAGTCTAGGCAAATTTATAGACCTGTCTGATTGAGGGTAAGGTACATGAAAACAGGAGACACACACACTATGGAACAGTTGGAGCTGGAGACTCAAATGAAGCGTGAGGAATGACAAATAGCTATTTAATGATTCATTGGTTGGGGTAGAATAATTTGCAAGAGGTAACTTTAGTATGGCAATTGTGAATAGCAATAATAACAGCACTCATAACTTAGAGCTCCATGTTTCCGCATCTGCAATGATTTACAAACAACAAAAAGGGTTTTTTAGATAATCATTATTTAGTCCTTGTTACATTCTGCTATTTTAAAGTTGTTTTATTTTATTTCACATATCAACGTAAAATAAAATGTTATTCTCTGAATACCTAAGTTTGCTTTTGACTGCCACAATTTCAGAATGGACTTCCATAGTTGGCGCAGAGGCAAACTTTGATTATAATTGGAGGTGTCAGCTACTGAGAGATCAAAAGTCTCATTCAACTAAAAGGTGGGCTTGTGGGAAAATCTGGACCTGCCAACTGGCAATTCTCTCTCTCAAAAGAGGTAATACAGAACATTTTTAATCTGGATTATCTCCTGAAGGAAGTCCTAATTTTAAAATATTCCCTTTTTTATTTAACTGCTAAATTTAAAGCACATACTTTTTTAGGTGGAATGTGTTCTTCTGGAAAACTTACAAAAGTCAATCTTCTACCATGTTTAGGATTTTTTTTTCTATTTTCCATCCAGAAAAATCACACTTAATTTTTTTTTTTTTGCAACTCAGACAAAGTTTGTCTGTTTCAGCTAATGCCTTGAATCTGAAGAGTCACATGTATCTCTATAAAATAGTTTAGAAGAGCCACAGTTCAAGTGAGAGTTTTATTACTTTGACCATAAAAGATATCACTGACTCCAATTCAATAGGCTTTCATTAAATACTACTGCACTGTGGATAAAAATAAGAATTGACATTGATATAGCACTTTAATATTTATACAGCATTTTACATACAATATCTCACCTGACCTCGCAAAACCCAAGGAGGCAAGTTTTGTTATAATTTTTCTCATTTTACAGATGAAAAAAACTGAGTTTCATATCAATTAAGTGAATTGCTTGTCCAAGGTTGCAATTAATAGGTATCTGATGTGGAATTTGAACACAGACCTTCCTGAGTCCAAGTCTAACATTTTGTCCTGTGTCTTACTAGTGTCTAAGATTCAAACATATTCTGTTCTCAACATTCTACTGGGGGAAGGCAACATGTGAACAAATCAGTAAATACGAAGGAATATGAAAATAGTTGAGATGGGAGGGGGCGTAGTAAGTCAGAAATAGAGAGACAGAGACAGAGAGACACAGAAGAGAGAGACAGAAGCAGAGACAGAGAGAAAGCAGAGGCCTCCTTAAAAGTAAGAATCAAGGGGGCAGCTAGTGGTGTAGTGGACAGAGTACCAGCCCTGGAGTCAGGAGGATATGAGTTCAAATCTTGTCTCAGATACTTGACACCTACTAGCTATGTGATCTTTGGTAAGTCACTTAACCCCGATTGCCTTGCCTTCCCCTCTCTAAAATAGAAAGTAAGAGTCAAACTTGATGATCCTATTGATGCTACCAGTAAAATCCACTTGTAAACAAATAATCATAGACACCGCTGGTATAGACAGCCCCTCATATCCCAAAGAACACTCATAGTGACCAGCCAATTTTTCTTCAAGGTTCTAGGTCAACGTCTTTAGCCTGATCATACCTTTAGAAAGAACTAGATAACTTGAACCATGTATTGTTCATAATCCTAACTTTACAGATCAAATCCATTGTTGATCAATTAATCAATCCATTAACTAGCATTTATTGAATACCTACTATATGTCAGATATTATGTAAAGCTCTAGGGATACAAAAAGAGGTGGAGAAAAAACAGGATGTGCTCACAGAGAGCTCATTGTCTATTAAGGAAAAAAACATGCAGATAATCACATATGAATGAGATGAATTTCAAGATGAATTGAAACTAATCAACAGAGGGAAGGTACTAACATCAAGGGGATCTGAGAAAAGGTTCTTAAAGAAAGAAAGATTTTAGTTGGTACTTGAAGAAAGCCAGGTAAGCAAGGAGGTGCACATGAGAGAGGATCCTAGACATGGGAGATAACTAATGAAAACATATAGAATTTGGAGAAGGAATTTCTTGTGCTAGGGACATTAAGGTCAGTGTCACTGGATCATAGAATATTAAGAGGAGAAAGGAGCAAGGTGCAAGAAGCCTGGAAGAAATTACAGACAGGGAAAAGTTATGAATTAAAAGTCAGAATTTTATATTTTATCCTGAAGATGGTAAACAGGTGCTGGAATTTATCAAATAACAGAAGGGTGGGGATGATATGGTCAGACTTGAACTTTAGAAAGATCACTCTAACAGCTAAGGATGGATAGGAGTGAGAAGAGACCTGAGGACTGAAAGAGAATGAATACTTGGGGATCACACTTAGGTTTTAATCCCAGGTTATGGGGAGAATGGTTGTATCCTTGATAATATAACCAAGTTAGAAAGAGGGGAAGATTTGAGGAGAAAGCTACTGAGTTGAATTTTGGACATCAAAACCCTTTACCCATTCTCCATTCTATCCAAGCTGGTTTCACTGTTGTTCTATGTACCTGGCATTCCATCTCTAGCTTTTGCACAGTTTGCCCTCCTCCCCTATTATGCATGGAGTATTCTGTCTTCTCATTTCCACCTTTTGTAATCCCTAACTCCCTTCAAGGCTCAGTTCAAGAGTCAAATCCTACTTGAAGCTTTTCTTGATTCCCCTATAGTGTCAACACAATATTCACAGTGCCAATGGAGATCGTAAATATGCCGGCATAGTTCTCAATCACATAATATAACAGACTCTCCTAGAGAAGACAGATGCAAAACATTTATTAAGACACCAGAAAACCAAATCCCAACACCAGGGAACCCAATCCATCATCAACATAGAAGTTACACCATAATGCAGCAGAGAGCCACACCATCCTTTAGTCTTTGCGTAAACCAACACTCACAAGTCTAGCTATCTTCTTGTCTGCCATCTTCTCTCTCCCAAGTCTAACTACTCTGACTTCCAGCTTTCTGTGGGCTCTGTTCCACACTTCAGTAAACTCCTCCTACCACAGACTTCATGTGATTACATTCAGCCTATTAGGGGACAGGAAATATCTTTAAAGTAGAGAAGGTCTTTAAATTTTCTTAGGCTTATTAAGGGGCAGGGAAGATGTTCAAATTCCCATTACCTTTACATCTCCCTAAGTTGGATTAAAATTGTGCATATTTTGCATTTTCTTGATAATATCCCATATTGTTCTTACACAGTAGAAGTTCCTTGAGGGCAGGTACTGCTAGTGGGTTGGGATTGATTTTGCTTTTGTCTTCTACACTCATTCCTGGGAAGAGTGAACAGACACTTAACAAATGCTTATCAAACTGAATTCAATAAGACATACCCTAAGGGACTATGGAAATACTCTGAGATGGATAAATAAAGAAGATAATAATCATGTGTAGTTAAATAGTGTTCTTATGGCTCTTATTTCTTAAGACATGGCTTAAATTAGATATTTATAGCCATATCTATTATTATGAGGAATCGATACTACCCCCAGGGCATATGCTGAACTTCATATGAAAACACAGACAATTTCTAAATAAATTGGGATGATCTTAATAAAGTCCCCTGTTACATTCCAAACTATGTTTTAGCAATACAAAAACAATTCTTTCTAGATGAGTGATTGGAAAGCGTGATGAAGATTTGTCAAAATCACAAAAGAACAATTCAAGCTGGCACTTGTACTGTTTTTCTTAGGGAATCCTGGATTTAAGAAATCCTTGTTGAGCCAGACCAAATGAAGAGGAGAAGAGTTCTTGATGATTAAAGTGAAGTCACTTGCATCACTCTCCATGAAACCTTCACCAAAGCTTCCTTATCCCAGGGCCCAGCAAAAAATCTGGATATTGCAGAGAGAGAGGAAGGGAGAAACAGAGAGAGAGAGAGAGAGAAAGAGAGAGACAGAGAGAGAGAGAGAAAAGAGAGAGAGAGAAAGAGAGAAAAGAGAGCGAGAAAGAGAGAAAAGAGAGAGAGAGAGAGAGAGAGAGAAAGAGAGAAAGAGAGAGACAGAGAGAGAGAATTTTAGGAGCTCCATGGTTTGCATGTTGGAGACATACAGTCTGCAGATTCTTTTCCAAGGCCATAAACTCCTACCTAGTATTTTATGCTACACTAAGTCCATGTCCCAACCAGGATAGTTTCCAGAAGAGGACATCAATCAAACCTGAAGCCTCGCAATTCCCTGTCTTGAGCTCTTACTCTCAATCACTCCACTCTCTCCTGTATGCAAGTTACAGAATCAAGAACTTTAGAACTGGAAGGTCTCAACAGTCATTTAGTTGAGTTCGTCTCAAGCTTGTGCTTATATAGGTTGTAGCTTTTGAGAATTACCATATTAGAATTTAAAACATCTTAATGTTATAAAAAGTTTTGACTTTGTGTACCCCACTAAAGACAAGGTCTCAGGGATC
The DNA here is from genome assembly GCA_028627135.1 of Pseudochirops cupreus. Lineage (NCBI taxonomy): Eukaryota > Metazoa > Chordata > Mammalia > Diprotodontia > Pseudocheiridae > Pseudochirops > Pseudochirops cupreus. The sequence continues at coordinate 481,844,690 of CM053580.1, forward strand.
CCTAGGGACCCCTGGACCACACTTTGAGAATTGCTAAATAGTCTATATCCCAAAAGGAATCTCATTTATAACCTAACTTAAAAGTGATCATCTTGTTTGAAGACCTCAAATGAGAGAGAACTACTTCCGATTTTTTTAATTGTGAAGGGGTTTTGTTTTTGTTTCCTTAACGAGAAGCATCAATTTGCTTCTTTGTAGCTTTTACCCATCGCCCCTGGTTCTGCCTCCCTGGATCAAACAAAACAAGTGTGATACCTGTTGCACCTTCAAATGTCCTTCAAATACTCAAAAACATTTAATACATTTCTCCTGAGTAATCTCTTCTCTAGATTTAATATTCCTGCTACTTTCAACCTATGTTCATTATGAAATCAAGGCCTTTTACTGCCTTTATTCTTCTGAATGTTTCCCATTTTATCAATATCTTTCAAAAAACCATTGGGGAAAAAACTAAACAAGATGCTCTAGATATGGTGTGAGTAGGTTTTGAGGTAGGTAGGTGATGCAGTGAATTAAGTGCAATGTTGGAGTCAGGAAAACCCATATTTATCCTGCCCCCAAGGCTAATGAACCACATAACACTAGGCAAATCACTAACCCTTTCACAGATTGAATTTCCTATTCTGCAAAATGAAGGAATTGAATTCAGCGACCTCAAATGTCCCTTATAGCTCTAAACCTATTTTCCTATGACTATTATTAGACTATTACCTTCTTATTCCTAGGAACTGTGCCTCTCTTAATGCAGTTCAAGATTGCCTAGATGTTTTGACTCACATTGCTGACTCATAATAGTTATCAGTCAACAATAAACCCCAGAATCTTTTCAGGTAATATTCTATCTAGGTGCCTTCTCAGGTCTCTACTTGTAAGGCTGATTTTTTTAATCCAAATTTTAAAATGAATATTTATCCTAGTCTTTCAAAAATTTAGAGACTTAATTTGTTTCTCTTCTTATTCAGCTTAAGAGTTGAATTTGTTATCAGGATGGCTAGGTGGCATAGTGAATAGCGCACTGGTCCTGGAGTCAGAAGAACATGAGTTCAAATCTGGACTTAGAGACTTAACACTTACAAATCATGTGACCTTAGGCAAATCACTTAACCCCAATTGCCCTGCCTTCCTCCCTCCAAAAAGCAAAAAAAAAAAAAGTTGAATTTGTTACTATCCCAATAGTTCCTTAATTTCATTTTTTTTGCTTATTTTTGTTCTTTAAGAGGTGTTTCAAATAACCTTTAAAATAATTTACATATGCATATATATAAGCAAAAAAACCTACTACAACAAATACGGATAGTCAAGCAAAACGAATTTGCACATTTTCCATGTATGCTCCCCCCCCAAACCCTGCAAAAAAAGTCTCATTCTGAACTATGAGTCCTTTAACTCTCTATCTGGAGGTATGTAACATGTTTCATCATTAATCCTCTGGAACTGTGATTGGTCATTACATTGCTCAGAATGCCCAATTTTTTTCAAAATTTGTTTGTTAATATTATATTGCTCTCACTGTAAAAATTGTTCTTCTGTTCATTTCACTCTACATAAGGTCACACAAGTTTACTGAGTTTCTCTGAAACTACCTCCTTTAGTCTTTCTAATAGCACAATGATAATCCATCACATTTGTGTACCATAATTTGGTCAGTCACTTCCCAGTTTGTGGGCATCACTGTGGATCCCCATCCTTTATTACCTCAAAGAAAATTATAAATATTTTTGTGTCTCCTTAACTTGTTTTACTTAAGACTAATCCCTCCCTTATAATACCCTCTAAAAAATTTCCCCTTCTTTCTTTCATTTCCCTGTTGAGTGAGACGTAGTTTATATCCAACAGTATATGTGTGTATTCTTCCCTTCTTTGAATAATTATGATGAAAGTAAGATTCAAATTCAGCCACTCTCCCCACCACCCCTAAATTTGTTTGCATAGATATCTACTTATGCATTCTGATTGTGTGAAGTTTTCTCTAAATTTCTTTTCATCCTCCCATCAATGTATTTCTGTTCTTTACTCTTTTCATTCTTCTCTTAAGATCAACAAAACATTAAAATTAAAAAAAAATTACCATGCCTTCTAATTAAATTATTTCTATGGCAATTGATATATTCAGGAGGGATGTGTATTATCTCCTCATATTGGAATATAAATTAATCTCC
>CM053580.1:481847348-481920781 GCA_028627135.1 Pseudochirops cupreus
GCAGTAGTAGCAGTAGTAGTGGCAGTATTACTAGTAGCAGTAGTAGCGGCAGTATTACTAGTAGCAGTAGCAGTAGCAGTAGTAATAGCAGTATTACTAGTAGCAGTAGTAGTAGCAGTATTACTACTACTAATAGTAGTAGCAGTAGTAGCAGTAGTAGCAGTAGTAGCGGCAGTATTACTAGTAGCAGTAGTAGTGGCAGTATTACTAGTAGCAGTAGTAGCGGCAGCATTACTAGTAGCAGTAGTAGCGGCAGTATTACTGGTAGCAGTAGCAGTGGCAGTATTACTAGTAGCAGTAGCAGTGGCAGTATTACTAGTAGTAATAGCAGCAGCAGTAGCAGTAGTAGTAGTAGTAGCAGTAGTAGTAGTAGAAGTAGTAGTAGCAGCAGTATTATTATTATTATTATTAGTAGTAGTAGTAGTAGCAGTAGTAGTAGTAGCAGAGTAGTAGATGTCTGCACAGGAATATCAGGCACTGTTGCTTTCTTTTTCTTTTTTACCTTTTGTAGTCTTAGTCCTTAGTGTACTGTATAGTACGTAGTATTTTTTTAAAAAATGAATTCAAATCCAATTCAATTTAATACTTATTGATGATTTATTATTTATAATGCCTACTACATGCCAAGCACTATGCTAAGTGGTGAGGATACAAATAGGAAAGATAGTCCCTGTCCTCAAGGAGCTTAAAGGTAAGGCAGTTCACAAAGGAAGCTGGAAAGAAGGGGGTACAAAGGTGTACCCACTGCAAAGGGCATGATGTTCTGTGGAGCTGAAACCAAACAGAGGCACTGATAGAAAATGGAGAGCCTTTTATAAAAGAAGGCTTTGGGAGGCATTTGTTGCTCTTTGCTCCAGCCTTCCAACCAGAAGAGAGACGCAACTGAAGAAGCTGAGTAGGTGCTGAGTCTTAAAAGCTATTAATCTGCACATGGATGAGATTTCAGGTGATTAGTTTATCTGGGAGGAGGCAGGATGTTCTGTGCATTGAAAATGAATAGATACTTCCTAATTGATAGATTAAATGACTAATGATATATTAGGCTCACCAATGATCATCCAACTTGAAGAGTAGCCAGAAAGCAACAGAAACACCTGCACTTCTGGGACTTGATGGAAAGAGCTAGTGAAGTCAGTTGCTGAAATTCATATAACATATGTAAAGATGATGCATTCTGCTACCATTTTCATTGTATAGGTGACTAGTCCTCAGGAGGATTGAAAGTTATTGTATTATAAAATTTTAGAGCAAGAAAAGGGACTTTAAGAGATTAATTGGTTCATTACCTTCATTTACTGATGAAGAAACTGAGGTTCCAAAAGGGATATGATTTCCTTAAGGACATATTCACTGTTGGTAGCAGAGACAGGATTTTCTTTCTTGTGTTCTACACCAATTACAGCATGCTTCCTATCTTGCTTATTTCCCCTATTTCCTCAAAACATCCTCCATCAAAATCTCAGCTTTCCTTTTCCTGCTTTTTTTTTTCCATGCCCCTATATTTTACTTATCCATTATCTACTCTAGTAGTAGTAGTAGTAGTAGTAGTAGTAGTAGTAGCAGTAGCAGCAGCAGCAGCAGCAGCAGCAGCGGCAGTAGTAATGCCAATGAACGTTTTGAGATTTGCAAAGTGCTTTATAAATATTACTTCATTAACTCTTAAGATACCAAGTATCATAGCGAAGGAGTCAGAAGACAAAAAAGTTCTATCCCATAATAAGGGCTTTAAAAAATTTGATTTTTCTTCCTTTCATCAAAATAATTTAAAAATTAAAAAGAAGAATAGCCAGAATTTATGCAGTGCTTTAAGGTTTACAAAATGCTTAACAAATATTGTCTCATTTTATCCTCACAACAACCCTGGGAGGCAGGTGCTATTATGATTCACATTGTACTGAGGAAGAAACTCAGGCATATGACAATTAAGTGACTTGCCCAGGGTCACGGAGCTGTTATGTTTTTGAGAGCTGGATTTGAGCTCAGGTTTTCCTGACTCCAAACGCAGCCCTCTAGCTCCTGCTCTATCTAGTTTTATCTTAGGATATGGCAATAACGTTGGCTGACATTTATATGAAGTTTGTAAGGTAAGTGCTTAAAAACATATGTTATCTCCTTTGAGCCTCAAAAGGACCTTGTGAGCCAGGTACAATGAATATTACCAGTGTGATATTATCATCATTTTACAGATGATAATGAGACTAAGAAAGAATAAATGATTTGCCTATAGTCCTGTAATCTTTTTGTTTATTTTTAGTTTACAGCATTCATTTCCACAAGATTTTGAGTTGCAAATTTTCTCCCCATCTTTCCTGTACCCACCACCCTGAAACAGCCATCCCCCTGTATACCCCCTCCCCCAATCTGCTCTCTCCTGTATCCTCCCCTTTCCCCCCCTCCAGCTTTCCAGTAGGCCAAGATGGATCTCCATACCCCAGTGCCCGTGCATCTTATTTCCCAGTGATTTGCCTATAGTCACAGAACTATTAAATGCTAGAGGCCAAGGTCAAACTAATGTCTTCCTGACTACAAGTCCTGCATTCTTACCTCTACATGAAGCTGATTTTAGCAAATAAATAAACTTCACTGTTGCGCGCGCATACACACACACACACACACACACACACACACACACACACACACCCACCCCTGCTTTACTCTCAGTTATTCCCCAAGTGTCTCTTTTGGGCTTCCTGGACTTGACCTTGTAGGCCTTTTTCAAATAAATACCCCTTAACTTTTAGTACTTGGTGACATTTTGCAGCTGTTGATGCTTGCTTTTATATGGTCTGTTTAAATACCTATTGCTCTTAACACTTTGTAATTTGATTTAGAAGCTGTAATTTAGGTACAATTAAGGAGGCAAAATTCATTCCCCTTCCCCCAACCATTTGGATAGAGCTGTTACCCCAGCCCCTGGGGTGGAGAGATCATTCCAGCTCCCTCTCCCTGCTAAATTCAATGTTGTGCCCCATAATCTACCATTTTGTGTTATTATGGAATATTCTAGGGTACTTTTCCCTGTTATACAAGGGAAAGAGTGCTAGTTTGAAACTCAGTTTGCATATAAGTTCTTCCATTTAATTTCCATGTTACCTTGAACCACTCTGCCTCGGTTTCCTCTCCTGAAAAAAGAGGAGATTGCATGAGAAGACCTCTAGGATTGTTTCCCAGTTCTAAATCTATAATTCTGTAATTTTAAGAATAAAGCTATAGAACACAAAGCCAATTAGATTAAACCTCATTTTCAGAATTACTTAGCGTAATGGGGGACAATCCTCACATGGCAGAGGCAGTGGAACCTACTTTCAGAAAGGCATAATGATATGTCAAGGAAGTACCCAGCTCCCAAAGCTGGATGATATGCAGACATTTCAAAACGAGTTTTGATGGCTAACCATATGGTGAAGAGGAACTTTTTTGATTGGTTGGGGAGTGGGACCCAGGATTTGTTCAAAAGGCATAACCAGTAGAGTCTCTTGACTGGCTATTTCTGTCCATGCTGGGGTTGAAGAAAGAGGACGAGTTGCAGAGTACTTATGGGTAAGAAAGTCCGAATTCTGCTGTGTTCCGGCTACATTGGAAACACTGTGTTCATTTCTAGGTGCTAATTCAATGACTCTGAAAAGTCTGTGAAAGCCAGAGGAGGGTGATCAGGATGCTTCAGTCAATAAATCCATAAACATTTATTATGTGCCAGGTACTGCACTAACTCTGGGAAATACAAAAAGACAGTGCCTACCTTCAAGGAGCTTACAATCGAATGGATGCTTCAATGAAGGGCTTGCAAATAATGCCATGCTATGACAAATAAAGGCATATTTCAAGAGCTGAGAGGGATTAGATTTGTTCTTCTTGGTGCCAGTGGGAAGAACTAAGAGAAATGGGTGGAAAGGAGGTAGAGATAGACTGAGGCTTACTAAAATGAAAGAAAAAATAGCTAGCTTTTACATAGCATTTGATATTTGTGCTTTACAGATATCATTACATTTGATCCCTGAAACAACCCTTGCGAGTAGGTGACATTATCTCCATTTTAAAGATGAGGAAACTGAGGCAGACAGAGGTTAAGTGACTGTCCTAGGGTCACAGTTAGTGTCTGAGATTGGAGTTGAATTCAAGTTTTCCCAGTTCCAGATCTAACACTATCCACTGAACCACCTACCTGCCTTGATCTATGCATTCCTAAAGAGAAATGGGCAGTGGTAAGAAGCAGTGAGTTTCCCCTTACTTAAAGACTTAGTAAAAAGCTCACATGGCCACTTGTTGAGTAAGATGGAGAGGGGATTTCTACCTATGTGCAGGATGCGTTGACCAGGACTTCTTAACCTTTTTCTATTTGAGACCCCTTCAGCACTTCTTAAATTATGGTTTGTTTGCAACCCCATGTGGGGTCAAGACCCACAGTTTAAGAAATAGACAAATTCTTAGGCCCTTCCAGGTCTGAGAGGAAATCATCTGGGGATGTCAGACTTTGCATTCTCTCCTTTGGGGCTCCCAGCCCTTTTCTGTTTCCTCATGCCACAAACAAAAGGATATTAAGAAATGTAAAGTAATAGGGCCCAGGAGAAATAGGATTAGATCACTTAGATGTAGTTTATAACAGAATAAAAGAAATAGCTGGGGCAGCTAGGTGGTGCCATGAATAAAGCACCAGCCCAGAAGTCAGGAGGACCTGAGTTCAAATCCAGCCTCAGATACTTGACGCACTTACTAGCTGTATGACCTTGGGCAAGTCACTTAACCCCAATTAATTACCTTGCCTTCTGCCCTCCAAAAGAAAGAAGTAGCTGACATTCACATTCAGCAAGGGAAGAGGATGAAGACCATGGATTCTTTGTCTTTTCCCTTAGCACTCCAGCCACTTGGGTGGGAACCTGTGATAAAAATAGTCTAATACTCCACCACCTGGGCTATTCTTCTTTGGGGTTAGAGGAAGCCCCACCATCTCCCTCATCTGTGGTGGTTCTCTTCCTTTCTTTTCTTTCCAGAGATTAAAAACAACCCCCAAAACACTGCAGTGGAAAATGCTCCTCTTCCCTTCTGACCTTCCATTAGTTTCTCTTTCAGAACTGGAAAATCTATAATTCTCAGGATCTTCAGCAATGAAGGCATACTTGCAAGCTTTGCCAGAAGACGGATACATAGAAAAAAGGAGAGGAATGAGTAAGGCGAAGGAGAGTGACAGAAAGAAAGGTAAGAAGAGAGAGAATGGGAGAGTGATAGGCAGGCCAAAGCCAATGGGAAAAAGGAATAGAAACAAGAGAATGGCTAGTGCCCAAATGACTAAAGTATTGGTATGCTGCACCTCCTCTTTTTGTTCTTTTGAGGGATTATCTCAAGACTTTGCTAGATCTGTGATATCACTGTAATGGGCATTTAGCCCATGAGGGCAGAATACAACCCTGCCACCATATTGCCTTGGGGAATTTTTGTCTATGTCTTTTTGTAAATCTTCTCTAGAGGCTCCATCTTATTCACTAAGAGGCCTTCCTCTCAGGATTTCTTACCAATCAGTTCAACTTAATAAACACTATTTAAACATTAACTAAGCTGATAATAGAGAGACAAAAAGGAATCAATCCTTGCCCTCCAGGAAACTAAAGTTGATATTCTACCCTATCAAAGGTACCACAAGAGACAGTGCTGAACCTACCAGTGGGAAGACCTAAGTTCCAATCTAGTCTCAAATACTTAGTAGTTGTGTGACCCTAGGGAGTCATTTGACATCTGCCTTAGTTTCTTCATCTGTAACAATGGAGAGAATAATAGTGCCTACCTCTTTGGGTTGTAAGGATTAAAATAGATAATGTTTGGAAAGCACTTTATAAACCTTAAAACACATATAAATGTTAGCCATGAATGCTATGATGATGATGTCATCCAGCCACACACTCTCACTGGAGACCTGTCTACTATATATGACTTTCAGAAACTGTGCCCTCACTCCTCCCTGACAGAAATTCTCATCAGGAAGAAAGTTTGGATGGGTGGGTCCTTAATGCCCCTTTTTCCAATCACATCTAGCCCACTCCTAGACATTATCAAACTTACAAGTCCAATATCCCTAGTAAACATCTCCCTATCTCACAAGCACAAAACAGGTCCAGCCTTCAATAGGTGGTGCAGTAAATAGAACCCTGGTCCTGGAATCAGAAAGACACACTGGTCCTGGAGTCAGAAAGGTCAGAGTTCACATTTGAACTCAGATGCTTACTAGCTGTGTGACCTTGGGAAAGTCACTTATCCCCTGACTAAAACTGGAGGAGTAAATGACAAACCACTCTAGTATCTTTGCCAAGAAAACCCCACGGACAGTTGATCCACAGGGTCACAAAGAGTTGGACATGACTGAACAGCAAGGGTAAGTCTGACCTGAAATATTTCTTTAATAAATTCCTGTAGATGAAGAAACTTCCTTTTTGTTATTGTTTTTTAAAAATTTATTTATTTATTTACTTTTAGTTTACAAGATTCAGTTCCACAATCCCTTGAATCTCAAATTTTCTCCCCTCTCTCTTCCTCCCCCCCCATGGTGGCTTGCAATCATTGTCATTTTTTTTGTCATTGTCATACTGAATGTTTGTTATAAAAGTAAAAGATAGAAGATAGTTGTATAATTAATCCCAAAATGGTTTTTGAAAATCTTTCTAACACAAAAAGGTGTTAATTTATGTATGCACTTCTTCTTTATATTGTCACAAACAAATATGTCCGGCATAGTACATCATTCGTACCCACTTCCTACCCATGCCACCTAACTTTTGCCCCTTAAAACTGGGCCCTATTGGAAACTGGCAGCATTTTTTTGTTTTCTAATATTCCCCTCTCTTCCTGTGAAGTATACTAAGTCTTCTGCAATAGGAAGACACCTGCGTTCTCTAAGTTGTCTGAAATTTGCGTATTAGTATAAATAAAGATGCAACACTTTCACCAACATTGGCCACATTTATTAAGTTCATATTCCAATTCTACGTGGGTAGAGTCTCAAATACTGAGATCACATTCTGTGTGTACGGAAATGAGAAACTGGGTGGCAGTTTATCAAGGACCATTTCTAAGCATATGTGTAAAGCCACAAGGACAAACATAATTATCAAATGATTGACTGACAAAGAAGGGTTAATTTTTTTTTCTTTTTTAGCCAAACTGATGCCATCAAACTAAAACCTTGCACAAAAGCGGAGGCCCAAGTGCCTGACCTTTGTGTCTGCCATTCTCCACGCCAACCAAACTTCAATGCCCAATTGCATAACAAAGTTGACTTTTTAAAGGAGTTGAACCTTTGGGAGTGAAAAGTTCTTGGTTTTCCAAAGTCTGTGTATAATTGGATTTTCATTTTCCATGGGCTGCTCAAACAGAGCAAAGCCCTGTGCATAATTGAGGCCAATTACACATTCCCATCCAGATTTGTCACCACACAGGCAGCTAGTCCACAGGCCAAGGATTTTGATGAGATCCAAACATTCACATTTGCAGAGTGTGAATAGTTTATAGAATATTGTGCTTTATCCATAAGGCCTTTGAGGGAGATGAGTGGTGTTTTTTTTCTTTCTTTTTGCTTTCTTAGTTATCCTGTCATATGCCCCTTTGGTGTAATTTATTAGGGGTCTGTGAAAATATTCACTCCTCAATTCTATATGACTATTGAGCCAAATTAAAAACTCATTTTATTTATTCTTCCACTAGGTTTTGCTTTGACACCTGTTGGATAAAAGCCAAGAAATGTCAAAGCTTTTCCCTAAATGTTCTCCCTCCCCATCTTTCTTTCAGAGACATTAGATACTTGTTCAGTAGCCAGCTCCCCCTTTCAGAACAGATCTCAGGGAAGGCTAGCAGCAGGGAACCCTGCCCCCCCCCCCAAATAAAATCCCTCTTTCTTACTTGGAAGAGTTTTGCTACCTACCATGATATAGTTCAGTGATCTCTCACCAATTCATGGAAATGGCTAGAAAAGCATTCCTAGAAAAGGCTATTATGAAAAGAGAGAAATGTGTTGTGGGTACGACTAAAAAATGCTTGGATTTCTTTCTCAAGAGTACCCAGGAGCTATACCTTTCCCTGAAATTTTGCTATTTTTTTTTTGTGGAGATGGAAATAAGAATCCATCTCCATTTTCTTGTCTCATGCTTCACTTCATTTCAGACAAGCCATTTGGATCTTCTGTTTTGACTTGCCTGGAGGCAGGCAGGCTTTATCCAGACAAGTAAATGCTGAGATGTATCCAGCCATCTCACTAAGGAGTTGCCATGGCTAGAGACAGAATTTCAAGACCAGCTCAAACTTAAGAATGCTGTAGGATCTATTGCCTATCAAGTTATTCATCCAGCACATGAAGCTCACTTAGTCAATCAGGAAGCTTTTATGGAGGGTCAACAAAGTGACAGGCATTTGAAAAATGTATCTTGCCTTCAGTAACTAGTGTGTCCCTGAAAATGTTCTATATGAATTAAATTACTTCAAAACTACTTTAAGTGCTAAAGAAGGGCTTGGTATTTAGAGTAACCTTATAGTGAATTTAAACAAAAACTAGCAATAATCTCCCAATTGCCAAACCCAATGACCTTTTTTCAGTACTAATTCATCTTGACTTGTCTTCAGCATCTGACACTGCTGACCATTCCTGCCTTCTGAATTCTCCCTTCTTGGTTCTTCACTAGGTTCTCTTGTTTCTCTTCCTCCATGTTTTACTGCTCCCTCTCCCTCTTCAATTGACAGATAATTATGCTCTGCCTCATACCTATAGCTGAAACTCTGAACCCTCTTCTCTTCTTTCTCAACTTTTTGGTGATGCAATCAACCTCCATGGGTTGAAATCTAATACCAAGATATCAAGAGACTGATGCTGCACACAGGGATCACAGGCATGACATGGTGGCTGTTTCTTTCAGGGGCCCTTGGCACTAAACCAAGACACATCATCCAAGTGAGGCTCAGTTCCAAGGAAAGAGGGGTCCTGGTCATTAATGAAGGAGATTAGGGTATCACTATATTCTGCTCAAGAAATCTCCAATCCAGCCCTCCAAAGGCCAATTATTTAAATGTTCCATATTGCCTCATGTTCAGGTCTCCCTAAGAGAAGAATGAAGAGGTATTCATTGGGCAATATGAATCAAATATGGAACAGGTTTTTATCTCTTACACACAAAAGAAATGTTAAAAGACACAACTCACAAAGTCTCTTAACAACAACAAAAGACAAAACAAGATTAGTAACATAATTGATAACTACAAAACTTTTGGAAAATTGATACCTCATCAGAACATACTTTTTTGGTTTTACTATTAATACGGTTACTTAAATTTAAGTCTTTCTAATATTGAACAAACCCTGTGTTCATTAGGATCAGGATCCAAATTGATCATGGCATATAATTGTTGTGACATGCTGTTTTAGGCTTTACTAATATTTCATTTAATTTTTTGAATAAACATTTATTAGGGATATTGGTCTAGGGTTTTCTTTCTCTATTTTGACTTTTCCTAGGTTACGTATCAAGACCAGATCTGTATCATAGAAGAGGTTCTCTAGGATGGCTTCTTTTGCTATTTCTAAAAACAGTTAATGTAAAATTGTAATTGTTTTTTAAACGTTTGATAAAATCCATCTAGTTCTGGATATTTTTCTTTTAGTTCCTTTATGATTTGTTAAATTTCTTTCTTTGAAATTAAGTTGTTTAAATCCCCTATTTCTTGTTTCATTAATTTATCATCTATTTTAATAAATATTTGTTTTAGATCATGAGTTTTGTTAGCATGTAGTAGAAGAAAATAACTTTATTTCTTCTGTATGTATTGTGAATTCAACCTTTTTCATTTTTGATAAAAGTAATTTATTTTACAAGGCCTAGTTAAATTTATTATTTCAATGTTTTTCTTTGTTTCTAATTTCATTAATCTCTTCTTTGATTTTCAAGATTTCTCTTTTGAAGGTTGCTTTAATTTGCTGGTTTCTTTACTTTTTAGCTATATTCCCAATTCATTAATTCATCCTTTCTTATGTTTTCTTAATGAAAGTGTTTAGAGATATATTTACCCCCAATACCTGTTTTGTCTACATCTCAAAAATGTTGGTATGTTGCATCATTGTTGTTATTATCTTTAATGAACTTACCCATCATTTCTATGATTTATTCTTTGACCCACCAGTTCTTTAGGAATAATCTTCCACTGATTTTTAATACTTTTTTCAATAGTTCTTAATTTGATATACTTTTTTATTACATTGCAATAAGAAAAGGATGTGCATAATATTTCTGCTTTTCTGCATTTGTCTGTGAGGTTTCTTCTGCTCTATGGTATCATTGATTCATACAAATGCTATGTACAGCAGAGAAATGTGTACACCCTGTTTTATTTCTATCAAATAATTGCCACAGTTCTATTCCATCTATTTTTTCTAAAGTTCTCTTCAGGCCTTTATCTTTTTGCTTGTTTAGTTTTTGGTTATTTATCTAGGGCTAATTGGGCTAAACTGAGCTCCCTCACGATGATAGTTCAGCTACTTCTTTTTGAAATTCATTTTTTCCTTTAAGTAATTAGAAGTTATGCCATTTGTTGCATATATGTGAATATTAAGATCAATTCATTTTCCATGCTACATTTCGACAAAATGTAGTTTCCCTTCTTTATCTCTATTAATCAAGTCTATTTTTTCTTACCTCATCTGAAATTATAATTGCTACCTTTGCTTTTTTTTGTGCATTCAGTCGAAACACAATAGATTTTGCTACATTCCTTTATTTTAACTCAGTGAGTCTTTGGGTTTCAAGTGTGTTTCTTATAGACAACACATCAGTAGATGTAGAAAAAAGCTTTTGACTAAATAAAATACCCATTTGTTTTTTTTTTAAAAAACCTAGAATATATAGGAATTAGTGGACCTTTCCTTAAAATGTTAAATAGTATATATGTAACATAAGAGCCAGGGTAGCTAGGTGGTGCAGTGGACAGAATGTGGGCCTGGATTCAGGAAGACCTGAGTTCATATCTCGCTTTAAGCATTTACTAGCTATTTAACCCTAGGCAAATCACTTAACCTTGCTTGCCTCAGTTTCCTTATCTGTAAAATGAGTTGGAGGAGGAAATGGAAAACCACTCCAGTATCTTTGCCAAGAAAATCTCAAGTGGGGTCATGAAGAGCTAAACATGATTGAAATGACTGAACAACAAAAAATAAGAGCTACCCTTATATGTGATAGATAAACTAGAATTCTTTCCCAATAAAACTGGGGTGAAACACCATTTCTATTTGATGCAGTGCTAGAAAGGCTGGCTATAGCAATAACACAAGAAAAAAAAAACCATTAGAATATATGTAAGCAAAGAGAAAATAAAATTATCTCTTTTTACAGATGATATGATAGTTTACTTAAGAGGACTCAAAAATCTCACTAAAATTAATACTTTCAACAAAACTGACAGATTACAAATAAGTCCACATAACTAATTTCTATTGAATTCCAAAAAAACCTAAAAAGAAGATATAGAAAGAAGAATCCCATTTAAAATTAGTTCAGAACATATAAAATACTTGAGGGCTTATCTAACAAGATAAACACAAGAACTATATAAATGCAACTATGAAAGACTGTTTACAGAAATAGACATAAATGGAAAATATCAATTGCTGATGGGTAGGATTATTCAGTATACTGAAATGACAACACTGCCTAAATTTATTTATTCAACACCATGCCAATCAAACTATCAAAGGACTGCTTTACAGAACTAGAAACAAGCACCACAAAATATATGAAGATGCAAAAGTGTTTAAGAATTTCAATGGAAATAATAAAAAGAAGTGGGGATGATAGAGGCCTAGTAGTGCCAGATTCTAAACTATACTTCAGAACGGTAGTTCTCAAAGCAATTTGGTATTAGTTAAAATGACAGAGATATCGGGGCAGCTAAGGTGGCGCAGTGAATAGAGCACTGGCCCCAGAGTCAGGAGGACCTGAGTTCAAATTCGGCCTCAGACACTTAACACTTACTTGCTGTGTGACCTTGGGCAAGTCACTTAATGCCAATTGCCCTGCCAAAAAGCAAAAAAAAAAAATGACAGATTAATTAGCGTAATAGATTAATTACACAATATACTGAGTCAAATGTATCTAGTATCCTAGAATTTGATAAACACAGACTCCATTTCTTGAGATAGGGACTCACTATTTGACAAAAATTGCTGAGAAAGTTGTACAGAAGAATGGAAGAAACTAGATTTAGACCAACCCCTCACACCTTATTCTAAGATAAGCTCCAAATATGACCTAGATATAAAAGGTCACATCATAAATAAATTAGAACATAGAGAAAAAAAAACATGTCTATCACATTTATGCATATAAGAAAAGATCATGATGAAACAAGGGTCAGAAAACAAAGTGGATAATTTTGATTGTATAAAATTTGAAAGTTTTTGCATAAACAAATCCAGTAAAGCTAAGATTAGAAGAGAAACAATTAAATGGGGAAAAAAAAAACCTTTACGATAAATTTCTCTGATAAAAGTCTCTCTCATTTACAGGATATGTGAGGAACTGATTCAAAATTTAAAGAATAAGAGCCATTTTCCAATTGACAAATAGTCTAAATATGTGAAGATAATTATCAAAGAGAGAAACCCAGGTTACCTTTAGTCATATGAGCAATCTTCAAATCACCACTACCTATATAAACGAGATTCTATTTACACTTCTAAGACCAGCAATTATGACAAAAAAGGAAAATTATAAATATTGGAAAGGATGTGGGAAAACAGTCACACTAATGCATCTGCTTTTTGGAACTTCCACACCTCTTAAAGGCTTGATTCAAATGTTACATTATTTAAGATGCCTTTCCTTCTCCCAGTTTTTAGTGATCCCTTCCCCAGTCACATCGCAGTGTGTACACACACACACACATGCACACACATGTGTATATATATATATGTATATATATATACGCATATGTATATGCGTATGTATATATGTATATTGTATATGTATATAATGTGTGTATCTATATTTTATTGTGCACGTTTTTTTTGTACAGCTTTTTTTTCAAAGCACATAAGAAATTTACCATGGTAATTCCAATGGCTTTACACTCTATATTTCTACTAAACTTCCTTTTCTTCCCTTTTCTTAGCCAGCAGCCTAGTCCCCTTTGACAAGCCTCTTCCACCCAATGCCTCCTCTCCTGATTGGTGAATCCTTAGTTGGGTCCCTTTCATGAGGGGCCATGCTCACTTCACTTGTGGTTCATTTCCCTCTCTGGACTTTTCACCTTGCCAGCAGTCTTGCCTTCTGGTAGATGCCTCTGTCCTTGGGTGTGTTCTCCTGATTAGTGAGTCTTTAGCCAGGATCACCACTTCATGTTTGCTTCCTCTCTCCCACTCCTACTTTCTACTTCCCTTTTGCATCTTGTTTTCCTCTATAATAATGTTAGCTCTGACATTTGCTTGTATTTGTAGCTTTGGTGGAGTGTCTTGTATATGTTAAGCCCTTAATAAATACTCTATCTCTATTTCATTCAAAACAATTATTTCTTTTTCCCTCTCTTTTTTGGTGTCACTATTATCATCTTGGTTTTCATTTCTCTTATTAGCGATTTGGAGGATTTTTTTCATATACTTGTTAATTGTATTTCTTCTTTTGAAAATTCCCCATTCATGTCCTTTGCCCATTTACCTACTGGGGAATGTTCCTTGTTTTTATAAGTTCAAATCAGTTCCTTATAGAGATTGAATGTTAACTTTTATAAATAAGAGAAGTTTAATGCAAATATTTCTCCTAGTTAGCAATTTGTTTTGTAAATTTAGCTGAAATAATTTTGTTTCTATAAATCCTTTTTAATTTTACATAATTAAAATTCTTCATTTTATTTTCTATGATTCTCTCTATCCCTTGCTTGGTGAAGAATTTTTTTTTTTTATTATCCAGATTTTTGAAAGTTATCCCCTTCCTTCCCCATCTAATTTGTTTATGATATGTCATTTTGTATCTAGGTTTTGTGTCCATTTGGGGCTTATCTTAGCCCATGGTGTGAAATGCTGGTCTAAGCCCAATTTCTGTTACACTGTTTTCCAATTTTCCTAGCAGGTTTTGTGAAAGTAATTCCTTATCCTAGTAGTTGCTATCTTTTGGTTTATTAAACACTATGCTCTTCTATTTGCTTCTGGACCTTGTGTATTGAAAAACTGTTCAGTTTATCAATTTTTCATTTTTTAAGCCAGTATCACAGTTTTGACAAATTTTTTTGCTATTTGTTTTGAGACTTCATATTACTAGGCATCCTTATTTTCCACTATTTTCATTATTTCCTTTGAGATTTTGGAACCTTTCCTCTAAATGAATTTTGTTATTATTTTTCCCAATTCTATAAAGCAGCCCTTTGGTAACACTTGGTAAGAAATTGAATAAGAAATTTAATTTACATAGTAATATTATGATCAAACATGATCAGTTAATATCTCTCCAATTATTTAAGTCTGTCTTTATTTTTGCAAAGAATGTTTTATTAGTTGTATTCATATAATTATTGTGTGAATTTTGGTAGGTGAACTCCCAAATATTTTATATATTCTGTATTTTTTTTGAATAGAATTTCTCGATATTTTCCTGCTGAGTTTTGTAGATAAAGAGATATGGGTTTATATTTTTTCTGGTTACTTTGCCGAGGATATTAATTGTTTCAATTAATGTTTTAGTTGATTATCTATGGTTCACTAAGTAAATCATCTAATTTTAAGTATATTTTTTCAAATGGCAAAAATCCACTTTCTCTTGCTCCCACGTTCTTCCCCAAACTGAAAACAAAAGGAAGGCAAAACTCCTGTTACAAATATGTATAGTCCAGCAAAACAAATTTTTATATTGGCCACGTCCAAAAAACATATGTCTTATTCCACACTCTGAGTCTTTCACTTCTCTTTCAGGATGCAGCATTTTTCATTATTAATCTACTGGAGTTGTGGTTGGTCATTATACTGATCAGAGTTCTTAATGTTTTCAAAACTGTTTTCCTTTACCCAAGGGTGGGGATCCTGTGGCCTCAAGGTCATAAAGTTTGGATTCAGTCAAAGGGTCGCACCTGAGGATCTAGAGGGCTACATGTGACCTCAAGGCCACAGGTTCCCCACCTCTGTTACCATATTGTTGTCATTGTATAAATTATTCTCTTGGTTCTGTTCACTTTACTCTGCATCAGTTCATACAAATCTTTCTAGGTTGCTCTGAAACCGTACCCATCATTTTTTCTTATACCACAATTGTATTCCATCACATTTGTACATCATAACTTGGTCAGGCACTCCCATTTCCTTTTCTTTGTTTTCATGGTTGTCTACTTGTACATCTTGATTATGTGAGATAGTTTTCCTTAACCTTTCTTTGTCTTCCCCACTGAATATATTTCTCTTCCTTATTCTTTCTATTCTTCTTTTAAGATCATCAAGACATCATCATCAAGACAGAACCATTTCCAGGCCTTGTCTAATTAGATTCCCATTATGACCTCTGACTGTGATAGGGTTCAAAGAAGACACATGTGTCATCTCTCTTTTTTTTTTTTTGAGGGCAATTGGGGTTAACTGACTTGCCCAAGGTCACATGGCTAGTAAGTGTTAAATGTCTGAGGCCGGATTTGAACTCAGGTCCTTCTGACTCCAGGGCCAGTGTACTACTCATCTCTCTATATTTAAAACAAACAAACAAAAAATCTAGTCCCTGCTCTCAAGGAGCTTACCGTCCAATGAGGCAGACAAAATGCAAACAACTATGTACAAACAAGATGTACACAAAATAAATTGGAGATAATCTACAAGACAGAAGCCTAAGGGAATTGGGAAAGGATTCTTATGGGAAGGCAGGATTCTGTCTGGATCTCAAAGGAAGCCAGGAAGTGGAGATGAGGAGAGAGAGAATTCCAGGCATGATGGACAGCCCATGAAAACACACAGAGAGTTGGGTGACAAAATATTTTCTGTGAGAAACAGCAAGGAGGCTGGTATCATTGAATTTGAGTATGTGGAAGGAACTAACATTTAGGAATAATATGAAAGAGCCAGGTTTTGAAGAGCTTTAAAATCCAAATAGAGGATTTTATGTTTGATCTTGGAGATAATAGGAAACAGCTGGAGTTTGTTAAATGGGAGTGAGGAAGGCATGGTCAGAACTATATTTTAGAAAGGTTAATTTGGCAGCTAAGTGACTAGAGTGGGGAGAGACTTGAGTCAGGGAGATCAACCAGAAGGCTATTTCCAGGTAATTAAGCCCTGTGCCAAGGTGGTGATAGTGTCAGTGGAAACAAGGACCTGTGTATGAGAGATGTTATGAAGGTGGAAACAACAGGACTTTGCAACTGATTGCATATGGAGGGTGTGTAAATTCTAAATAAGCCTGGGTGACTGGGAAGTTGATGGTGCCCCAAGAGGCTATTTTTTCCCCCTTGAAGCCAATGGAGCAAAGAATTAAAGCATTCCATGCATAATTTTTAACATTAAAAAACCAATGCCATATCAAAAAGTTATAATAATCCCAAACTGACACCCCCATATCAGATCTGACCTATATTAGGCACACATAGTATTTTCCAGTCAAATGGACTAATGAATTATGATATTTGATTTTAGAGAGGAGAATGCCTTAGTGAATGTGGCACCGGACCTGGAGCAAGTCTAGGCTTACTTCCCACTTTATTCTCTTAGCTTTGCTACTAGAAGATACCTCTGTGTCTCTGTTTCCCCATTTTAAAAACAAGGGGTCATAGACATAAAACTGGAAGGCACTTCCCATTTCTGTTTGAGTTTGACATCACTGGTACAACCTGGTCATTTTACAGACAGGGCAACTGAAGCACACAGAAGTGAAGTGATTTGCCACGCATCACACATGTAGGAATGGCAAAGCTAGAATTTGAACCTGAGTCATCTGTTTCCAAGCCCAGAACTTTACTCTCTGTGGCTCTTTTCAGAACTAAATCTATCATTCAATGATCTTTTAGAAGGTGGTTTCAAGATTTCTCAGTGATGTTGTGGAAGAAACTCTCATAGTTACTAAATCATACAATTTCTAAGTGGGAAAGGCCCTTAGTGACCAGAGAGTTTAATCTGTATCTCACCAAAGATTCCTTTATACAACAAACGTGACAAGCAGTCAGCCTGCCTTTGCTTGAAGACCTCCAGTGAGTACAAACCCACTAACTCCAGACGTGTGTCATCCCACTGTTTGATACCTCCTATTTTTAGGAAGGTTTTCCTTATATCAGGCCTTTGTAGACTTTTCTGCAACATTCATCCATTACTTCAGTTGTAGTTTTCCCTTGGGACACGTATAACTCATCTTTAATATGACCATCTTAAACTCTTAAAGATAGTGATCATATCTCCTCTAAGCTTCTTTTGTCCTGATCATGCCCTCCCTCCACCTCACATTTAACAAACTCCAGCTGTTCCCTATTATCTCCAAGATCACATAGAAACCTCTAGTTAGCTTTTAAAGCCCCTCCTGACCTGGTCCTTTCATAGTATTTCTATACCTTAGTTCCCTCCACATATTCAGATCCTGTGACTGCTGGCCTCTTTGATGTTCCTCACACAAAACAATTCATTACCTAACATCCCCAGTCCCTTCAGCTGACGCTCACTGATGTGATGTGATCTTAAGGCATAGTGGTTGTCCTTCTGTGGAAACCTTTTAGTTTATCAATGCTCTTCTTAAAATGTGGTAACTCCAAAGGAAAACAATTCTCTAGATGTGCCCTTTCTAGATAAGGGTACAAAGCAACAATCACGTCCCTAGTCCTGAATCACCTCTGCAACATAACTGATGAATGTCTAATCTCATTGGTCTGGTGAGTTTTCTTTCTTCTCAGTATATCTTGGAGGCTGTTAGTATTGCAAAAACAGAAGCTAATTTCTTCCTTCCAGAAGATTGATGGATATTTAAAACAAGAGAATAAAGGGGATCACTCTGGCTAAAAAAAAAAGATAGCAATTCTGAAAACTGCAGTGATGAGGGATGTGTGTTGGTGCTGTTAGGTCAGTGAGCACATGTTTTAAATTAGTGGTTTCTCAACAAGGAAGTGGCAATTATTTGTTATGATTATTTGTCAAATAATCCTCCCATCTGTACCCAATTACCACTTATACTGGTGCGTGGGTATACGTATCTGTCCTTGGAAAGCAGATGATGCCAATCATTGGATTTTGGTGGTAAATTTAAAAGATAATTTTGGAGCCCTTGCTATGTCGTGGATTAGTTGCGTTTAAAGTTACAAATCAGATGGATGCCATATTGGCCAGGTCATTCTCCTTGATTATCTGTGGACCCCAGAACTAGAAATGAATCTAACAGAGTGGTTTTGTGATGTAGGCTCTTTCAGCTACACAGATCCCACTTTCTTATCAGGTTTAATGTCATGTTCTACAACATAATGCCAGTAATGATAATAAATTCCTTATCTATACTGTGTGACTTGGCCAAAATGAGCTGTTAACTAAAATTTATTGCTCTAACTTATCTAGGTTATTTGTAGATTTTTCAGAAAGAGCTAGTCTTCTGTTTTCTCTTATAAAAAGATATTTTCATATGAAAACCAGTATGTGAAAAATTGAGTTGGATTGCATTCCAGTGTAAGCATATCAAAATCTTTCTCACCTCTATGGCTTGGAATCCTTGATTTCTTTCAAAGATCAGTTCAAGTGTCACCCCAACCATGAGAAATTTTTTGATTTCTCCTATTATTAGTGTCTTCCCTTCCCCTCTAAGTTGCCTTGTGTTTGCACACACACACACACACACACACACACACACACACGTATGTAATTTGTTCTCTGACACAATTTAATGTTTTGTTTTTGCCTTTGAATGTCCAGAATTTAACACATAGTGTAGTTGCTTAATGTCAATTCTTACTGTTTTGACTCAGGGTTAGCTTGGGCTCCCAGAAACATTTTAAGTTATAATTTTCACTAATGTTCTTTGCAACATAATTTATGACAAAATTAAAAAAAATACTTACCTTGATTTATGCACTACAACAATGGGGACTCATCTGCTTACCTACTGCACTAAATATTAGTGCTTGACTGATTAGAGTTAATGTGTTGATAAAAACACATTGATACCTCAAGGAACAATAAAATGGAGACTTCTAGAGAATTTTGCTTTTTATTTTGAATCGCCAGAGCCTCGTACATTCCTTGGCATGTAGTTGGCACTTAAATATTTGTAGAATTGAATTAAATTGAACTGATCTTGATTTTTACCAGTTTAGGAATTCCCTATAAAGGTAGATTGCAACACCCATAATTTATAATCTTAAAGTCACCTGAAAGTCTTAAGTGACTTAGTTGTTCATAATGATACAGCTAATAAATAAATCTTAGAAGTGGTATTTGAAGTCAGGTCGTTACGACTCCAAGTCCAGTACCCTCTTTACTATACTACGCTACCTCTCAGCTGATGAAAAGAATGGCTTTGCTTATATCTAATTTGAATCTTACAATAGCTACAGGGATTATTATTTTTTTTCCTACCTTTTTTTTTTTTTTTTTGGTTTTTGGAGGGCAATTGGGGTTAAGTGACTTGCCCAAAGGCACACAGCTAGTAAGTGTGTCAAGTGCCTGAGGCTGGATTTGAACTCAGGTCCTCCTGACTCCAGGGCTGGTGCTCTGTTCACTGCACCACCTAGCCACCCCAGGCTACAGGGATTATTATCATTATTTTGTAGATAACTCAGAAAAATTTACTTGTAAGTTTTAGAGGTGATATCTGAACCTATGAGTCTTCCTGATTCCAGAGTTAACCACTTATCTCTGATAAGCAGATAGCTAATAGCAATTACCTCTGGAAAATTCAGCCTGTCTCTTTCTTCCTCTTTCAATTTGCACTGTTGTTCCTTCACCACTTTCATGTTGATAGGAAAAGTAGCGTGAACTCCGGTAAGTTATCTCCTATATAGATATAGTTCCCATGGGAAATTGCACCATGGAGAGGCAGAAATTAAACTCAGACTACATAACAAAATCCCAAGTAGGGCTATTGGGGATTAATTTGGGCTACATTATTAAAATGGGGCCAGGTCTAAAATGGCTCTGAAGATTGAGGCAAGAAGATTGGTCATGAGCAGCCATTTGCAGTGACAAAGAGAATAATTCAAATTTGCTCTTTGTTCTCTGATGGTTTTTTGACATGCACGTGGCAGCAATACTCCCCTTCAGTTGTTAGTGGACATCTCTTCTTTGTGAAGGTGTGGAATATAGTCCCATTGGAATTTAATTATTTTGTGATTGTTGTGGACTTAAAAATTCATACCTTTCGTTTTATATCACCTGCATTTTTAAATTTATCTCCTTCCCTTTCCCAGAAGGCAATTTCTTGTAACAAAGATAAAAGAAAAATAAAGGTCAGCCAAGCTAAATGCAATATTTATGCAGTAATTGCAATATTCTATACCCTTAACGAGATTAAATGTGGAACATGATTGGGTGCCTTGTGTGAGCATGGGAAGTAGTTTCAGTTTGACCTGCCAGAGTATTGTATAATAGTATCTGAGATTCCCAGGTCCTAGCTTTATTGTGTTTCTTCCTCTGTGGGTCTTTGGTTGTCTTGTTTAGAAACCTAGGGGATAGAATCTTGTGTTTATTGACCTGAGAGGGAATATGTGGTCTATATTGCAAATCCATTGGTCTTGTTAAGGTGAGAGAAGGGTACTAGAGGTAGGGGCAATGTGATCGCTGTAGAAAATGTCAGTGCTGACGAGACACTTACCCTCCAGGCTCAGTTATTGACCACATACCTGAAGTAACCTTGCTGAGGCATTTCCCTTATTCCTATGGTGGGAACCCCAGTAAAGATCAGGCCCTTGTCAATCTCCTTTCTTTGAAAAGATGAACTTATGTTGGCTCTCATGGAATTAGGCAGGCAGTAGGAAAAGGTAATGTTTCAAATGATCTCTTTGGATGAAAGCACTCCTTTCAGTGAACATTGTCTCATTATCATTTCGTGGTTGCTGACATATTAAAGATGAAATGATGGATGTATCTGTGTATATGTGTCATGTTGCTTGTACAGAGAGAACAATGAGATTCCATGGCAACTCAACGACTAATTCAAAATATACCAGACATTACTTTTATTAGAACTCTTTATGAAAGTCCTAAAGTGCCTTCATTGAACCCTTGCTAAAATGTTTTCCTTGCCATATTGTCACCACAGTGGTGAACTATTTTACTGTAGTTGTATAGTTACAAAATTTTAGAGTCTGATGGGAAGGCAGCTTTGGTATAGTGGAAAGAGCTCTGTGTTTGAGTGCAGAAAACTTGGGTCCAGATCCTAGTTCTCTGTTTCCTCATCTCTAAACTAGGGTTAATAAGTTATAGAGGATAGATTGGTGAATTTAAAGTTATAGGATCTGAGTGTGAATCCTGGCTTTGTCACTTACTAAATTTATGGCTTTGTGCAAGTTACTTGAACTCTTTTGGCTCTCTTTCATTTTAAAATAAAGGTGTTGGAATAGGTGACATTTATGGTCTCTTTCTCATCTATGATCCTATAAATCTCAAGTACTATCTCCACCATTGTTGTGAGGATCAAATGTGATCCTGAAAAGCATCCTATAGGTGTCAGTTGTACCACAGCATGGTCACGAAGAACTAGAATTAAATTCTGCCCTGAACACTACCTATGAAACGATGGGCAAGTCTCTTAATCTCATTGAGCCCAAGGTTACTAATTTACAAAATGGGCACAATGATACCTTTAGTAGTTTCCAAACAGAGTTATTGTAAGAACTGAATGTTGTTTCCACAGACAACCCCCTAAAATTTGTCCTTTTGCATCCCTACCTGGAGATTATTATGGGAAATAAGCACAAGTAGTTTATTTGTAACTTAGGTTTGGCTTTCTCCTTCTGTGGATTGGACCACTAGCTGTCATCTTTAGGGGTGGCAAAATTTACTGTCATAACTGAGTCAGATTTACAAGAAAACAAGTCAATCCTCAACTGATAAATGTCAATGGATATGAACAGGCAGTTTTCAGAGGAAGAAATTAAAGCTATCTATAGTCAAATCAAAAAATACTCTAAATCACTATTGATTAGAGAAATGAAAATCAAAACAACTCTAAGGTACCACATCAGACTGGCTAATGTGACAAAATAGGAAAATGATAAATGTTGGAGAAGATGTGAGAAAATTGTTACACTAATTCATTGTTGGTGGAGTTGTGAACTGATCCAACCGTTCTAGAGACCAATTTGGAACTGTGATCAAAGAGCTATAAAATGTGCATGCCCTTTGATCTAGCAACACCACTTCTAGGGCTGGATCCAAAAGTGATCATAAAAAATGGGAAAAGGACCCCCCACCCCCAACACAAATATTTATAGCAGCTGTTTTTTTGGTGGCCAAGAACTGGAAACTGAGGGTATATGCCCATCAACTGGGGAATGGCTGAGCAAGTTGTGGTATATGAATGTAATGGAATACTATTGCACTATCAGAAATGATGAACAGGTGGACTTAAAAACCTGGAAAGACTGATATGAACTGATGCTGAGTGAAATTAGAAGAACCAGGAAACACTGTACAGAGTAACAGCCACAGTGTGTGATGACTGGCTTTGATAGACTTAGCTCTTCTCAGCAATGCGAGGACCTAAAACAATTCCAAAAGATTTATGATTGAAAATGCCATCCACGAGGGGCAGCTAGGTGGCACGGTGAATAGAGCACTGGCCCTGGAGTCAGGAAGACCTGAGTTCAAATTCGGCCTCACACACTTAACACTTACTAGTCATGTGACCTTGGGAAAGTCACTTAACCCCAATTGCCCTCCAAAAAGCAAAAAAAAAAAAAAAAAAAGGAAGGAAAGAAAGAAAGAAAGAAAATGCCATCCACATCCAGAAAAAAATATGGAGTCTGAATGCAGATTGAAGCAGACTATTTTCTTTTTCCGTTTTGTTTTATGTTTTTCTTTCTCATTCATTCTAATTCTTCTATACAACATGACTAATGTGAAAATACATTTAATAGGAATGTATATGTAGAGCCTGTATCAGATTGCATGCTGTTTTGTGAAGGTGGAGGGGAGAAAATTTAGAACAGATAGAAATGAATGTTGAAAACTAAAAACAAATAAATGAAATAATTACTTCCGTATCTTTGACTTCTGCATTCAGAAAAGTAAAGGAGAAGAAATATAAATATTATCAGCAGCCTTTCATTTAGACTATGTGGGTGAGCTTAGTTTCTCATGCAGTGCAGTCATTAATGGCTTTTGGAGGGATGATCTCCAATCTCCTGCCTCCTAAGTGACTTTTCAGAAAAAAGCCAGATGAGGGAAGATGAAAAGGACATCTAAGTCCCTGATGAGAATCTCTTTTGCAGGTCAGAAAAAGAACCCATTAGTCCTGTGATAAGAAGGGTCCATCTTCATAAGAACCTGAGTGAACCTACTCATCTAGGAAACAATTCTCATCAATGAGGTGTTGTCATAGTGATGGAATTTAAAGATCCCCCTGTATTGGGTTGGTTTTCAGGGTGAGTGTTGAAATCCAGAGCTTGTGAATCCCACTTGTGGGATGGACTTGTTGAGGTGAAGAGAGAGGACTGAACTGGGAGGAGCTGGTGCCATGGATTTAGAGAGAGGCACAAGCAGAGAGAAGGCCCAAGCAGAGGAGGCCAGAAGAATTTTTGGGGAGCAGCACTGTGGAGGCAGAGAGAGAAAGGAGAATTCCTGGGGGCCAGAGTTGCTGAGAGCGAGATGGCTGAAGACTAGTTGGAGCTGCCCAGGACTTTTGAGAAGTGCCACTTGGAGCTACTGAGAACTGAGGAGGCATGGCTGTGATGCCGATATTTTGTCTGTCTGTTTTGATGCTGTTGTTTGATTTGTCTGCTGCTGAAGCACAGTGCTGCTGTTGCAGAGGTCCTGGAACCTTGCTGTTGGTTCAGAAGCCCTGAAGAAGGATTTTCTCGTTGTATGTGTACAGAAATCCTGGAAGAGAGTCTTGCTGATGTTTCCAGGGGTTCTGGGACTCTTCTCCAGGCAGAGAGTGAATTGATGAGGACACTGGCAATGTACATTGTGGCTTTGTTAAGCTTTGTCTCCACAGTAATAGAGATTGCTGAGAACTTGTCTCAAGTCAAGATGAAGACAAGACCTTTCCTTGGGTATTAAATGCTGTGATGATATATTAACCTTGTAGCTTAAGGGTAGATGGCCTTTTGTGATCTCCACTGCCCCTTTTGAGAAAAGTGCTTGGTGTTAATGTATGGTATTGTAATTCAGTTGTGATCTAGGGGTGGGGAAACTTTTGACTTTTTTGTGCTCTGTGACTGACCAAATGAATGTACTTTGTTTATGATTGGAAACTAATCTCCATTTGAGAAGAGAGACTCTGTGACTGACTAAATGAATGTCCTGCCCAGGGGCGGGGTACTTGGACCTTGGTACTTTGCAATTGAATTGAGGACTTAATAAATTATTGAGTTATGCTATATTTTGATTTTCTGTGAATGTTTTGCCTCAATCTGTCACTGAATAAATGAGTTTGCTATCCTGGTAATCCAAACTTGGAAGTTGCCTTTGCTTGGCATTACAGGTGTTATAGAGCACCTCCATACCAAACAATTAATCTTGAGTCACTGGGACTTAATGATATGTCTTTTGTCCTCTCAACAAGATTTTAGTAGGCATATTCATCCTAATTTCCTGGCCATTTTTTACATTCCAGATCTGATCTCTGACCTCAACTTGAGCTCAATCCTGACATGCTAGGATTCTGATTGGTGAATATTCTCCAAATAATCAGAATCCAGATCTACCATATCACTTCTTAGAAAGCTTCGTGTCATTATACTCTTCTTATCAATCCTCCATCTTTTTCCAACTCTAGGTTCAAAACAAGTAATCTGATCAAAATGATTGTACTAAAAAGAATGTGTAAACCTAAAAAAGAAAAAAAATGTAAGTCTCAACCCTAGATTTCTTAAGGGGGGTGGAGGGGTTTGCTAAGCTTGCAATTGACCTATAGCACCAAACACTATAGTTATGACTTCCCTATCCAAAACATTCCTGTCTGGCCATCACTACTCTATATGTGTTGTCTTCCCTTATAAGAATGTAAACTACTTGAGCTCAGGGTCCATGTTGCTTGCATTTTTATTCTTAGTCTACCCAGCACTTAGCACAATGCCTACCACATAGTAAGCTCTTAAAAATGTGTTTTTTTTCATTCTGTAGGGACACTGAATAAAAACACTTTAACAAAAATTTATTCCTCTCTCCTTCCATAAACTCATCAAGTTGATTGGGAAGTTCTGTTAATAAATCTTCCATATATAGAATTCCATATTTTGGTGAATAGTATTAAAATCGGGTTCTAGCAAGGTATTTTCCAGATTCACATGTATTAAATTAATTTCTGAAATTAGCAAATATAGTTTGGAAGTTTTGGTGTTATTCCCAAAGCTTCTCCTATATCTGCTAATATGCCAAGATGATAAAGGCTGAATCTGGTAAAGTCATGTAGCAATTCTGGGACCAAGTTTGAGAAGAATCCTGGCCTAGGTTTTGCCAATGATAGGAAACAATGTGGCATGGTGATAATCCCCCAAACATTTTTTGTTTGGGGGGCCTATTTGAAGTCTATAAGGCTCACTGGAAGAGGGTAGTTCTCCTTTAGACTTTCATGACTCAAGATAGTCACAAATTATCTTGATAGAAATTTTCAATGATAAAGACATTTTTCATGATGTATAAGGAATAACTTAAAATTTATATGAAAAATAACCAGTCTCTAAGAGACAAATCATTAAAGAATATAAACAGGCAATTTTCAAAGAAAGAAATCCAGGTCTCAACACACAAGAAAAAAACATGCTGTTTCATTTATTAGAGAAATGTAAATTAAAGCAAATCAGAAGTTCTACTTCAAGCCATCAGATTGACAATGATGAAAAATACAAAACATAAAAAATGTTGGTGGAGTTTTGGGGGAAATAGCTATATAAACACAGTGGTTTTGGATCTGTTGACTGGTCCAGTCAATCTGGAAAGGAATTTGTGTAGGCTTACTACGACTAGATTTCTACCCTATAGAGATGAATGAAAGAGAAAAGCACTGAGTTATACCAATATTTTTATAGTAGTTTTTTTTGTTACAGCAAAGCACTGGAAACTAAGGGGTTACACAGCAATTGGGCAATGTCTGAACAAATTATGGCATATGAAGCAATGGATTTATTATCGTGCTTTAAGAAATTATGAAAGGAACATTTCCAGAGAAACCTGGGAAGACTTGTATGAAATGATGCACATTGAGGTGAGCAGAACCAGGAGACCAATTTATGTAAGAGCAAAGAAAGAAAAACATCAAAAGACTTCAGGTGGCTCTTTGGTCCCAGCAGCAGGAGGAAGATGATGAAGGAGACATCTTTGTTTGGTAAGCACCGGAATAAGATGCACGCTTTGTGCCGTCGCTGTGGTTCTAAGGCCTACCATCTTCAGAAGTCAACATGTAGCAAATGTGGATATCCTGCAAAATGCGAGAGAAAGTATAATTGGAGTGCCAAGGCTAAGCAATGAAACACCACTGGTACTGGAAGAATGAGGCACCTAAAATTGTCTATCTATCCTTTCAGGAATGGATTCCGTGAAGGAACAACACCTAAACTGAAGAGAGCAGCTATTGCAGCATCTAGTTCATCTTGAGGATTCAACTGTTTGTTAAAATAAATGTCCTGAACGAAAAAAAAAAAAGACTTCAGGTCTCTGATTAATGAAATGACCATAGATAATGAAATGACCTCCTGACAGAGAGGTGAGGAATTCAAGATGCAGAATGAGACATATATTTTTGGACATGGATAATACAGGAATTTGTTTTGCTTGACTATGTTTGTGATAAATTTGTTATAAAGATTTTGTCCTTCTTTTTCTTATTTTGGGGAGGTAAGAAAAAGAGGAGTAATGTTGTTCTACTTCCGTAGTCACCGAATGAGAGCAGAAGGAAAACCAGAAGGAATCAGATAAGCAGGACAACTGAAAATTACGTTGTTGAATTAAAAAAAAAATTAAAAAGAAAAGCAAGTTGTATGTAATTGGGCTTCACAGTTTCACGTACCACGCTCTCTGTTCTACAAATGTATATAGAAATATTCTCTGTATTTAGTTTTTGTTAAGCTCAGAGTAAAAAAAAATAAAATTAGAAAAAAAGAATGAAAGGCATGGTGATACACTGTTGGAAGAACAGTGAATTGGTCCGACCATTCTGGAAAACATTTTGGAATAATGTGAAAGAGTAAGCTAAACTTCTTTATTTCAGAGATTTCTAATGTGGACATATGCCCAAAGAAGGTCAAAGATAGAAAGGTCCCAAAATAGTTATAGCAGCCCTTTTTGTAGTGGTGAAGAATTAGAAAAATGGATTTTCATTGACTAGGGGGATAACTAAACAAATTATATAGGAATGAAATGGAATACTGTTGCCCTGTAAGAAATGGCAAATACCAGGATGAAGAGAAACATGGAAGGGCTTATATGAACTGATGAAGACTTTTTTAAAGGCAGAAACAAGAAACAATGTCAATAAAAAAAGAAAATGAAGTTGAATGTTATATGATTTTAATGATTAATCTTAGCTGAAGAGAACAGGTGAAAAAAAATGGGAGAGGTGAAGGACTCTGAGTATGAAACATTGCACACTGCTAGACATGGTCATTCTTCTTGTTCACTTTGCTTGAAATTTTTTCTTTGTTACAAGACAAGACTTACTGAATGGTGGGGATAGAAGAGATTATATATCTGGAAAGACTGATAAAAAAGAAACTAAAGGTCTCAATAAATCTTTAAAGTGAATACCTGCTTCTGAATCTCTCTTCCTAATCACAACCTTTCCTTAAGACTTCATGCCTTTTATTGGCACAGCAGGATCTTAAACTGGTCAATTTCTACATCTCCTTTCCTATGACATCAAAAAAAAAAAACTTTTGTTGTACCTAAATGAGACCCTGACTCTTCACCATAAAACTTGAAGCCCCCAACTATTTGATCCGGAGAGCCTGAGGGAGAGGTAACAAAAGACTTAGTATCATTCCTATCCATGAGGAAGATTAATAGTAGGAGTTTGGTTTAGCCTAGGCATTATGAATTTAAGGGCAGACCCCCTTCCTCTTGCTTCTGTGACATGAAGACTAGCAGACCTGAGCCCACATGACTGAATCTCTGGCAACTAAAACACAATTGGTTGCAATTTTTTCTTTTATGGTGACTGAGAACCATTATTATTCTTTATCCTAAACCCTTCTTCCTCCTGCCTCTCACTCCTGGCTTGATGATTATTTTTAATATATTTTTGACCTGTCTTTCTCCTTGTAAAAATTCCCCATGTTTCAAGATGGCAGGGAAAAAAAAACAGGGACATAAATCTAAATAATTGCTTTTATTTGAAGGAAATTACTTACTTGGATAAGGATTA
Source organism: Pseudochirops cupreus (assembly GCA_028627135.1). Taxonomy (NCBI): domain Eukaryota; kingdom Metazoa; phylum Chordata; class Mammalia; order Diprotodontia; family Pseudocheiridae; genus Pseudochirops; species Pseudochirops cupreus. Next base: position 481,875,812 of record CM053580.1, read on the forward strand.
TGAAGGATTGGAGTAAGGATGACCTCAGAAACACACATTCAAAATATAACAATTAGCTAAGTCTATAGTAAAATTTCTTCATTACTTCAAATGCATTGTGAAATGACTAACTCTAGCCAGTCCCCAACTCTTCCTGCCTCTGCACACAAACACAAAGATCAAATAGGACCCTACCTTTTCTGGGTATGCACATAGCAGAGACAATCTAATCTGTGGTCTACAGCTAGACGTATGAAAAAACAAGGAGATAGACAGAATTCACACTGGTGCATATACAGGAAAGAAATTCTTATATTACTACTGGTAAGAGAAGTTTGTATGCAATATGGATCACTGGTATGAGTATTGAATCAGAATACTTGGATTTATTTCAGTTACAAAGTTTGCTATGGATGAAACCTGGGGCAAATAATTTAATCTCTTGAGCCTCATTGTGCTCATCAGCAAAAAGAAAGGTTTGGGTTAGATGATCTCTGAAGTCCTTTCTATGGTCTCATGATCCTCCAAGTCAATGGCACTGAATGAAACAATTATCTAAAGACATTGAGATTGTGTTGCAATATTCTTGCTCAGAAAAAGGGGGTCCGTTATTAGCAGAATATCAGCAGACAGTTGTACATTCAGCCAACTTTTTATTCCCTAGCAGCATGAGCAGCCCTCATTGTCTCACGCCTGGACTGTTACAATAGCCTGCTGATGGTCTGCCTCCTTCACGTCTTCCCACCCTCCAATCCATCTTCTAATTAGCCACCACAGTGACTTTCCTAAATCACAGCTCTGACCATGACACCTCCTGATTCAACAAACTCCAGTGGCTTCCTATTGTCTCCAGGATAAAGCAAAAAAATCTATTTGGCATTCAAAAGCCTTCATAATTTAACCACCTCATACCTTTCCAGTCTTCTTACATTTTACTCTCTGCCATATATTTTTTGATCCAGTGATAGTGCCCTCTTTGCTGTTCCAGAAACAAGATATTCCATGTCTTGGCTCTGAGCATTTTCTCTGGCTCTCGCTCATACCTGTTATGCTCCAACTCCTCATCTCTACCTATTGGCTTTGTGGGCTTCCTTTAATTCCCAGCTAAAAGCCTACCTTCTACAGGAAGCCTTTCCGAAGCCCTCCTCATTCTAGTTAGTGCCTTCTCTCTGTTAATTGTTTCTTATTTCTCCTGTATATAACTTGTTTGTATATATTTGTTTGTTGTCTTTCTCATTAGATTGTAAGCTCTTTGAGGGCAAGGACTGTCGTTTGCCTCTTTGCTTAGCACAGTGCCTGGCACACAGCAAATACTTAATAATATTTTTTCATCGATATATTGTAGTTCATTTACTGAGTCAGAAGTTTCCTTTCTGGGGCAGTTAGGTGGTGCAGTGAATAGAGCACTGACCCTGGAGTCAGGAGGACCTGAGTTCAAATCCAGCCTCAGATACTTGACACACTTACTAGCGGTGTGACCTTGGGCAAGTCATTTAACCCCAATTGCCTTGCCTTTCACCCTCAAAAAAAAAACATAAAAAAGAAGTTTGCCACTTAAAGTCTTTCTGACCTTGGAAAAGTTATTTCACTTCTAAGAGCCTTAGTTTACTCAACTGCAAAAAGGCTCAAATACTATTTGCACTACAGGACTGTTATGGGTAAAGCACTTTGCAAACTGAAACGTACCATAGAAATGTGAATTTGTGTGATCATTATGGAAGAGAAGCAGTAAGTAGAAGTGATGTCTGTTGTAATGGCTACAGCAGCTGCATGAAGTCTTCCTTTCCCTTAATCGTCACCTCTTCCCCTGCTGTTTGATTCCATGGTAGCTATGGATTTTGGTAATAGCATCTTTTTACCCTGGAATATTATTTTTGACACACCACAGAACCTGGTATCTACTGATCTCATAGGTTGTGTTCTAACAAAACCTGCTCTTTAGCAATCCATGTGGGTATCATTCTTCACATTTGCAAGCTAGATTTTTTGCATTATTTTTTCAATTTTTTTCCTCAGGTAGAATAATTTGTAGATACATACTTTATAAAATTTTCCTTTTTTTCCATTTTAAGGTAATTCTTAGAGTTCTATTGGCTTTTTCCTAGTTTTTAGTTACCTCTAATAAAATTATTCCTTGAAATAGGTTGTCTCTGTTTTACAAATGAGGGAACAGAGGCTCAGAAAGGGTAATTGAGAGCACCTACAGTCACATAAGTAGCAAGTGGCGTAGTCAGAATTCAAGCCCCGGTTTCTCTTGTGTCCAAAATTTCTAAAAGAAAAAAAGTATTGTGTAGAACTTTGTGATGATTTGGAGTTATTTTCTTGAAGGAAGAGCAGTGTGTGTGTGTGTGTGTGTGTGTGTGTGTGTGTGTGTGTGTGTGTGTGTGTATAGAAATAAGCATGTTATCACATTATAGTTTTTCTTTTCTGGGTTATTGAAGTAAAAGACAAGGAGAAATACAGAAACCATCTCAGAAAATGAGATACTGAAGTGTCCAGACCCTAAAAGGAAATGGGTAAATCCTAAAAGATAAATAAATTTGGCCTCACCAAAATGTGAGAAGTGATTTCACTTGTTTCTACTGGCTCCCAAAATACATAATACACTTGAGAGGAGGAAGTATTTTGAGTTCATGATGTGACTTTTTAGGGAAGGTGGATAATGATGAAAAAACTGTGAAATTAGGAGAAAATATATTTCTCATAATCCTTGAAGTATCAAACAAGCAAACTTGCCTCAACATTTTCTTTCTTTCTTTTTTTTTTTGGAAGGAGGAAGGCAGGGCAAATGGGGTTAAGTGACTTGCCCAAGGTCACACGGCTAGTAAGTGTTAAGTGTCTGAGGCTGCATTTGAACTCGGGTCCTCCTGACTCCAGGGCTGGGGCTCTATTCACTGCTCCACCTAGCCAGCCCTTAACATTTTCTTAAGCTATCCCATTGGACCTTAGATAGCTGTTGTTTGGGATGGGGTAGTAAAGTCAGTGAGATCCAGCTCTGCTATGGTTTTACTCTAGGTGTGTATTGCCTGCCAGAATTTTTGGTGGAAATGTTTTAGACTCTTTGACTTTGAGGTTTAGGAAGGAAGGAAACAAGCATTTATTAAGCACCTATTATTGGTCATCTCTATGCTGATGATTCTCAAATCTACTTAACCGAACCCTAACCTCTTTGCTGACTTTCAATCTCCCATCTCCAACTGCTCCCTAAGATGTCTCAAACTGAATGTCCTGTAGACATCTTGCACTCAACATGTCCCAGACTGAACTCACCTTTTCTCCTAAATCCACTCTTCCCTTACAAATTTCCCTATTACCATTGAGGGCAGCACCATATTCCTAGTCACCCAGGCTTGCAACCTGGGTATCATTCTCTATTCTTTACTCTCTCTCTCACTTCCCCACACTCCAAATCTACTCTTGTCAAGGCCTATTGATGTTACCTTTGTAACATTTCTCAAATATGCCCCCTTATCTCCTGTGATACTGTCACCACCCTGGTGCAGGCCCTCATCACCTCATGCCTAGATGATTGGTCTCCCTGACTCAAGTCCCTCATTACTGCAGCCCATCCTTCACTCTGCTGTCAAAGTGATTTTTTTAGTGTAGATCTGACCTTTAAACAAATTCCAGAAGTCTTGTATACTATGGTCCCTTCCCACCTCTCCAGCATTCTTATATTTTAATCTCCAACATTTACACAACAACCTTGCAACACTGGCCTGTTATTCCTCACATATGACACTCTATCATACATCTCTGTGAATTTGTAACAGCTAACTTCAATGCCTTCCTCACTTTAGTCTCCTAGTTTCCCTTTATTCAAGACTCGGCTCAGATCCCACCTCATGAAAGAGACCTTTTGTGGTCCCCCTCTTGCCCATCTAGTGTCTTCCTTTTGAGCTACATTCCATTCACATAATATAGATAGATAGTTGTTGGTAGGTTATTTCCCTCAGTAGAATGTGAACTTCTTGAAAGCAGGGATTATGTTTTTTGCTTTCTTTTTTTGATGTCTTCATTGCTCAACACATTACCTGACATGTAGTAAATGCTGAGTAAATTCTTATTGATTGATTGTCTTTAAACTGCCACTTATAATCTCTGTGACTTTGGGATAGTTGGTTGACTTCTAGGAACCTCTGCGTCCTTACCTGTAAAATGGAGCAGAATACTATTTGTATGATTTGGGGCAAACTAGATGGCATGTGGTCTGAGCATGACTTGGGAGTCAGGAAGACATAGGTGTAATCCTGCTTCAGATACTTAGTAGCTGTGGGAACCTGGGACAAGTCACTTAACCTCTATGTGCCTCAGTTTCTTTGGGCAAAATTGGACTAATAATAGCACCTACCTCCCAGGGTTGCTACGAAGATGGAATGAGTTAACACATGCAAAGCACCTTGCAAACCTTAAAGTGCTATATAAATGTTTGTTATTAATCATTAATAATAATTATTACCTACTACAGAGGGTTGTTGTGAGTAAAGTGTGACACCAACTCTGGAAATTAGACTTCCTGTTCTGCCCCTTCTGCACCACCCTTCTCAATGAGGAAAACAGCATCCCATATCCAAGAAAAAAAAGTGAGAAAGGAGATAGGGTTGTGGAAAGTGTGGCTGCCAGGTGAGATGGACCAGATGCATGGTGAAGGGAAGGATGATTTTTCAGGAGGAATTGGAAACTGACAGTGGTCAGATTTCTGAGTGACATAAAAGCATGTCTTTGGAAAGAGTTCAGAACACAGAGGCATGATGGGAACAGAGAAAGGGATCATGCCTGAAAAGTACTGGAGTGAACTAGAGCTATCCCCATTAGAATGCCAATATCTTGGCACTTGTCTTCTTCCTCTGGGTAGGATCCAGCTCAGACTCTCTCATGCCACAACTTCCTTTTAACTTGACAGTTTTTCTCTTGTACCAGTTAGATAAAGACTTGGGAGGGATTCATTTGGATTAAAACTTTAGGGTGGGAACTGGGTTAAAATGCGTTCCCAGCTCATGTTCTCCCTATCAGATTCCCAAGCCAAATGAAAAATGCCCATCTCTTCAAGGTTGACATATAAATGGATTTCACTTCACATAACACAGTTGGATTTTTTGAATGTGAAGTTGGTCCCAGGGGGCCAGTTAGAAACTGAACTTTCACCAGTTTCAAGTTATTGAAGAGCTCCCAGCAGTCCAAGTACTTAAAAAAAAAAGTGTGTTTTCAATGAGAATTTCAGCACTTTTAAGTGAAACATGATTTCTCTATGATTTTTACGAGAAAATACTAGCTCTTTAATAATTTCTTCTTCAATGAAAATTGCATGATAGAATGTTTGAATGCATTTAGTGAAATAGTTTGGAGAGGAGGATTTTTTAAAATAAATATAAGGCCAGGTAGATTCAAAAGATATTCACCTGACCCTTTTTGGCAACCCAAGCTCACAAATGGCTTCAGTTTTCTTTATCATAGAGAGATGTCAACATTTTCAAAAGACAGGGAATTGCTTCTTTCTCAAGAATTTAATATCTTTGCAAGTGGGCAGTTTCTTAAATGGGGATGCTTAATCCCATTTTTTTTCCTCTAGGGCTAGATTGGGAAAGAAATATTATATTGCTTTTTAAAAAAAACTTTAAAAGAAGTGCTACCTTGTTGCATCTCAGGAACTTTCCCAATAAAAAAAAATCTTCATTTGAATCTGTGTGGTCCATCTTCTCCCTCCCACTCTTCAAAAGAGCCGTGTTCTGGTGTTGTTTACCAAAGCCTGGACATCATCAGAATTGTAGTTCCTACTCCCTCCCCCAACTCTTTTTTAAGGATACCATTAAAATATAATACAGAAGAGTAAATCATTTATTTTTAGTGCACATCTTGAATGGAACTTCTATATGGTATTTTTTTTTCTTTTAAAACACCATTTTCAAATCCATCATTCTGTCATTTTATATTCACCCATTCCTGAGGCCAGCAAAATAGGCACTAAATGACCATGGTATATTATTCTGCTTAAAGAGTCCACCCAGGGTTGGAGAATGGTAAGTGCACCAGGAATTCTTCAGCATGTGCTTTTCATTCTGGGACTCATGAAGTTGGTTCCTGGTATTTATACAGGATACTGAGAATTTTAAAAATCTAGATTCTAAAAGTAGCCCTAGCTGTTCAGAGGTCATGCAGTTTAGTCAGTGAAAGGGTAACACGGAGACTGGGAACCATTCATCATGTCATCAGACCTCTACTCATTCTCTGATCTGCAGTCTAGGAAAGAGAAGGGCAATGAATTCCTTCCCCTTTTAGGTATCCCTTATTTGTGGTGTAGCAGACTCTATTTTCTGTTTGAAGCAAAAAGAAATAGGGATGGTACTTATCATGCATTGGCACAACTGGGTTGTGGTTTACCTCCAGTCCATCTGGACCTGTGAACATTCCTCTCTGGCCTCCAGTACTGACTCATTCCTCCACCATTTCCCATCAACCTTTTCATCCAGGAAGACCATTCCTCCACACTAGCCCCTTCCTTTGATTGGTTGGTTCCTCCAAGAACCTCCAGGAAAGTTCTCATGCAAACAACGTCCACTCCTTCATTCCTCTGTCGGCTCCACCTGACTGTCTGAACTTTGCCGCCACATCCCCTTCTCTATTCTCACCTCCACTTTTCAGCTTCGTTTTGTGTATTGTGTCTTCCTTAGAATGGAAACTCCTTGAGGGAGGAGGCTGTCCTTTTTGCTCGTGTTTGTATTTCTAGTACTTAGCACAGTGCCTGGCACGTAGCAAATACTTAATAAATGCTTATTGACTTGACTTTCTTTTTTAATATGCCAGACTTCTGACGACTGTGATTCCCCTTTCTTCCACTGTTGTTCAGTTGTTTTAGTCAAGTCCAATTCTTTTGGAGGTTTTCTTGGCAAAGATAATGGAACAGTTTACCATTTCCTTCTCCAGCTCATTTTATAGATGAAGAAAGTGAGGCAGAGTTAAGTGACTTGCCCAGGGTCATATCACTTACAAGTTTCTGAGGCCAGATTTGAATTCACAAATATGCATCTTCCTGACTCCAGGCCCAGCACTTTATCCACTGTGACACCTAACTACGCTGTTTCTTGTTGTTCAGTTGTTTTAGTTGAGTTCAACTCTTTGTGGTCCCATTTGGAGTCTTCTTGGCAAAGCTACTGGAGTGGTTTGCCATTTTCTTCAACTCATTTTATAGATGAGACAAAGAGGGTTAAGGGATTTGCCCAGGATCACATAGCTAATAAGTATCTGAAGCCAGATTTGACTCCAGAAGATGAGTCTTCCTGACTTCAGGCCCAACACTCTATCAACTGTGCCATCTAGTTGCCTTTAATGTTCCACTATCCTAAATTAATCTAAATTATTTAGCAGCATAAAAAATTGTAAATACTCCAGCTTGGTAATGTCTTATCTGTCAGAGAGTACCTTGTATCTATTTTGCATCTGTTTTGTATATAAGCGTAATGGGGAATGTCAAATAAGTACCTAGTCCCTGGGGCATGCAAAATCTGCCTTTCCTGGTGTCCATACATAAGGATGCTTGAGTAGACGACTTCCAAGAAAAGCAGAAAGGAGGGTGCTGGACTTCACTTCTGCTCATGCACAAATATTCTGTGACTATTGCTTGTGGGTTTACTGTATAAAGCACTCTTTTAATTGTCTACTAAGCTGGAACTGAGTGTGTATACTAAAGGCATTAACTGACCAAATTTGTTCTTTTTTTTTTTTCTATTGGCCACAGCATTTGAGGATGAAGCTCTAAATTCTAGATGACCAGTGAGGAGAATACCCTATCTCCTCTCCTCACTGTACTGACTGGACTGGTGAGTGTATATTCTCTAAGACCAGCCTGTGTCTTTCATGCAGCTGCCATCCATCCCTGTCTTCTTTTCTTTGGTATAGGACCTTACGAGATCTTGAAAGTTTGGAAAAGCCAGTGGAGTTGCAGCAGCTTAGCCTGGGAAGGAGCTAGTGTGGCCTCAATGAGTGACTTGATTGATGCAGCATGAATCAACTTGGCACCTGAAATACCATGTCTTTAAATAAAAGAGCTACTCATCCATTGACTGAGCCATATATAGGAGTGAATTTGATTATGGAAATGTTTAAAAGCAGTTAGGTGGCACTGTGGATAGAGTGCTGGGCTTGGAGCCAACAAGACAGTTTAGATACAGTCTCAGATATCTACTAGCTGCGTTATCCTGAGCAAGTCACTTAACTCCTGTTTGCCTCAGTTTCCTCATTTGTAAAATGGGGATAATAATATCATCTCCCTTCCAGGATAGTTGTGATGATAGAATAAGATAATAATTATAAAGCACAATGTCTGGCATAGGATAAGCATTATGTAAAGACTGGCTATTATTATTAGCAACCACTAGCCATGTAAGTAAGTCTACTTTCCTCAGAGATACAGGTGGTAAAGGGGAGATTGTGACTAGTTTTTTTTGAGGGTGTTTTAACACTTCAGGTTTTTACTATAACTCCTCTGTAAATATTCTTTTGTAAAAGCTAATTGACTTTACTTCTCAATAACATTGAGGAAATAGCAATTAGTTAGATGGGATTGGGGAACCAATAACTGGTGATCAATTTTGTGGAGAACCCATTGAAATGGGGGCTCAAGGTGACAGCTTGGAAAGATAGTTTCTCCTATTAAAAGATAGAACCCTACATCCCCTCTAAGGTACCTCTAGAATCTTGATGAGGAAATGTCATCCAATGGGGACTTGAGTTGTTAGTGAGTGGGTGAGAGAATAAGTTCGGAGCATACTTGATGCACGTACATATACTCATGAAAGCTCCCTTAACAGAATGTAGGCTCCTCGAGGGCAGGAACTTTTCTTATTTTTGCTTTTTTGGAGGGGGGAAGACAGAGCAATTAGGGTTAAGTGACTTGCCTGAGGTCACACGGCTAGTAAGTATTAAGTGTCTGAGGCTGGATTTGAACTCAGGTCCTCCTAACTCCAGGCTGGTGCTCTATTCACTGCTAGCTGCCCCAGGGCAGGAACTTTTCTACTTTTGTCTTTCTGCTTAGTCTTAATGCCTAATACAGGGCCTGGTTCAAAGGAGTTGCTTGCCAGATGTTTATTGGTTCATTGATCTGTCAGGTTTATAACAGCAAAGAATTAATTTAATCTATTCTGCGCTTAAAGACTTCAAATTAAGGAGAATACCTACCTCTTGGTGCAGTTAGTTCATTTTGCTTTTGTATGACTCTAAGACTTGGGAGGTTTATCCTTATAAAGAGCTGAGTTCTGTCTACAAATTTTATGCATCCTTCTTTTTCTTCTGCCTTTTTCTGACTCAAGAAAGAATCTAATTACTCTTGCACATAATGAGCTTTTGAAGGCTTTGATATAGCTATTATATCCCTATTAAGTTTTCTCTTCTTCAGGTTAAATGTCCCTAATTCAACTGATTATTGTATATACTAGTTTCTAGTCCTCTTTCAATCCTGATCATTTTTGTTTGGAGATGCTTTAAGTTTTCCAAAATCCTTCCTAAAAGACAGTACCTAAAATGGGATCTGATATTTAAGATTTATTCTCACCATAGTGAAGAAAGGGATATAGTCTTTAGGATCTGAACACAACTTTCCTATTAATACAATCTAAGGTTCTGTTAGCTGCTATGGCCGTCATGTCACTGTGGATTCTCTAGAGAGTCACAATGATATAGGAGACAGAGCAGTAGATTTGGACGCAGCAGAGACCAGGGCTTGAAATCTGACTCCAACACGTACTATGTGTGTGACCGTGAGCACCTCTCTAATCCTCTTTGAGCCTTTGTTCCTTCATCTGTAAAATAGTACAATCTACTTCATGGAATCATGGCCAGGATAAAATGAAATAAGGTGCATAAATTGCTTTGTAAACCTTCATGTGCTTTCTATTTAGCTGGCCGTCCACTAAACCCTCAGAGTCTTTTTCCACAAGCTCTGTTCTGCAGCCTTGCTTTCCGTTCGGAACTTATGTCATTGACTTTTTGAGCCCAGATGTTAATATTGATATTTTCATCCCTTATATCTCATATTATTAGATTCAGCCTAATAGTATAGCATATTGGAATCTTTCTTTCTGGCTACTGCATCTGCTGTCCAACACATTAGAAATTCCTTCCAATTTCATATTACATGTAATTTAATAAGCCTGCCATCTGTGAAGGAATTGGAGAAAGATGTAATTTAATTGCAGAAGTAAGAGCAAAAGAGATAAAAAGAAGAAGAAAATGGACAAATTAAGTTGGGAAGAATTATAAGTATTATAAGGGTGGATCAGGAAGGGAACTTGGGAGACACTTATTCCATTTGTCTCAGATCTATAAAGTCTGTTTTTTTCTCCATGTGGGGTCAGCCTTACACAAAATTTTATCTAAAGATTTCCTTCAATGTTCTCTAACTCTCTGGCCTGTTTGTGTCTCTTTTCATTCTTTTACTTTCCCTTTTTTTCCTCTCCATCACTTGAGTATTGATCTTGTCACCACATGAAGATTCTCCCAAACTACTCTCCCTTGCAGACCTTTATTCCACAATGAAGCATGGGAGGAAGCCATACCTTTGTATGCTGCAAATTTTTACAGCATATCAAAACTTACCTGTATTTTGTCTCATCTTCTCTCTGATCGGGTACTGATATATTAATCTCCATTTGATCGTGTTTTAACTACTGTTACTGATTAAGCTCCCACACCCCCACTTGGGTTTAAATCAGTGATTTTATTTATGTAGGGAACTTCTGGTATAGAAAGTCTTTCCAATAATGCAGATTGGCAACTTATAGTTTTAGAGAATTGCTTGCGGGCCACTGAGACTTTAAGCAACCTGACCAAATCCTCTCTCAGTGCAGATTGACCACTCTTTTGCCACTTCTAGTCTTAAATTATTATTATTATTATTATTATTATTATTATTATTATTATTATTTTTGCTTTTCTGAGGGGGAAGGCAGGGCAATTGGGGTTAAGTGACTTACCCAAGGTCACACAGCAAGTAAGTGTTAAGTGTCTGAGGCTGGATTTGAACTCTGTTCCTCCTGACTCCAGGGCCAGTGCTCTATTCACTGTGTCACCTAGCTGCCCTTCTGGTCTTAAATTATTGACTAGAGCCCTGAGAAATCATTCACTTGCCACAAAGTCAGTAAGTTTCAGAGCTCGGACTTAAATCCAATTCCAATCCTGATTCCAAGATTCTTTGACATGCATTGCCTTAATGTATTATCCCATCTTAGTATATATGATATTGAGGCTTTATTAGTGGCTTCCTAGCAGTGAATTAAATGACAAAATTTGGCCAAGCTGGCAAGGAAGACATTTGGACACATGTGGACCTTCATGTCACACTATGTACACAATTATTTACTCTGCCTTTGAATGGGACCAACCCTGACGAATTATACAAATTTATCAGTAATACTAAATTAGGGGGAAAAAAAACCCCAACAAATAAACAATGATTCAATTTCCATTTGGAACTGAAATGCCTTAACATATTTGGGAGAAAGTACCAAAGTTTATATGAAAGCAGTCACCTTACGTAATAGAGTTTAGACAAGTCATTGTCATTCCTTAGAAGTAGCAGGCTCATTTCTCATGCTCCCATGCGTCTTTAGTAAAAAACACACACACACACACACACACACACACACACACACACACACACACACACACACACAAACAAACCCAAAACAAAACACTGTAGCTTCCAAAAGAGGCCAAACACAGTGCCCTTGAAAATCTGAGGTATCAGACAGAGCTGATAGGAGCTCAAAGCCTGAGTGTTCTCCTTGACTCTCATCTATCTAACTCCTTATGACATGGATATATTTGGGTGCATTTCTATCATCCGTCTATTGCTTATGTCAGGTTGGTACCACTCTGTGACTCCTGGCTTTACTTCATAGAACCCTAGTCTCAGGGGGGAATCTGAGCAGGGTTAGCATGCCATTATCAGGGTTACTCTTTTATTTGGTTGCTGTCATTTTCAATTTATCTTGAGTTAGATATATTGGGGTAACCACTTATGTGAAAGACAACTTTATTGGTCCCTGGAAATCAAGCTGATTCTATTGACTTCTCAGTAACTTAAGACCTATTGACTATGAGCTGAGAGACAGTATAAAATGTAACCTATTGCAAATTACTGCCCCAGTGGACAATTTTTGGCACACTCATTGACATTCCTATATTGAAGGTTAAGAAGTCACCTCTCAAACTCCATTAATAAAACATGGAGAAATGTTGCTTTAAAAAAAATTTTATTGCTTGTTTAAATGTGTTTTTTCTGTGTGTGCCCTCTTGTCTCCTCTGACACTACCATCACCCTGGTGTAGGCCCTCTTCACTTCACACCTGTACTCTTGTCTCCCTTACTCTAAGCAGCCAGGTGGCATGGTGGCTAATGCTCTGCGCCTGGAGTCAGGAAGCCCTGAATTCAAATCTTGCTACAGATACTTACTGCCTGTATGATCCTGGCAAATCATTTAACCTCTTTACCTCAGTTTCCTCAAGTATAAAATGGGTAGGGGGATAATAACATTACCCAAATTATAGGGTTGTTGTGAAGAGCAAATGAGATTGATATGTAAAGTACTTAGCACGGTGCCTGGTACTTTGTAGGTACCATATAAATGTTTATTCCCATTCTAATCCATTTTGTATCACAGTTGGACTCTTGCCATCCTCTGCCTCCCCTCTCCAGTCCATTTTTCATTCAATTGTGCGTCTTCCTAAAGAGCAGGTCTGTCCATGTCACCAATCCTTCCTCTACCCACCCCTAAACTCCAATGGCTCCCTATTACCTCTAGCATCACATATAAAATTCTCTGCTTGGTTTTTAAAGCCCTTTATTGCCTGTCCTACCTTTCCAATCGCCTTATACTTTACTCAGCTGCACATAATATGTAATCCAGTGGTACTGGCCTCTGCTGTTTCTCACACAAGACACTCCATTTCCTGAATGTAGATTTCCCTGACTATACTCCGTGCCTGGAATTCCATCTCCTCTCACTTCCACCTCCTGGATTCCTTCAAATCCAGGATACAATCCTGTCTTCTACAAGAAGCCTTTCCTGTTCCCTCATAATACTAATAACTTCCCTATGTAGATTATCCGAAATTTGTACAGAGATATGTAGGCAAATGTTTAAATGGTACCTCCCTACTCCACATATACAATTTTAAGTTTACTTTGTGTTATTAACAGATTCAGCATCCCCTTCTTCAAGACATTTAAAAAACAAATAAATTAAGCCATATTTTGTTGTGTTTGCCAATTTTTTAGGTGTTAATGCTCATATTGAAATTTTTACAGTTGGCTCTCAAGAGCTGCTGGAGGCTCTCCCTGTATATAAGTTGTTTGAACATGTTGTCTCTCCCATTAGACCGAAAGTTTCTTGAGAGCAGAGACTCTCTCCCCAACCCAACGTTCCCCTCTGTTGTTTGTCCCTTAGTTTCTGAAGAGGATCAATGACATCACAGGTGATATTTGGACCTGCTTATGAATTGGATTTAAGTGAGGCAGAGTTGCATAAAGTCATCACTTCTCTCTCTCTTCCAGGGTCACCAAAGTTCAGTGGCAAGATAGAGGTCAAGACTACTAGTGATGCAGTGGATGACCTTGGAGTCTTCTATGTCTGACCAAGCTGTAAGTGCCCCCCAGCACCTGCTTGAGCTGCCTTCATGACTGTTGGAATAAATTGCTCTCATCTGCTCATTGGAAGCCTTCACATGCTTGGAGTAGACATCTAACTCACTGATGGCTTTGAGGCCTGTTGGTTGCCCTCAACTTGGGTTAGCTTATTGTAGCAGCAAGCACCCTAGCATACCCAGCATGGCTGCTAGCACATGTTCTTTGATCTGCTTTTCTAAAAGAAAGCTACTCAAAAAGGGGTTAACTATCTTATTTTAATCACACACATATCATTTTCCTAATTCAAGGGAAAAAGTCAGCACCCCGAACTTCAGAGAATACAGACAGAAGTTACAAGTAGACAAAAAAATACAAAGAAAATAACACAATTCAACAAACCAACAGACAGGGCTTCCAGCTGTCTGACCATTACATCCATACCTAGTTAGTCACCAGAGAGAGAAGCACCAACATCTGGGTTTTCAAAGCCTAGGGGCTCAATGGCTGCCCAGTGTCTCATCTGGCCAAATCATACAACTCTTCCCAAAGTGAGCCCCAAAACAAAGCCTCACATCAGGGTATATATAGCCTTCTCCAGGGTCAGAGAACATCACAACCCTCGTGACCCACTGTCCAATCACAAAGTAACAAGGTGTGGGTGTTGATGAAAAATAATCCTCCTACCACAGGCTTCATGTGATTACATTTGGCCTATTAGGGGGCAGAGTTTATTTTCAAATCAGGGAAGGTCCTCAACTGCACATACGCTTATCAAGGGGTGAGGAAGATCTTCAAATTCCCATTACCATTATACCTATCTGCTGAGATGCTCTATTAGGGTGTGGCTGCTGTATATGCTATAGCTTCTTGGAGTCACAGGTGAGAATTGAGTGCCAGGTAGACCCCAAAGGCAGATAATCAGTTCTGAAAACGACTCAGCAAGCCCTCACATCAGAGATGCTAGTCTTCCTTGAACACCCCATATATATAACATACCCAGCATACACATCATAAATAAATGGTTATTGTTGATTTGCCATTTCTTCATCGTTTTCATAGTCCTTATCATCATCATTATATGCACCCCTTTAATTGAGTCTCTGGGCATCTGCTGTGTGTAGAACAAAATGTTAGCTCAGAATGCAAAGAGACTCAGACACATTACTTGTTCTCAAGCGGAATGCAATCTTGTTCCAATTATATTTATTTATTCGTTCTCATTCTTATGTCTCCAAGGTATGACACAGAAGACATAGAAGACACAATTACACAATGTAATTGCATAAAATCTATCAATTCTAGCTTGAGGAAATTTATATTTTCTACTCCCCTTGTCCCACATCCAGTGTCTTGATTCCTGTTCTTTCTCTCACTTTATTTCTTGCTCTCTGGCTTTCTTTTATGAATATCTGTTTGTTCATACTCTCTTTTCTCCCTATGTGTTCAATTATGGATAAAATATACTGTTAAATGGATTTTTACTTGATTCTTATGGAGATAAGCTAAGGACTTAGTTTTCC
The DNA here is from genome assembly GCA_028627135.1 of Pseudochirops cupreus. Classification (NCBI taxonomy): domain Eukaryota; kingdom Metazoa; phylum Chordata; class Mammalia; order Diprotodontia; family Pseudocheiridae; genus Pseudochirops; species Pseudochirops cupreus. The sequence goes on from CM053580.1 coordinate 481,890,928, forward strand.
GAGCTTGAGAGAGATCTGACTTTACATTTTGTTGTTCAGTTGCTTCAGATCCTTTGTGACCCCATTTGGGGTTTTCTTGGCAGAAATACTGGAGATACTTGCCATTCCTTTCTCCAGTTCATTTTATAAATGAGGAAAGTGGGGTAAACAGGGTTAAGTGACTTGTCCAGGGTAACATAGTTTGTAGGTATCTGAGGCCAGATTTGAATTCAGGAAGATGAGTCTTCCTGACTACAGACCTGTCCTTCTATCCTCTGGGGCACCTAGCTGCCCTGACTTTTTCCACTTCCATTGAGTCATAGAATCATAGCATTTCAGAGTTGGGAGTGACTTTAGAGATCAATTGATCCTACTTCCTCTATATTATTATATTAACATCCTCTACAAAAGCATAAGAACTCACACTTATATATCACTTTGAATTTTACAAAGCTTTTCTCATTTTATCATGAGTTAAGTTATGTTTAGGAAAAAGAGCTAACTAAGATCATGTGACTTATTCAAACTCACACAGTGAAGAGGCATTGGTGTTTGTAGTTTAGACTCAGACCCAGGAGTAGTCATTCAAGCCACACTTAAATACCTTCACACAGTGGATAATATTATTATATAAGACATTGTTATATATCCATGTCTCAGAGTAAATAACAAATCTCCTGAAATGATTTGCATTATTGGAATTTTCACTGCATATTTCCATTGAGCTGGAGTCAATGATCATATTTTCATATAATTATAACTTCAAATAGTGTAAATCTGAGTATGTACAATTACTTCAGGGAATTCATTAGCAGCTAAATGTTGCAATGGATAAAGCGATGGCCCTGAAGTCAGATGCCTTGACACTTATGTGACATTAGGCAAGTCACTTAATCACTGCCTGCCTTAGTTTCCTCAACTCTAAAATGGGGCTAATAATAGCACCTAACTCCCCTGGTTGCTGTAAAGATCAAATGAGATAAAGATTTGTAAAGATAAGCTCCTAGCACAAAGTAAGTGTATAATAAATGCTTATTCCCTTTTCCCTCTTCATTATTCATGCTCACTAAGACCTAGTTGTTTGAATAAATATAGATGTATGTATATGAATGTATATACATGTATGTATGCACACACAAATATATATCTATATCTATCTGTTTACTTATCTGTTATTCACAGCTAATTGAAATTTCATGACTAGAGAGAACCTATCAATATACCAGCTTGGTATAAACATAATCAATAAGTTAATCAATTCATCAGCTATGACTTATTAAGACTATGCCAAACACTTTGCTAGGTACTGAGGATACAAGTACTCAAGGAATTCCATTCTATGTACAAATAAGTCAATCTTAGATATATACAAAATAGATACACAGGTTTTTTGGGGGGGGGGGGAGGAATCACTAGGCTTCTTGAAGGAGGTGACCCTTGAAGTGAATTTTTGATAAGTTTGGGGTTCCAAGAGGCAGAAATAAATAAGGAGAGTATTCCAGGTAAGGGGAATAAGCCTGAGCAAAGGAATACATTTTGGAGATGGAATGTCATGTGTAAGGAACATCAGGTAGCCCAATTTGGCCAGAGCAGAGAGTGTATGAGGAGATAGAATGTTCAATTAGCATGGAAAGATAGTCTGGAGTCAGATAGTACAGGATTTTTAATGCTAAACAGGTTTATATATTGTTTTAAAGATAAAGGAGAGCCACTGATGGTTCTTTAACAAAGGAATGAGTCGATCTCAGGCCACGGCCCAATTTAGTGTGACATTTCCCTCTGGATGATGGCACAGACAATGCATTCATGGATAGACACCCTCTACAGGACCTTCTGAGGAACAAAGAAGAAGACTATTATTTAAATGATGCCAGAAGATATGGGATAGATGCAACACACATAGTTGTTAGATGTTGCAATGGATTTTGGAATAGATCTATGTGATCTTTCTTTAGAAATTTTTTTTTTTGTCTTTTTGGAGGAGGGGGAAGCAGGGCAATTGGGGTTAAGTGACTTGCCCAAGGTCACATAGCTAGTAAGTGTTAAGTGTCCGAGGCTAGATTTGAATTCAGGTCCTCCTGACTCCAGAGCTGGTGCTCTATTCACCGTGCCACTTAGCTGCCCCTAGAAATTTTTTAATAAGAAATTAGGAGAAATTTTCCTTTGTCCCATGTGTCTTTGATATGCCTGTTTTTATCTACTTTTTTTTCTGGACAGCTACACTTATAATTGTCTATTTTTTAAAAATGTATTTATTTTCAACATTGTACACTGTCTTCTCATTTGGTTGCCTTGAGTTTATCATCATCTCTATATTCTAGCCATCATTCACAGAAGCAAATGAATTTAGAATTTGAGGAAACCTCAAGAACTTCATCTAGTTCAACCCTCTGATTTTACAGATTTGGAAATGTAAGTCCAGGGAGTTTTAATGCCTGGCCTAAGGCAGGATCTGAGTCTGGTTCTAGAACGAGGGTCTTTTTCATCATGCCACATTGTTTTCCTTTCCCTTTTTATTATGAATAATGAAGTTTACCAGTCTTACTAAGAGCTCTTTTTCCATGTGTTTGAAGAAATTCAAATTTTAAAATGGAATAGAAAGCATAGAGTATTATAAACAATTGAGAAAAAAGGGGGAGTGAGAGAAATGGTCACAATTTGTTCAGAATCATCATGCCAGCCTCCGGGGTAGTTTAATTTTTTCTTTCTTATATTTTTTTCTGACAAATTCTGAACAGATGGTTGCCATTTCTGATCTCAGATGGTGGAAAGTACCATTACTGAGCAATTAGCCAGGCTTCTAATTCAGAGCTGGATCAACAGAATAGCAGCTTCTTTATAATTCGTACCAAATCAGAGACACCTGGCCCACGAGAAGGTGCTGTGAATAGCTTGGTGAAGGTATGTTCTGAAATTCAGTCTTAGGCCCTGATATCCACTTTGGTGGAAGGGGAGGGTCAAAGGTTCTCAATAAAATGAAGCTATTTTAAAATGACCCCTTTAAAATTTTAAATGCAATGATGGATTGTAAACCTCTAATCCAATCATTTAGAAAGAGTGGAATGGACTGTTTAGTACGATTTTTATTATTACCAAAACACTTTACTTGCTCCATTCAGCGTTTTCGAAAATATATTACAGCCATACAATGTTGCCTCTTAAACAAAGAACTCACATTTCTCTAGAGAGTATTTTGGTAATACCATTTAAACTTAATACTGCTTTTCTTTTCTATTTGGATCCTGATGATTTCTGTGCAAAGTCACCCTTTCTTTATGTCTGTCTTTTATTCCATGACACCATCGAACTGGCTTTCTGTATGCATCCTGAACATACATAGGCAGAACTGCAATACATAAATGACAGAACTTTCAAATATGTGTTCCCTTTCGGGGTTGGAATTTCCTTGGGTTCATGCTTTTTTTTGTGAGCAACAAGGTATTTCTGATCCTGAGTGACACCCAAGAAACATTTATCCCATGTATCTTAAAAATAAAACTCCATGTGTCAGATATGGAATGGGGCTATAAATAACACTACATTTGCTCAAAGAGATTTTGGATTATGTCAAAGTTCAACTGTTGTTAAGTGGACTTTCGGTCAGAGAATAGACATCTCAACTAGTCATATTTCTGTCTGCCAAAAAGAAAAAAATAGAGGGTCATAGCAAGTATACCACGTAAAAAAAAATCTATAAATGTCCACAAACTATGGGATTTTGAAAAATCAGTCTTCATGTTTTCCTGGATCTCTATTTCTGTAAACAAAGAATATAGTGAAGATTTGAACAAATACATGCCAGGAACACTAGCAGAATTTCAGCATGAGTTCTGTGAGAAATATAACATGCCAAGCTGAAAATAGGAACATCAATAGCTTGATTTTAAGAAATTGCTTCTCTCTTGGAGAGCTAGCCTCAGTGAAAACAGGTCTTACAGATTTTGGTAAAATACAAACTCAATAATGTTTAACAGCATGGCAGTTGGAAGACCTATCAGGTTCTTAGGATGTGTCGATAGTAGCTTTAGAGTGCAGAACCTGATGGAATCATATCTAGTACACTGGGTTTAGTTCTGGGTGTCAGGGTTAGGGCAAGGCATTGGCAAGTTGGACAATGTCTAGAGGAGGGTGACAGGGATGGTAACGGGACTTGTTACTTAGAAGGAGTAGTTAAAGGAACTGGAGATATTTTATTAGGAGAAGAGAAGACAAGAATAGCATGATAGAGGTTTTCAAATATTTGAAGGGTTTTCATGTAGCATGGGATGAGATTCATTTTGCTTTATCCTAAAGGTTAAGAGTTAACAGCAATGGTTAGAATGAGCAAAGTGGCAAATTTTAACTCCATATGAGGAAAACTGTCCTAAGAATTAGGGATCCCAGAATAAAATGGGCTACCTTGTGAAGTGGTGAGTGTCCCATCACTGTAGGTCTTCAAAGGGAGTTTCAGCGACCATTTGTTAGGCATGAAACAGAGGGTATTCTTGTTTTGGTGAGGGATTGGCCTACCAAGATCTTTTCCAACTCTGACACTCTTTGACTTAATTTCTATTCCTTTCAAAATTAAATGATAATTTTATATTTTGTTTCAAATTTTTAAAGAAACAAGTATAAGTATTTCTTAAGTGTATTTAATTTGAACTACTTGATATGAAAGGCATGGTACAGTGGAGAAAACGCTGAACTTGGAAACAGGAAGACCTCAGTTTGAACTCAGCCTTAGACATTAAGACCATGTGACTCTTGGAAAGTCATCTAACCTCTCCTGGCTTCAGTTTACTTACATGTGAAATAAAGAAGTTGGACAGGATAATACCCTTTTACAATAATTGGTTTACTTTAAACCTGGGTGGGGGATATGGCAGTCCTTAAATTTCACATGGCATTTTCAACCTTAGGGATCTATTTTAGATGATAAACTATGAGTTCAATCAAAATTTCTCGAGCCACTAGTTAGTGAAATTCCTAATATTTAGGCAGAAGTTGAGCTCTCTGCTTAACTTTGTGTTTGTATTTAGCCTTCATTAATCTCTGGTCTCTTTGTCACTGAGGCCAAATTCAGTTTATTGGAAATGTTTGAACAATGAAGCATCAGATTGTAGTATAATATCTATAAAGAGAGAGGCACCATGAAAGGAAGTCAAGGAAAGAACAGAATTCTCAGGACTTCTTTAGCCTAAGTCTTGTGCTTCAAGAAGCCTATAGATGATCGTTCTTGAAATCTACTTCTGTGCCATAATCCAGTATGTCCTGTGTTCTGCAAGGTCGTGCTGGAGAGCCATCCTTGCTCCAGACTCTGGAATGAATGACTTTCTACTTAGTGTGATATTTTATAGGTAACCACAGAGGCATGGCTTGGTTTCTTTGACCACAAACACATTTCTTGGGCAAAAATTGAAAAAGTTACTATAGTTGAAGGACTTTCCCACACTTTGCCTAAAGCTTTAATATTGATTGATTGGACATATATTACTTACTTTAAGAAAGATGGACTCCAGTAAGTCAGTAATTCCACCCTTACAACTCAAAGACCTATAATGTTCCTTCTACCTCCAACTCTACTAGTCTATGATTTATAGCCCTATTTCTTTCATTACCTGGCTGCATGACTCATGTCAAGTTAATTAAATTCTTTGGATCTTAGAAAAATGAAGGGGTTTAATTAGATGATTACTAAGGTTCCTTTATATCAGTGCTTCTCAAACTTCCTAATGCCACAGCAACTCTTTAATACTTGTATGTGGGTGTATCTGCATGTAGGTGGACCTGCCTGGAGATGGAGAGAGGAGTGGTGTCTCGGTTCCTAAAACCATTGGAAATATGTGTTTTCCGATGATCTTAGGCAACCCCTGTGAAAGGATTGTTTGATCCCCAAAGGGGTCGCAACCCACAGGTTGAGAACCACTGCTTTATATCATTGTATGATTCTAATTTGTGTGTTTAGAAATCTATTTCTCCTTTAAATTCAGCTCAATGGATATTACAAGTTGGACATGTGAGTACGATATTGATTTTGAGGGGCATAAAAGTGTCAAGGGACACTTGTTGCAACTCTGCCTTATAAAATGCTATTCAGTATCTCCTCTCCCCTTTCTAAAGTGAGGTTGTCATACATTTGAATCAGGGCATGCTTATTATTGGACAAAAGAGAACAAAATAGATTGAATAGAGGTAGTATGGTGGCATCATGAATTGGACACTAGACTTGGAGTCAGGAAGACCTGAGTTCAAATTCTGGCTTAAACATTAAGGCACTGTGTGAACCTTGGCAAATCACTTAACCTCTTTCAGCCTGAGTTTCCTTATCTTTGAATTGGGAACAATAATAACATTTTTATCACAGGGTTGGTGTATGGATCAAATGAGATAACATGTAAAATGTTTTGGAAACCTCAAAGCTTTATGTAACTGATAGCTATTATCCTTATTAGGAAGGCATTAGGTACATTGAGGGAATCTTCTATAGAGGGTTTACTAAAATGTTTGGATAATAAGGTGTGTGATCTTTCTTGGTCAGGGGGAATACCCATACTGATGGGATCATCTACTATTGAAGAATATTTCAGTAATGAAGTGTGTTCTGAAACACGATACACTTCAATACTTCCTTGGATACATGAGTTCATCTATTTGAATATTCTCTCCATCTGTGAAGGTTGTAAAACATCTATGCTTTCTCATTCTGCCAAACTCTTGTCCATATCTTTCCATGAACTCATCATAGGGAATGTGTCCAACCAATGTGCTTGATGATAAATATTGACAGACTTTGAATATCAGTGCAGAACTATGACTGTCTAACCATTTTCTATCATTCTTATTGCATGTCTTATGTCCATAACATATGTAATAATGCTGATTTTCATCCACCCCCTCCCACTTTCTCATTGGACATTTCCAAGGTGCTTTGTTTTGCATCACTAACTGGACACAAGTCATCACAGGTAATGTGCTGCAGTCTCTGTGGCCACCATCTTTCTCCCTGCTGCCCTTTGGGCCCCTCATGTAACTTTGATTTCTTTGGAGGTTGTGGTTTTTCTTGACGCTCAGCCACATAGCATTACTGGAAAACTATTCATGTTCTAAAAGATATGTTTTCTTTCAGGAGGAAGCTTGGGATTGCTGCAAATAAGCAGAGTAAGACGTTTCCATAAATGAATAGTGTAGAACTCTAGGTCTACCCATCTTTCCTTAGTACTTTGTAACTCTCTTATGGTACTTATGCTTTTTACATTGTATTATATTTGTTTCTGTGCTTTATCTTTCCAAAATAGATAATAAGCTTCTTGAGAGCTGTGACCGTGTGGTATTCATCTTTCTATATCCCATAACGGCCAGCCACTTGCCTTACAAATAGTAGGTACTCAATAAAGGTTTATTGAATTGCAGTTAATTCATTGTGACATTAGAGGGCTGCTCTAGCAAGCCAGGGGATGCTACACACCCACTCATAGAGTGGAGTAATACTTTAGTCTTCTCTTGCCTTTCTGCAGATTATTGTTGACTGACTCTACCGACTAGGAATCAGGCTTATGATAGGGGACACTGAAAATGCTAGAGAAAGCAAGACAGGCCAGGATAGCCAAAGGCATTTGTAGCAGTGAAACGCCAGGGGGTAATATCATACCATGCTCACCAAATGAATGTAAATAGAGGGTATGGGTAAATGGATTGCACCACTAATTAAGAACAGAGCATCCTGTGCCAAATGTTTTCCGTATCAAATAAAGGCCACAACTAGTCATTTATCAATTACAGAGTGAAGAGAGGGATCCCAAGGAACTACTTCATAAAATCAAAACAAACAACCATGAAATTGGAGATGCCTATGAAAACAACTGACATCAGAGGCCGGGAACAGGACATTGGAAGGAAAGCCTGTGAAGCTGCTGAAAAAACAACCTCTCTTTGGAAAAGAGAGAATGTTCTTCAAATGTTTAAGCCTATAAAATCGAAAAAGACTCAAAATCCCTTCAACGATTCTTATTTATTTCACTGTGACAAGTATAATGGAACTCAATTTTGAATTTTGTGCTTTGGTTCATAAATGGCATATGTAATATCTAGAACACAGAGATTTGGAGTCATTTAGTCAATAAATGCTTCTTAAGTGATGCATATACACTATTTCATTTCCTTCCTAGTCATTCTGAGAGAATTGTCGTAACTAGGGAAGGGAAGTCAGTCAGTCAACAAAAATGTGTTAGACACTAAATGCCTACCATTATTCTAATTGGAGAAACAATATGTAAGTAATTATGTACAGATGCACTATATTTAATGCAAATGGAAGGTCATCTCAGAGGGAAAAGACTAGCATCCCACAGAAGGTAATAATGATAATAAAAATAAAATAAATATATAAATAAAATAAAAACATTTATATAATACTTTTTTTGTGCCAGGTACTATGCTAATCACTTGATAGCTATTTGATCCTCACAACTGTGTGGTAAAGACACTTGCCCTTGTGGGTGCTTTTATTATCACCATTTTATAAATAAGAAAACTGTGGCAAAAAGAGGATAAGTGACCAGCCTTAGGTCACACAGCCAATAAATGTCTGAGGCCAGATTTGAACTCAGGTCTTCTCTGATTCCAGGTCTGGCCTTCTATCCACTGTACCTTCTAGCTGATAGTGTTTGAGCTACCATTCAGGTAAGTAGAAAGTCCTAGCTCAGATGAACAGAATATCCAAGAATAATTGAAAGCCTTAAGAAAAAAAAAAGGTGAAATCCAAATTTGGGTTGCCATGGCCAAAGAATATGTCAGCAAGTGAGTGGCCTACAAGAGATGAGTTTTCTCTAAAATAATCATTGCTGGTCCTGGGAAATCCAACACCATTGCTGTTAAGATTATACTTTGAAGTTGATCCAATACAGTAGAACGGACCCAAACTCGCAAGCTATGGGCAGAAACCAACTCCTGCATCTACTTAAAGATGAGGATTTAATGGGATGGCATTGATAAGAGTTCTAGTGGATGGAACTAAGCCTGAATCACCAGAGGGAATACACACATTGATGAGATGACAGATTCCTTGAACAATTGGAGTAGACTTTTGGATAAGAATTGCACTGTGTATACTTGTTATGGTTTGCTTATCAAAGATTATACATACAAACATATATAAAATAGAACTGTGAGTAATTACAAAATTATTCACTAAAAATTGACAGCAATTTTTTCTATGTATTAAACTCTAGAATTAACTTGAACAATTTTTTAAATCTTTTTTGGAGGGGGGGAAAGCAGGGTAATTGGGGTTAGGTGACTTGTCCAAGGTCACACAGCTAGTAAGTGTTAAGTGTCTGAGGCTTGATTTGAACTCTGGTCCTCCTGACTCCAGAGCTGGTGCTCTATTCACTGTGCCACTTATCTGCCCTGACTTTGGCTATTTATTGTTCATTCTTCATATACAATCAAGTACCAGGTGCTATCAATTCTACCCCTACCCCCATCTCTTGAATATATTTCCTCCTTTCTATTCACACTGCCAGGACCCTATAAGAGACCCTTATTCCCTCTCACTTGTACTATTACAGAAAAATCACAATCTCAGAAACATAAGAGACTTCAGTGATCATCTAGTGTAACCTAGACTGATTAGAGATCTCCTTGATGGTGTCTGTTTCCCTGTTGGTAGGATAGCTATTGATAAGGGAAACTCACTTCTCCTCCAGGGATTGAGCTTTCCATTCTCATATTCAATGTCTGGCACACAGAAGGCACTTAAACACCTATAAATATTTGTTTCCTTCCTTCATTGTCAATTCTGCTAATTAACAATTTTACATTTCACCTCTTCCCTGAACGTGGTGCGGATAAACAAACTTGATACTCTTTCAGGTGGCTTCTGTCTAATGCCAAATCTTTCCAAAATAAGTATTGAATCTGACCCCTTCTCTCTACTCACACAACTACCACCATACTTTTGATCTTATAACCTCTTGCCTAGATTGCTGCACCAGTCAACTAATTGGTCTGCCAGCCTCAATTCAATCCAATTCATTTCAGGTTTATTAGATACCAACTATGCAAAGCCCTAGGCTAGGTGCTTGGGATATAAAGACAAAAATAAAATAGTCCTTGCCCTAAGGGAGTTTACATTCTATTGGAATATAACCATTTTTTTCCTGTACCAGTTTGTCCTACACAATTTTTTTTTGATAAAATTACTAATTGGTCTCTAGAAACACTCTCATACAAGTCCCATAAATTGTTTTGTTTTCTGGCTAGATCAGACAAAGAGGAATTGAGGTTCTCTTTGAAATACACATGGTTTCAAAAATGGAATGGAAAAAACATTTGACAAAAAATGTGTTTCGAGTTTTAATGAACCTGAGAATCTCCAATATAATTAAAAACTAAATTCAGTCAACATGTGGCTAAAGTTTGTCTATCCCTCATCAACAGTAACACATTTGTCTGGAGATTTTGATTTTGGAGAATTATAATTCAGAACAACATCTTTATTTGCTTTAGCTTAATTTTTGGAATAAATTTGTAAGGAATGTAGTTTATAAGAGGCAGAATAGCATAGTAGATTATGGCTTGTCCTTGGAGTCAGGAAAATCTGGGTTCAAGTCTTGCCTTTGCCCATGTGTCTTATGTGTCCCTACTGTCTTATGTGTATCTAGGTTTAAATGAATGACCTTTCTGTATCAAGGGAGGGGATTTCCACACTAGGGACTCCCTACACCAATGAAATCATAGTTTCAGATAAAAGTAAACCAAACTACTTATAGCTCCATCACTGTTCATGATAATAAGTGAATTTACATAAATTGTTTCATTTCACCCTCATCACAATCCTATGAAATAACTGGTATGATCAGTTTGATCTCATTTTACAGACAAGGAAATTAAGGTGTAGCTAGATTATGGGCTTTATCCCAAATCACACGAGTGGTGGAGCCTGGATTATAATATAAATTCTCTGAGACTAAAGGTTCTTTGGAACCATTATCATATTTCTTCTTTCCTTCCTTCGTTCCTTTGTTCCTTCGTTCCTTCATTCCTTCATTCCTTTATTTGTTCCTTCCTTCTTTCTTTCTATTTCTCTCTCTCTCTTTCTTTCTTAATAGTATTTTTCCAATTATATGTAAAGATAGTTTTCAACATTCACTTTTATAAGATTTTGAGTTTCAAATTCTTTTTCCCTGTTCTTCCTCTCCCCACTCCCCAAGATGGCGAGATATCTGATATAGACTATCCATGTACAATCATATTAAACATATTTCCACGTTAGTCGTGTAGTGAAAGAAGAATCAGAACAAAAGGGAAAAACCATGAGAAAACCAAAAAATGAAAGAGATTGAGAAAATGATATGCTTTGATCTGCACTCAGATTCCATAGTTCTTTCTCTAGATGTAGAGAGCATTTCATGTTGCTTTTAATACCAAATAAAATTAAATTGTGCTTTATTGTTATGTACATCATCTCATTAAGTCTTCAAAACAACCACATGAAACACGGAGTCCCTTATTACCCCCATTTTACAGGAGAAGAAACTGAGGTTTACATTCAAAGTATGGAATATTTTAGAGAAAATGAATGAGTGGCTTCTATCAAGCCATGCATCACAGGACACCAATATAATCTAAGTTAATTTTTTTCTCCAATTTATCAAGAATCGTCATTCTAATATCATCCTTTGCATCTTTCATGTCTTATCATTTAAATTGGCACATTCTTTATATAAGGTGAGGTATTTCATTTCTTTCCCTACAGTTGGCATTTTCAGTGTGTCTAAGGTCAAAACAGGGCCAGCCAGGGTAGGAGAGGGAAGGAATGGCCCTAGGTCCCAGTGGAAGGTGGTTCTGTTTGTACAGGAATGCTTTTAAAATATGTATGGAGCATTTGTGTTTTAGGACAGATGTACCTTACTGCTCACCAGACATGTTCATGAAATGTTGCGTGCTTAAATTATTTAATGCCCTTGCATTGAGTTTCAATTTCAGAGAGTGATTTTATCTTCATTTCCTTTATTTTCAATCACCAAGGACTCATAATACTTTAGATCTGAGAACTCCTTGCCTCTTGCCCTACATGCTTATGCAATGTAAATGACAGATAGCTCATTATCAATAAATATTTAAGAACAATCCAAAGCCTCAGAGACATTTACAGTTGAGAAGGATCTCAGAGGCCAGGACCTCTTCTCTACAACTTCCCCAACAAATCGTCCTTCAAGATATGCTGGATGCTTTTCTAGTGTTTGGAACTAATTATTTCCTGAAGAAGCATATTCTACTTTTAGACAAATCTCATTGTTCAGAAGATTTTCCTGACGTTGAACTCAAATTTTCCTGTCTGTGTTCTCCAGCCTCTGCTTTTAGTTCAGCCCTCTGGGTCTGAGCAGAACAAATTTAATCTCTCTTCTACACATCTGTGGTAGGCATGATATATTAAGGTCCCTGCCACACAGGGTACAAAGGTAGTGGAATTATCCTTGAGACTTAATTCACACCAGGAGACATTAATGTAGTTTCCTCTTGGCCTAAGTGCAAAAGCCAGCACCGAAGGGGTAATGAGCTCTTTTCTCAGGCTTGACATACACTTCTGGCTGCCATACCTGCATGGCCCATTCAGAGGCAAGGAAGTTTTGCTAAGCAGAAAGAATGCCATATCCTTTCTGAAAATCCTTTCCATGCTACAGCTAAGAAAACTTTCTCTACTTAACTGTTATATGATCCACAAGTGACTCTTTTTTGTTTTAATCCCAAACTTGAACAACCTGACTGGCCTGAGTCACACTAGATCTACAACATTCGCATAATAATATTTAGACCCAGCACATGGGGACCATTCCTAGGCCCCAACACAAGCAGATAATGCATGACCTTGGTACAGGGGGACAGTGCTCAGGTCCTGGAAAAGGGAGCAATAGCAGCACCCATGGACTAACACATAAGGCTGATGCTTGGCTCTAATAGCAATGAGTACTATCACAGACTCTAATGGCAGCAAGTCCCGGGTCCCAGAATCACAGAGGTGGGTAGTGGTGTGAGTCCCAGCTACAGGAGACAGCAAGATAGGCCTTAAGAGAGTAGGGACTGGCATGGACATCACTATAGGTAGGCCCTTTGTATCTCTTTGTTGACTGTTACCTGTACTCCATAATGTTGTTGCTAATGCAGCAACAGACAACTCCTTCAAAGAAAGATTTAAAGGACCAAGGTCTGGAATTTTGGAAGAGGCCTTACTTTCTGGCAACCAAGGAGGGGGAGAGGGACAAAACTTTTGATATAATCTCTGGGGAAAAAATAGGATAAACTCTAGATTAGTATTCTCCTATGTGAGGGGGAAGTCTTGGCTGGTTGACCAGGAAACACTGAGTAGGAGAAGTACAGGGTGAGTTTCAGAATTGATGGTGTCACTAGGACAAGTTAAATGTAAGAGACCAATAACCCCTTTATGTCTTTACTAAAGCTGACCCTGATCTGGGTCAGAGGTGTCACCATCCATATTGTGGCCCTGATATCCCTGGTGCTGCTTTATGTTAGGAGACCCATGTGAATTGTAAATATTTGGCATTACCCATCTGGTAAACACATGTACTAGGTCATTAAAATGTAGAATTTGGTCCTTCTTGAGCAGAAGGATGAAGTCTAGGATTTATAGTTTTCATTTGCTCCATATTTTGTCACCCCTTCAGGGGACCATTACATTATCTATTATTTTTTCTATCTTCATTGGTTTGATTTTTTTTCTTTTTCTCTTCCAGTGCTACCTATGCCAGTTCTCAACCCCAAGATCAGGATTGGCAAGTCATAACAATAAGACCATTAACTTGGTTAAAGGTCTTCTCTAAGAATTTAGGACCTGGACACCAAAGGGATATGGTAGGAATAATATACTAAGGCCTATGTCTTGGCCTAGGCTAGTTGTTCTCTAAAAAGGTAAAGACACTGCTCAAAACTAAATAGACCCAGAGGACTAAGGCTGAGATCACTGATGTAGCTTCCTCATGGCCTAAGTATAGTAGTCATCAGGAGCTCCTACCTTGTGCCTGGCAAATGCTTCTAACTGATGAAGAGCAATGATAGGGAGCTGCAAAAAGGGCACATTTAGGCTTAAGGCCAGGAAACAACAGCAACAACAACAGCAACAGAATTTGCTAACAATTAGAATCGTCCAAAAGCGGAATGGTGGCCAAAAGCTATTAGTTTCTGCTTCTGTATGTTATTATGGAGATACTTTGGTGTGTGTTTTAGACTAAATGACTGTTGAGGTTCCTCTTAACTTTCAAATTCTGTGATTCTGTGAAAGATGTGGTTGCCCCAAACTGTACAGAACACATTAGATGTGATCTGACTGGTGCAGAAAAGAATGGCTGCAATAAAACAGAGACTGTCATTGTAGTCAAACATGGCATTAGTGTTTTGGCTTCCATATGTATCACACTGTTGACTTAAAGTTGATTTTGTAGTCCACTAAAGATGTAGATTTTTTTTCACATGAAATATTGTCTAATCATGCCTCCTGTATCATCCTATACCTATAGTTGATAATTTGAACCCAAGAATAGAACTTTATATTTGTTCTTATTAAATCTTATCCATTATCCTAATACATCCATTCCAAGAATTCCTTTCCCTAGTTGATTCTTCCGTATGTCCATAATACAGTTGAAAAAAGAGCTTTTAATTATGTCTCTTTTAATTTTCCTGATATGATCTTACCATTCCTTTATATTCATCCTGTTATCTGCCTTTTCTTCTAGCTTCTGTACATGACTTTAAAAAATAAAGCTAAATTGGTCAATGAATTTGACATGCATCTATGTTGGTGTTTTTTAGACAATTTCTCCTTTTTATTCATCACAATTATTTGTTTTAGTGTCATCAAATTTGGATCTTGGGATCACTTCTCCTCCCTTTAGTTAATGGTCCCTCTGGCATTTAGACCAAGATAGCCTTTGGATATTGTCTCTAAACTCTAAAATCTATTGTACCAACATCTGGGATGTGTGCTTAACTTTCCTTTTTATATCTATCACAAACTCTAAAATAGTCTCTCCCTGAGTCTCAGCTCTTCATCAGTAAAATGAGATGGTCGAATTAGAAGATGACTCCTGAGGTCCCTTCTTGCAAATCTTGATCCTGTGGATCAGTCCCATGATAGAAGAACTTTGTGGTAAATGCTCTACTTTCTTAAAGTAAAAATTCCTTTAGTGATATGTATGAACATGCTTCAGAAATTTAGACATTTACAGAAGTAAATGGTGACAATTTTTTTCTTTTAAGTAGAATGAATGTTGACAAATCAAGAACCAGTGATTTCATCAGCTGGGAGTCCCCAAGAGCTGTCCAAGTCTAATAGAGGGTAAATATCATCCTGTTACCTGCCTTTTCTTCTAGCTTCTGTACATTACTTTAAAAAATAAAGATAAATTGGTCAATGAATTTCATATGCATCTATGTTGGTGTTTTTAGACAATTCCTCCTTTTTATTCATCACGATTATTTGTTAAATATCCTTCCTGGTACACAATGTAAAATATTGGATGTAGGATTTGAACTCAACTTTTCTCAACCTCAGGAATAGCATTTTTATGTACATGTAGTGTATTTCCTTCAATTTGTAGTCTGACCACCAAACAGAATTAAGGCCATTGTTGGGCTATGACATAGCAACATGACTTGTTGTATGGTCAGTCCAAGAACTAATTGCAAATGGTTTTATTTCTTGATCTACAGGAGACAATATGAATGAAAGCAAAAAAAAAATGAAGAGAGTAGAGATTTGTTTTTTGAGCAAAGTGCAGCCAAATGGGGCATGTAAAGGGACAAGATTTCCAGTCTTCTAACCTGTTGATAAATCCCTTGTTTTAATTAAATTAGGCTGGAGTGTGCTCTTTTCTCTATATCCAGTCTGACAGAGACAATTTGGCACAGCACTTGAGATGAGTGTCAGGAAATGTTGACAAGATTTATGTCCTTATTAAGGCAATACAATTGCAGTTGTCTTGTAGGGCTGATTGATAGGCAGGAAGAAAATGAAAGGAGTCCCAGTCTTTCAGAAGCTAGAAAAAGTTATGTCTGTTAAATAGGGCAGAGAGATATACATGTGATTTTATGTGTCTAATTTAGGGACTATGTAGATTTGTGCTGTAGCACATGTCACTGGAAACAGATCCAATGTGAAATACTTCCTTTGAATAGTGGCCATTATGGATGGATCAAATATCCCAGAATGCTCCAGGACTGACATGAAAACTGACTGGTTAGAGTTGTTCACACTTGTCCATGACAAGGCTTTCTTTGTGTATATGGAATGAATGTGGGCAGATAGGGGGTCCAACTGTGGCACAGTGTACATCTTAAGCAACAGTGTATTGTGAAATAGATCCCTGCCTTCTTTCTCAAATTATTCCTTGTTTTTGTTTTTCTTCTTTGGTTATTTGTCCATGTTAAATTTGGATGCTCACAATAGAAGGGAAAAACTATAAAGCCAGCAAATAGGTCATTATGTGCTTACAGTGTGTAGCAACAGATATCACATTTGTTTCAATGAAATTGGCACCAGAAAGTACTGTTGCTTCGGAAAAGGAAGAAAAGGAACAATGGGAAGGGGAAAAAAAGGAGAAAAATTACATCTTCCTTTTTATAATTCCGTCTTCCTTTTTAATTTTATTTTCACTCTTAGTATGCAGGGACAATGGCATCCTCTGGAGGTATTGTGCCATAGATAGAGCTCTGGATTTAGAGTCAGATAGATGACTTATCTCTAGTAGAGATTCATTTAATAGTTATGAAGAAACAAAAATACTGGGTTTGGAGTGAGAGAACCTGAGTTCAAATTGTGGCTTTGGGGGACAGCTAGGTGGAGCAGTGAATAGAGCACCAGCCCTGGAGTCAGGAGAATGTGAGTTCAAATCTGACCTCAGACACTTTACACTTACTAGCCGTGTGACCTTGGGCAAGTCACTTAACCCCAATTGCCCTGCCTTTCCCCCTCCAAAAAAGCTAAAAAAAAAAAATTGTGGCTTTGTCATTTATTGCCTCTGTGACCTTGGGCAATTCTCTTAACCTCTCTCTGCCTTAGTAGCCTTATCTGTAAAATAAGGATTCTAAGATCTCTTGTAATTCTAAATCTGTGAGACTGATTTCTTACTTGTGGAATTTCTCAAGTATTAAATATTGTTTATTATTACAATATTTGGTTCAACTGTTTCTAGTTGAATTGTTTCTTTCTTCTGGTTCTCTTAATACATACATACATACATATGTACATATGTACATACATACATACATACATATATGTATATATGTGTATTCAAGAACCTTCCAAATTTCAAATATTTCCTACTAAATATTCCCAATAATCTAAAGTTATAGCAGTTGCTTTTTTTGGACAGTTTTGATTGTTTAACAACTTTGCCACACAGTTGTTATTCACATGGACATTCTGGAAATAGAGGTCTATGGTGATCAAATGAGAACATTTGGAAGTTGATGGGCACAACCACCGTGGCAAACATGCTCCCTCATTGTTGTAGTTTTGCTTCTCTAGCTCAAGACCTATTCCCCTGAAATTATAGCACTGCCTTATCTTGTAAAAAATGTTTGATCCTAAACTTATACACTGAAGAAAGAGCATTTGCATAAACTTAGAAAACTCTCTATGAAATTGTGAATCTTCACTCATGCCTCTTATTTTAGATATGTTTTGTATATACATTTTTGTATATACATGTGTGTGCATATGTATATATACATATATTTATATATGAAACAAATTCTACATATTACCTTCAAAACTCTCTTTCCTTATGTATAAGGCTTCCTTCTGAACTTCCTTCTGTTCTTTTCTATACATTAAAAAAATGCAATGACCTTTTTTCAACATGGCTATCGTTAACCTCTTGATCCCTTCTCATTAATTGAAAGGAAAAAAAACAATTCTAGTATCAAATAATCATTCACAAGTAAAACAAAACCACATAGTAATCATGTTAAAAAAATGTATGTCTCTGTACCTTGTGTACCTTGTGTCTGTCAGGACACAGATAATATGTTTCATCATGCATCCTTGAGTCTAGAGAGCTGGTCATTGCATTGATCATAGTTTTTAAGGTTTTCAATTTTTTTTTTTCTTTACAGAGTTGGAATCCTTGTAATTCATTATTTTCCCGATTCTAGTTGCTTTACTTCATATCAGTTCATACAGCTCAGGACTCTCTAAGATCTTAATTATTTCTGGTGAGATACTTAATAACTCCTTATGACATGATAATATTCTATTATACTCAGATATCTCAGTTTGTTCAGCCATTCCCCAGTCATCTAAGAGACAATCTAAGGCACCCTCCCCCCTTTCATTCTATCTCTTTGTTTTGATTTTCTATTTTATCCTTTTCATATTCCTCTTCAGTAAGTTTGTTTCCTTGCACCTAGTTCATCCCCTTTATTGTCTTCCCTTTTAGCATACTCTGATCTAAACTTTTCTCCTAGTTGAATTTGATGAATTCCTACACTAAAATATTTTTTTCTAATATTTTATTTTATTTTATTTTTGCTTTTTGGAGGGCAATTGGGGTTAAGTGACTTGCCCAAGGTCACAGGGCTATTTTAAGTGTTAAGTGTCTGAGGACAGATTTGAACTCAAGTCCTCCTGATTCCAGGGCTGGTGCTCTATTCACTGCGCTGCCTAGCTGCACCCCCTACACTAAAATCTTTATGTGTAAACACTCAATTCTATTCGTCCATTTCAGAAAATACTGAAGTTCATCTAATGCCTCCCTCTCCTTGGCATCTAGATTGTGCAGTGACTGGAGCACAGGGTCTGGACTCTGGAAGACCTGAGTTTAAATCTAGGCTCAGAGACTTATTAGCTGTGTGACCCTGGACAAGTCACTTAATCTCCATTTGTCTCAGTTTCCTCAACTGTAAAATGGGAATAATAATAGTACCTAACTTGCAGGGTTATTGTGAGGATCCAATGATATTTGTAAAGCTCTCAGGTACATAGTAGGAGCTTAATCAATGCTTATTGCCTTCTATTTCCTTCTTCACCAGGCTGGATAACTGCCACTGGTCCCAATAGTCCCTTTCCTTACCTCTCCCTTCCTCCATATTTGTATACTCTTCTTTTCATAAATCCCACCTAAGAAAATGTAGCAACTACAAGCCCCCTTCTCTTTTTCCTTTGTACTCTAGTACAGGATGTTCCTTTTACCTTTCCTGCTTTTTCTCCTCTTCAAACTCTAAAGGAAATTTTCCCTGGGTTCTTTGTTTTTCCTATTTAACTCCCTCAGTAACCTTTGAAGACATTAAGCTTCTGAAAGGACACTTCATTTCACCTCCCCCTATTAGAAAGTCAGCATTATATCATTATTCAACTCCTATTTATTCAAACAAATTAAAGTGTCTAGGTTTCTTTGGACTCTATTTCAAAGTTTCTACTCAACTATGCTAAGTTTATCAGAGATTATTGAATGTTCTTTATTCCAGTAAGGATCCATTCTCCCTACTCCTGTAGGATTATACTAAGCTTGCACAGTAAGTTATTCTTGGTTGTATGCCTAAATATTTTGCCTTCTGGAACATTGTCTTCCAAAATCTCTCTTTTATATTTTGTAGTTGTTCAGTCTTTTAAGTTGTGTCTGACTCTTCATGACCCCATTTAGAGTTTTCTTGGCAAAGATACTGGAGCAGTTTACCATTTCCTTCTCCAGCTCATTTTATAGATTAGGGAGTGAAGCAAAAAAGGGTTAAGTGACTTGCCTAGGGCCACACAGTTAGGAAGCATCTGAAACTAGATTTGAACTCAGGAAGAGGAATCTTCCCAACTCTGAGCCCCGCATTCTATCCACTGCATCACCTAGCAGCTCCAATATTTATATTAGATACAATCAGATTGTGTGTGATCCAATTGTTGTTCCTGGTTCCTGGTACCTGGAGTGCTTCTTTTGGATACTTACGGTATCATTCCTCTATTGTGGGGTCTCTAGACTTTGGCTATAACATTCCTATGAGCTTTCTTTTGAGGATTCTTTTAGGAAGTGATGGGTAGTTTCCTTCTTTAATATTCCCTTTGGTTTTAATAGATCCAAGCAGTTTCATTTTGATCCATAAAATCATGGTTTATAAAAAGCCCAATAATTCTTTTTTAAATAGCTTTTTTTTAAGAGGGCAATTAGGGTTAAGTGACTTGCCCAAGGTAACATGGCTAGTTTTTGTGTTAAGTGTCTGAGGTCACATTTGAACTCAGGTCCTCCTGACTCCTGGGCCAGTGCTCTATTCACTGTGCCACCTAGCCACCCCTCAGCCCAATAATTCTTAAGTAATCTTTCCCTCCTTTCCCTATTTTCCAGGTTAATTGTTTTTGATATTTTATCTTATATTTTCTTCTCTTTTTCAAGCTTTCACTTTTTACTCTAATACTTCTTACTCACTCATGGAGTCATTGACTTCTATTTGTCCTATTCTCGTGTTTAGGAAGTCAGTTACTTGAGCAAGATTTAATGCTTTCTCTTAGAAACCATTTATTCTCCTTAAAATTCTTAATTCAAAGGCTGATATTTCATTTTTAAGCTCATGCTTCATTTCTTTTAGGTATTCACATGGTCCTTTATCAATTCCTCATGCTAAAGAATCATATTGCAGAAAGTTCTAAGTACAAAGATGACCTCATACGCTTACTAGTTTTGTGACCCTGGGCAAGTCACTTAACCTCTTTTTGCCTCAGTTTCTTCAACTGTAAAATGAGGATAATAATAAAAGCACCTAATCTGTGATGACTGACTTTGATAGACTGGGCTCATCTCAGCAATGCAAGGTCATAAGGCAACTCCAAAGGACTCACGATGGAAAAGGGATATACATACACATCCAGAGAAAGAATCACAGACTCTGAATGCAGAGTGGAGCAAACTACTGTCTCTCTCTTTCTCTCTCTCCTCTCTCTTCTCTCTCTCTCTCTGTTTTGTCTCTCTCTCTCTTGTGTTTTGTTTCGCTCCTTCTTTGTTGTTTGTTCACTCCATTGGTTATAACTCTTCTTTACAACTTGACTAAGGTTTAATGCGAAGGTATTTGTAGAACCTATATTGGATTGCATACTGCCATGGGGGGAAAGGGGAAGGAGATGGAATGGGAGAAAATTTGGAACTCAAAGGCTTGTAGAACTGAATGTTGTAAACTAAAAGTAAATAAATAAATTAATTAAATTTAAAAAATAGCACCTACCTGACAAGGTTGTTGTAAAAATCAAATGAGATAATATTTGTAAAAAAGTGCTTAGCACAGTGCTTGGCACATAGTAGGTACTTAATAAATACTTACTTTTTTCTCCCCTGTTCTTCCCCCTACCAGTGCAGATCAGCAACTACTCTGAGACTTATAGTCATAGAGAGTTAGATGAAGTGATTTGCTGGGGTTCCCATGGTTAGGTTTTACTCTATGATTCTTTAGCATGAAGAATTAATATTCTCATATTACTTGTAAATTTAGAAAGAACAATTACCTTCCTGAGGAATCTCACTGAGATGATGGACCCATCCCTTTGTATTTTATGGGTGAAAGTATGTGGGTTTGTCTATTTCTAGTATGCATGAGCCTCTCTGATGACTCTTTCTGATATGAAAGGTATGACTAGAAAGGAAACCAAGTCAGTCAGGTAATGAGAATAAGGGACAACTGGTAGGTATCCATAGGATCTGCTGGTATCACACAAGGTCAAGAGATCCTGGAAGGTGCTCACAATGTTGAACAAACCCACCGGAGGAGATTTATGGGGGACTGTAAGGACTGCAGAGAATGAGAAGCTGTGACTGGGCTGTGGTCAGCACCACTGGAAGAAGTCCAAACATAGAAGAGATCACACAAATGTTGAAGTATTAAAGATGCATACCTAAATACAGGCAGCATGGCATAGTGAATAATGAACTGATCTTGGAGTTGAGAAGACCTGAGTTCAAGTCTCACCTCTGGCATATTCTGACTGTGTGACCCTAGGCAAGTCATTGGATTTCTCTGTGCCCAAAGCAAATCTCCAAGACTACAAACTGTAAGAAGTTAGGAAGTTCTTTACTGGACATTTCCTATACTTATTAAATCATAGGTCTGATCTAAAAATATCTAAGTCCATGGAATATGTTTTTGTAACTATTTGTTAATTACTGTGAAAGAAAAATATTTCTGAGTCTATAAGTAGGTGAATCTTTCTGTCCATGACCTGTACATAATGTCTGCACAGATGTACTTTTTGTAGAAAATGTAGACTGTGGGATCCTGACAGGGCCTGATGACTTTCTTTACTGGCTCCAGATCTCTCCTCCTTCCTACCTGACCAATGGCTCTGATGGACGGTAACTTTTCAAACTGAAAGGACTGTGAATAGATTTGCTAGAAGTAGACAGGGAACTAGCGGATATTGTGAGCATCCCAGGACACCCACATAGGTCACAAGTCAGTGGGAGGGTTGATGTGAATTTCTGTCCTCATGCTTGGCTTGTGTGTTGGAAACTTTGCTGTCAGTACAGTGAACTGACTGAGCTGTGATTGGGATTCAAGGACTGTTAGTCTCTCCCTGACATAAAACAGATGTCAGAAGGCTTTTGCCTGTTATTTCTGACCACCTGATTTGTATTGTACTGTTCTGTACTGGACTTTTTTTTTTTCCTGAGGCTCCATCCAGTGATCAGAGAGGTGAGTATAGAAAGAGACCATACTGGGCCAAAGCTTGGCTCTGGTCTGGGGAGACTTCTGAGGATGTCGATGTAATCAGCAACAGAAATTTGGAGATACAAGACAGTTTCCTTTCAATGAAAAATGAAACAAGAGCCAGACTTTGAAATTTAATTGCCTAAATGAGGCGCCATGTCTCCTAGAAGCTCTGGCCCCCTTATTATGCCTGGGGATGATAGGATAGATACTTAATCCCAGTGCCCAATCTTTGTTTTATAGCATGTTGATAGATCAGGGTGCTAGCATTGTAAATCTTGAAGAGACTTCCAGCAAGCAAAGGGAAGCTGTGTTTATTTGGGTTTAAATCCAACCACTGCTATGTCGGCTTATATGGGTACCTAGGTGGTATAGTAGATAGAGTGGTAGGCCTGGAGTCAGGAAGACTCATCTTCCTGAGTTCCAATCTAGTCTCAGACACTTAGTAGTTGCGTGACCCTAGATAAGTCACTTAATATTGTTTGCCTCAGTTTCCTCATCTGTAAAATGAGCTAGAGAGGCAAAATGAAAACCTCTCTAATATCTTCGCCAAGAAAACCCTAAATGGGGTCATGAAGTATCAGATGCAACTGAAATGCTGAACA
This sequence comes from Pseudochirops cupreus, assembly GCA_028627135.1. NCBI lineage: Eukaryota > Metazoa > Chordata > Mammalia > Diprotodontia > Pseudocheiridae > Pseudochirops > Pseudochirops cupreus. Next base: position 481,914,183 of record CM053580.1, read on the forward strand.
ACAACAAAAACTACTAGTTATTAGCTGTGTGACTATATGGAAGCCACTCTGTCACTCTGGGCTTCAGCTTCCTAATCTGCAAAAAAAGAATTGGATGAGATGATCTCTAAGGGCCTTTTTAGCTCTAAATCTACAATCCTACGTAGGCAATACATTCCCTTTATGGAGGTTCCATCTTAACACTTTCAAGCAAACAGGAACCTAGGCTACCAACCAGGAAAGATTCCAGAAATGCTTCTTCACTGCAATAGCCTTCTTCTTGTCTTTCCCCATGCTTTTTGTCACTGCCACAAGTACAGGTGTGGTTATGTTGCTATGATGGGTCTTGTGGTGGCTCAGAGACTCTCTGAAAAGGAGCTTTGGATCAGAAATCTTGAACTGGAAGGTACCTTAGGGTCCATCTGGTTCAAACCCTTAATTTTCAAATAAAAAAAATAATGAGAGATTAAATGACTTGCCCAATGTCACACAAATAGTAAATGGCAGAAATGGGAATTGACAACAACCTTTCTGGTCATAGATCCAGTGTACTTTGCCCTATACCATACTCTCTCCTCTACTTATCAAGAGCTTGTTTGAGGAGGTCCTTACCCATACTTTACTTGGGAGGTCAGAATTTAACTTATTTGACTTGTTAAAAGGAAGCATCTGGTGCTGAGGTTGCATGACTTCAGACCCCTGCAGTTTTCTGACAAAATTTCCCCAATTCCAAGACTTTGTGCTAGCTGCCAGTTGGCAAAGAAATTAAACAGCAGGTGGGCATATTTTTTTTTGTATGTTACTTTATAGAGCTGCTTTAGCAATTCAACATTCCCTTATCCCCGAAGCTGAAATTGAAGCTGCTTTGGCAGATAGGGGCTAATTAATCTTTCTGGCATCACTGGGAGGAAAAAAGGGAAAGGTGTCATTCCTGTTTAACAGATTGGGTAAATGGCACCACTGAAGGTTAAAGGACTATACCAAGGACATAGAGCTGGGGGAAAGACCCTTAATTGCTTGATCCAAGCAAGGCCAGCACTGTTTGCATTTCTCATAGTTCCATGGTGTGATCTGCTTCTTGAATTTGTTTTAAGAATGTTTATTATCTTAAAAAACAAATTTACTGTTACTTCTTAATGATTGCTTATTGAAGACCTGACTTTTATAATTGCTCTTTCCAAGATGATCTGACTTCAAATTGGCCTCAGATACTATCAGGTTGTGTGACCCTGGGCAAGTTACTAAAATGTTTTTCTGCCTCAGTTTCCTCAACTGTAAATGGGGGTCATAATAGCCTCTACTTCCCTGTATTATTATGACAATCAGATGACATAATATTGGTAAAGCACTTAGCACAGTGCCTGGGACATAGAAACATTTAACAGACAGTTGTGCCCTCGCCTCACTCCTTCCTGTGTAACAAATCAGCAAAAACAAGTGGACATATTGGCCCTGCTTTACAAGGAATGCTTCTTTCTACACTTGTAGTTTACCTCTTCTATAATGAGTGGTGAAAGACAGGCTTCACCACCAGTCTGCTGAAAAGTGAATCCTTCATTTTAGTCTCAGTCACACCTTCCATTCCTAACTGATGTCTTTGCCTTGCCATCTCACTTTCTGCCATGAATACACTGAGCAGTATGGAGTTGAGGCAGAGTTTTGACATCTATCTCATTCTGTTTTACCTTAGCCAGTACTGTAACTCAGTACAGACAGTACAGACCATTAGTGGTTAGAGGAAAGGTCCAGTTCCACACGATGTATACTGGTAATGTCTGTAGAGTGACGATGACATGTTCCTCTATTCTTAGGGTGGGCTATGTTTCAGGGTCTTTGAAACCTGAGAATTCCCATCACTGCAAGTGGTCAGACCCCTCCTGGCTCAAAAGACTCTTGCTCAGATGTTTGGTCCAAGAAAACTATCATAAACTGCAGAAATCTTAAGAAAGAGTCTGTATAAATTCTATTCAATTTCAACTGGTATATGTGGTGAACTGTCAGAGATTTGAGTTGGTCAGCTGAGGCTAAGGAAACTAGATCAATTTCATTAAGATGGTGCTTTTTGAAATCACTTTACTAATAATCTTAACCTCACTCCCATTCCTCCCACTCTCCTCAACCCAAAACTCTCTTGGCTGAACTATGGAACCCTGTTTTTCCGCGACTCAGAACTACATGTGTATTGCAACTATCAGTACTGTAAATTCCATGAGAACTTCTGATATATACCAAGAACATTTGTAGGATCTTGGGTACTTTTTATGGATGTGATAGCTCCCCCACTGTGGTCTGACACAAAAGAGGATTCAGTCACTTAGTATAATATTGGTCTAGATCTTTCTCTTCCGTTTTGTAACTTCATTTGATTTCAGGATAACTGGGTGGGTGGATGAAGGAAGGAAAAGGAGAGAAAAAAGGGAAGCAGAGGTTCATTGCTCCAGATGAGTGCAATTCTGAGTTGTCCATGATCTACAAAATCTTAGAGAATAGTTTCATTATATAGCTATTTGGCGAAGGCCAGAAGAGAGAAGAGATCCGGGTATGTGAATGACTCATTCATCCATTCAATAAATATTTTTTGAACACACATTAATTATGTATCAGTTATTGGGTGAGACAGTATGAAGGATTCAAAGAATCATATGATTTTATGACTGACCTCCAAAGTTTAAAAGTGTAACACATGGGACCAGAAAAACCGAGCCTCTGCTCCCATTTTCTGTTGTTGCTTAGCCCTCAATCCCCATCTGGTCCACCTGCAGATCTCTTCGCTCCATTTTATATGCCCAAATATCAGGCTGCAGTTCAGATGTATGCTAACTTGACTCAATCAAGTAGGCAATTAGTGGTGCAGTCAGTAGAGTACTGGGCTTGGAATCAGGAAGACTCATCTTCATGACTTCAAATCTGGCCTCAGACACTTACTAGCTGTGTTACCCTGGGCAAGTCACTTAACCCTTATTGGCCTCACTTCCTTATCTGTTAAATGAGCTGGAGAAGGAAATGGCAAACTACTCCAGTATCCTTGCCAAGAAAACCCTAAATTGTGTTACAAAGAGTCAGACACTACAGAAGTGACTACAACAATAACAATTCAAATCATTCCAGAATTCAGAACTTCTGATCAATGATCTTAATGCTCTCCTCCAGTAGAAAGTAAGTTTTTCAAAGGCAAGACCTGTTTAATGTGTATATCTTCAACCCCAACACTAGCACAGTCAGTAGCTGCTTAATAAAGGTCAATAGAATAGAATCAAATAAAATTCAACAGAATCGAACTGGATGTATCCACAATTTACCCAGGCAAAGGGTACTTCCCACTTCTATTTGACCAAAGTCTTAAATGTTGTGCAGTGGGGAATGTTTACACCTATCAAGCTGACTCCTCACCAAATTGACACACATAAACACAATAAATACAGGGATACACACCTACACATGCACATATACACCTATACATTAATATGTTGACTTAAATATGTCACACCAGTGGTACACTTAAAGAGCTCTAGGAGTTCAAAGGCAAGAGAAGTCAGTTTCAACTGGCATGATCAGAGGGCTTCAGAGAGGAGGTGGCCTCTAAGATCATCTTAAAAGGTCAGTTTTGTTTCACATTTGTTTGGTGATTGTCCTTTTCCCCCCTTTATATAAGCTGATTTAACCCTTCTGTCCCACCTCCACCCTCCAGTGTTTTGCACTACCAAGTGATCATTCTTTTTGGTGTAGCCCTTGAGACCTCAATATTAAAAAAGGGAGATTTTATTTTTGGTCAAGTCCTCAGTCTATCCACCTCCTTTAAGTGGTGCTAGCTAAACAAAAGTAGATATTCAAAAACACCACGATCTGAACCAAGGAACTAAAAATGGTTTGAATTAGACTCATTAAATTGCACATGGCTGTAGTTTTCCACAAATTAAGGCTTGAAAAATTTCACAAAATTCCCTCCTCCCTTTTCTGATGAGACACTCTAATCAGCAATAACAATTCAAGAAATTTTAGTATGTGGTTCTCTAACATAATTGCAGACAGCAACTACCCTCTACTTTCCCTTTCATTCTCTAGCTAAGGCAGCATCTGAAAGAGGGAAAGAAAAAAGAAAAGATTGGTATATGTCTGCATTTGGGATACTTCTTCCATAGAACATCAGCAGAGACTGTGGTTCTCACTTAGCTCAGTGCATGGAGACATGGTACATTTCTTAGGTGATAATGTCTCTGAAAACACAGCTCTGTTGAACTAGGTATTTGAACTGAGACCTTCCTTTTGTAATCTGAGGAATTTGCAGTGTTCAAAGTTCACCCTGTCTCAAAAGGAATAGAAGGCCACTGGATGAGGTGGCACAAATACCTTTGGAAATGGGCAAACCCTGTCTCTTGGTTGAGGAGGGGGTGGGGAAAAGGAGAAAGAAGTGATCCTCCAGACATTTTTCCCATCCATTTATATGTGCAAGCTTTGGCACCAAGATCAGCTCTGCATTTGGTATTCAGACAACGCTGCCAAACTGAAACCACAGCTTTCCTCCTCGTTTCAAGTCACGGTCATCCAGATTGCTGAGCTAAGCAGAATCTCTACCTGCCTTAACGAACTGATGACTCCAAATCAGAGAGAAGGGGGAGACCGGGGCATTCGGGTTAAGCTCTTGGCTGTTCATGCCCAAGTTTAGGGTCTGTGACACTTGAAACCACATACTTTCCTCCTTATCTAGTTTCATTTAAAAATCTCTCTGGCAATTTCTTCTTTTTCTCCCAAGTTTTCCATTAGAGGACTTTGTGGTAAAGCGTGTTCAATCCATTGAGTGGATTGAATACCCTGTCGACCCAACCTTGGCAGTCAGACGCCTCTGTGAGATGGATATTCCCCCTACTAGTGGTTATTGTATTGACTTGACATTGTGAAAAATCAGTTTGTCCAGTGTCTGTACTCTGCCATCACTGATTATTCTTCCTGCTTGACTTACCCTGTGTAGGTGGTATTCCACAAGAGTGATACTATTACATTCATCTATCCTTTACATAGCTGTCAAACTGTTATTCCTAAAATACGTATTTGACCTTGTCATCTCCCCATACCTTCTTCAAAATCATCAGTGGTTGCTTATGTACTGTAGATAAATTAAAAAATAAAACAAAACTCTGACTTGGTATTTAAGTGTCTATAACATTTTGTTTCCCCTTATTTTTCTAGTTTTATTTGCTATTAATCTACTTCACACACTCTACATTCTGTTTCAGCCTACTAGCTGTTCCTTATGCCCTGAATTCTGTTTCACGCCTCATACAGACAGTTCCTCAAGTCCAGGATGCATTCCTTCTTTACCTCTGATTCTTGGAATCCCTAACTTCCTCCAAGATAGAGATTCTATAAATAATCCCTTTCTAGATCTTTCTCTCTCTCCAGTTGTTAATGTTTTATCTTTTTTTACATTAATTAGTATTATTTTGTATTTACTTCTTTGGGCACATATTGTGTCTCCCAAGTACAACATTAGCTTCTCCAAGTCAGGAATTTATATCTACAATGCCTGACATATCACCACATATAATTCAGGAAGCCCATGATAATTTTTTTAATAGAATTATATGCAAAGAATAAATTTTAACAACTCATATTTCTACATTTTCTCTGTATATCTCAATGTTTGTATGTTCTCTGGGCAAATCTGATGAAGGGCCCTGCTGAACTAGCTGGGAATGGTCAGAGAGCCAATTGTTAAATTTTCAATGTGAGAATTTACACCTTAGAAATCACAAACACTACGAGTCAGGGCTTTATTGTTTTGTACATTTCTAGATTTTAAAAAGTAATAAAGAAATATGAATAATTCAGATTAACCTTAAAAGTCTATCATGTGTACATTTTTTAGGGGTGGGAAAACTAGTTGTTAAGAGATTACTGGCACACTCTTGCTTCTGGTGTTAGAGAGTGGAATAGAATCCTAGATAATACAATGAAAGGATCGCAGAAAAATAAAGAGGATTATCATTGTTGTATGGAGCAAGGGAAAACAAACTTCAGAAACTTTTAAAAACGAGAATGTTCTGAAAGCAAATTAGGAAAATTGTCTTCTTTTGCTGAAGACTGAGCATAGTGTTGCGGGATAGGTTTTGGGGGGATTTCTAATGAGAAATCCTTTCTAGGTTTGCGTCTGAAAAGAATTACCAGCTCAGCTGTCTTTTGGTAGATTTACAAAAGTTTATTGATTCACAGGACAAAAGGGGTAGGGTGAGGAAACCTGGCTAGGAAAAGCTCACAAGGGGCAAGGGGGGAGTCAGAAAAAGTCTGGAAGTGTGACGCTCTGCAGCGGGCAGATGGCCTACTAGAATGCCTACTTGATCTGACAGAAAAGGAAAGAGCTACCAAAGTCCATCTGCGGAAGTTCTAAGGGCCCCAGGGGCATTCTTAAAGATACCAAGCTGTCAATCATAAGTTCATTAAGCTAATGAAGTGTACAAAGGTGGAGTTAGGGAGGAGCCTGGGAGGAGCCAGGGCATGACTAATACTTAAAGGGACATGCACCCTTGATGTCAACTGCGCATGTGTTTTACCCATAATACACTGGGACAAACAGCAGGAGGGAAAGGGCAGGGGGTGTGGTTTGAGCCCTGTAACATCATAAGGTC
>CM053580.1:481921281-481941111 GCA_028627135.1 Pseudochirops cupreus
TTAAATCTCTGTTGGGCTCTGCTTCCAGAAGGGAAAGCTCTGTCCCAAATCGCTGGGGTCCTCCCAGCTGCTGTAGCTCTTAGGGAGAGGCTGGGAACTCTTCCTATATACTTCCGCAGACTGGATAATAAAGACTCCAAGACCAAGGCCCAAGACGGCGATCCGTCCAGGCAGCTCAACATGAGAGCTCTGGCCCGATAACAATCGCTCAGTCCCCCTGCTGCCTGCAGGCCGTGGGCAGGAAGCTGCAAAGCCGAGGCGGGTGCAAAACCTCTGCCTTTTTGCTTTTCCGCTCTGGAGGCCTTCTGGCCAGACTGCTTATCTCCCCCTTTCACAATTCCCATTCACAGCTGCTGCTAATCCACTCACCTGAAGCTCTTCCGCTCCTCCAGTCCAGCCGCCCCCTGGGCACAGCCACTTCAGGCCAGTCTGGTTTCGGTTCGCAGTGCTGATATGGTTCCTCGTAGCCGAGCTGACTTTAGTGGGAAGTATCTTTGTGTGCATCTTGGAGTTCTAGGATTGGTTTAGAGTCCTATTTTATGGGTATTTTGGGGTGGCTATGTGAGAGCTGCGATATGTTGCCGCTGCTACGCAGCCATCTTGGCCGATTGTAAAGCACTTTGCAGATCTTAAAGTGCTACAAAAATGCTTTGAGGATGATGATGATGGTGTCTTCCCCATCATCTTTGGCTCAAAAATGCAGATTTATCAGGTAAGTGTGGCTCTTGCCTAAATAACAGCAGATGTGAAGTATAGCCTGTGGCACCCTTCTTAGTGGCATTTCATGTATGCACCATAAATGTTACACTTTTCTTCCCCTTAATCTTCTTCTTAAGTCTAAGGATTCATAGCATGATCAATTGTATGCAATGAAAATGGGGGTCCTTGATCCACTCATATAATTCTAGATTTCTTTTTTCCTGCTAAAACCAACACTGTCTTGGGCAGTTTGCCCTCATTTCTCCACTTTGGTCACAGTAGATCTCAGCAGGAAAATGTAACCAGAGGACGCTTTCTTCCAAATGTGGAAGCACATCCTGTGTTAATATTCTGTCACTATTGGGATATTGCTTATGTTGTTCCTATCTCCTTGAAGAGACACAGTGGCTACATGTGCAGGCTCCAAGGGCTTCCTGATCTTTATGCTATCCAGATGAACTGTCCAAGGGAGTACCTTGTCTTTTGGAACAGAAAGCAAAGATCTTATATTTCTCACACACAACTGTTGCCATCTTGGGCCTTTAGAACTTCTTTCACACCAGCTCTGAAGGGTTGTCTTGGCCCAAATGTCCAAAACTGTCATTCAGCACTTTCCTGAACTAAGCGAAAATGCCTTGAGGAGCACCGTTTCCCTATGGCATGGCACAGTGCCTGGCACATAGTAGGTGTATTCTTGATTTATTGATTTGTGATACTTTGCATCATAACAATAAACCTTCCCCCTCCTCTTTAAATGGAATAAAAGGGAAAGGAACTCTGAGCATCAAGTAATGTGTCTAGAAATGTGATTAATAACTACAACGACTGAAGCAAATGAACCAGAGCTTGTAAATACAAGTAAGCATCATCCATCCAAATCCTCAGCTGGCTATTCATTTATTCCATTGATGCGGTCATTGCTCAGGATGCTTCTGGAACCCCCTTTGGAATTGCCTTCAGAGCCTGTTTATGAACCACTCAAAAAATCCCATTTCATTACAGCCACACCTCATTTTTCTAAACCAAAAAATGTTACAGCCTTGCTACATGAACAACTTTAATTCATCAGACATGATATACTTTTGCATTTTTCTAAAATCTAAATATGCCATCAAAGGATACTGACTTACTAAAAATTTAGAAATTTAAAGTAATGTGGCATAGATTCAGAGATTCTCCTCATAGCACAGAGCCTCATTCTTATTATTGCTGATGGCGCATGAATACTACTCAGACCCCCTGCCTGGATTTTGACATGTTGCCCAGAATCTTTGACCTAGGCCTGTGACCTATTGTTATCCAGAACTTCTGTTTGAGAACTTGGCACTTTGTTCCCCAGTCTCCTACCTTATATTTATGATTCTCATTGCCTGACCTCCCAGGTGTCTTGCCTGTTGAGACCTGTGACAGCTGCTTACTCTTACCTGCCTTTATTGTCTTCTCTGGGATTGACTTTTGACCTGCCTGGCCTGTGGTCTCAGTCATTCCTCCATAGTCTAGTCACACTCTGGGATCTGTTCTTTTTGGCTTTTCCTGTCCTATTGTTGTCTAAGTCCCAAGTACCACTCAATCTTCAGGTCAGACCATGGCCAAAATTAAAAATTCCTCATAGGAGACTTACCTCATCTGTCAACAACTTCCTTCCTCTAGTGATATCTTTCTCTGACTACAAATCAGAATAAAATCTGATCTCCATGGGCCCTTCCAAATAACAGTTAATGTTTATAGAGCACTTTGTGTTTTACAAAGAGCCCTACATAACATTTCATTTCATCTTCACAACTCCTCTGTGAGGTAGATAGGCAGGCCAGCTATTATTTGCTTTTTTATTTTACAGATGAGGAAATAGACTCAGAGAAATGATGTGTAAATCCAAAGTCATACAACTAGAAAGTGTTGGAAGTGAGATTTAAATCCAGGTTTCTTGGCTCTATGTCTAACCTGATTTGTCTTTGAAAAATTCCATGCTCCCCTCTTCCTTTTCTCTCTGTCTCTCTTTCTTTCTCTCTCTCTCTCTCTCTCTCTTTCCCTTTTCCCCAACCAACATCACTAATGCCTCATGAGACAGACTACTGTCAAGAAGCTAGATCTCTATATTAATGAGAATATGCAACCATGTTTCTAATTTTTTCCAGTCACAGATTTTCTTACTAGTCTTTTTGCAGAAGGAGTGCAGTCCCTTCCTTCCCTCTCTCTTTCCCTTTGTTCCTTATTCCCTTCATTCCTTTGTTCATTCATTTGTTCCTTTTTTTCTTCCATGGGTAAGAGAAGTATAAATTGAAGTTTATGTACAATTCTAAAGTTTACTGATTAAATACCCAGTTTTTAGTTAGAGGTCCAGTCTTCTTACATTTATTTGTTCATGTCGAGAGGATGTTGAATATTACTGCCAACTGAAGCCTTATGGGTAGTCTTGTCTCCTGCATTGGCCAGGTGATTAACAAATCTGAAGAAATAGGTATGGGTTCTTTGAGTCTGGGATCTATCTGATGGCCATTCCTCTATATCTTCAGGGTTAGTATGTATCTTACTTCTAGCTTCTCTTTCCAATTCATTCTATAAACCACATCAACCTCTTTAAAATACCAATTTCATTATAGAATCTCTCCAGTGGCTTTGCCTATAGGATAAACTTAAAATTCTGTGACTTGTGATTTAATATCTTACATACTATGGGTTTTATTTTTCTATATACTTTTCTCCTCCACTTATTCCCCAGTATGTTTACCCTACCTCTTTACCTAGCTGGGTCCTCATCATTCCCTAAACATACCTTCCTCATTTTCAATTATGTGGCTTTTATTCATCTTTTCCAATCTTAGTTTTCCCCCAGCTCCACCCTTTAGTTTAGAATAACTAAATTTAACTGAAGCACAAAGAAATAATTTTTCTTTTTTAAGTAACATCCTTTTATAGGCTCAAATTCTATTTGTTCATATTTGTTCTAATTTATTTATTGAATGACCCATCCATGTATCCATCTGTGTATCCATCCATCCATCCATCCATCCATTCATCCATCCATCCATCCATCCATCCATCCAACATTTATTGAATACCTTCTTTGTTTAGGACACTGTGCTAGATGCTCCATTAGGATCATGGTTAAGGGAAACTAAAATTAAAAATTAAAAAAAAAGTCTTTTCTTACCCTCAATGCTGTTGTGCTATAGATTATCATCATTATTACTTAGTAAATTCTCCAAGAGGCTGGATATATTTTAAATATAATAAAATGATGTTTTGTTTACTGTAGTTGGTTTAGGATTTAATAATTTCTAGGTTTGCACAAATGATCTTCAAGTAACTAATAAGTTCTCTGGCGTCAAGAATAGAGAAATCACATGAACACCTTTCGATTCAATAATCTTCAGTAAGAGGAAGTGTGGTAGCAGAAGGTGAGTCTTGTATTCAGGAGGACCAGGGTTCATTTATCACATTTTGGCCAGATGAACATGGACAAGTTATTTAATTTTTTAGTGCCCCAAGCAACTCTCTAGGACTGTAAGTTGCAACACAGTTCCCAAACTGTATTGATAGAGGAAGTTTCCCCCACTGGGAGTTCCTTCCCTTGCCATCTCAATGAAATAAGAGTACTGGAAAAAAATTGGGGGAATACCTTTGATTTGTGTTTGACAATCTAAAGTAATAGGGAAAAGAAGAAAAAAAAACCCTACCCAAACACAGACTATTTCTACTCAATTTAATATTCTTATTTATTACCTTAATAGTGGTCCTTATGAAAGATAAGTCAAAGTGAGAATGTAAACAAAACACCAGAGACAACCAAATGAATGAAATAAGGTGTGCTGCTGAATTTGATTTATTTTCATTTAGTTGCCACAAAGGCTCTGTTGTAATTAATCCGAATGGAGAAAACTGGATTTAACTTGGAACATGGGTTCTATTGCATGTTATCTTGCTAATTCCACAAATGTATAAATATCATACGGAGTGGAGAGTGGGGAGAAGTGAGGAGAGGTTTCTGGCAAATGTGTTTTAGATTATGGACTTTTCAAGGCTTCAACTCCAAGGTAGAATTTGACATTGGCACAAATTCTCATTTTCAGAATCTTGTTTATAGTGCAGAAGTGATAGTGTGTGTGCCGTGTGTGTATGTGTGTAAGAGAGAAAGTGTGTATGTGTATATGGCAGGTTTTTTCAGGTCCTCTCATGTTACTTTGCTGTAGATTGAACAAGGATTGAGGATGTGGCAGAGTCTCTATTCTGAAGCTGCATGTGCGTTGCTTTATAAGTCTCTCTAAAAGGAATGGTTAGTATTAGTACAAGGCTTGATAGAGAAATCTAAAATGTGTAATAAATAGTGTTTGTTGATGATTGTCCTGAAAACAGTCTCAGTAAAATTTTTAAAGAGAATGTTAGATAACTTAAAATAAGTAATAGTTATGGATCCATTTGTTTGAATTCAATAAAAGGATTTATAAGAGCATGGTTTAACTTCAGTCTTAAAGGATTTTTCCAAATTTTTAATGTTTAAATATAAAATTAGATGTTATTCCTCACAAGACATTAACAAAATCCCCCAACTATATGATACTATTTTGTCTCTGAAATGTCCTTCTCATATATTCTCCTTTTCATTCCCACCAGTGCCACAAAGTTCAAGTCCTTATTTCCTCTTGCCTAGACTATTTCAATAGCCTGTTAACAGTTTTTCCCACCTCAACTTTTTCCTTGTTCCAATCCAATCGAGCAATCATATTATTACTGGGATAATTTTTTTCTAATGTACAGCCTCTGTTCAAAATCTTCTCAGTGGCATCCAGTTGCCCATTGAATATGGTCCAGATTCCTAAGTCTAACATTTGTGGTCTTCTGCAATAAAAGTTCAGGCTAGTAGAGGTGACCTGGTATATGGGACTGGGCACTGTGCTTGGAGTTAGGATGACCTGGATTCATATTTCATCATGGACACTTATTAGCTGAGCGGTCCTAGGCAAGTCACTTGACTTCTCTTTGCCTCAGCTTCCCCATCTATAATATTATGGGTCTTGACTTGATGGTCTATTAGGTACCTGTTGGCTCTAGCTATCTGATTTTTCTTTTCCAGACTTACCTTACACAACTTCTTCAAAATGAATTATTTGCTATTATATAAGCTTTTCTTGCCCTTTCCTGTCTCCTTGCTTATGTTCATTATGGCCTACGACAGGAAGGCCTTATTCATTCTATCCCTCCCTCCATCTTTCTTTCTATCTTTGAAGACCTAGAATAGATGCTATCTACTAAGTGAAACCTTCTTATATTTCTCTAGTCAGAAGCATACTATTCATGCTATTTGTACATCTACTATTAAAATAATTAAATTGAAATAATATTTTTTCAAATATCATTTGGTTTCATATTACAGCCATTACCTTATAGACTTCTTATTTCCCTCCCACTCTCAAGAATTTTACTATGTAATAGAAAAAGTTTTCTTTTAAAAATAGACACAACCTCACTGTTAGAGTATGAAATGTTTTAACCCACAGTCTCCCACACCTCTAATGAAAGGAAAGATGTGCATTTCCTTACCTCTTCTCCAGGGCCAAGACTGATCCCCATAATTACCCAGCATTCTGTTTTATTTTTATTATTTTTCTCATTTTCATCATTGTAGTCACTGTTAATATCGTTTTCCTGGTTTTTCTCACTTCACTTTGTGTCATTTCATAAATAAAAGTGTTCTCATGATTCTCTAAATTCATCATGTTTGTAATTTCTTATGATGAAATAATATTTCATTGCATTTAAGTACCATAGTTTGTTAAGTCATTTCTTAAACGTGGACTTCATTTTGTTTCCAGTTCTTTCCCTCTATGAATATTGTACATGGTGCCTCTCTTTTTGTCTTTGGCCTCTTTGGAATATATTCTTAGCTGGGGAACTCTCTGTCATCAAAGAATATAAATAGATTATTCAATTTTCTCATGTAATTCCCAAATGTTTTCCTGAATTCCGCCATCAATTCATAGTAACATCAACAGTGTATTAATGAATGCCTGTCTTATTGTAGATGTTTTTTCCATCTTTTATCATCTTTGCTAATTATGTATGCTATATTGCCTTAGAATCATAGATTTAAAGCTAATGGAGATTTTAGAGTTCATCTAGTATAATTCTTTTATTTTGTTGATGCTATTCAATCATATCTTACTAAACCCTTGGCCAAGATGCTGAAGTGGTTTGCTATCTCCTTCTTTAGCTCATTGTACAGATGAAGAAACTGAGGAAAACAGGGTTAAGTGACTTGCTCAGCATCATACAGCTAGTAAGTATCAGAGACCAGATTTTGAACTCAGGAAAAGAAGTCTTTCTGACTCCAAACCCAGCACTCTATCCATTGTATCACCTTTACAGGTGAGGAAATTGAGGCTTAGCAAGGGTAAGTGACTTCCACTGAGTCAGACAGGAAGAGGTAAGATTTGAACCCAAGCATAATGACTTCAAATCCAGTTTCCTTTCCATTATTCCTTATTTGTAGGGAGAATAAGTTTTTCAGTGACCAAAATACAACAGCAAAGCCTGATTGTTTTGTGACTCTATTACCTTCCCTGGTATATTTTGGCCAATTAGAACTCAGTATCCCCACTTATTTATTGCTACATCCCTAAATTGTCTTGCCTACTAGATAAATGCTCCTTGAGAGCAGAACCCCTTTCTTATTCACCTTTGTGATCCCATCACACCTATCACAGTGTCTAATATGTTATGGGTGCAAAGCAAATGTTTTGTTGAATTGAAATGTCAACTGGTATATCTACTTCTTAAAATGTAGACATTTTCTGAATAGTTAACATACACGAATATGCTATCCCAGATCACTGTTTTTTACTTCTTGCTCTTTATCTCCATTCTCCCAGAGATAATTAGATTATGGGAATTTGTGTGCCCTCTTTTTGCTCATGACATTCATTATTTTCATTTTTAAACTTCATTGCCCCTTTCCCCATTGTACAATATTTGACTGACATCACAAGTTGGCCAGATTAAAAGTTTCTCGTGTTATATATTGTTAAAATACACTTTGTTATTGATTCCAGAAATGTTTATATGTCTTCCTTGTTCTCAGTTTCTGGAAATTAATTCAACTAAAATCATTCCTTTCTTTGCAGCAAGGAATTTGGGAATCCCTTACTGTGATTTTTCTCCCTTTACTTCTCATAATTAGAATTGGATGAAACTGACTCAGAGAAAATAAAATTTAATCCAAGTGGTTACGGGAGGTAGAATTGCAGTCTAAATCAAAGGAAACCCTTTTGGAAGTCTGCAAAGTTCAGAAAAGTTATAGTAAAAGTATTTATTTTTGTCATCCTTTGAGGTTCTGGCTACAAATTTGGCTGAAATAATGAAAGAAAATCTCTTTAACACATTCAAATCATTGACAACAATTGCTTCATATGAAGTTTCTCAAACCAAAGTTGGGTCTGGAAAAAGTTCACGGCAAGGTCCAAGTTGCTTATGCAGTTCATATGGGTCTGTCTCCATGATCAATGTATATCTGAATCATTAACAGTTAGTAAGCAAACTCATGTCAAATACTACTCACTATTTCATTAAACCTGTGTTCCATTGTCAGCCTGGAGAGCTTCAATCATAGTCATCTCACTTGGATGTCAGTTGTTCTCTATACATTTTCTCTTGAAGTTATATAGACTCGATTCTCAATCTCTGAAGGATTTTAAAAAATTGTTTCAGGTTTAGTGATATATGTCCCTGTGGAAGGGACCCTGACAATTTTTATTTTATTTATTTTTTTTAACTTGGCATTTAAGACCTCATGTAATCTGTACCCAATCTACATGTTCAGGTTTATTTTTAAACTATGTCCCTTTGAGAACTCTACATTATAGGCCAAATGGACTGTTAGGTATTTTTAGAACCTGTTACTTTATATCCTATTTCCATGCATTCACACAAGCTATCCCCCATTACTGGGATGCACTCCGTCCAGATCTGGAGTCAAAGGACCTGGGTGCATACTCATGTTCTGATGCTTACTACCTTTGTGACTTCAGGCAAGTCACCTAAACTTCCTATGTTCCTCATCTGCAAAATGAAGAGGCTAGACTAAATAACCCCTAATACCTTTACTACCTCTAAGTTTATAATCTCATAATCATTCCTTCAGGAATCTTATCTTCAAGGCTCAACTCACATGTCACTTTTGATTTGTAGTCTTCCTTATCTTCCCTCTACACAGTGGTTAGAAATTTATCTTTGAACTTTCTTCATATTATATTTATTTATATCAATGTTTGTTCTTTCATAATGTAAGTGTCTACAGAGTAAGGAGAGTTTAATTTTTGTTTTTGTATCCCCAGCACATAGCATGATGCCTGACATTCACTAAGAAATGTGATTGTCAAACTCCAGGGTTCATAGGCAAAAGAGAAAATAGTGCAGCTGGTTAAGGAAAAAAAAAACAAACATCATATGGCAAGGAGTTCTAGTTGCATTCATTCAGGACTACAGAAATAAGGAAAATGCCTATTATAACTATCTGATTAAGGGGAAAATCATGAATGAGATGAACTCACCCATAAAATAAAGGAGGATGACAGAATGAATTAGAAAGAAAAATCCAAAATTTTATATAAACAAGATAGATTCATTATGACTTAGATGAATCTAAACAGGCATGTTTGGCAGTCATAAGATCAGATTAGGTAAGGATATGATTTTGGAAAGTAGGCAAACAAAATCACCATACCAAATTTAACAAATTTATAATATCAATCCAATCAAGTTACACCATACACACATTTATCTTAGAAATGCTCCAAGAAGAAGGAAAAAGGAGAATAAGACAGAGAGAGAAGAAGGAGGAAGAGGAGGAAGAAAAAGAGAAAAAGAAGAATTTAAAGTGCAGTTCATTTTACCAGTCGTGAGCATAATCCTGAAGTAAGCATAAAACAAAGGATGTGTGTCTGCCACCCACCTCCAGCATACCCTCCCCACCTTGATGCCCTTTTCCATCCCCTAGGACCTTCATTGTGAAGGAGGAAAGGAAGACAATATGAGATACAAAACAGGGAAATATTAAAGTCTATTTTATCTATGTCTTACCCAGTTCCCCTTCAGACGCAACCCAACTCATTCAGCTCTTAAGACCAATGCTTATTTCCAAACTGTTTATTTTTCTTGCCTACTTCCCTTTCCTACCTTGTTCTAACATGTCAGAGGCTATTTGCCTTGGGGAATTTTTGAGGAGAGAGAGCAATTTCAATCATATGTAATTTTTTCTTTGTACACTAACTTGAGAACTTGATCTCACTATAAGATGTAACTCTACTGTATTAAATACATGTGTAACTATTTTGCTCAATTACATGCTAACAAAACTGATAATTCAGAGGAAATGAATGAAATAGACTTTTAAATAATCCAGTATCACAAAAGGAAATAGAACAAGTCATATTTAATACATGTTAGGGGGGAGGACTCCAGGAAAAGGTGGACTTACAGGTGAATTGTATCAACCATTCAGAGAACAATTATTGTTTTTAATAAGAAGAAAAGAAAGCATCTTTCCAATCTCTTCCTATGATGCAAATACGGTCTGGATTTCTAAATCGGGAAAAAATAAAACAGAGGAAAAAAGAACAACTATAGACCACTATCCCTAATGAATATTGATGAAAAATTTAAATAAAATATTAGCAAGTAGGCCACATTAATATATTAGAAAAATTATATGAAGAGTAATCTCTTCATATAATTTTTATAATATGTTTATTTCGGGAGTTGAATTGCTACAAACATAATAGACTATGTTAATTATATAAATAATAATAATGGACTGTGTTAATAATAAATAACAAAAAATCCCATTTGACCCAGCAATACCACTTCTAGGTCTGTATCCCAAAGTGTTCATACAAATGGGAAAAGGACCCACATGTACAAAAATATTTATGGCAGCTCTTTTAGTGGTGGCAAAGAATTGAAAATTGAAGAGATGCCCATCAGTTGAGGAATGGTTCAACAAGTTATGGTACATGAATGCAATGGAATACTATAGTGCTATAAGAAATGATGATCAGGTAGACCAGAAAAACCTGGAAAAATTTTCATGAACTGATGCTAAGTGAAGTAAGCAGAACCAGGTGAACATTGTATACAGTAACAGTCACATTATATGATGACTAACTTTGATAGATTTTTCTCTTCTTAGCAATGCAAGGATCTAAGACAACTCCAAAAGACTCATGAAAGAAAATGCTGTCCACATCCAGAAAAAGAACTATGGAATCTGAATACAGATCAAAGCATATTATTTGCTCTCTCTCTCTCTTTTTGGTTTTCTTCTTTCTCTTGGTTTTCCCCATTGGTTCTGAATCTCACATACAATATGACTAATATGAAAATAGATTTAATATAAATGTACATATTGAGCCTACATCAATTTATACAGTGTCTTGGGGTGGGGGAAGGGTGAGATAGGGAGAAAATATGGAACTCAAAATCTTGTGGAAGTGAATGTTGAAAACTAAAAATAAATTAAATTTAAAAAAATATCATGAGATTATGTGATTAAATCAGGGGTGTGGAACCTGTGGCCTTGGGACCACATGGAACCCTCTAGGTCCTCAAGTGTGTTTTTTTGAGTCCAAACTTCACAGAACAAGAAGTTTGAACTAAGTCAAAGGGCCACACTTAAGGACTTAGAGGGCCCAATGTAACCTCGAGGCCATAGGCATTTTCCTCATTTCTGATATTAATACTGCATCTATTACTGCATTAGATGCTGAAAAGAGTTTTGGTAAGATTCCAACACTTTGTCTTTTAAAATCTCTAGATGTCATAGGATTTAATGGATTTTTCCTTAATAAAGTAAATAGTATTTTTCTAAATCCAATAATAAACATTATATGTAATGGAGAAAATTTAGTGGCCTTTTCATTAAAATCAGAGGAAAAGCAAGGATGACTATTATCATCACTGTTATTTGATACAGGACTTAAAATACAAACTAAAACAATATGACAAGAAAAAGAAGTTGATGGAATATACATGGATAAAGAGAAAATGATATAACTTTTTGCTGATAATATGATAATGCACTTAGAGAACCTGAGTCAACTAAGATTAATTGAAATAATGTAAAATTTCAACTGAGTTATAGGAGATAAGAATAAACCCACAAAAGATCATCAAGATTCCTCTCTCTCTCATATGTGTGTGTGTGTGTATGTACAGACACACAAACACACAAACACAGAGACACAGGCACACACACAGACATACACAGATACACACATATCACAAAACAGTTTGAAAAGCTAGAAAGAAAAATTCCATTCAGAATAACTATAGAAGCTCTACAATATTTGGGAATATTTCTACTAAGATTTACCCAGGGATTATCTGAATTAACTAAAAACATTCTTTGCAGAAATATAGACCAAAATAATAAAAAGAAATAATAATTGTTTATGAATAGGTCATACCAATCTAACAAAAATGGCTATACTATCTGAATAATTCACTTATTCAGTGCTGTACCAAGTTCCCAAAAATATATTATAGACCTAGAAAAAAATAATAATGAAACTCACATGGAGGAAAAAAAGGGTCAGGAATCTTAAGACTAAAAATAGAAAAAGTAGGAGAGAAGGAGACCTATCAGTACCATATCTTAAAGTTCAAAGCAGTAAATCTTTTCTTTTTGAAAGTGATACTGATTAGAAAAGAAGAGGTCAATCAATATAACAAATTAGGTACACAACATACAGAAGCAAACAAGTACAATAGCATAATGTTTTATAAACTCAAAGACCTCATTAATGGGGGAAGGACTCATTTTTAACAAAAAAAAGTTGTTGGAAAAACTCAACAGCAGTCTGGCAGAAATTGGCTTTAGATCAACACTTTACTCCATACAGTCAGATAAGCTCCAAAAGGAGCCTTGAAGCAGATGTAAAAAGATCCTAGTGGATCTAGGAAGAAATTGTGTTTCAGATCTATGAATGGGCATAGGGTTTATTACTAAATACATGACAGAGAGGATCAAACAAAAATAAACAATTGTGGTTATGTAAAATTAATAAGATTTTGTACAAACCAATCTAGTATAGCAAAAATCAGAAAGGAAACAGTTAACTGAGAAAACTTATAATAAGTTTCTCTGACTAAACCACTGTCAAAAAGATAAATGATCAAAGGATATGAACAACTTTCAAAGCAAGGAATCTAAATTACCTATAATCATATGAAAAAAGTGCTATCACTAAAAATTAGAAAAATGCTAAAGCATTTTTTTTTTTGGTTTTACTCCACAAGAGTAAACTAGCAAACTAGCAGACTAGCAAAGCAGGGAAAAGTGGAAAATGATAAATGTTTTAGGGACTGTGGTTAAACATTTTAGTACATGGTTATTTGAACTGTGAATTGATCTAGTAATTATGGAAAACAATTTGGGACTGAGGCAAAAAAGTTACCAGACTGTTCACAAACCCTTTAATCCACCTATGCCATATACTAAATTATACATAGTCTTATACTCCAGAGACATCAAAGAAGAAAGGAATCTATATACAAAAATATTTACAGCAGCTCATTTTGTGATAACCAAATTTTGGAAACTAGGAAGATATTGTTCTATTGGGGTATGGGGAAACATATTGCAGTATATGAATATAATGGAGTATTATTGTGCCATAAGAAATGATGATAAACCATTAATCTAAAAGAACAAAAAAGCTGAAACATAAAATATCTGATAGAAAGGTGAAGGACTTTAAAGGCAGAAACATATTTTTAGACATGGTTAATAAGAAAATTTGTTTTGCAAGATAATACAGCTATGTATTGAAGGTTTATTTTACTTTACTTCATTTCATGGTAGAGTAGATTGAAGAACAGATCAATTAAATGCTTGCTGATTGAAAACATAGAAGTTTAAGTAAAAAATACATATGCACCAAATAATAGTCTTTAATAGTCTAGCTTAAATCTAATTCAATTATTAGAAGATCTAGATAAAACAGTAATAGTTGAAGGCTTTAATATACTTCTTTAGAAATGGACAAATCTGATAGAAAGATAAGTCTTCTGCATTCATTAAATAGGAATATTAGGGAGTGTGCCTATTTTTCAGTAGCATACCTTTGCAAACTTGATTGTGTGCTAGAACATAAATACCTCATAAACGAATGTGCAAAGGCAGAAGTGTTAAATACACTGATGACAGATCATAAAGGAATACAATTTGTGATCTATTATGGAAATATGAACAAATACTGTACTTAAATAAGGACTAATTAATTAATTGATAGTGTTATCTTTATGTTTAAATGAGCTAGATAGTAAATCATAGAAATAATAAATCATATTAATTGAAATCATAATGATAAGACTACATATCAGAATTTGTGGGATGTAGCTAAAGCAATCACTAGGGAAATTTTCTTTCTTTAGCACATATAAAAAAGAACAATAAATTAGTTGTGCAACTAGAAAGAAAAAAACCTAGAAAACCAACTGATTAATAATCTCCAGACCAGCACAAAGTAGAACCCCTAAAAATTAAGGAAGAGAAAAACACATTTGAAAAGAAAGCTAATAAATGGGTAGTTTTTGAAGGATATATAAAGCCTTCTTTGAAGATTTAATTTGATTTATTTGAGAGTGAAAAGATATTATTTTTAAAATGAAAATAGAAAATTAACAACTATTTAGGAAGAAATAAAGACAATTATCAGAAACTTTTATGCCATGCTATATGCCCATAAATGTAAATTTAAATGGAATCAATAGCTATGCAGTATTAAGAGACTGAACTAACAAATTAGTAGGTAGAAAATTTGAATAAAACCTAATTTCAGAAACTGAAATTGAAGAAATAATAAATGCAATTAAAAGGGAGGAAATATTCAAATTATGGTCAAGATTAGTGAATTCTGTCCAACACTTAAGGAACAAATTCCTCATATTCTACATTATTTAAAAACAATAATCAGGAAAGACAGTATCTTAGTAAGTTTCTTTTATGAGACCAGTATTATCCTCATTTCCAAACCAAAGAAAGATAAATCATAGAAAAAAATCCATAGATCAGGGTTTGGTAAACTACAGATTGTGGGACAAAGATGGCCTTCCTCTTGTTTTGGTATGATCTATAAGCTAAAAGTAGTTTTTTTTACATTTTAAAATAATGTTTAATTTTGTTTAAAAACGTAAAAAATCATTCTTAGCTAATCAGACTATGCAAACACATGTAGTAGACTGAATTGGACTTTGGGGTGTATTTCACAAGTATTTAAGTATCTAACAGAGGTATTTGATAAAGTTTTTGCAAAAAATATCTAACTGCATTTTTAGAACTGTTCACTGCAACCAGGTTGAATATATACTAGGAACATATGATTTAACATCACACATATCATAAAAATAAACATTATTTCCAACAAAATAATTAAAATAATATTTTAATAGAGTGAAAAAACTAGACAAAATATATCACTTGTTCATGTTCAAATATTTAAAAAATATTAGAATAGTGGCCCAAAACTTAGTATTACCAAAAATATTTAGCATTGGTTGTATTTCAGAAGTACTGGAATATTTTGCTGCAAGTTAATGATACCTCCCTCCCTCCCCAGTTTTATTTGACACAATACTGGAAGTGCTAGTTATAGCAAAAGGATAAGAAAATAATTTGAGAAAATTTGTATATGTAAAGAGGAGGCATAATTATGTCTATTTGCAGAATCATTATGGTTATTTATAAAATCCAAATCAGTGAAAAAATTGAGATGATTGATGCTTTTGTAAAGTAGGATACAAAATAAATCCACAAAAAACAGCAACTTTTTTCTATTGCTAACAAAAATCAAAAGGAAGAATAATTCCATTTAAGATTATATAATGATTTAAATACCTGGGAATTAACCTAGCAAGACACCTATGATATCTATATAAATGCAATCACAAGCCAGTTTTTATAGAAGTCAAAGAAAACCTCAATAATTGGAAAGTTGTTGAATATCCATGACTGGCTCATGTCAAAAAGGTGAAAATGATGATATTATTAAAATAAACAAATTAGTGTTATACCAATTAAATTACAAAATGGATATTTATAATAATTTGATAAAATAATTGCAGAAGTCATTTTGAAGAATAAAAGGCTAGGTATATCATGGCATATGTTGAAAAAAAAAGGACGTAGGGCTTGACACTAACGGAGCTCAAACTATACTACAAAATAGTATGCTATACTACTATACTATAGGGGCAGCAAGGTAGCAAGGTGATTAGACCACTGGACTTGGAGTCAGAGAGATCTGAGTTCAAATTCAGAAATGTATTTAGCCCAAACAATCAACACATTGAAAAAAAAAATCCATTGTTACATATGGTGTTCCTCATTTGTGACTGGTCACCATTTTAAAGGAGTAGGGGACAGTGTGTTAAGTCTGGACCTGATTTGATCTAGTTAGTTCAGGTTGAATATTGGAATGAAATGAGACACTTGTAGGTCATTGAACAATTAACAAAATTAATTTTACTTTGCCTTACCATAGAAAGGATATTAACAATGCTGTAGTAGCAGTTGTTTTGTTTTCCGTTTCTTTTATTATTGACAGTATTTTCACATAGCTGTTAATATGTTTGCAATTCTTTTTTTTGTTTTTGAGAATTGTTTGTTCCTATCACTTGACAACTTTTCTAATGGGAAATGGCTTTTAGTCTTATACATTGTAGTTAGTTTTCTATATAGCTTCAAAATCAACCAGACCTTATCTGAGGATTTAGATATAATGATGTTTTCCCCCAATTAGCTTCTTTCCTTATCATCTTAGATGCATTAATTTTGTTTGTACAGACACTTTTCAATTTTAAGTAATAAAAGTATTTTTCCTCTTATAATTGTATTCCTCGCTTGGTTGAGAATTCACCTCTATAGAGATGTAAGTAATATGATGAGTTTCTCTTCTAATCTTTGTTTTAAATATAGTGCCTAGCACAGAGTGGACATTTAATAAATGTTCTTTATCTCTGTCTCTCCCTTTCTACTCATCTTTCCCTCCAGCGGAAAAAAAAAAGAGTCTACAAAGTAACATAAAATGATTCCTACTTGAAGATAAGTAATCACCTTTAACATTTGGGAATATAACCAAAATAAATTTCAAATAAATTTACTCAAAGATAAATCTTTGGGTTTAAATATTATTTTTTTTTAAAACTTATTTTTTCTAATCAAGAATTTAAATCTATCTCACTCATTCCATTGATTAGACTTGTACATATTTTCTTCCATTTTTTCATTTATGCATCAATCACTTATGAAGGACCTACAACATCTAAAGCATTACATTAGACAGCTGAACAAGTAAAAAGAGAATCAAGAAATGGTTCATTCTTTCACAGAATCTACCACTTAGTCATAGACTTTATAATCACTGCAATTTTCAAATTTGTTCATTGTCTGGAATTATATGTTGCTTCCTTATTATATACATTTTATTTTAAGTGTCCTATTTTAAAGTTAATTTTTCTTACTGACCTCACATCAAAACTCTTGTCCCTGCCTCCAACCTTAACCATTTCTGTTTATTATCATGATAAACTTGAACTTGGACATTATTTGTTATACCAATGTCAACTTTCTGTTTGAAACCAACAACGGTGAGGAATTCATCTTGTCCAATGATGAAGTCAATGTCTCAAATAACTATTATTCCCTTTCAATTCTTTGAAGATTTGAGGATAAGATTGTATTTCTTTTTCATGCCAATAAACTTGGCCATAGGCCATTCTTAAAAAAGAGAAAAAAAGTAATATACCAAGTTTTGCTTGGCACATGGTTTGACCTAGGCCAGGCTTGGGGATTTTGGCTGGACTATTTTACAACAAGATTTAAGCCTCAGTTTTCTCGTTATTAAAATGACAGTTTATAGCAGATAATGTTCAAAGTTCCCTTTCCAGATCTAAATCCAGGTTTAAATTCTCTCAACCTATGAAATGGCAATATTTGTGTTTATACTGCATTCATTTTGGAACTTTTTTACAGGGTACCAATAAATGAAACTTCCTCCAAGTTACAATGTGAACCTCTATTGGATTTTTATTGTTCTTTTTTTTAGAGGTTGGAAATCATTTCCACTTGGTAGTGCTGAAGTGTTTAATGCCTTTCAGAGACAAACACTGAGCTGTTGCATCAATTGGAGCAATTTAGTGACAACTCTTTTATGGTAGATCTCTTCTGGTGGAGTTAAGAGAGAGAAGCCTGGCTGCTAGGAGTCAGTTCTAGGGCTATGTAGAGAGATGAATATTTGTGAATATCTGTGTACAGAAACATTTTTGTTAAATCTGTCACAGATGCAATAAGCTGCTCTCGATACCAACCTTCATGTGAGGGGATGCCATTAGGCAACTAGTCCATGGTGTGAATGACATGAAGAAGTACTTCATATATAGGAAGAAATCATAAATAAGCAGTTAAACTGGAATGTTGGTAGAGTAGACAAATGATGTTGAAGTCAATTTTTTATATCAGATACATGGCTTGATCTATGGATAATTCAACTGGCATTTATCAGCCAACTTAGATGGCACTTAACAGTGGAACCTCCAGGTTAGCAATCATGGGGTTCTACTTATCTCCAGAGCATTTATGATCATAGGAGTATGAGGCAACCCTAGGAAAAAATCTTTATACCAAGTTACCTTCTCTAGGGTCATGTACAACCTTCTAAGCTACAGTTTTACAGTAAATCCAGACCAATGTAAGTAGCATTGATTATTTGACCACTATGCTCAAGGTATTATGCCAAGTGATGGGGAAAAAAATAAAACAAAGCAGTCCATATCTCCAAGGAGTATACATTCTATAAGGGGATGAAGGGATAATGGGATTTCAAGTTTTAGGCAACTCCCTGTGAGGAAAGTCCCCCTATCAATGAAATTGGACACTTTCACTGCAACTTGTATAGCCTTAGAAAGTTGTCAAGAACTATGAGAAGTAACTTGCCCAGGGTCACACATCAAGTATGTGTCAGAGGCAAGACATAAATCCCAGTCATCCTGGTTCTGAGGTTAGCTCTTTATCCACTCACTGTATCTTGGTTGTCTCTAACAGGATATACAAAAAAAAAATATCCTTGGTTATTTTTGGAAGGAGAAAAATATGAACAGTTTGAGGGATCATGGGAAGTTTCATCTGAACATGAAAGGGGACACATGAGCTGAAACTTGAAGGAAGCCAGGCGTTCAAAGTGGTGGGGTTCAGGAGGAATGCCCAGCACAGGGCACAGCCTTTGCACAGGCATAGAAATAGAAGATAATAATGCTGAGTTCAGAGAATAGCATGAAGGCCAGTTTGGTGGCCTGATGAACACTGTAGCAAATGCACTTTAATGTGAGAAGACTGGTTAATTAGAAAAATTAAGCTCTTTGGATAAAGGGTAAGGTTTGATGAGGTGAGATTCCCTTTTGAAAATCAATTCCCTGTCACTACTGCAGTTATCTGTAGTATATATTTATTTCTGATAATGATTGGTGAGGCAAAAACCTGAATGAAAAACCAGGATCCATAAGAAACACTTAGGGAGTTTTGCTATAGGTTAAATTTAACATTTTGTTGTTCAGTCATTTCTGAATCTTTGTGACTCCATTTGGGGTTTTCTTTGCAAAGATATTAGAGTGGTTTGCCATTTCCTTCCCTAGCTCATTTAAATATGAGGAAACTGAGGTAAATAGGGTTACATCACATGTGCAGGGTCACACAGTTAGTGTGTAGGGCCAGATTTGAATGCAGGAAGACAAATCATCCTAACTCCAGACAGGCTACTCTAAGCCACCTACCTACCCATCTCCTGCCATATAACACGCTCAATAATTGCTTTCTAATTTATCTTGCCTATGAAATAGTTAGCTAAATATTTATAAAACCAAGTTTCTGGAATTTGGTGAGATTTTGCTATGAAATAACTGAGTCAAACTGTGAACCTGCCTAGTGGCTGAAGTTATATGTGTGAAGGTGTATCAGCAATGCAGTATTCACAATGCCTACGGTAACTATAAATATGCTGATATAGTTATTAATCACAAAATGGAACAGGCTCTCTACATAAGAAATATAGATAGTGCATTCATTTAAATACCAGAAGACTGAGTCCC
>CM053580.1:481941611-481958213 GCA_028627135.1 Pseudochirops cupreus
AAGTAAGATTGTTAACCCATTTTGAGTTGCTTTCCTTTAAAAAAACAAATCAAAGAACCTGTGTTAGCAGCCATCCTGGGTGTGCTAGAGTGCTTTCTGCTGCACAGACCCTCTGAGTTCTAGTACATGCCTGATTGTATGTTTGCTACCACTTTATTAATGGTTCCTTTTCTAGGCTGGGCCTGACTCAGTCCAGTCCTGGAGTAGTTTTATGTTTGACACTGAAATGAAATGAGACAATAAGTTATTCCACAGTCAGCCTAAAGAGATTCACTTAGTCATTGGAGGAGAAGGGTTTTCAATGCACATCAATAAGGATGTGCATTGAAAACATGATTCAGCTGGGCAAAGTTCCATTGCCTAAGCTATCTATCATGGTTTGCCAAGCATCAGATGGTAACTAGAGCTCCTAGTGGAAATTTTATACTCAGTGATGTCAACCGCCTAGGACTTTAGTCCCCCAAGCCAATCAAATCCTGAAAATGATTTCAATTACTTTTAAGGGGGGGGGGGGGGGAAGCTAGCCTAATGTGCACTCTGCTTATTGAGTGGCCTCAGGAACAGAGTATTGTTCTTAACCACACTCCATACAGAAGAGATGTCCTTGAGATCTTCTTCAGGACCTACCATCACTTACAAGACTTTAGGGCTATTACTGGTCAACTCCAATGTCAAGAATTCAATAAGCATATGGGCAACACTGAAGGTAGAAGAGAAAAACTAAAACAGAAATATAGCAAAAACAAAACAAAGCCGTGTAATAGTCCCTTGAAGAAGTGACTGGATGTGAGATAAGAAAGACCCAAAACCTCAGGCTTCATTTCTCATCTCCCACCCCACCTTACCTCAACCCTCCCCCCCACACACACAAACACACATACACACACTTTGGAAGAACTTGGTCCTGAATTTAAATGATGAGGTACATATTTAGGTCAAATCTTTGCAGTTCATAGAGGCCAGAGAGAAAGGTATAGTTCACAGTTCAGGAGTGAGAATAGAAACTATAAAGCTAATTGACTACCCCTCCCTATTCTCAGAAAATTAACTTGGGAGCAATGGGCATTACCTGTCTGTATCTCCAATTCCAGACCAAAACATACCTCATTCTTCTGCATCGATCCTTTTCTAGTGAAGGGAAAGTCACTTTTTGGATTAAAAAAGAAAAAGAAAACCTAATCCCTTTCTAGTTGCTTTGAAGGTAAACTGAGTTTCATGGAAATTCTCTAGTAGGACTGGAGGCTTAAATTACCAAGCTAGAAGACCTAGGGATAACACAGCTTTTGAATCTAGAAGAGAGTTTACTTCAATTGTCTTCAAAGTAGAGTTCTTAAGGACACCAAGCTCATTCACATCTATCTCTCCTAATTGAATGACCACAGTTTATTCTCTAATCTACCAATAGGTATGCTTGAGTATAAGAAGCCATTATATCTAGAGGCATCGCCAAAAAGGCCATCAGAAGCATGAGGAGCATTCTCGGCTTATCTCTTCCATTCTGCTCATCCACCACTTCATGGAGATAATACTGTTCCAACCCTGCATAGCTACACCTATTGTTCTAGGTTCTAGTTGACATAGGCTAGCTAGTCCCCTGGTTGTTGAGGTTTGATAACAAAATGAAATTAGATACCATTAGTTTGTCCAACAGGTAACAAAAGATATTAATTAGCCATAGAAGAAGGATATTTAGTAAGAATGCCACGTTGAATAAGCTGAGTGAAGCTCCCTTGCTTGGGTTGCTCATCATGGTCCACCAGCCAAGCTTCATAGAGAATCTAAAGCTCCCTTCTAGTTTTTTTGTAATAAAGTGATCAGAAAGTGATGAGCCTTTAGTCCAGTCTAAGCTAACCAAGTCTTAAGAATGATTTCAATACTTACTGGCTATAGGACCCTAGGCAAGTCACTTAACCTCTATATGTTTCAGTTTCCTCATCTATAAAATGGAGATGATAATGGCCCCTACCTTTCAAGCTTAACTGTGTCAATCAAATGAGATAATAATTGCAAAGCACTTAGCACGCAGTAAGTGCTACATAAATGGTGGCTATTATTTTTTAAAGTTAAAGAACAGCCTAACTTGCAAGGTGGAAGGTGTTATGATATTGCTCCCATTGTACTCCACTACCAGAGTGAGTTAAGGCCTTGACTCAAGAAGCCTACACATGATCAACCGTACTAAGGAAAATATTAGTTGTTATTATATTATGACATGCCTTAGCCTGTTCAAGAGCAGACCAAGACAGTGCATATTATAGGGTTCACATGGATTCTCTGTATGGAGAACTGTTCTAGGTCATGGGGATACAAAGACAAAAATGAAACAATCTTTATGCTCAAGAAGCTTCAAAAAAACTTATATTAGCCTATATATAACGAAACACACACACACACACATACACTAAGTAGCCCATAAGTAATCAACACAATTATCTTTCTTCTCTGGTATATCTCTCTTTGGATTAAGATCTTAGATTCCTTTTGATTCAGTAATACCACATGATTTGGATCCTACTGGAAGGGAACTGAATTTGGGCTAGTCAGCATGGATAAATCATGATAGTGAAATATCTCCTCCATTAAGTCTCCCCAAGAGTCATATTGTCACCTAGTGGTTAGTACTCCTCTCGAAGAATTACCCTTTGGGGGCCATTGGACAGGTTATTTGAAGGTCAACCTCATTTCTATCAGATCTGCACTTTCCAAATGCAATAATAGCTATCATTTATACAGTGCTTTAAGGTTTATAAAGCTCTTTTAAAATATCGTATCATTTAATTCTCACAATTACCATGAAAAGTAGTTATTATATTAATTATTATTATTCCCATTTTATAGAAAAGAAACTAAGACAGACAGATTCAATCAGTCAGCAAACATTTATTAATATTTATTAAATACCTACTATGTGCCAGACAGTTTTAAATACTAGCAGGGGTTGAGTGACTTGTCCTAGGTCACACAGCTAAAAAGGGTTGAATCAAGATTTGAACTCAGATCTTCCTGATTTCAGGTCCAGCAGTCTAAACACAGAGCCACCTCATCTTTAACTCACATACCCTACTGCTCCTTTCTCTGCTTGGTCAGTTCCTCCTGGAAACTCCATTTTAAGGAAGGGATGGTGACAAATATGTTCATACTCTCATTCTTCTCCAAGTTCTGCTCCAGTTTCTCCAGACTTATTTCTCTACCATCCCCCCCTAACAGTTACCCAAATCCACTTCTCAGCTTTAAGTGTTGTCTTGCCCTTTAGAATGTAAGTTCCTTGAGGGTAAGGATTATCTTTTTGCTTATATTTGTGTTCCCAGTGTTTAATTCAATGCCCAAGACAATGCATGTGCTTAATAAATGCTTGTTGGTTTGACTTGACAGCAATATTGGGGAGCGACATCCAGGTTCTTTGCTCCCCAACATTGTGGATTTAACCCCCTACAGTTCTTCCAGTTTTGAAGGCTCACATGTGCAAACCTCTTCTTTCTTCAAGGGCATGGTTCTTAGGAACATCTTTTCTATCTCTAGAAAGTCAGATCTTTGAAGTCTCAAACTGGTAAGGAAACCCTGAAAGCTAGTGCTATCCAATTGTCCCTCTTCTGGCTAGAAAGCCAAACGTCTCTTTAATACCATACTTCGTAGGAAATCTCTCATAACTAGTAGACAGACATTCAAGAACAGTATATCTAGGAAATCCCTTCTCAGGTTATGTAGGCTAGCAAATTTGTCAGTCTGTGCCATAAGGCAGTAACACGTTTCTACAAGATTATTGGTATTCCATCACTTTTCTGGCTGTTGTCATCTCTTAGACTGGGAAAGTCTACTCTCAGGAAAATTCCACTCTAGCCAGGTAGGTAAACACAGGTAGTTCCCATCTCCTTTTGCCTCAAGGTGGTGGTAGGGAACCTGACCCAACAGCACGATCAAAAATTCCTACGGGAAGGGAATTACTTCTCCCAAAGGTTTCCATCATTTTCTCCTCAGCATCCAGTTTTTCGCTGTTGGTAATAATCAGACCTAGGATATATTTTTCCCTTGCTGGTTCTTTCGCTTTTAGATGCATGAACCATCACTAAGGTAGCTCCAACGTAGGAATTTTAAGGATGATAGAATTCATTTCTTTAGGACCTGGGACAGGGATTCTGGACTGTACAGCTATACAGGGTGCTACTCCAAGTAATGAGAAAAATCTCAGATGACTAGATGACCCAATTGTATGTGTGCTTTCTTATGTTTCTCTGACTCTTCATAGCTGTCATTTCTTATGGCACAATAATATTCCATTATATTTTCATATCATAGTTTATTTAGTGACTCACCAATCAATGGCTACATCCTTTGTTTCTAGTTCTTTGGCACCCTAAAAAATGATGCAATGAGTAGTTTGGTATATGTGGAACATTTCTTTCTTTCTTTCATCCTATCAGGGTATATACACCTAGCAGCTGGATCTCCAAGTCAAAGGACTTGGGCAAATGACTTGTTCCTTTTTAGCAAAATTCTGTCCAATTTACAGCTCCACCAACAATGTATTAGTACACCTGACTTTTGACAACCTCTCTTCCCTCATATTATTTCCATATTTTGTCATCTTTGTCAATTTGATGGATGTGATGTAAAACTCCCAAGTTATTATAATTAGGGAAACAGAGACACTGGGAAGAAGGGTGGGTTGGAGGAAAAGATACTGAATTTTCTACTATTACTATCCATCAGACATTCTGGGTTCTCTGTATACACATTTCTTTGTATCGTGAGTAGTTTTCCTTGGGGAGAATGGGGCACATTTCATGAATACTGAAGGGCATAGTGAAACTACATATTTCTCTCTGAAAGATTTCTAAAGTCATTTTGAACTCAGGATATCACTAAAATTTTTCTGACTGTATCACAGAACTTTCATGAGAGAAAGGAAAAAAAGGGGGGTGGGAAGTGGGTTACAGAAGTCAAAAGCATTTCAGTACTTGAATGATTAAACTGTGGGAAAAAAGAGCTAAAATATTTACTGTGTTTTTCTGGGATCTTACTAAATGATAAAAAGTCTATACAGATATTAATATCTTTCTACCATTGTAATGATACTGGCAGTACACATTAGCTGTTACTGCATGACAACACTTTGTTGTGATATTGTAAAGTATGTTGCTGAGCAATTATCAAGCTATATTTTTACTCTATATCAAGAGTCTTCTTTACTCAATATAGCTCATGGTGGGGAGCAACCTGAGTTACTCTAGAATGAGCAAGCATGGCTTCTTTAGAATGTGGCAAAGAAAAAAAAAAGGTGATCCCTTCTCTTTGTAGCTTGATCTTAAAAACTGTATTATTAGCTTTGAGAGAACCCTACCACTGTGCCAGTGCTCAAACATTGCTGCTGCCTACTCCAAAGCTCACTTAGCCCCTTCAAGTTTAAACATTTACCTTTCATTTAGCCCTTATCCCAGGCCAGTTAGGCTGAAAAGTATTGCCATTTTTAAACATCTGGGACTCATCATACCAGTCCTTTTAACCAATGGACCCGGGTGATCAGTTCCAGATGTTGAGGAACTAAAGTTACACAGGCATTGTTAGCATTTTTGAGTTACAGGCAGATCTAGCTTCCCATATCTTGAAAGAGCTTAATTTGAATAGGTGGGAGTTATATTTACAGTCATTTTTTTTAACTCAACAGAGATGAACTGAATGAGTTCATCCTGGAATAGAATGAATATTTTTTAAATAACAAGAGATCTATGGGAAGGTGGCATCTTTAGTTCAATTTGTTCAAATATATGGTGGGAACCACTTACAAAAATGATATTAAAGCTTAGAAAATGTGACCAGGAAATAAAGATTTAAATTTTTTTTAAAAATTAAATATCCATCAAATGGCCTCAAAGCTATTTTCCCAGAGGGCAACCACTAAATTAAAAAGCCATCTATTTTATTATTTCATCTATATTAGTGTTTGATTGCTTCTAATACATTTCTTTGTACATATTAGAGGAAATAGAGAGCTTGCTTCTTGGACACAATGCTCAGAGATCTAGGGCTTTCACAAAAGCACCAAAAAATTTCTGTAAGTTAACAAGATGATAGAGAGGAGAGGATCTTGTCTCTGTAATCACTCCTGTTTAGTAAGTTGTGCAGAAGGAATTCTCCCCATCTAGTGATGTCCCGTAACTTCTCCTACAAGCCTGCACTTGCTTTTCAGAAAGGCATGTCTTGCTGAAAGGCAAAACTCAGTAATTCTGTAATTGAGTAAGGTATAGAACCAATTTGTAAGTGGAAAACAAGTTGTTTTTTTTCCCCATTTCCTGATATGGAAAAAGAGTGATACTATGAAAGGTTAATAACAGCACATAGTAAAGATGTTTAGGGAGTTAAGGATTCTGCATGGATTTTTGAGAGCATTTGGTGTTGCTGGTCTAGGGAAGTGATACATAGCCCCATTGCTATCTGCCCTGGTAAGATTGCTTTAGGAGTATGGTGCTCAGTTCTAACGAATTCATTTTAGAAGGACTTTGGGAAGCTGTAGAAGAATAAGAGAGAAATCAGGATAGTGAAGGGCCTCAAGATCATGCTGTATAAAGATTATTTGAAAGAACTGTGCAATTATTCTTTTGTTTGAGACTGGTTCTCTTTCTGTCACTTATAGGCCAACAGTATAATCACTTATGGGTCAATCCTGTTATTGATGGGTACAAAAGCTTTGACCTACTCTATTTCTGTCCTAGACTGTTCCACCCCTCTTTAGATAGCCTAGTTAATTGCTATTCCTTGGGGTTCATCATATTGCTACTAGACTTATTGTGGACTTAATGACCAGCTTAGCTCCCTGTAGTCCAGAAATCCTGAGCTCAGTCAACCATCCTCAGTCTCTCTGGTAGCAGGTATTATAGATACGTACTATCACCATGACCAGTTGAATATTGATATCTATATGAAACCTTTCCTAATGCCTTCAACTGCAAGTGCCATCCCTCTCAAGCGACACTGTACTTAACTACTTTGTATTTATTCTTTTTGATATTTATTTTGTCTATACTTATATATGTCCTTTTTTCCTCACAAGTAAGAATACAATTTTTTTTTTGAAAATAGGAATTGGATCATTTCTTCAATAGGTGTATTCAGCACCTACCATAATTTTTTAAATTAAATTTTCATCAGATGGCCTCAAGACTATTTTCCCAGAGGGCAACCACTAAATTAAAAAGCCATCTATTTTATTATTTCATCTATATTAGTGTTTGAATTGCTTCTAATATATTTCTTTGTGCATATTAGAGGAAATAGAGAGCTTGCTTCTTGGACACAATGTTCAGAGATCTAGACTTTCACAAAAGCACCAAAAAATTTTTGTAAACTAATAAGATGGTAGAGAGGAGAGGATCTTGTCTCTGTAATCACTCCAGTTTAGTTAGTTGTGCAGAAAGAATTCTTCCCGTCTAGTGATATCCCCTAACTTCTCTTCCAAGCCTGCACTTGCTTTTCAGAAAGGCAAATTGATTTGTCTTAGTAGCCATGTCTGGCTAAAAGGTAAAACTTGATAATTCTGTGATTACCTGGCATATTCCTAGAGAAGAAAACACTTGGGATAGGGAGTACAAGTAATAGCTCTGTTTAAGTATCTGAAGCATTGTAACTTGGAAGGGAGATTTGACTTTTTCTGTTAGACCCCAGGAGCACAACTAGTAGGAATGGGCAGTAATCACAAAATGGCAAATTTATGCTTAATATAAGGAAATATTTCCTAATTGTTATCATAGTGACCCAAAAGAGAATGAGGCTGCCTCTAGAGATAGCATATTCTTCCTTTATTGGAGGTCTCTAAGAAGTAGCTGGAAGGTCACTTGTAGGGACTGTGAGAGAGGTGACTCTCAGTCAGGTATAAAATAGAATATATGATCTCTGAGGTCCTTTCCAACTCTGAATATCTGTGATCTTGTCCTTTGGAACAACTCCCCACCAATCAAAAGAATCCACACATTACAGGAGACATTCAGCAGTCAACAATGAAAAATTCATGATTCTGATGTGTATGGATTCAGTGTATAAAGTCATAGCTGGGCCTCTCCTTAGCAGTGAGAAAACTTGTTTATTCTTGGGAATTCTGGCTCTGTTACCATTAAATTGCTGTTAGAACTTTTAAATGATTTTCCAACTCATGAGGCCAGGATGTCCTGGAACTAGATTTCACCTCCCTCTCTATTCACCATGATTCTAAAAGCAAACTATTAAATATTTAACTATGGTGGATGATGTTTTGTTTTGTTTTTTTTCTTGTGGAAGTAAACAGACCTTTGGGGAGAGATTGGAAAGAGTGTCTAAATCCTGGAATACACAATACCCAGTCCCCATTTTTTACAACTGTATGAAAAAATTGAGTGTGATTAAAGCTTTTAAATGACTATTTGTTTATTTTAATGATTTTATTATCAAATAATAAGAAGTACCTACATACTCATGGTGCTCTTTCCTAAGAAATTCATCATGAATTCTTTGTTCTACATTTGGTAGGTAATAATACCAACAGCAATCCTCTTAATGACCTTTTAATCTTCTGAGTACCTCTGCCAAAAGTGGTGATTACTGTCTCATTGTTTAAAATAGTCTCATGGCAAACACAGTTCTATTTACTTTGTTCTGAATCTGTCCTACATGTGATTTCTGCCAATATGTACAGATACCTCCTCTAAAGTCATTGAAAGTTTTGTAGGATCAAAGATTCACAACTTGAAGAGCCCTTAGAATCTATCAAGTCCAAGTTTCTCTGAGGCACCAAAAGATTAAATAACTTACATTATGATCCCATGACTGAGGAGGAATTTGAACCCAGGTCTTTATAACTACAAGTTCAATGTTCAACACACTATACCATGCTGCCTCTAATTCAATTAAAATCAATTCAGTATGAATTTATTAAGCATGGCACTAGGGAAACAAAGACTCAAATAAACAGTGCTTGAATCCAAGGAACCTGCATTCGTGACATGACCATGCTGGTTATACCAGTGGAGCTCAAGCCTCATCAGGTCAAACTAAGATTGATCAGGTTCAAATAGGAACCATGTGATGTGTTGTGATGGGCCTGTATTTGCTGTCTGAAGAGTAGGCTGATTAAGTGTGCAAAGGCACATCATTGGGGTGACTACAGGGTGACCTTTTAGAGTGGGGGCAGGGTGAGAGGAAAGAACAACAATTTGTGAAGTCTTCTATTAAGGCGAGGAGGGATGGCTATCCTCCTTGGTAGAAGGAGTATTAATGAAGAGATCATAAATGCTTTCAAGTATTGAAGGAAGTATGCCAAAGAGACTGTTTCTGTTCTGGAAATTTGCCATTGTGGATTTCACTAATGCATAACTGGCCAATAAAAGTCAGGTCACAAATTCCTTTCTCAAAGGTAAATATAAGTTTGTTCCTCTGAATTCTGGTCTAGGCAAAAAGCCAAGCCCAGACTAAGAAAAGCCATCTGTATCCCTTTGAGACAAAGTTTCCTAAACAAACAGGGATATCTTCAACTAATGAAACTGATTTCTTCAATCTGCTTTGATGAATAGTGAGAATGTAATGGTTAGACTGTAGAGGTTTTGTTTTTGTTTTTTTTTTAATTTCCAAACATTGCCCTATAAAAGAAAAAAGTAAGAAACTGCAATATTTTGAAATGCCCAGAGTTAAGTGAAAACCATTTAAAGACCAAGGTGCTGTAATAATACCATCTGCCAATGTACAGTAGTCTTCTGCTCATTAAGCGGTGCTAACATTGCAGTTATCAGATCGTTTTCCTTCAGAGGAGAAGGGAGGTGAGGGCAGGGGAGGGGAAGAAAAAGAAGGAGAAAATAAGAAAGGAAGAAGGGAAGAAAGAAGGAAGGAAAGATGGAAGGAAGGAAGGAAGGAAGGAAGAAAAAGAAGGAAGAAAGGAAGGAAGGGAAAGAAGGAAGGAAGGAAAGAAAGAAGGAAGGAAGAAAGGAAGGAATGGAGGGAGGGAAAAGAAAGGAAGTGTTCCTCCCCATATGGTTTTGAGTCACCTCTTTATCCTGGTCACCAAACTCCTTTGCCTTCCTACCTTCTGTTGTCCTTTCTAAAACATGGCATTCAGAACTGGAGCCAACGCTGAAGATGGGATTTGAACAACTCAACATGAGAGGAGGAGAAAGAGGAAGGGAGGATACTTTCTGTACCTTTCCTTCCTGGAGTCTGTCAGAACAAGAATTGATATGAGCCTCTGGGTAGGGGGAAGAGGAGCAGCTTTGCCTACATTCAGATGCCACAAGTCCCTGAGTGTACAGTCTCTGTTTCTTTTGTGTTTATTCTTTCCTAATCTTCAGTGAATAAGATTCACGATATGGGAGCATCCAGGCAATCAGTGAGAAGAGATCAATAAAAGCCAGCAGAGATCCCACCAACCATCTCAGCTCTGGAGTTGGCAGCAGCCACAAAATCCAGGAAAGAGATAGCACAGATATCAGACAGCCTGTTTGACTCAGACTGGCAGTGGATTGACCCATCATCCATAACTCTGAGTCCAGTGAAACACTAAACCAACTGAATAAGGGAGCAACTTATCCACCAGTGATGCCACACATAGAGGTGAACTTGATGGGAACTCTGAGAAGAGAGAAAAGGACTCCTCAGGACAAAAGCCTCTTCATCCATGTATTCCCTTAATAGGTGCCCCAATACCTTTGTGCTTTAAATTTGAGTCCACTCTCCCTAAAAATCAAATACATGCAAAGGGATACCCTTAAATACACTAAACCCACTGATTAGAAGAAATTTTATTGTAATTTCTCTTTTTGTTATACTTCTCAGTAAATTCTAGTTAGAAAAGGTTGATTGATATAAACTGATTAATCATTTTGGGGGAGATATAGTTAATTGAGATTAGGGAGAGAGAACTAATCAAACTGGGACTTGTGGCCTATGGTATTAGAAATCCTAACTCCTAAGGATTACCCCTAGAACCCTGAAGGGAAAAGCAATTTCTTTGAAGACCTGAACTGATCATATGAGTATGTTTCGAGAATTAGCCCCATAGGAATTTCTACATTAAGTACATATGTGCATACACACACATGCACATATATACATATATATGTACACACACATATATTATATCCTTTATCCATTCTGGTCTCTCTTTGAGCCTAGAGAGAATGCAAATGACCAAGTTACTTTAGCTTTAGTTTTAAAACTCATCTTTGACTTAATTATACATACTAGCCTATCACAAAAAAGATTATTTACATTTAATTATGGAAAATAAGTTGCCAAGAATGTACCTATATAAATCAGTAAAGTTTTCTTGCCTAAGAAGTCTCAAATACCAATGGAATCACACTAGGTCTAATCCCTCCCTCTCCTATATCTCAGGTTAAAAGTGTTATTATAGTTAGAGCTCTGTGTTTCCCTTGATGATCTGTTGTGGCAGACACATTTCTAGTAAAGCATTTGAATGTTTCAAGAATTAAAAGCTCTAAAGAACTATGATGTTTAATGAGGTAATTGGCATTTCATTTAGTAATAAGAAACTAAGGCCTGCCAAGGTCAGAGCAAGATTGAAGGAACGAAAGGAACGACTTGATCTCTCCTCTAGGGGTTTATCCTTGATACCATTTCTTCTCACTCCCTTCTCAGCCTCTCCATCTTTGCTGAGGCTCTCAAATGGGCTGGGGTTCTTCTCAGGAGAGACAATGTAAAAAGAGCACAATCACTAGAGTCAGAGGAGCACCTCAGATGCTTGCTACTTCTGTGACCCTGGACAAGTTCCTTAGCTTCCATCATCCTCAGTTCCCCTATTTGTAAAACAAGATGGGGCTGAACTAGGATGAAATGACATCCTAGCTTCCTTCCCCCTATAGATCTAGAATCTCAAACAAACAACTAAAAACATGTCCATTTGATTACTTGAGCTATTATTTTATATCATTCTTTTTCAATACCAAATCTTGGAAGAAGTTGTCTATCTCACCAAATTTACTTCTTCAAACACACACACACACACACACACACACACACACACACACACAAAATTCAAATTATCAGTGTCACAAACACAAAATATGGGAGGTGTGGTTAGGCAATGATTCTTGTGGAAAAGATCTTGGGGTTTTAGTGGAACACAGCTTTAAGCGTGTCAATAGTATTGCACAGTAGCCCAAACAACTATTGCCGTGGCAGAATACACTAAGTGAAGCAATGCATCCTGAATGAGGGAGTTGGCCTATGTTATACTCTGGACATATATCTGAAGAATTCTGTTCAGTTCTGAGAACCAAACTTTAAGAATATAAACAAGCTGAATTGTGTCCACTAGAGGGCGACCTAGATGATAACAATTGGAGATAATGCCATACAAGGGTACAGGGAATGAACTGGGGGTGTTTAGGCATGAAGAAGAAATATTAAGAGCACATATTTGCGATCTTCAAGTATTAGAAGGGTTATGATAAAGAAAAGGAATTTGATCATTCTATTGGACCAGAGAGTGCAGAGTGAGGAATGATGAATGGATTTGGTGGAGATGCTGTTTTAGGTTTGATATTAGGAAAAATTTCCTAATAATTCAAGCTTTCCAAAAGCAAAACAAGTTGTTTTGAGAGACATTGTGCTCTAGACTTCTATAGGTGTTTGGATAAAGGTGAAATTATCTCTTCCTGTGAGCATGGTAGAAAGAATTCATACTCTGGCTTAGGTAGGGGCCAGATGGCAGCTAGGTGGCCCAGTGGATAGAGTGTTAGGTTTGATGTTCAGAAGACTTCCATCCCATTCTTGCCTCAGATACTAGCTATGGGACCCTGGGCAATTTATTTAATCTCCCTTCACTTTGGTTTCCTCGTCTATAAAATAGGGGTAACTATAGCATTTGCATAATGGATGGAATTGTTGTAAAGCTCAAATAAGACAGCATATGAAAAGCATTTTTATAGACTTGAAAGTCCCAATTAAATACTAGCTATTATTGATATGCTAGTTATGATTTCTAAAGTGCCTTCTAGGTCTCAGATTTGATGATTAATGAGCCCTATATTGACTTCATAACAATTTTTTTTCCTTTTTCAAAAAGATGGAGGAATATGAATGGAGTTTGCAAAAATGTAAGCTTATGAAATGATTCCTGCAAAAATATTATACTCTATTGTTGAAGTACACACAAGTAAACAGATTGAAAGGAAGTGGTGATCAAAAGAAACCATCATGGCCTCAGTAAGAACATACTGCTGAAGGCTGTTTATTTCATTTTTTGACAAAGTTGCCAAGGTAATGATCAGGAGAATAGTGAAGACTATTCACCACTTATTAAGCAGTTCTGCATTCTGTAGCTGCTTAATAAATGCTTGTTTAAATGATTGTAATGGCAAGCACAGAAGTAGTTCACACCTTGTTTCAGCTATTGAATTAGCACCTTGTTTCAGTTCAAGTTTCTTTTGAGCCTTGTATCAAGTCTGTTAAGGAACAGAACATGTGAACCCCACAACTTGTGAACCCTAGAACTCATGAACTCCTGCAACAGGAAGAGGAGGAGTTAATGACCATATATAAGGAGAGGCCCAGGCTAGAAACAGCAGAACTGAGGACTCCTGTGATGTTAGAGTCAAGGAGGAGAAAACTTGTGGTATCCTGGCACTCTGTTTGTCTGCTCTGTCTGTGTTGATGTTTGTTTGTGATACTTTGTACAGAAGCCCTGGGACCTTACTGGAAGCCCTGAAGGAAGATTTTCTGGTTGTATGTTTATAGAAGTCTTAGAGGAGGGTTGTGGAGATCCTAGGACTTTACTGATGATTTGTGCTGACCTCTTGGTCCTTGTTTGTGGGTCTGTGTTGACATATATATGTTGATGATTTGTGTTGAATTCTTAGACCTTGTTGGTGGGTCTGAGTTGATTTCACAGGCATATAGTAAATTGATGATGGTGCTGGCAATGTGAACGAATATTATTGTGGCTCTGTTAAGCTTTGTCTTCCCAGAAACAGGAATTGTGAAGGATTTGAGGTGGACTGGTCACTGTGAATTTCAGTATGGAATGGGAACCATGGAAGCTGAGAGCCAGCCTTGAGTCAAGTTGAAAGAAGACTTTACTTGGATAGTGTGTACTGACTGAGAAGATTATGATTTACTGTGACCTAGGGATGGAGAACTTTGACTTTTGTATTCTGTGATTGAATTAAGTGTTTTGTGATTGACTAAATGAATGTACTTTGTTTAAAACTATGTGACCACTTTGGTGAAAACTATGTGGCCATTTTAGTTATAAGTTGTTGAATTGTGATGTGGTGAATGCTGTATTTTGATTTTCTGTGATAAGTTGTAATATTGTGAATGCTGTACCTTGATTTCTGTGAATGTTTTGCTCTGATTTCTTATTGAATAAATAGAGAGTTTGCTATACTATGTAATCAGAACCTTGAAAGCTGTTTACAGCAGCAGTCATCTAGAAAGCTGCTCATGTGTGGATTTACAATGATGTAAAAGGCCTTCCTGTTATTCCTGTTGAAAAACTAGAGAGAGATTGACTAGAAAATAATATAGCCAGGAGGATTCAGAATTAGTTAAGTGGCTGTAATGCCAACACAATATTTGCAGTGCCAACAGCTACTATAAATATACTGGGATAGTGCTTAATCACAAAATACAACAGCCTCTCCATATAGAAGACAGAAGCAAAACACTTATTCAAACACAAGACCACCAAATTCCAAAACCAGTAAGCCAATTACATTATAGTAGCAAATAAGCCATAACAGCACAGAGAGCCACAGTATCCTTTAACCTTCCCACAAACCAATATTTACTCACAAGCCTAACTATCTCTCTGGGGGGCATCCTCTCTCTCCCACCATCTAAATGCTCTAACTCCTAGCTTCCTGTGGGCTTTGCTCCACCCTTCAGCAACTCCTCCCACCACAGGCTCCATTTGATTACATTCAGCCTATTAGGGGGTAGGGTATATCTTCAAAACAGGGAAGGTCTTTAAATTTTTTTAGGCTTATTAAAGAGCAGGGAAGATCTTCAAATTCCCATTGTCATTGCAATGGCTGAACTCAAAGAGTAGTCATTATTATTTTTATGTAAGTTTACAAGGAAACATCTAGTGAAATACCCTAAGGTTCAGTACTTCAAGTTCTTCTGTTTGATTCTTTTATTACTACCTTAGACAAAACCATAGATACTCAGCTTGTCAGATTTAAAACTGTAATGGAAATGGAAGATTATAAAATTATGAAACTCAAGGAAAAGAGCCCTGACTCCAGTGTCAATGACCTGAGTTCATAGCCCACCTCTGTAGTTGCTACATGTGTGGCTTTGGGCAAGTCACTTATCCTCCCTGGGCTTCAAATTGCTCATCTATAAAATGAGAGAGTTGGACTAGGTACCCTCTGAGGACCTTCTAACTCTAGAGCTACGAGCCTATTATCTAGTGAGGAGGAAATACAACCTCCTAAGGGAGCTGGTTCTAACTGTACAAAGCTTTAGTCTTTCAGAAGTTTTGCCCTATACCCAAACTACAGCTTCTTTGTAATTCCATCTATTGAATCTATGTTTACTTTCTGGGACCAAATGGGATAGGTAGCCTCTTCCATATGATAGTCTTTTCAAATATTTGAAGATAGCTACTGCTGAGGCCACTAGGCAATTCAGTGGCTAGAGCACTGGACCTGGAGTCAGGAAGACTGTAAAGCCAAGCACAAGCAGCTCTCCAGAGGACTGCTGCTGTGAATAGCTTTGAAGTTCTGATCACATGGTATAGTGAGCTCTCTATTTATTCAGCAATAAACAAAAGCAAAATATTCACAGAAACCAAAGTTCAACATTCACAACAATATAACATAACAACTTATTACTAAAATGGCCACATAGTCTTAAACAAAAGATATCATTCAGTAAGTCACAATCTGAATCAATCAATATAAAGTACTCATTTAAAGTCTTCTTTCATCTTGATTGGAGACTGGCTTCCAATCATCTTTAATTCAATCATCCTTAAGAAGCAATCATTCTTTCATATTCATTTTCAGAAAGGGTCAAATGGCGGAGGGGATGTAGACATTGTCAAATGTGCCCTCAAAGAGCCTCAAATAGCATATTTTGAGGCTGATCTAGATCAGGGGTGTTTAACCTGGGAGCCATGAGTTTATTCAATTTTTTTATAACTTTATTTCAACATAAGTGAGTTCTTTTGCAATCACATGCTCTTTGTACATTTAACATTATTCTGAGGAGTCCATAGACTTTACCAGACTGCCAAAGGGGTCTTGTAATCAATCCCCACAAAAAAATCAATCCCTTACAAAAAAAAGTTAAGAATCCCTGA
Source organism: Pseudochirops cupreus (assembly GCA_028627135.1). Taxonomy (NCBI): domain Eukaryota; kingdom Metazoa; phylum Chordata; class Mammalia; order Diprotodontia; family Pseudocheiridae; genus Pseudochirops; species Pseudochirops cupreus. The sequence goes on from CM053580.1 coordinate 481,957,897, forward strand.
TTCCTGAGAGAGCCATATAAGAAATTAGATTGTGCTATAAATGCTTACATTACTTTGAAGTTCTTTTCTTAAAAAACAATAACTTTTTACTTTTTAGTTTTCACTTACTCTTAAAATTAAAAGTGTATTCCTTTGGTTTTTTATTCTAACCTGGTTCCAAAGATGTTGAATACTTCAGAATGTTGATCAGTGCAATGCCAGGGCACTAAAGATGAAGCATAGTATTTACCTCCCATCAGAGTGGTGATGGGCTCAAAATCCAGAATGAGACATACATTTCTGGATATGGCCAATTTGGGAATTTGTTTTGTTTATTG
>CM053580.1:481958713-481986197 GCA_028627135.1 Pseudochirops cupreus
AGGAGAGGGCAGGTTGGGGGAAGGGTAGTTAAAGCACACACTTTTGTAAAGGGACAGGGACAAAGTAGGGAATAGAACAAGTGGGGCACGGGATAGGATGGAAGGAAATATAGTCAGTCTCTCACAATATATCCACTACAGAAATGTTTTGTGTAACTATACATGTGTGACCTATATTGAATTGCTTATCTTCCCAGTAAGGGTGGGTGATGAGGGAGGAAGGAAAAGAATCTGGAATTTAAAGTTTTAAAATCAAATGTATAAAAATATTATTATTATTATTTACATGCAACTGGGAAATAAGATATACAGGCACTGGAGTTTGGAGATCCATCTTGCCCTACCAGAAAGTCAGAGGGGGTATTGGGGAGGATATAGAAGAGAGCAGTTTGGGGGAGGGGGAATATTGTGGGATTGCTGTTTTGGGATGGTGGGTAGGGGAAAGAGGGGGAGAAAATTTGTAATTCAAAATCTTGTGGAAATGAATGATGTAAACTAAAACTAAACATAAAATTTAATTTAAAACAAAGAAATTGGGCTGAATCTAATAAGGTAAAATCGAATGAAGATAAATGTAAAGTTGTACACTTAGATTATTGATTTTATAAATATAGGACTTCACTAGGTAGAGGAGGCCTAACTAAAGAACTGAGGGTAGTAGTAGATTCCAAATCTAGTACAGGATAGTGGTGCACTATGGCAAATCATATTAATCAATCAATTAATTAATAATGCCTTTCAGAAATAAGGAAGCGACAGTTACTCTGCACTCTAATCTTGTCAGACCACTTCTAAAGTATTGGGTTTTTTGTTGTTGTTTTTCTACTACTGGGTAACAAAGTGATTTTCCTAAATCTCAGGTCTTACCATGTGATTCCTCTACTCCATAAGCTACAAAGACTTCTTGTGACTTCTAGGATCAAATACAAACTCTTCTGTTTGTTCTGATCAAATTCAAAACTCTTCAAAAGCTGACTCCACCTAACTTTACAGTCTTTTTATACACTGCTTCCACTCTCATACCCTGGGGTCGAGTCATACTAACCCACTTTCTGTTGCTGACTCACAACATTCCACCTTACGTTTCCATAATTTTACAGCAACTCTGTCTCTGACCAAGAATATACTCCTTTTTCTCATACAACTTTCAAGACCTGCAATTCCTTTCAAAACCAGTGCCACCTTGTACATGAGGCCTTACTAGAGCCCAAGCTACTAAAGCTTCTTCCTTCCTCCAAAAAAATAAGCTTTATATTTTAAGATAGTTTCTATGTACTTATGTATGTACATGGTATATCTCCCAATAGGATGAATGAATCAATTAATGAATGAACGAAACAATCAAACAAAAAACCTCTAGAATAAGTAGAGTTATGGAGAAATCCAAACTTTATTGGAGAGATAAAGGTAATCTTGTTAAAGTTAATAAATCATTATTACTGTTGTGGATGTGAAATGTTTTGTCTTCTTAGAAGAAAGTGCTCTAAAAAGAAGCCTATATAATCTTTTCGTGTTTCCAGGTGAAACAGTGCTAAGATCTCTGAATGACTGAAGAGATAAATGTTTCAACTACTGGACACTAAACACCCAGCAGACTTTATTTATATATGCGGCTATGTACTGGTCACATTTGAAACTATGATTCTTGGAATAACTTCCTGGAGATTTTGCTCAAGAGATTTTCCACTCAGAATTGCTTCCTACTAGAGAAATATCTTTTCTGGAAAGTTATCTTAGGTCTTGGTGTGCTTCTTCTCTAAGGGGGTAGAGAGAGAATCCTTTATCATCAAAAGACATTTAAGCAATCAACAAGAATTTATTAAGCATCAACTCTGTGCCAAACACTGGTGTTAAGGATTCATTCACTTATTTTCCAGTGGCAACCTTAAATAGATAGGTACTTTCTTCAGTTCTTTCTGTCTATGCCTTGTTGATACTGGGAAAATTTATCCTAAGGTTAGACTTGGTTCAGAAGAGTTAATACCATTAAATGTCATCTTATGACCCATGAATTCTTATTGCACAGATTTAGAAATACACTAGAGATTCAGGAACTTAACCCAGTTGGACATAGCCCTGACAGAAATCCATCTGTATAATCATCCCAGAGAATTTAACTTAGGAGAAAAGCCCATAAAAACTACACTCAGAAAATGAACCTTCTTAAAGAATTACATCTTCTCAAAGGATCAGTTTTCAAAAGCAGGCACCTAAAACCAAGTAGCAAAATGTTTTTTCGTGTGAATGCAGGCCAGTGATTTTCTGTGCAAAATAAGACTCTGAGTTTTTTGTTTGCTCACATTACAGATAATTTTATGCAATCTAATGACTTTTTCTGACATTATTTGGTCTTTGCCATGGCTAGCACCTAGCCCTCTCCTTAACATAGCATTCTTGATATACAGGTACAAAGCTTCTCTAAATTTTAAACATCTTTGCCTCTTTTATCTTTTGCTCCTGAGTCATGTTTTCAGACATATTCCCTTCCCTCATTCCTTTCCCTTATGCCTCCCTTTCCATTGCGAACGGAGAAAATGTTGATTTAATTTGATAGGTCTGATCAAGTTCTTTTATCTACATTATGTAATCAGTCTCTGAACCAGCACTTAGAATACATTCTGAAAAGATGCTAGTAGTTTATGCAACTGTTTGTTATGCTTATTTCCATAACAAGATGACCAAGAATCCTATGAAATGTTATTTCTGGTTGTCTCCGGATATGTGATAAATCAGCTTCTTTATGGACCTCTTAAAGAAGTTCTATAGAAATCAATACTTCAAAAATATGTGACTATTTTTTCCATGATAAAGTCTCTCTGAGCCTTAGTAGACACCCTTGTGAATTTTTGTGGCTTGAAAAAATGAAGAGCTGGTGGACAATCTTCTGCTAATGAATCTCTTCAAACCTAGCTCATCCTTAGAGTACAGTCCATTGCCCATACTATTTGGCTGGACCTGATAGAGATTGAGCTCTGTTAGTATATTGGCATAGCCCAGGAGTGGGGATGCTGTGGCCTCAAGGCCGCATGTGGACCTCTAGGTGCTCAAGTGTAGCCCTTTGACTGAATCCAAACTTCATAAAACAAATCCCCTTAATTTGTTCTGTGAAGTTTGGATTCAGTTTTTCAAAAAAGGGATTTCTTTTGTAAAGTTTGGATTCAGTCAAAGGGCTGCACTTGAGGACCTAGAGGGACACAAGTAGCCTCAAGGCCTCAGGTTCCCCACCCCTGGCATAGTTTTAATATAGACAGTATCAACTCCATAACATGATGAGGCCCCAGGGAAGGATTTACATAACATAACTTATGTATTTCTGATCTCTAACTCCTTCTGTTTATGAGTGTGCAAGTGTGCAGGGAGACAGACAGATACAGGGAGGTAGATAGAGAGATAAAGAGGTGGAGAGAGACAAACATCTAGAAGTTTGTCTAGTAAAGTTCTGTGAGTAGTGACAAGGGATCAGTTAGTCTAACCCCAATTACTGTATAGATATGAAAAATGAGAATCATGTAGTATTGAGAACCAGGATATGAAGTGGGGAAGAAATAATATCCCTCTCCTCTCTCTGTCTGTCTGTCTTTCTCTAACTCTCTGTAACTGTCTCTCTCTGGTTTACCTCAATGTCTCTATGTCTCTACCTCTGCCTCTGTCTGCATGTCTGTCTGTCTGCCTGCCTGCCTCTCTTTCTCTCTCTCTCTCTCTCTCTCCCTTTCTCATTTTCTTTTTTTTTATGTTTTCTCCCTTTATTCCCTGATGCTTCTCCTTGCTTTGTCATCAGTAGGACTGACTTTAACACTAGAAGGACAAGGTACATCAACCAGCAAAAATTTGCTTGGTCCTCCAAGGTATTATCCATTGAGGGACCATAAACTCATAGGAGCCACTGATGCTCCTTTACTTTTGTTACTGAACTAACAGGTGTTATTGCTTGTTTTGCTATCTCCATGCTTTTAACTATTTTCAACAAGTTCTGTGGTTCTAGTGCCTGCTAGCTTTTTTATTTTTATCTAAGCTCATACCATCTGGAGCAGTTGGATTACCACATATCTGATTTAAGGGCAAATGAGACATTATTGATCAATAAGGCTCTCAATTTTACAAAGTGGTGGGATGGAATGTGTTACAGTTGATGATGCTTTAAAAAATTGATCATAATAGGACCATACAAACATGAAAGAAATTTTCTCCAAAGAAATAGTTTTTTCAACATTTAGTGATAGGAAAAAAGATGTTCAGAAAAAAGAAAGCAATTCCTTTCCCATGACTAGCTTTGATGTCTAGAAAGACCTGCCATCTTCCCTTTCATTAGCATTCCAGCTTAAAAAATGCTTTAGTTAAACAGATTTCTTTATTTTGGAATGTGTACATCTGTATGTGTAATCAGATTCCTTGGGGCATGTTACAAAGTGGGGGGAAGGGCAGGGATTGTCTTTTTTTAAGGGAAAAAAAGAGCAACCTCAAGTAAAGCAGCATGCTTCTGACAAGAGTCTTCAGTTTAAGAGCTATGCCCAGTTAACCACCTGTCAACTTAAACAACACTCCCCAGTCAACAGACTTCTCCAGTCAAAAATCTAATTAAGTGTGGCCTTTCTTTCTTCTTTTCTACTCCCTATTCACTTAGGAAGAGTTTAAAATAACTGGCACAAAGCCATTTATCGGTTCCACCTAGTCTGTTATTACAATTACTAGAGACAATCCAAAGAATGCCTAAATTGAACAAAATGGGACATCTCTACACATCAGTGACATGGATTTAGGATCCCAGGAAAACAATGCCAAGACAATTCTGTGTTCACACAGAAGCCACATGTATGTAGAAAACTGACTACAAAACATATGCTAAGTAATGGGAGGAAGACACTGACAACTGGAGGAATCAAGAAAAGTTTCTTGTAGGAGTCTGTGCATCTATGACATGATAGAACTTAATCTTTGAGGGGAAGAGACAAGGTGAAAGGGCATTCTAGGAATGAGGGACAGTCTGGGTATACGCATGAGGGTGGGAATTGAAACGTCGTTTACAGGGAACAGCAAGGAGACCAGGTTATCTGGAACATAAAACGTGTATAGAGAGCAGGAGTATAGTACAAGATGGTGTGACAAGACTGAAGGGTGGCTAGGTGGCACAGTGAGTAGAGTGCCCTGGCCTGAAGTCAGGAAGACTCATCTTTCTGAGTTCAAATCTGACCTCAGACACTTATTTGCTGTGTGACTCTAGGCAAATCATTTAACCTCTGTTTCCTCATCTGTAAAATGAGCTAGAGAAGGAAATGGCACATCACTCCAGTATCTTTGCCAAGAAAACCCCAAATGAGGTCACAGAGTTGGACACAACTAAAACCATGACTAAACGACAACAAAAACAAGGTTGGAAGGACAATAACAATAGTCTATTAGTCAACCAGTAGTCTTTCTACAAAACTTAAGACAGATAAATTGATGACTCTTTTGTATGTTCTGTTTGGTTTTGCTTTTCCAGAAAATTGATGCATTCAACTGGACAACCTCTATCTCACTCTTTCACCATGTGTTGTTATGAAGTACTGGGGAAAAAGGAGGAGAACTGATGTAGCAGCAAGCATCCTAGCATACCAAGGATCACTGTAAGCACAGGTTGCTTGATCTGCTTTCCTGAAGGAAAGCAACTCAGAAAGGGCTTACAATCTTACTTTAATCAAACATATATCATTTACCTAGTTCAGGGGAGAAAGTCAGCACCCAGAACTTCAGAGAAAACAAACAGAAGTTACAATCAGACAAAAAATACAGATGGAGAAAATAACACTATTCAGAAGACCAACAGACAGGGCTTCTAACTGTCTGACCATCACATACCTACACAATTAGTTACCAGAGAGAAAAGCACCAACATCAGGATTTTCAAAGCAGGGGGGCTCAATGGCTGCCCAGAGTCTCATCTGGCCAAATCACACAACTCTTCTCAAAGTGAGCCCCAAAGCAAAACCTCACCTCAGAGGTATATACAGCCTTCTCCAGGGTCAGAGAACATCACAAGCCTTGTGACCCACTGCTCAATCACAAAGTAACAAGATATGGGTGTTCCTGAAAAACAAGCCTCCCACCATAGTGTGTGGTGACCACATTCAGCCTATTAGGGGACAGAGTATATTTTCAAATCAGGGAAGGTTTGCAAATTAACCTGGGCTTATTAAGGGGCAGGGAAGACCTTCAAATTCCCATTTACCATTATAGGTGACTATGAAATAAATGAATGGTAAACATTTCCACATTTCCATATGGAAAAAAAAATCCTAGGTGCTCTGAATTCTTAGCCACTGATTTACTTAAAGTAATTTATTAGTTACTCTAACATTACTTCCAAGAGGGAGAGATACACAGAGAGACAAACAGACAGAGAGATAGAGAGACAGAGACAGAAACAGAAACAGAGGGGGGCAGACAGAGAGAGAGAAAGAGAGAGAGAGAGAGAGAGATCAAAAACGGCAATTTTTGATAATTGAATTCTCTGACTCATTTACATTTTATAGTAATCATGAAGCAAAGACAAAATTTCACCAAAAGATTAAAAAAAGTTTACAAGGTTCAACTTTAGACCTTATGATTTGCTTAAATAGAGCACTACTAATTTTGATTTTGCAAACTTCTTGGAGAATTGCCTTCCTGAAACCATTCAGTGTGATCAAGGGTGAACAATATACTGTTCTTAATTGGAGTAATCAAAATATGTTCTTGCTCTTAGTTTTGTCATAATTTTAATCTTAGTTTTAGGGAGACAGGATTCCTTCCTAAACTTGATGCAACTATCTACTACAAGAATAAATTCAGTAAAGGACATTTGAGGGAAGACACTATCTGCATCCAAAGAACTGATAAATAGAAGAATGTATAGAATAATTTTATACACACATACATACACACACACACATACACATTTGTATCTAATGGTAGTCATCTCTAGAGTGGGGGAAAGGGAAGAAAAAAATGAGAAAAAAATTTACATGATACATTTATTATATATTTAAAAGGAATAGAAAGTTGTATATAATAACTTTGCAATTTCATGTGCAATTTTTTCTACTATATTATGGAAATGCTTGTTTTATTTCATAAATTAAAAATAAAATAAATGTTTAAAAACGGATCAATTCAGTAACAGATAAAAATGAAACTAAAGGATTGTAGACAAAGATACTGTCCTTGACATTAAATGCTGTATTCAAAGGAAATAAGAAGGTTTTTCATTCAAGTGAGTCCAAAGGTTAAAGACAAGGATACTGTTGTATTATTTCTTCATAGTTCCTATATGAAAAAGAGGCTTTAGTGAATATGCTTCCATGCGAAAAATCAAGTCAGATATTTTGTCCCATGAAATAATTTGATGTATGACAATTAGCCAGGCAGGCCAGTATAGTTGAAGTAGCAAGACACATTAAGGATGAGAGAGGAAGCAAAACATGTTAGGCAAGTCAAACCAAGACCTTAACCACCAACAACCCTCAGACCCTAATGTAGAAAGCTCAAGACCCTGAACCTAAGAAAGATAATGCTTCCAATCCATACCTGAGGCCATCATCCTGGGAAGCAACCCCATGGCAACAGCAGTCTGGTAATTGCTCCTGCAAGTGATGCAGCCACAATTCTTGAAAACCCCCAAAAAAGAAAAAAAAAAGTTTTTGCCACCAATGACCTTGGCACCGTAAAATGGTTTAACAGCAGACACTGATAAGATTTTATCAGTGGAAATCACACTAAAGAAGAGGCATTACCATTGATCTTGCCTCTGCACAGTAAGGACTATCAGAATTTCCATCTGACTTGTAGAAACCTGCTGTGTGTATTGTCTCCCCCATTAGACTATTAACCCTTTTAGAGCAGGGGCTCTGGTATTTTTCCTTTTGTATTCCCAGCACCTACTAAAGTGCTTTGCACACAGTGAGCACTGAATAATTTTTTATTCATTCTACTGTTCTAAAAGGTCCACCCATTGAATTACATAAGATGATAGGAATTTGAACGGGCAAGCCTTAGTGGATAGGGTTTCTCCTCTGATGGAATCTAAGTTCCTTAGATGCAGGAACTATTTTTTTCCCTTTATACCCCCAACACCTAGCATAGTGCACGGGTACACAGTAGGCACTTTATGGCTACTTATTGGCTAGTTAATTGATTGGTACATCAATATATGTGTATTGGAAAGATGCTACTCCTTTGACTCAGAGTTGAGTGGGAGGGGGGAGGAGGTGAGATTTGAAAATTATTCAGAACTTTTATGATCACAAACTCCCCTCCAAAACAAAGGCCAGTCTTTTAAAGTAATAAATCTCTCCTAAACTATCTGAGACAATGCAAGCTACCCCTCCCCCCCCCCCAAATGGAGAGATACATACATGGTTGGCATAAGTAAGCTATAGATAATAATCAACAAAAAATTGAGCAAGAAAAAAATACATCAAATATATTATCAGAGAAATGTATGATCAGAAAAGGAAGCAGGTCAGCTATGGAACAAGGATCAGACTTGACTAGTGAACAAAACCACGCACTCCACTGTTATCCACAGAATTGCAAGAGATCTATAGGAAAACTCTATGAAATATTATAAATAACTGCCATTTTAAGCAAAACAACTAAGGGGCTCCTGAATCCATAGACAGCAGTGATGAATACTTTTCTGAAGTGTTTGCCAGCAGTGCTGACAGGTATAATTCTTGATATGTAAACAATGTTGAAGTGTTGCATGTCAGAACCAACTTAATATTTTTGTAAGGAAAGAAAAATTACAGCATCAAAAAAAGCTGCTGGGCAACTTACACCCATTTGCTCTGAAGACATACATTATTTTAGCTGACATGAAATCCCTGTTGTCCAAAACAGCTTCTTGAAGACTCCAGATATTTGCTGTTTGCTCAGAACGATGTGTAGTTGTAGACTTTTTTACTTCCTTTTCATTTCATAAGCCAGCTGGGAAACTTGAATCTTTTAGCTTTTGGTGTTACATTGAATCACAGCCACACAAAAGCTCTCTGTCTCTCTGTCTCTGTCTCTGTCTCTCTCATTCTCTCTCTCTCTCTCTCTCTCTCTCTCTCTCTCTCTCTCTCTCTCTCTCTCACACACACACACACACACACACACACACATACACACACATCAAATCTGAACAGGACATTGATGGTAATGAATGCTAGTATTCCTATGCATGATGCATGACTGTGACAGCCAAGTCCAAAGTATGATTGATCTATAGGTCTTTCTTGCTTTGCTCTCAGTGGCATTCATTTACTGCTTACTAATCCTTCTAACAATGCCATCATTACGAGTTGGAGTTTTTTCTCCTTGATTCACAGGCTATGTAAACTCAATTAGTCATAAACTGTGTTGATCACTCCATGGCTGTTACTTCTCAGAGCTGCCCTTGAATGGTTGCCCTCCTCTTTGGTGAGTTTCTCCAGTGTTTCTCTAACATGAATCCAAACAACTTTATCTTGAAATATAGGAGTTGCTCTTAAATATATGTCAAGCTCATCAGATTTGGGTTTCAGTCAGCATGACTAAGACTCTGATAAACAGGCCATGATCCAGGGCTTCACTCTCAATAATCCCATTCTGTAATCTGATGTTAAATATAATGTGTAGATGATAGTGATGAAATATTGCAAATCCCTGGATATTTTATCAACAACATGGAAATACTAGCCTTTGCAATCTATTACCCATCAAATTTTCTACAATTCTATGCATACATCCAAAGTGCAAATATGGACAAAGATAACTATGGATTCATTCAGCTTTTCTTGGCTCGGAGTTAATTTGATTCATACCAAAAAAAAAAAATTCGCTGTCATGTGCCAAACATCATGCTAAGTGCAAGGTAGATAGCAACAGAATTAAGAAATGGATTCTTTGTCCTCCAGAAGCTTGCAATCTAATGGGAAGATGAACATTTGATTCAGAAAAAAAGTATTAAGTACCACTTGTTCAGAATATACATAGAAATATATAAAATGAAGCATAATATGAGACATGCACAGTAGAAGTACAAAGTATTATGATAAGCTTGCTGCTGGGGAAACCACATAGGGCCTTCAACTTTTATGGGGGAGCAGCTTTTAAAATCTGTTTGAAAAACATTTCTGGATCTTTTACAAAACTTCATGATATTGTTCATAATTTAACCCACTAACACTTAGGTAAGGATGCACATGATAAATTCCAACCAGAATTCAGTGCCAGGAAAAAGTCTCTTCCTAGACAAATTTGTATGTTTTCTTTTATCAGATAATGACAACTACATAACCCAAGATGTTTATATTTCGCCTTAGTTTCCAGGAAGGAAAGAACTAAATGTGGTGTTCAACTTCAGAAACTAACTCATCCCAGGTGCCTAAGTACATCTATAATCTTTGCTCTTTTTGGTTTTTGTTTAATATTTAATTACATGTGTTTTAAGGTTGTTTAGCACTTGAAGTCCTTTTTGGAAGCAGGCTGACTAGATTTAAGAGAAAGAAAACTTACTAACAGAGATACACAAAATGGAGTTCATCAAAAGGCAGTAGGTGATCTATTCACTCCTCCCTCTCCCCCATTACAGATGTTCAATCAAATAAGCACTTGTTGGGTATTTTATAGTGGAGAGTATTTTCCAGGTATGGATTGGACTAGATAGCTACTAACATTTCTTCCAACTCTGAAACTGCAAAGAAAAAGAAGCTCCAAAAGGGAAAGGGTCAACCTTACTCTCATTGAATTTGGCTTAGGGAAAGAATGATATAAACTCTAAACTGGGTATCTTGCCATACAGGAGAGTAGGGGGCATGGGTATGAGAGGTGGGATGACAGAGGGTGGGGCAGGGTTGGGGGGAGGGTTGCTGGAAGCACACACTTCTGTAAAGGGACAGGGTTGAGAATAGAACAAGGAGGAGTGTGATAGGAAGGAGGGACATACAATCAGTCTCTCACAACATGCCCACTGTGGAGATGTTCTGCATAATTACACATGTACAGCTTCTATTTAATTGCTTCTCCTTCCAGTGAGGGTGGGTGATGAGGGAGGAAGGGAAAGAATCTAGAATTTAAAGTTCTATAATCAAATGTTAAAAATATATATGTATATATTATTATTATTATTATTAACTACATCCAACTGGGAATTACAATATACAGGCACTGTGGTAGGGAGATCCATCCTGCCCTACCAGAAAGTCAGAGGGGCAAGGAGGAGGACATAGGAGAGAGCAGATTGGAGGAGGGGTTATACAGTGGGATGGCTGTATTGAGGTGGTGGGTAGGTGAAAGATGGGGAGAAAATTTGTAACTCAAAATCTCATGGAAATGAATAATGTAAACTAAAAATAAATAAACAAATTTATTTTTTTTAATTAAATATCAAATAAAGAAAAAAAGAAAAAGAAGGTCCCATGGTGGGGGTGGGGGGGGGGAGAGAAGAAAGTTGAAAACACAGATTATATAAATACACAAACATGTATATTCTGCAAATTTTTATTAACAACATAATAGTTAATAATAGCTAGTGTTTATATAACAGCTAATGTGTGCTAGGCACTGTGCTAAACACTTTATAATTATTATCTCATTTGATTCTCACAATAACTCTGGGAGCTAGGTGCTATTATTTTCCTTTTTTTTTTACAGCTAAGGAAACTAAGACAAACAGAGTTAAGAAACTTGTCCAGGACCAATAGCTAATAACATCTGAGGCTAGATTTGAACTCAGATCTTCTTGACTATAGGACCAGAGATCTTCTTACTGCCCTACATACCTTTAATATGTTTTCTCCCTAAGGAGAATCTGCAGAACTACATAGGTAGTCAGAAATTTAGAGTTAAAAGGACCACAGTGCTTATCTATTTCCATGTTGACCTACAGAATCCCTTCTTTTCCTGACAGATTTTTTTTTCTAGCTTCTTCAGCTTAAAGTCTTCTAGTGGTGAGCAGTTCACTGTTCCCCAGGTAATTTGTTCTCCTTTTGGACAGCACTAATTGCTATAAAGTGTTCTTTTTGCGTGTGTGTATTTTGTTTTGTTTTCTCATCCTATACTGAAAGCCACTTCCCTGTAACTTCCAGAGATTAGTCTTAGCCTTATGCATGACAAGTCTTCAGATGAAAGGCAACTATCATGTCCTTCCCAACATTTATCTTCTTCAGGTGAAACATTCCCTGTTCCTTCAGTTAATCCTTGAGCGACATGGTTTCTTATTTCCTAGTCATTCTGGTTCTCTCATCTCTACATGACTCAGATTATCAATGTGTCTTCTGAAAGGCAGTTCACAGAACTGATCATAAAGGGCCTGTTGTGGTCTGATGACAGATTTCAACCACTCCCATCATGTAAAAATTAACTAGCCTACAATCTAATGGATGAATAAGGTTTTAGCAAACACTTATTAAGCACCCTCTGGGTCTGACATTAAATCTAATTGGGAAGATAATGTATAGTTAACATGAATAGTTAAATAATAATAAAATATATAATTATCAAGGCAAGATGCCAATACGAGACATGAAGAGACAGCATCTGATTAGGGACTAAATAACTGATCCCAGCACTAAATGCCTTATGGAATGGGGAAATCATCATAGGTTTGGGGTGGTCAAAGAGTCACCATGAAGGAGAAGAGAATTGAGTTGGTCCTTGAAGGATGGGTTGGATTTGGTAAGGCAGAAAATAAGAAGGAGAAATTTCAGATGGGGAGAAAGGCTGGAGAAGACCTGGAGGTAGAAATGCTCATGGTAGACTGTGAGCTCCTTGAGATCAAGGAATTTCTTTGTCTTTTTTTGTATCCGTGGTGCTTAGCTTAGTGCCTGGCATATAGTAGATGTTTGATCAATGTTTGTTGATTGGTTTATATGTTTGGGATAAAGTGAGCTGACCAGCATGATTCTAGTGGTAGGTTCATAAAAGTGAGAAATATTGCCCTTATCTAGTCATCAAAAATTAATTTAGAGGAAACATTGAGGAGAGAACTGACTTCCTATTTTAAAACTCTGGATATTACCTTGTAGACAATGGAGAAAGTACTAAAAGTTTTTGGTCAATATGTTGAAATCAATGTATTTATAAGAAATTAATCTAAAAAATATTTACAAGAAAGATTGGAAGAGAAAGACAAGACAAATTAGCAAGTTTTTGCAAAAATGTAGCAATGGCATGATGAAGGCCTGGGCCAGGCCATGGAGATGAAAAGATAACACCCTTTAAGAATTAGTGAAATGACGGGAGTAATCCCTGTTTGCTAATAACTCTTGGCTCATCCCTTCCTCGACCATGTAGCATCAAAGTAGGAAATAGAAAAAGAAATGTAATATTGTTAGTCATAACCCTAACATGTGACCATAAACAGATAATTAGAAAGTATGCAATGAGAGGGCATTAATAGGGATATGTGATTCTAATAAGCCAACTCTTTCCTCTATCCTTGCGTTTTCCTTTAACAATGATCAGTATCAACTATGCCTTATCTTCTTTAGCAGCATTATGGATCTTCTCTGCTTATTACAGGAAATCAAATTGTTTACTCAACACAGTTAATTCTAAAAAACCACGGGTCATTATACCAAATGTAGAACCCATTGACAAACAATCATTTATTTTGTTCAATAACTATTTTGTGAAACTATTAACTGCATATGCCATAGCACCAGAGCTCGTCTAACTATCTGGGAGAAAAACTATAGACTTTATAAAAAATGATCTATTAGAATTGGCTTTATATTGATTAACATTCATTATTGTAACCTTAACCTTCTCTAGAAGAGGTTTTTATTCTCTCCTGGTTTTTTTAATTTTCATTTCCCAATTATATGCAATTTTATCAGTAACAATTGAATGCGAAACCAATTAAGAAACCATAATATTCCTTTTTAAAGTTAGGTGACTTTTTAAAATGAACAAATCTCACTTTGAAAATGTCTTTAGACTTTTACATTGCCCACAAAATAATTCCCAAAGTGTTGTAGAGCTACTAAAATGTGGCATCTTTTAAAAAAAAGGGCATTATTTAGAATTTCCAAAACGAACATTAAGTTCAGTTGTAGATTAGCTATTATACCTCTGAAGAAAATTCCACTCGATGTAAATCCTGTGTTTTGCATGCACAGAGGCATCCCTAATTATGAAGAGATATTGTCTCCCTATAAAGTTCATTATAAAGAAATGAATGTTGTTCCTGCGTCTAGACTTCATGTGCTACACTTCTGTTATTTCCAATCCTACTCCTCATCCTTCTTGATGAGCTAATGACTTAAATATTTCTATTGTCGTTATTGTCCATTATGACCTGGAATTTACATCACCAATATAGACGTGAATATACACCTTTATGTGATCAAAAGCAGACAAACACCTGCTTCCCAGAAATTTAATCGAAAAGCAATGTTTCGTGTGCCGTTAAGTCAGCTTAGCCAACTTTCTGGCCAGTGCTAAGCACCAATCCGTGCAGAGTCACTACATTACATGAGCAGGTTTATTGGAAATAATAATATTTATAATAAAGTTTATAATAAAGAAGTGTTTATAATAAAGAATATATAATAAGGAATATTTATAATATTTTTATAATAAAGTTTATAATAAATATTTATTTATAATAAAGTGTTTATAATAAAGAAGAAGAAACTACTTGGAAATCAAAAGCCCCTTTTAAAAATCTTATTCAATTGACTAAGCTGGTTATCATATGGGGAAGATGCTTCTGAGGTTAGGAGCAAGGAAGAAGAGATCAGAATAAATGCATAAATTAAGACTAAGACCTAGTCGTTCATAGTATTGTTCAAGGTTATCAAATAAGTAGAACAAAAAAAGTTTAGCTAATTTTCCTACCAGTGATTCTTCTAAAGGAAGAAATGACTGGCAGTACTAATGATATAATATCTGTCAAATAATCTTTTGGAATGGTTTTCAAGATTTAAATATTCATGAAATTTAACAGAAGTAGAAAATCATTACAAGAATATTAAGAGATGAGACATGATTAAGTAATCATAACTCTATATGGTTTAAATGTTTGCTGTTGTGTAGACAAGATGAGGACTGAGACTGGACAATGGAAATTGAAAGGAAGACATTCTAAGAATTCGTCATTGTTTTGCTAAGAAAACTTGGTTCACTATTTTTCTGTCATTCAGTTACCTTATAGAAACAAGTGTGCTAGCATCAGCTCAAAAGTGGCTTGCAATAGCTGATTGTTAAATCTTTAGTGTGAACATTTACCCTTAGGAAATCAACAAATAATGACCAGGGTTTGATTTATTGTTTTGCTGATTGTCAACATTTAAGAAAGTAAAGGACAGAATTTTAATGCAAATTAAACTTGAAAACATGTCATAGATATGTTATTTTTTTCCCTTGGAGGTCCAGTTGTCAAATATTCACCAGCACATTCACAGAGGGTTGTTAAGAGGATCAAATGAGATTATTATTAATTTAATTAGTAAATTAAATATAAATAAATATTAACTAATAGGATAACTAGAAATTAAATTAATTAAAATATTATCATTAGTATTTATCTTGCAAGGGAACAGGATGCAATTTTATATTTAATTAAAATGTTACCAGAACTTTAGAACTGACCTTGGAGGATATTGAGTAGAACTTACACCTAAACAGAAATCTCACCAACGATATCAACTAACCTCCGCTGAAGATGTCCAATTAAAGGGAAACTCATTACTCTCCAAGGCTCCCTTCCTGCTTTAAGTCAGCTCTAATTGTTAGAATACTTTTCCTCATATCAAACTAAATCTACCCCCTCTGAATTTTCTCCTTTTTGCTCCTAATTCTTCCATCTGGAGCCAACTAAAGCAATCAAATCTCCCCCTCACCAGACAGCCTTTCAAATACTTGAAGGCAGGTATACTGCATGCTCCAAGTCCTCTCATCTCCAGGTCAAAAATCTCCATTTCTTTCAACCATCCATCCCCATAAGGCACAATGTTCAGACAGACATCTTGGTGCCCTCACTAAAATATGGTGCTCAGAACTGAACACAGTACTCCATGGGTGGCCTAAGCAGGGCAGGCTACAGTGGGATTATCACTTCTCTAGCCTTGGAAATCATGTTTCTAATTATTGCCACCTAAGATTACATTACTTTTTTCTTTCTTTCTTTATCCTACTGTTGATACCTATCAAGCTTGAAGTCCAATAAAACTCACAGGTCTTTTTTCTTTTCCTGTGACTCTTTAGGAAAATAGTTTCCAGGGTTAATTAGATTCTCTCCCTGTCTGGTCAAGATCCTATCATTATTATATGTGAATTTCTGATACAGAAATCTCTGATACAAATCCTGCTTTCCAGAATCATCATCCAAACCAGTTAAGTTATAAATACCACTTTCCCCTTTAAATTCTTTAGTTTTGTACTTTAGACATAATAACATGAAGCAATGCTTTTCAGCTTCCCTGTGTATCTATCTGTCTGTGTTCATGTGTGAACCAGGTGGAGAACCCAGGGATTTGAGAGAGCTGTCCACAAAGCAGCTAGCAAAAAAAAGAGTAAAACTGACTACAGATTCCCCTACTGAGCACCTATTTGAGCAGGTGATTCTGATGCAAATTGGAAAAAACTTATTGCTCCACTCACCTTTTGAACTCCACTCCCAGAGACATTACCACTTCCCTCAAATGCAAAAAGTTTTAAATTTCATAGCAGGTATCCAAGCTTAGCTAACACTTTTAGTACACATAGAGAATTTAAGCATATAGGACACTCTCCTTAATCTAACAAATGATTGTCCTTTTATAAAGGATAACCAGAAAGCTAATTTCATGGATTTCCTAACTATTCTTCTCTGTTCCAATCTTTGTCCACATGGACAGAAACTGAAGAAACTTGGAACCTAGTGCTATCCACCAAAAATCACCCGTTCATTGCCAATGTATATTGAGGGTAGTGTAAAGCACTTTCTATCATTGTCAAACTTACATGAATCTGTTCCTATATTCCTCTGGCAGGTATGAAAGTTCATATCTTAAACTCTAGGAAATAGAAACAATAGCCAGTTACATGACTTCTTTTGAAGCCTCCTTTATTCCAGAGCACATTACAACAAACAGGGGATTTCCAATAAAAAAAAATGAACTGGGCTATTACAGCTTTGGTTAGGGAAAAAAAATAAAAGAATTAGATATCGTATATGCTCTCCTCTCCCTTTTTTTCCCCTCTCTACTAGCAAATACACATATTAATCCATATTTCATTTTCTTTGGGGAAAGGCAGGCAAGTAGGTAGTAAAGCTGCCATTCAAAACACCTGGTTTGAGAAAGTTGCAAATAAATTGTTTCAGAGTGCTTAGAGTCATTCATTGCCATGGAAAATGATCAGAATGGCCATGGAAGGAAACTTTCCAACCAATGGAACTGTGGAAAATACTACAGGACTGAACCAGCCAGACACAAGAACATGTACGTGCCCATATACCTGCTGAGTGCAGCAAATTAGGAGAACTATTTCTAATTCAACATCCCATTATTTGCCAAGAAAAGATCTCTTACAGCTTGAACCCCAGATGTTGCTTTTTGTGACCCTCCTCTCAGACCTTTGGATGATGAATAGTTTTGAGTTTCCTTCCCCTTTATACATGGCCTTCAACCTTTGGGCCCTTACATCTCCCTGTCCATTTCTCTCTTCTGAGTTATTCCCCTGGGATTTTAACATATACTTTACAAAAAGTGCGGGGTAGGCATAGAGGAGAGTACACAAATTACCAGCAGTTGTCCAATTATTGCTCATATCATGTCACATCCTTTGAGATCATTGAATCATATTGAGCTAGATGCAGTCTATTGTGGTCTAATAAAAAGCTGCCTGGGTTGTGCTAAAAGGCTACACATCAGACACCTAAGGTGATCTGGAACTCATTTGAGATCACCAGAGACATGTTAAATGATGGTCTTCAGGACTGCCGGAGATTTCTGAGTTAACACCCTGCAGGAAACTGACAGGGGACAGGTTACACACAACTTTATCTTCAAAAGGGTTTTAGAAGGAAGGAGAAGTAGGAGGGAGATTACAAACACCTCTGGTGAGAATTCTTGATATGTGAGAGAGTTTCTACCCTGCTGTCAGAACTCTCCATTCCTGACACTTTACTCTATCAAAATAGAGTCTTCTTCAGAGTGTAAATATGACAGGATATGGTGTTTCCATCAAAGAAAGGGGGTAAATCTTGGCAGAGGCCCTAAGCTCCTGCAATCTGACACTTTGCCAAAATTAAAAAAGAACCAGTCCTAGCATTCAAAAATGGGCTTTTGGGGGGTTGGCACATGAACGAATTCATCCAACTAACATTGAAGTTAGCCAAAATAAAAACCAATTCTCCTCTGCCCTCTGCCTCTCCCTATCATGTGTAATTATGCTGAAAGCCAAGAAGAATATGCCATCTGGGTCTTTACCCCTAATCTCATAAAATCACAAATGAGTCTTTCACTTGGGGGGAAGTTAGCTTCACAATGGCTTCACTTACAAAAACCATAGCCTGTCTTCAGCTTCACATTGCTATACCATTGTCAAAACAGAAAAGAGATATTATTACATCGCTTGCAGCAACCTGAATTAAAGCTGTATTCACAAGACAGAAAACTTTGTAGAGAGATATAAAGTGATGCAACTGTACATGGATTTGCATTGTCTAAACCTGCTCTGGTGTTCTCTTCTTTTCCACCTCTGTGACCTCCCAGTGGGATTTTCCAGATAAAACTCTTGGTTAGTTTTCTGGGAACCTTGTCCACATATTGCCTCACTTTTCCCTCTATTTCTAGCTCCATAGATCAGAAAGTCTCTAGCTTTGTTTCTATTTCAGTAAATGATGATGATGGTGGTGGTGCTGATACTGTTATAAACTGAAACAAATATAAAGCCTAGTGAGTTTTACATCTAATGTCCAAATAGAAAAGCTCATTAAGAACCTAAAAGAATGTTGATTGGATAATAGATTTAGAGCTAGAAAGAATTTTAGAGGCTATCTCATCTGACCCCTTCATTTTACAGATGAAGTACCCGAGGTCCATGAAAGTTAAGTGATTTATCTAATGTCACACAAGCAGTAAGCAACAGAACAGGATTCAAGCCTAGGTATCCTGATTCCAAATCCAGCACCCAGTACCTGCCTTTCGTGTCACGAAGCATTTAGAGATATTAATTAACTAATTAATTGCTCAATTTTTAAAAATACTTTTAAAATAGTTGAATAAGTCAGTAAAAGACTAGGCAGAACTGAAATAACTAATTTCCTCCCTAGTATAAGTTCCTTTACTCCCTTCTCCATCACCTTTTCCATAAAATTCTTTTATGTCAAGCAGAGCTTATTACTCCACACTCTGGTTAGCGAAGAGATAAGTAACTAAGTTATACATGGGTGAGGAAAACAGAGGAAGAGAGAAACTAATCATCCCCCACTCCCAATCTTATTGTCCTAGATCAGTTTTTACCTAATGGAAAACAGAAAGACCTGAAACATATGAGGAGACTAATTGAGAGAAATCTTTGTAATCTTTGTAATTAACTGAGAGTCTAATATTTTGAAGGCTGAGTAGCATAAACAAAATGTTCTGGATTTAGAAACTGAGGGCTTTAAAACCCAGTCCTTCCAACATCTTTTATCTGATCATGTCCAAGTAACCAAACTTCTCTGATCCTGTTTCCTCATCTGTATCCTTAAAAGGTTGGATTAGATTTAAGATCCCTTGTAATTCTACATATTGTATTTGCATTTGAATGAATACAGCAACATCCATTTAAAGTATGAGCTTGAAATGTCTGGGAGAACAAAGTCTAGAACTGGGGTTTTTAATGGTCTCGTGTCATGGATTCCTTTGGCAGTCTGGTAAAGTCTCTTGAGTCCTCAGATTTATTTAAAATTCATAATTGAAGGAAATGCTAAGCTTTTAGTTAAAGGTTAGTGAAAATAAAGATGTCTTTTTCTCCATCCAAGTTCAAGGACCTCCTAAAATCTATATCTTGATCTCTTGGGGGAAGGGGTGTGTGAACCCTAGGCTAAGAACCTCTGGTTTAGAGAAATAGAAATTTTTAAGTAAGCCCTTTAGAATGAAGGTTTTGGAGCATGCTAAATGATGCAGCCAAGCAGTAAGACAAACTGGGAGAGAAATGGGGAGAAGCATGTGCCAGGTAAATCAAACTAATCCCTTGATTTGGACCAGTTCCCAAAGAGACATAGCCCACGACACTGAACCCAAGAGCCTTGGGAAGAACAGTGCCAGCTAAACTATCAGATCTGCTTCCAGCCTAGGAGCCACAGACATCCAAGAAAGGAACAGTCACTATGAGGATGGGACCCACCTTCCTCAACACCACCAACACCAAGGGTGACCAGTTGCCACCCATGGGCATACAAGCCTATAAGCTTGGTAGCAGCACCTTCCATAACTGTTCCAAGTATAGTGCCTGTGGCCATTATCCTAGAAAACAACCTCTGTGAAGATATAACCCAGAAATTCCTTCTGTGTGTACTGCAATCCCAAGCATCTTCAGTAGCCAAAGCTACCAAAAACTGAGAAAAGAAAGTTCCCACCACGAGAATTCTTTTCACCAAAGTCCTTGCCATTAGTTCAACATCAGAAAAATATATGATTTTATTAGTAGACCTGATACTATAGACTGATAATCCTTTGCTATTGCATCCCAAGAGCCTCCTGACTTGCAGATCAAACCTTCCAATAGTGTTGTCCTTTTTATTAGAATGTGAGCTTTTTGAAAGCAAGGTCTGTCTTTTCTTTCACTTCCAACATTTAGCATAGTGTTTTGTGCATAGGAAGCATTCAATAAATGTTTCCTCATTGTGAGAAACATACTTATGTGGATCACAGGACTTCCCCAGCAAGGTCAGTGAGTAAGCCCAGGCATGCTACCTCAGCCCATTGCTTCCCTGGTTGTGAGCCCTTAGGATGATTCATGTGACAGGCACATTCTTAGGGAAAGAACTCTGAAACAGAGTGGATGGAGGAAGGGGTTTATTTGACCGCTCATGAGAAAGAGGAAAATGGGTGCATTGCTTCCAAAGAACACACACCATACAGAAACAAGAGCAAATTTAAATACTCTTAGTGTAGTTTTAGTCCTCGCATCAGACTCAGAATTGGTTCAGACTCTTCAAAGTTACACTCTCATACTCCTACTACATTCCCTCCTTAGTGTGTTCTCCTCTCCCTGTTCATATATCCCATAACCAGAAGATGGTAGAAAACTCCATCTAAGGTGGGTCAGTTAATATGCCTGAGGTTATTTATGCAGGCACAGTAGTGAGGACATTTGGGACCAGGGCATGACCCCTCAGGTTTGAGTCATTTGTCATGTCCCAACCTTTCTATTTCTCTGAAGCCAGGACATGCTCGACCACCATCCTTGCAAAGCAAGATATGCAAGCTTATCACAAGCTCCCAACAGCCTGGGAGAGTTTACCATTTCTCAAGAACATCTGTGAGAACAAAACAAGATATAATAATCTCCATTCTTATGTCATTCATTCATTTATTCAGAGAGAATTCTATCATGAGTTTATCGAGTTCTTATCTATTCTTTGTGTTCTTAATTCTGACATCCTCAAAATAGCATTTATTGACCAGGAAAGAGAATACCCATTTATAATACATCTACTATGTGCCAGGAACTGTGCTAAATACTTTTTACAAATAGTTTATTTGATTCTCATAACAATCCCACAAGGTAGATGCTATTATTATTCCAATTTTATAGTTAAAGAAACTGAGACAGAGAGAGATTGGCACTGCACTACCAGCTGTCTCTAACCAGAATGAGTTTTAATGTCACAATGTTATATATTCATGTCAGGCATCTCCAAACGTGCCATAAAAGATGGCCAAAGATAACTGGGTTTCTATGGGATTATTAGAAAAAGATGTTTCAAAACCTACATTCCAATGATGACATAAGGATGGGGCCCAGAAATGTGATGTCATTGGGGTAGAGAATTCCCAGGTGATAAAACTCTTCACCAGGATAGGTCGACCTCTTCTCTACAACTTACAGTTGTTGAAAGTTGCTTAGAGTTGTGAAAAATGAAGTGATTGGTCCAATGTCCTGATGAAATAATTGCCAACATAGATGTGATCTTTGTTTAGTCTAAAACTGACAGCAGAAAATGGGAAGGGTAATACTTAGTATTTTGGAAAAATTGAGTGTGGC
The DNA here is from genome assembly GCA_028627135.1 of Pseudochirops cupreus. Lineage (NCBI taxonomy): Eukaryota > Metazoa > Chordata > Mammalia > Diprotodontia > Pseudocheiridae > Pseudochirops > Pseudochirops cupreus. Next base: position 481,980,875 of record CM053580.1, read on the forward strand.
CCGTGTGGTTCTTGGCTATAATGGAAGATGACAGGCCTTTAAAGCTACTGCTGCCATGATGTCTCTAGGTACAAATCATTATAGGTACTTACTAGCCATGTGACCTTGGACAAGTCAATCCCAATTGCCCTGCCCTCCCTCCTCCAAAAACCAAACCAAACAAAACAAAACAAAAAAAAATCATTGTAGGTGTTAGTGAGGGCCATAGAAACATCACTTAGGCACTGGATACTGAAGAGTTAATGGAATTCTTGTTTCAACTAAGAAGGCTTAAAAAGGAGAAAAAAACCTAAAAGACACAATTGCCAGATCTGCAATTTTAGCAACATAAGTAGTGAGACCAATAGTTTGAGAAGTTTAAGAATTTTTGAAAAAGGAAGTATTAAGCTTTTTTCCAGCTCAGTGTCTATGATCCTTTGATAGATTGTTATGTTTCCCCTGGCTATGTTTACCTTCTTGTCATTAGCTCTGAAGTTCAGCAGTTAGTTGGCTTTCCATCCTGGAAGGAGAAGCAGATATTTGTTTCTCATTAGTGAGCAACAGGACAAGTTTTTTAATCTGATATTAGCTCCTTTAAGCCTGAATTTCCTCAGACATCATTTGAAGGAAAGGATTTTAGAAGCTTCCAGATGACACAGTGAATAGAACATTAGATTTGAAGTAAGGAAGCTCTGAATAAAAATCCTGCCTAATATAGTTGTTAGTGACCTTGGGCAAATCACTTAACTTCCCTGGACCTCAGTTTCCTCAACCATAAAATAAACTGGGATTGAATTAGATGGCCTTTCAGCTCTGGATTAATGTTTCTATATTTCAACTTTGAAAGGTCCTGCCAAGTTGTAAAGGTTTCAAGTACAGTCCTGGTGATGGGCTATCCATGTGTCTGTCATCTAAAGTTTATCTGAGCTAGCTTCAGAAGGGCTTATTACAAGCCTGGTTGCAGGCTGATGAATGTTTGGCCTAAGAGCCTCTCATGACCTATCAAGTCAGAGTCACAGAAAGGTTATGATCACATTGGCAGAAGGATTTTCCATGACAATACTGGTTCCTAGAAAGTTTGAAGTATTACAAGGTAAAGGTATATCACAGAATCTTGAATGTAACCCCAGAAATCATCTAGTCTGACCTATACCAGAACAAGAATCCCCTTCTGCACTATATAATCCATCGTATAGTCTATATCGTGAAGACCTCCAGTGTGAGAGAATCTACCACCTCCAAAGTCAGGCCATTGCCCATTGGGGAAGCTATATTTATCTGGAAGTTTTCCCTTCCATTGAGTTGAAATCTGTCCCTCCTTGAGCAATTTCCATCCACTGCTCCTACCTTTTTCTTATGAAGCCAAGGAAAACAAGGTTATTCCCTCTTCCAAGTTGGTTGGTTGATGTCCTTCATTTTTGAAGGGGACCAAAGTGACATCACTATGCTAGAGTCAAGTTTCAACTGTGGCTAATCAGACCAATACAAGCTTGGAATGCTCTACCACAGGTTGGCCACAAATAGTTCACATGAACATTTGGGGTGGATACTCTAAATTTGCATATCCTATGTTTCCTTTGAGCTGCTTCAATTCTGCTTTACTCATAGAGCACAGCACTTTCTCTGATAAGGGCATGCCATGCTAAGCAGTCCTGTGCTAGGGCCTCCCATGTCACACAATCAATTCCAAAGTTCTTGAGGGAGACCTTGAGAGTGCCCTTATATCACTTCTTCTGACTACTATGTGAGCACTTACCCTGTGTGAGTTCTTCATAAAACAGTCTTTTGGGGAAGTGTACATTTTGCATTCAAATAGCGTGGCCAGCCCACCAGAGTTGTGCCCTCTGAAGCAGAGTTTGAATGTTTGGCAGTTTCGTTTGAGTAAGGACAAAGCATCTGATACCTTATCCTGCCAGGTGATCTTCAGAATCTTCCTAAGACAATTCAAATGGAAGCTATTTAGTTTCCTGGCATGGCTCCAATAGACTGTCCAGGTTTCACAGGCATACAACAATGAGGTCATCACAATGGTTCTATAGACTTTTAGTCTGGTAGTCAGTCTAATACCTCTTCTCTCTCACACTTTCCTTTGAAGCCTCCCAAATACTTCACTAGCTCTGGCAATGTGTGCATCATTATCAATGTGTACATCCCTGGAAAGTACACTAACAAGGTAAGCATTCAAAATTTCTCCATTTACTGTAACCAATGGTTCCACGTATGGATGGTGTGGCGGTGGCTGATGCAGCACCTGTGCTTTCTTGGTATTAATTGTTAGGTCAAAATTAGCACAAGCAGCAGAGAATTAATCCATACTTTGTTGCAACTCGGCTTCAGAGGCTGCACTGAGTATGCAATCATCTGCAAAAAGAAAATCACGCACCAACACTCCCTCCACTTTGGTCTTGGCCTGTAGCCTTTTCAAGTTGAAGAATCTACCATCAGTGTGGTAGCTGACCTTGATGCTGTGTTCATCCTCATTGAAAGCATTTGACAACATGGCAGAAAACATCATGGTAAAAAGCATGGGAGCAAGCACACAGTCTTGTTTAATTTCTCTTGTTTCTCTTCCATGTAAAAGCCCTCCACATATGAGAAGATAGCTATCTGGTCCCTTATCTCCTCTTAAAGACATTATATATCCCTAGTTTTTTTCAACCAATCCTTATATTTTGATATAGAAAGTATAAATACATCCCTGAAAGGGCTAAGATTTTTTTATTTTGTATTTTTATAAAATGTGTTCTAATCCTACACTTTTCTCAAGACCCATCTTTAATGTCCCCACTTCTGTGATGTCATTCTCAAATCTACTCCCTAGTAGAAAGTTTCAGGTTATACCTCGATAGCATTTACTAAGGAAATTGGGAATGTAGTGGTTAGTTAAATATATAGTTAAATGTGAAGTGAGGAAAATCTGAGTTTCAGCTCTGCCTTGGACATTTACTATGTGACTCTAGGCAAGTCACATGACCTCCCAGTCTCAGTTTCAACATCTGTAAAATGAAGATAATAGTGCCTACTTTACAAGATTGTTATAAGGATCAAAGGAGATGAAGTGTGTAAAGTTCTCTGCAAACCTTAAACTGCTTGTAGAGATATATTATTAATATAATGTAATGTAATACAAAACACCATAATGTACTATAGCATAATGCTATGATATGATATATGATATGACATTAATAAATGGTATAACTATTATTATTATCATTATTATTCACCTGTAAGGTCCTTGAAGACAGTAACCAGCTATGCCTTACTATATTCCAGCACACTTATGGTTCCGTGCTCATAGGAGCTGCTCAATAAGTGTTTCTGGAAGGAACAAATGAGTGTATGGTCTTGGATTTAACTTCTAACCTCGCTCACTATTATCTAGCATCTGGTTTGTTTTACCCCTTTAGCATTTTTCATCTTGACCTTCACGTCTCCCTTGTCACAGAAGGGCAACCTGGAAGACAGCATCAGACAACTACCAAGCAGGGGGATTCCTGAGTTGTTGTCAGGGGCTTCTATCCAGCAGCTTAGTCAGGCACTCAGTCTGATTAGCACCTTTGGACATTTTTCCGCACATCTTTTTATTATCACTGTAGTGCTGGTGAGACCCCATTTCATGTCGTTTGGATGGTATGTAAGTGATGAGAGGCCTCTTCTCTTTGAGGTATAGAAGGCACTAGGATCTGATATTAACATGGTCCCCCTGAGCTGAAAATAGCTGAGCCAATGCTTTAAGCCTAACTCAGAGTGGGCCAATCAAGAATCAACCAGTTCAGCAAGCACATATGAGAGCATTTCCTTCCTTTGGAGATGCAAGAATGTCTTCAAAGGGATGTATAAAGAAGAGAAAACTTTTTGCTGTGGTTTAGTCTGAATAACTCCTACGAGATTGTAAAATAAAAATGTTTTGAAGATCTTAATTTTCATTATACCTATCTATACATACATGATATATTCACATGTACCTTTATATAATATGTATGTGCATATATATACATTTGTGTATATAGATTTTCTAAGTGAAAGACTGTGACATCAGGAATTGTGGGATCCAGGGTTGAATTTTGAGTCATTGTCAACAGTGGACAGTGGCTAGAGTGCTGTCCTTGGCAGTGTGCTCAATACTTTGACTCTTTAGGCATATAATCATGAAAAAATAATTTGACCTCTTAAGCATCAGTTTCTTCATCTATAAAATGAGAGGAATAATATCTTTAACACTTACCTCATGAGATATTTGCAAAACTAAAACTATAGAAAATAGGGAATGTTCTTTGCCAGCCTTAACATTGCCACATATTTGTAATGTGTGCCAAAATGCTTAGTTCAGTTTTAAACTATTAAAGTTAAATACTTCATTGAGGACATAAACTGTTAAAGCTTTAGAATGCACTGAGACTTTTGGGACACTCTGCACAGAACTTTATTTAAGTAGCAATTATTATTAGTAACATCTGTTGCCTACTGTTAGTGGTAGCAGTAGTAGTGAGCACCCGGGATGAAGGCTGCTAAGAAACCACAGGAGGAAAAAAACAACAAAGATAAATGAGCAAATGACTTCCCACCTGCTGGATTCATCTACCACCTCATTTATTTTTGCTTTTACTTGTCTTCTCTAGTCTGGAGAATAATTGTGTTGCAGTCAATTACAGTCTGTTTCCTTTACTTGAAAATCATCGCAGACAAGGAAGAGTGTGCTTTGCCTCTGTAAGGCAGATTTCATTTGGAGGATGTTGAAGAACAGAGCAAATCTCTCTCCAAAGTAATTTAGACTGGCAAATTAGAAGAGTGAATTTCAACTGATCTGTGAGTTCTTGAGTATAGGAAATTGCTAGTGAGGAAACTTTGAGGTTGATTTCCTTAACTATAAAATGGGGATAGTAACAGCACTCACCTCACTATTTCTAAAAAAAAGTATTTAACACAGTTCCTGGAACATCGTAGGCATTACATAAATGCTTGTTGCCTTCCATATTTCTGGTCAGCTGCTCTGATTGGTTTTGACTACATGAACATCATAGCCCACTGCTCTCCCTCTTCCCCCAATGAATTCATCCCTGAAATCTCATCTTCTTAGAGACTGATTCATCTTTGATGTGCAACACCTCCTCAGAACCCTCAGCTGTCTCTCTTCTCTGATCATAGGGTTGGAAGGCAGAGCAAGGAATTCCTCCCAAGACCTCCCTTTATAGAGGCCTTGGACTTTTCTAGCTAACTTCATTTTCCATCACCTGCTCTGCTTGTCTTTAATTATACAAATATCATATTGGTGACCACCAACGAAAACACTGTGTCATCTGGACAGTACCTTCTGATGGTCCCCCTCAAGTCCTTTTCAGCTTCC
>CM053580.1:481986697-482018060 GCA_028627135.1 Pseudochirops cupreus
GCCTAGTTAGAAAAGAGAGACCTTCTGAGGGATCAAAAAGCTGATGTCACCATTATTGATTCCTTTATAGTCCAATATAAGCTCCACTAAAGTTGGAAAAACAGCATAATTAATTTAAAATACAATTGCTAATCATTGCTGTGAGGAAAAGAAAACATCATGAACAAGATAATACAAAAGAAAATTAACTATAGAAGATTGGAAAAAAGTAATGTTTTAACTGATGAAACTAACTTTTCATTGCAAGTTGTACCAAAACCATTGTCAAAGAAGTTTGTAGATTTGGGTATGTTCATCAAACTGTAAAATGCCAAGCCCATAAAATTTGGGGGGGGGATTGTTTTATTTCTAATAAGTTTTGTCTCTACTGAGGAAATGATGAACCCTGATTAAATATATTAATGTACTAAGGAGAGAATTATTTCAGACTTATCAAAATTCCCGATAGAGATAGAACACTGCAATACAAACTTGCACCATGACCTACGACACAAAAGCTAAGATATGTATCTATGTGACAGCCATAAATATGCTTTCATATCCTGGGAGCTTGATTTACACTTTACTTTAGTAAAGCATATTGTTTGTCAAAGCTATACTTGATATCCAATATGGCATAGTTTCATGAAGAAGACTTAAAGAATGTCAAAATTCTATGAATTCAATTTCAAATTGTGTAAAGTAATTTGATTGGAGCAAAAGGAAGACATGCTAACAAGTTAGATGTAAAAAACTGCAAGGTCAGTTACAAAAGTTAGTAAATATAATCATTTACTTGGTCCCAGTTAATTTGCTCACTCCTCTACTTAAGCTTTTCTATAACCTAACTAATCTCTTCATTCATACTGAAATGGCAAGTCTTAACCGAGTGACCACAGAGTCTGAATAAAAAGTTTTATGAGCTTTTATTAGCCAGCTGGTGGCTGTCCTTCTCATGCCAATCTGAAGGAATCAGAAGCCTAGCTCGGAGGTGCAGAATCTTTTATACAGTACATTGTTAGGTTTACATATCTAACTAACATAATTTGGCTGGTTTGTAATTTCATAAAGTATCACTCAACTGTTTCCTGTGCCAGTTTCTTGACTCCTATCGTAAGTCCATGAAGTTTTTCACTTAACTAGCTCCTGGCCATTTCAATATATAACCAGTCCTCTGTTCTTCATTTATTGATCAAACAAACATTTATTAAGTGTCTATAGCATTCAAGGCATTATCACAGGTACCAGGGATAGAAAGTAAAACATCAAAGAGTTCCTGCCCTTAAGTAGCTTGCTCAGGAGAAGCAATATCAAACCTCAACTAGCTACTTCCACTGTTATTTCCAGTTCTGCCTTTTAAGGAATCAAAATTGCTGGTGATACAAAAGGCAGACATGTGGTAGGTGTGGGAAAATGAAATAAACGTGCTACAGTATATTGCCAACAATGAGCTGAGATTGAGAGATGTTAAGAGGTTATCATTAAAGGCATATATGACTAGAAAAGGAGGTAGGGTCATCATATATTAAGAACTGGAAACATATTGGAAAATACTGAAAAATACTGGAAACATTAGGAGGGCAGGGCAGCTCAAGTGTTCTATTGGTATCTTTGACACATTAAAACAACCAAAGGGAGGCCTTTGACACTTTAGGTAGACCCCCTAAGAAGGATTTATGGAATGATGGGACAAGATTCACTCCAGAGGTATGGATTTTGGGGGCTGATGAAGTTTCATACCAGTGAGATCACATATTCATTTTGACATCTAGGTATCTGACCATAACCATCACATAACAATATAGCAGCCACAAGGTTAGCTTTATTTGTTTGTTCTGTTTGGTTTGATTTTTTTTTTGCACCTATGTAAGATAAATAGTTTAATTTGTACTAAACTCCTTCACAAGGATCTCAAGACTACTTGTCTTAGAAGTAATCAAACATCCCTTAGGAAATTCCACCATCTGATGTTTCTATGAATATTTTACTTCATAATAAGAAACTCTTCACTAGGATATGGCATAAATTCATTCTGAACATTCAATTTTAATCTTTCTTACTAACCTTCTAGTTAGTATATTCTCCTCCATGTACATGGATTGGGGAATCCCACCATATAGCTGCAGCCCTTCATTTTCCTTTTGGCTTATCAACATCTCTACTTCAGCAATTCCTCTCCACTGAACTGAATTTTAAACAAAATTAAAACCCAATGTGGGACTTCAAGTTCACTTCTGAGTTCTTAGAAATGAACTCACTCTATTGATTAAAACAGCCACAAATAAGATTTAAGAATAGGTTAAACTATTTGAGGTCAAATTTGGAATTTGGTCAGTTATTTTTCCTGCCTATTACCTAAAATGGGAACAATTTTCCTCTCAAAAGTGAGCTTTGGATTGGGAATATTGTATAACTCAAGAAGCAATCTTAGTGAATTGGCCAGGAAATACATTGTTAAAGCAAACTTGTTTTGTCCCCTATGGGAAGACTATATAGTTAAATAGGCAAAGGTGATATGATATGGTCAGGAAATATTACATAATAAACACTGGGGCTCTGCATTCTTTGTGAATTCAAAACCCACTGATATGAATCATGTTGGCAAGATCTCTTGGGGGGAAATACCTTAAAATCAGATTGTAGCCTTTAAATATAGTTGTCCTATTCTGATTCAGCTTGTCTGTATGGAAAAGCTATGTGTCTGGGAATGGGAAGAACCATTTTCTCTTCCTTCTTGGTGCTGGAATTGCAGTATACTGGGCTTAGTGTATTTTGGGTCTTGAACTCAATTCCCCTACAGGGGAAGGTCATTAGTTGTTTCTGTAACTGTTCTATTGTGTACCTCATGGCAATGCTGTGAGATAGATATTCATATAAACCATAATGGACTATTTAAATGAGAACTGTTAGAATAATCACTCAAAAAGCAGAGAATATTCAGCATGGTAGCACATCAAGATTTTCCTCTCTAAGCATACCATTTTATTTTATGAGTCATCATTTCAAAGGAACCCAAAAGTATGAATGTTTAGTGTTGTAAATTATGTCACCTTGGAACATTCCAATTTCTCTAGAAAGGCAGATGGTAGAGTTAGATTGCATGACTGAAATCTCATTGTGATCTTTGTGGAAATGAGAGACACATGTCCAAAGGGAAAGAAAGAAAGAAAGAAAGAAAGAAAGAAAGAAAGAAGGAGGGAAGGAAGGAAAGAAGGAAGGAAGAAAGGAGGGAAGGAAGAAAAGAAGAAAGTGTAAAGCCAAGGACAAGCAGCTTTCCAGAAGAATGCTACTATGAACAGCTTTTAAGATTCTGATTACACAATATAGTGTACACTCTATTTATTCCATAACAAATCAGAGCAAAACATTCACAGTAAATCAAGGCACAGCATTCACAATGTTACAACTTATCACAGAAAATGGCCACATAGTTTCCAATACAATGGTCACAAACTTTTGAACAAAGAACAGTCATTTGGTAACTCAATCATTCGATCATCTCAATCATTCAATCATCCTTAAGGAGGTTTTCTCCTTAAGGGACACAAAGTACAATAGTTAAAGTTCTCCACTCATGGGACACACTAAGTTACAAATCAATTACTTATTCAGTCATCATTCACTTAGTACAATCATTTAGTCAATCAATCATTCAATCAACTCAATCATTCAATCATTCTTCATCATTCACTATTCAATCATCAGAAAATGCACAAGCCCTCCACCCCTAGGTCACTAGTAAATTATAATTTCTCGGTCAGTACACAGTATCCAAGTAAAGTCTTCTTTCAGCTTGACTGGGGTGGTCTCTCAGATTCCCTGGATCCCCTTCCATGGTCCCAGCTCCTACCTGGATTCACCGAACTGTCGCCTGAGTTCAAAGGCAGACAGCTCCCAGTTCTTGTCTAGCTCTCCATGCAGTTTCTATTCCACACTGAATCTCACAGCATCCAGTCCTCCTTGAATCCTTCCCAGTCTGTGTTCCCAAAAAGTCAAGGCTCAACAAAGCCACAAATAGGTTCATGCAAAGTACCAGCATCACAGTCATGCTTCCTCAGTCTTCAACAGCTCCAGCTGGCCCTCAGACTCAGCAGAAGTTTCAGCTGGTTCCTAGAATCAAAATCACTTCATCCGAGTTCTCCAAATCAAAATCATTGCCCCCAGCTTGGGGAGCCTTTCCTCCTCAGACTCCCCAACAGCAGCAGCTTCTGCCTCCATGAAGCTTGATCCAAGAAGATCTGACTCTCTGTCTCTAGGGCAGTGATTCTCAACCTGTGGGTCACGACCCCTTTGGGAGTTGAATGACTCTTTCACAGGGGTCACCAAAGACCATCAGAAAACATATATTTCTGATGGTCTTAGGAACTGAGACACTGCTCCTCTATCTGTCTCCAAGCAGGTCCACCCACATGCAGATACACCCACATACGAATATTAAAGGGCCACGGCATTAGGAAGGTTGAGAACCACTGCTTTAGGGCTTTTCCTTATATACAAACAGCATTAGATTCCTGTTTCAGCCAACCTCTTCCTGTTATGTCAGCAATAGGGACTCATACCTTCTGTTTCTTTAACAGGCTTGATTAATTACTAAGTGCTAAATGCCTATTACCTTTGCCAATGGAAAGAGATCTTCAAATTCAAATTACATTGCCATTACAGGAAGACAGGAGGAAGGAAGAAAGAAAGAAAAAGAGAAAAAAGGAAAGAAGGAGGGGGAGGGAGGAAGGAGATAAAAAGAAGAAAGAAAGAAAGAAAGAGAAAGAAGGAAGGAAAGAAAGAAAGAGGAAGGAAGAAAGGAAGGAAGGAAGAAAGAAAGAGGAAGGAAGAAAGGAAAAAGGAAGGAAGAAAGGATAAAAGAAAGGAAGGAAGCAGCAATGTGCTTTAAAATTAAATACTTATAATTCTTATATTTTCATGAATAAAATTGATATCCACAGATAAGTTTAAAAAACCTTCCTTAAAAATTTCTTCATGCTCTTCACATCTAGGGCACATAGTATATTTGAATATATTTGGATAGGAGTTTATAAGCTGGGGGAGAGGAGCTCCCTGAAAGAGGTAACTGTACACAGCAGAACAGCTGTCATCTTTGATACACGTCTAAACATATGAGGCTTGAATCATACCTGTTTCATTGCCCAACCAGGTCTGAAAGGTCCAAGGCAAAATATAAATGAAGAACAGATGTTGTTTAAATAAGGTCAGGCAAAGCAGGAATCCAGACCATGCACCATGATGTTCAATAGTGTTTACATTGTCCAGTTCAAAATGGCTTCAAAGTTTATTTCCAGGGGAGAAAGTCGTTGTGGCCAAATTTTCTAGGATTGCTGAAGCACTGTCAACAAGAAATGGCCATTTGCTGTAGCTAGTACTGCTGTTTGAAAGATATGTTCATCAAATGTGCATCAGATAGAATGGAAAATGTAGTGGTTTTGGAGGTAAGGTACCTGACTTTTAAACTAAACTCTGCCCCTTATTTTGGTGGTCACTTATAAATCTCCAAGTTTTAATTTCCTCACCTCCAAAATGAGCATATACTCATTGCCTCAAATAATACATTGTCTATAAAAGAGAGGATTAGAGCTGTTAGTATATGGAGCTCTCAGCTGAGGGAAACTCCCTCTACCAATGAAAATCTTCATCTTCTATGCAACTTACAAAGTTGCCTTTTTCTCTGAGATTAATGATATGTCCAGGGTCACACAGTCGTATGTGTCATAAGTGGGGACTAGAACCCTGGTTCTCTCTCTCTCTCTCTCTTCCCCTCTCTCTCTTTCTCCATCTATCTATCTGCCACACTCTCTACTGCATAGAAAATTAGAAAAATGTAATTTATAATTAAACAAGAGAAGACAGTGATAACATTAAGCAATAGATTTTTTAATTAAAGAAATATGTTGTAATCTTTCAAACAGTATACAGAGAGATTTGGGGTCAGGAGATCTGGCTTTGAATCCCAGTTTTCATAAGTCATATAATCAATAGGACTCAGTTTCTTCATCAGTGAAAATGAAAGGATTAGACTAGTTGTTCTCTAACATTCCTCTACTTGTAAATATTTGATGCTCTGTTTGTAATAAGGCAGCATACCTAATGTACAGCCAGAAAGGAAAAATTTACTACATACACACACACACACACACACACACACACACACACACACACAGATTTTATCAAGTGTAATTTGTTATGCTCCCAGACTTAGTGAATGCTGAAGATTATGCAAAGAAACAGTAAAAACCATGCAACACGTTACTGTATGTCTCTTGTATAGACCCTCTTCTTTCCACTGACACATTTGCCAGCCTGAAGTAGTTCTGCCTTCATCGCCTCATACCTGGACTATTATGAGAGCCTTCTGGCTGATCTCCCTCCCTTAAGTCTCTCTCCAATCTAATCCACCATCCCTTTAACTGCAAAATAATTTTCCTAAAGCACGGATCTGACAGTGCAAGAGCCAAGCCCCGCTTGTCAACTCAGTAAATGCCAGTGGCTCCCTGTTGTCTCCAGGATCAAAGGTAATATCCTCTGCTTTTTTCTTTTTTAAACAGATTTTAGGAGTCTTTCAAAACCTGGCCCATTCCTTAGGTTCCCTGTAATCTTACACTTTACATGCTCTACAATCCAGTTACACTGGTCTTGTTTCTCACAAATAGCTCTCCAGCTACCATCTCTATAGTTTTGTACTCCTCCATGCCTAGAATGCTCTCCCTCCTTCGTCACTTCTGTCTTTTGGTTCCCCTCACTTCTTTCAAGACTCAGTTTAAATGCTCCTGAGTTTAAAGCCAGCCTCAGATATTTACTAACTGTGGGACCTTGGGAAAGTCACTTAATTCCTATTTGCCTCAGTCTTCTCATCTTTAAAATAGGGATAATAATAGCTCAATAGCTTCCCAAGGTCGTTGGGAGCATCAAATGAGATAAAAGTAAAGTGCTTACCTTAATACCCAGCACATAATAAACACTATATAAATGTTACCTATTGTCCTCATCATTACCTTCTGCAGGAGACTTTGGTTCCTTGCTGTCACTCCTTCCCCATGCTAGTGCCTTACAATGTATATATCTTAAATATGTCAATATATTGTGAACTGCTCAGGGGCTGGCACAGTTTTCACCTCTGTTTGAAACCCCATCACTTACCACAGTGCCTTGCACATAGTAGGGGCTTAATAAACTGTTTTTTGACTTTCCCATTAGAATATCAACTTCTTAAGAGCAAAGACCTTTTAAAAATATTTTTGTAATTATATCTTATGATAATTTTTAATATTTTTTAAGCTTTGAATTCCAAATTCCATCCCTTCCTCCCTTCCCTCCCTTCTTCCTGAGACTGTAAGCAATACTGTGAGTATTGGGAATACAAAGAAAGGACCAAAAAAAGGGTCTCAGATAATATATTACACTGAAGACTTTTTTTTAGCCTTTCTTTGCATTCCCATTGCTCACAGTACTTAGCATGTTGTTTTTGTTTGTCATTTTCAGTCGTATCTGACTCTCTGTGACCTCATTTGGGGTTTTCTTGACAAAAATGTCATAGTGGTTTGCCACCTTCTTCATCTCATTTTATAGGTTAGAAAACTGAGGCAAACAGGAGTGACTTGCCCAAGGTCAGACAATTTATAGATGTCTGAGAACAGATTTGGACTCAGGAAGTTAAGTCCAAGAGCTTTATCTACTACACCACCCAGCTCTAGCTACTCCACTTAGCTGGTTTTAAAAACAAAACAAAAAACAAACAAATAAAATCTTGTTTACTGTATTCAGGCTGCAAATATTTAGCACCTACCAAATACCTGACTAGACAGGAGCTAGTAGCTAGAATTATGCATCAGAAGCTGGCTATCTTTAATGGTTTGACAGACACCAAATCCCCGTGCTACAAATACCAATCTCAAAATATCTTTGAGAATTCAATCAAATAAACTGTTGAATCTTGAGCATAATCACAGACCAAACTTTCCCACAAGTATATACCCATAAATTTGAAGCATAAAATTTAAAAACATGTTGCCATATCAAATATTCATCGTCTCCAACCTTCATGGAATATAACACTTTTGAAATACAGCATCCTAGCAGAAGAAATTAAAATCATGTTGGAACCTGACAACACATTCCAGTAGTCCTGTCTGTTCATAGAGTTGACTCAGGAATTATTTCTGAGATCCACAGAAGATAAGCCTAACAGTTTTATCTAATTACAAAAATTAATTAACTTATCTACCTGCACAATGGTATAGAGAATATTCAGTGAGAAAAAAAATAATAGCTAGATGATAGCGACTTGTCTCTGGATCATTTGAATCTAAGTTTCATTGAACAAGAGGAGCAGAATAGTTAACAATAATAATGTTAATATATGATAATATTATTAGGAATGATGTGAATAAATACATCTATGCTTCCCTATTTCTTTCTCAAGTAATTAAGATTTATTTGTTCAATCACATATCTTTTTTTGCGCATGGGTAGTCGACTCTTTCCCAATTTAATATTGCATTTTGGTATTTTTAACATACCCCAGATTTGGCAAGAACTCATTTCCTATATATAGAATGTGGGCACACAGAGCCAGATACATCAGACACATATAAATAATAAGGGTAGATTTGATACAGGACCAGAATAAAATGAACACTCCATGTCTAAAACACCAAGCTTAAATAAGAAATTATTCTAATCCTTAGAGTGTAATTTTGGATTCTTTGACCAGTCCCTGGATTTCTGTAGTAATACCTGCTTACTTTCACTTGCTAGCTTTTCTGGCAGGGCTATTATTTGCTGAAAACCTCTCCTTGAATCTCAGAAAATCAGGGAAATACATTCGTGAGTAGTCCCCATGTGTCCTAAGTCCCATAGGCTGGCAAACAAAAAGAAAGTAGAACAAGAGTCTCAAGTTCATGCTATATATTTGGTTGATTGAATTGGGATATTTGGCTAGAAGAGGAAAAGATTTAGGGAGAATGATGATAGTAATGTTTTCATCATCATCATCATCATCATCATCATCATCTAATACTTGCATAACTCTTTAAAGTTTGCAAAACACTTTTAAAATATGATCCTATTTTATGCTCTCAACATCCCTGGAAGGTAGATACTATTATTGTTGCTATTTTACAGATGAGCAAACAAAAACAGGCTGAGGGGAAGGACTTGTCCAGAGTTTCACAGCTAATAAATGTCTAGGCCAGGGCAGCTAGGTGGCACGATGAATAGAGTGCTGGGGCTGGAGTCAGGAAGTTTCATCTTTCTGAGTTCTATAGAAATACTCCTGAGATTAATATGTCTGTTTTCTATGAGTTACCTTACCAGGCAGGTACACTGAACAAAGAGTAAACCTATTTGCCAAATGGAGCCAATCAGGAGCCTGAGGTGAGCCAAAGTCTTGGTCACTCCCAGATGCGTTTGCTAGTGTTTTCTGGCTGACCTTGCTGAGCTGTGCACCCCAGACTGACCTAAACCAGCCTTACAGTCAACTGTTCTGGCAAAACATTCTGATTCTGTGTCCTATCAGTTCCTGGGAAAGATGGTTTATTCTTTACCTTAACTCCTCCTGAAACCTGCCCTTTGGGATTTTCAGGCATAAATTGCCACTGCCTCTCCTAGTGTGTGGGCTTCCTTATATTTTGTATTGGGACACCTCATCACTAGTGTTTGATTTTCTTCCTAATCATACTTTTCTGCTTTCAACTCAGCTTGGACTCCTCTGCGTTTTGATGGGTGGGCCTAACTTGGTTGACATTTCTGGTGTCAGAAGGGGGATGTTTTGCAGTAAGGGTTGGCTGTGAGGCTGGTTTAGGCCAGTTTAGCATGCACAGCTTGGCAAGATCAGCCAGAAAACACAAGCAAAAACATTTGGGAGTGAGCAAGACTT
The DNA here is from genome assembly GCA_028627135.1 of Pseudochirops cupreus. NCBI lineage: Eukaryota > Metazoa > Chordata > Mammalia > Diprotodontia > Pseudocheiridae > Pseudochirops > Pseudochirops cupreus. The sequence goes on from CM053580.1 coordinate 481,996,560, forward strand.
TGGCTCACTGCAGGCTCCTGATTGTCTCCTTTCTTACTGTGTCCAGTGTACCTGCCTGGTAAGGAAACTCATAGGAAGCAGACATATTAACCTTGGGGGGTACTCTCACAGTTCAACCTGGACAAGTCACTTGATCCTGTTTGCCTCAGTTTCCTCATCTGACTGATCTGGAGAAGGTAATGGCAAACTGCTCCAGTGTCTTTGCCAAGAAATGGGATAACAAAGAGTTAGCCATGATTGAAAAAACACAGGACAACTACAACAAAATGTCTAAGCCACATTTAAATTCAACCTTCTGAACTTCAAAATGAACATGTACCTACTGAGTCACCTACCTGCCTCAAATATTAGAAGTTTTGTTGTGTAGAAGAGGGAGTAAGTTTGCCCAGTGGACAGAGCAAGACTCATATCTACAATATTCAAATACTTGCTACAAATTAGAGTTGTCCATAAGTGGAATGGACTGCTTTGAGGGTCAGGGGAGTAGATGATTCCACCTCATCGTAGGTCTTCAACTGAAAGGTAGATGATTCCTTGCTGAGTATGTTGTAGAAATATTTTTCCCCCAAATATGAGATAGATTAAATGATATATAAAGTCCCTTCCAGTTGTGAAATTTTGTGATTCTGGTTCCTATTCACAATTTTCATTATCTAAATATGTTCATTAAATTGCGAGTTCCTTCAGGGCAGGGATTGTTTTTGCCTTTCTTGGTATCCACAGAGTTTATCACAGAGCTTAGCACATAGTAGGTGCTTAATAAATTCTTGCTGACTTGATTTTACCTAGAACACAATATGATAAAATATCACGGATAATTAAAATACAGAATAGATGAAATATGACAGATAATAATCCATGATAACATAAGACTATATATATCTATACACATACACACACACACACACACACACACACACACACACACACACACACACATATATATATATATATACTGAAAAGTCTGAGAGTCGAGATAGCAACATGGAAGTCAAAATAGTGCAATTTGGGCAGCAGCTGCTCCTTGAACACTGAATTTTAATAGCATTTAATGTCATGCTTAGAAGAGATCTTTAAGAATATCTAGTCCTGTCATTTCATTTAATAGATGAACCAGAAAAGTTAGGATTCTTCAATATCAGAAAAAGAAATGGCAAACCACTCCAGTATCTTTGCCAAAAAAATCCCATGGACAGAGGTTCATGGGGTCAAAAAAGTTGGACACAACTGAAATGACTCAACAATAACAAGTTCATCCTTTACTTCAGGACCTTAGTGTAATCTTAAATCCTAGGAAATCCAACCAATAATCTTAGTCTATGTCTACAAGATGACAAAACGTCTTTATCCATTCAGCTTCCTGTGTGTTTTACCTTTGTATATCACAATATGTTTTGTGGCATTTGAGAAAACTAATATATTTGCTTTCTACTGCAGCATGCTATTCTCATTCCCATTTTCCTTCTTCTGCTGCTAATTTTCCCCAGCCTGGAATGTCCTCCCTCCTACTCTTTGAGTTCTCGAAACATGATGATTTCAAGAATTGGGTGAAGCCATAATTCCTCCCAGAAGCTTTCTCTGATCAGTCTAACCTCTGGTCATCTCCTTTATTACTTCCCTTCCTCAATAAACTTTAGCAGCTCTCTGTTCCTCCAGGATCAAATCTAAAGCTCTTCATGACCTAGTCCCTTTCTACTTTTCTAGTCTTTCTCTATTTTTATCTCTTCTATACTCTCCAGATTTGTAGAGTTGAAAAGGACCACATAGGGGCATCCAGTCTAATATTGACCCAACATGTAAACCTTAACTGTATATATTCCAAAAAGGAATCATCCAACTTCCATTTGCAAACATGCTGCAAAAGGATACTTATGACCTTTTCTAGTAGATCATTCTATGTATGGTAGCTTTCTCTCTAAGGAAGTTTTTCCTTATCATGAATTAAGGTCTGTTGCCCAATAAATTCTACTTCTTGTTCCTAGTTCTGCCTTCTAGATTAAATAGAATGGTTGCTTTTGGAAAAAACAAAAAAAACCAAAAAACTTTACCTAACATTGGATGAGCTGCTTTTTGACCAGGGCTGCCAAAACCATAGCAGAGGATAGGGGAGGTTGCACTTCTTATATAGAGGGAAATGTTTCCTTTTTGTGATAACTACTTTATCACACAAATCTTTGTGCAGCTACTTCTGGGCAATCACTACTCATGTCATGTTATCATGGGGAAGGGCCAAGGGGATGCGCTGACTACTTTATCATCACAACTATATCCTTCATCAAACTTTACTCTGTGCTGTTTGCCTTCCTCTTGTACTGTCCTTTGGGCCATGACCCAAAAGGCCTCTCCTTTTTCCCCACAAGGTGAACATTTTTTGCTTCTCAAGAAAAAAAAATCTTAGTTACAATTTTGCATCTGGAAATAACTGAAGGTAGCTATCTATCATCTCCCATTTTTTATTTTCAACCTAAATGTTCTCAAATTCTTATACAGACTAAAATATGTCATGTTTTCAAGTCCTCTCATACTGTTTGCTGTCCTCTGAATAATATGTAATAAATCTCTCCCTTTGAATCCATAATAAAATATGGTGTCTAGAACTAGCCACAACACTCCATTTATGATTTGACAAGGTAAGAGTTTCATGGGAATGAATGAAAAACATTATAAAGAACACACTCTGTGCAAATCACCATGGAATACAATAGAAAAGCCAGCCAATTCTTGCTCTCAAGGAGTTCTCACCTTCTGGTAGGAGAAAATAGAAAATATAGGAGATTGTGGCAGCAAGTAAGATAGAAAGGCTCATTGATCCTTATGGTGCAGTTTCAAAGCAGATGGTAATACATCTTCCTTAATGCAGTTTCCATGATACAAACAAGTCAGTCTCTAAGGTTGAATCAATTGAAAGTTGAAAACAGCCAAGGATTTTACTTGCAAGAACTTTATTTTCTGGATCTTCCAGATCCAGTGTAATTACCAAGTGTACTAAGTGTAAGAATTGTTTCATTCTTTGTACTTGCAAACAAGTAGTATGCAGGTTGGTATTTAACAAGTATGGTTGATTGATTGATCACCACAGGCATTACTCTGATGGACGATGACTATGGGGACTAGACAAGTAACAGGACTGATAGTAAGGGGGTGCTGCTATCCCAGGGTTGCTCAGCTCACCTGAAGACCCCTTTACATGATTTCTTTCCTTGATGATGATTGGAGGTATCTAGCCTGAAATTGCCTCATTCCAGACTCTATGATTCTATAGGGATGGCCCAAGACCACATTGAGAGAGACCACGATGAGATATGGGCATCACAGGGCTTTAACATAAATTTGCATTCATTTATTTCACTTCATATATGTATGTATATGTATATATACACACACTATGTGTATGCATGTATGTGCCTGTGTGAACACATATACACACATACACTAGATAGATAGATAGATGGATAGATACACACACACACACACACACACACACACACACACACTTTTTTTTTTAAATTGGGAATTGAAACCATGTCTTCCTAACTTGATTTCCAGCACCTTATCTGTTATTCCACACTCTTTCACAATTAAACCAGGGGTTTACTGAAACCCCTATAAATCTACACCATACCACTTATTACTTATTTATTTCTCGCTAATATTCTTCATCAGTCTTATCTCTCCAATGAGATAATAAACTCCTTGAGGACAGGGACCATACCTTTATACTTCCCATGTCCCCTAGAACTCCTAGCACAATAGATGATCAATGAATATTTGTTGATTTATTGGCTGAAATTGTCATTATCCTTCAGGATACCAAGGCATCTTCATTAAAACTGGAGGTATATGAGGTGTTAAAGGAAGGCTAGCAACTCTGATGTGAGGGCTGCTAAGCCATTTTCAAGACTGCTTTCCACCTTTGGTGCATATCTGTCACCCAGTTCTCATTGTGGCTCCAAGAAACTGTAGCATACTCAACAGCCACACCCTTGTAAAACCATCTGGGCAGATGGGATAAACAAGGTTATTCATAGGCCAAAGACCTATGGCGCATCTGTAATGCCATGCACTGGCAGATTCCCAAAAGAATGCTACTGTGAACAGCTTTTAAGGTTTGGATTACACAGTATAGTGAACACTCCATTTATTCCATTACAAATCAAGGCAAACATTCACAACAAATCACAATATAATATCACAATATTACATCTTATCACAGAAAATCACAATATAGTGTTCACAGCAGCTTAACATTAGAATGGCCACTCAGTTTTCACTACAGTGGCCACAATATTTAGAACAAAGAACAAAAGAATAATCATCTGGTTTCCCTAAGGGGGAAACCCTCTTTACTTAATCATTCAGTCAATTCACAATATAATAATCAATACTTAATCATTCAACCAATTCACAATACAGTAATCAATCTTCCATTCATGGGGCAATCATTAACTTAATCAATCACTCATCTAGAAATCAGTCACTAAGTATCATCATTAGAAAACCACACAAACCCTCCACCCCACAGTGTCCAGCAAACCTCAATTTCATCCAAGGGGAGACCTTTTCTTCATCTTGCCTCTGGATGGTCTCTCAGATTCCCTGGATCCCCTTCCATGGTCCCAGCTCCTACCTGAATCTACCAAACAGTCACCTGGATTCAGGGGCAGACAGCTCCCAGGTCCTTGTCCAGTCCTCAGGGTAGTCCCTGGCACACACTGGTTCACAGGGTCTGGCACATCTCAGACCCTTCACCACTTCTGTTGCTGGGAACTCAAGGATCCACCAAGCCACAAACCAATAAAGGCTTATCCCAGTCATGCTTCTTCACCCATCCAGCAGTTCAGCTGGCCCTAGGACCCAGGAGAAATCTCGGCCCTCCAGGAGGCCTTCCAGGCAGTCTTCTCAGCCTTCCAGGCAGACTCCACCAGATTCTCCAGAAGCCCAGCTCCCAGATGCAGGGACAATCCTGCTTCCTCTACCATGAGCCACCAGGAGGAACATTCCTGATTCTGTCTCTCTGTCTCTAGAACTCTTCTTATATACACACACTGGCCTCCTGTCTTAGCCAACCCCCTCCTGCCACAACAGGAACAGGAGACAGAGCTCATACCTTCCGTACTTAGCCCTAAGTTACTAAGTGCTAAGTATCTACTAAATTGATTGCTGTTACAGCATCTCAACTACTCAGTGTTGATGGAGCCACATTGATTAGTGATAAGCACATGATCCTGGAGAGATAGGGTGAACACTTCCATATTGTTCTCAAACGACCATCATCACTCAATGCTGAAGACACTGACAGTTAACCTCAAGTTGAAGTCAATCCCTCTCTAGCCAAACTTCTAACTGAAGAAGAGGTTTTGAATGCCATTAGGCTCCTCTTGTGTGGAAAAGTGCCTGGTGCTGATTCTATTCAAGCAGAGATTTACGAGGCAGGGCCCACTGTTCATATAGAAGCTGAATGAAATCTTCTTGGTTCAAGGATGCTTCCATTGCCCATCTCTATAAGTCAAAAGAAAATAGGTTATCTTGTGACAAAGGAAGGTCTCCCACACGTGCAAAAATATTTATGGCAGCACTTTTTGTGGTGGCCAAGAACTGGAAATCTAGGGGATTCCCATCAATTTGGAAATGGTTAAACAAATTGTGGTATATGAATGTAATGGAATACTATTGTGCTATAAGAAATAATGAACAAGCAGACTTCAGAGAAACCTGGAAAGACTTATACGAACTGATGCTGAGTGAGGGGAGCAGAACCAGGAGAACATTGTACACAGTAACAGCCACAGTGTGTGAGGACTGATTTTGAGAGACTTAGCCCTTCTCAGCAATGCGAGGATCTAAAACAATTCCAAAAAACACATGATGGAAAATGCCAGTCACATCGAGAGAAAGAACTATGGAGTTGGAATGCAGAATGAAGCAGACTATTCTCTTTTTTGTTTTGCTTTTTTTCTTTCCCATGGTTTTTCTCATTCATTATAATTCTTCTATGTGACATGACTAATATGAAAATGTGTTTAATAAGAATGTGTATGTAGAGCACATATCAGATTGCCAGCCATTTTGGGGAGGGACAGAGGAGAGAGGAGGAGAAAATTTAAAACTTATGGAAATGATTGTTGAAAACTAAAAACATATAATTTAATTTTAAAAAGAAATTTAAAGAAATTTAAAAAAAACAAAACAAAGGGAGGTCTCTTTTTCAGCCAATGCTGACAAGATTCTTGTCAGAGTCCTCCTTAATAGATCGATCCTCCTGGAAGAACCAAGAGCTGGTACGACTTCAGAAAGGACTGAGGAATGGTCAATACGGCTTTTGCTGCTTGACAACTCCAGAAGACATGCCAGGAACAGAACAGAGATCTATATATAATATTCATCAATCTGACTAGGGCCTTTGATACCGGCAATCATAAGGGCTTATGGAAGATTATGACAAAATTTAGTTGTCTGGAGAAGGTCATCCATATTGTATTCTAGTTTCACAATGGCATGTATGCATGGGTTCTAGATAACGGTCAATGCTCTCAAGCTTTCATGGTCACCAATTAAGTCAAGCAGGGCTATGTGCTTGCTCTCATACTTTTTAGTATAATGTTTCAGCAATGTGATCAAGTGCCTTCAACAAGGACAAAAACGGCATCAAGGTCAGGTACTGCACTAATGGTCAATTATTTAACTTGAAAAGATTATAAGCCAAGACTAAAGTGGAGGGAGAATTAGCGTGTAACTTTTTGATTGCAGATGATTGTGCACTCAATGTAGCCTCTGAGGCTGAGATGCAACAGAGTATGGATCATTTCTCTGCTTCTTGTGCTAATTTTGGCCTGATAATTAACACCAAGAAAACAGATCCTCCACCAGCCAACAACACACACTCCATATGTTGAACCATCAGCTACAGCAGATGTAGAAATTTTGAATGCTGTGAATAAGTTCATTCACCTTGGCAGTATATTTTTCAGGCATGTATACATAGATGATGATGTTAATGCATGCACTGCCAAAGCGAGCTCAGTGTTTGGAAGGCTCTGAAGGAAAATGTGAGAGAGAAGAGGAATTATTCTGTCTTCTCAACTGAAGCTTTACAGAGGCATTGTGCTAATCTCATTGTTGTATGCCTGTGAAACCTGAAGAGTAAACCAGTGCCATGCCAGGAAATTGAATTGCTTCCATTTGAATTGTCTTAGGAAGATTCTGAAGATAACCTGGCAAGATAAGGTACTATATACTGAGGTCCTTTCTCAAGCTGAATGACAAAACATTCTAACTCTACTGAAGAGAGTGCAACTGTGAAGGACTGGTCATGTTGTTTGAATGCCAAATATATATTTGGCTAAAACACTATTTTATGGAGAACTCATGTGGGGTAAGCACTCATAAGGAGTTCAGAAAAGTTATACAAGGACACTCTCAAGGTCTCTCTGAAGAACTTTGGAATTGATTACTGGACATGGGAGACACTGGGTCAGGACCTATATACCCACATCAAAGAAGGTTATGCTTTAAGAGCAAAGCAGAACTGCAGTAGCTCAAAAGAAATGTGAGTTGCATATATTTAGAGACATCTCCACTCCACATGTTCACGTGCATTATTTGTACCCAACCCATGCTAGAGTCTTCTGAGCTCACGTTGGTCACAGCCAAACACCCTGTACCTTGACCAAAACATAGTGATGTCATTTTGGACCTCTTTGAGCATGGACAACAACCAACTTAAACTGGAAAAAATTAGCTATGTCAAACTGCCAAGCCAGATAATCTTTAGGATTTATTTCATTTAGTTCTTTCTTTGATTCTCAAGGATCCCTGATTTTGTTGTTAGGGGAACTCTCTCATCTGGCAAAGATAATGGTATGTCTTCAACTTGTTAAACAGGTTTTGAGAGTTGCTGTGGAAGAAAAAATGATTCACCTCATGACCAAGCTGTTAATAAGCCTTTTGAATTTTGGTGAATTGTTCCTTAGGTGGCAGACTTAGCATCCTAAACTCAGAGCCTTTTTAGCAAGTAAAGATAACTCCTCAAACATTTCTTCTTCCTCTCAAGGTTGACCTGAATTCTGCTCTTCGTATATCACATATGTGTAATATTCCCTCTAGGCTAAGTCTCTCAACCTCCACTTGCACCGTCAGTTTGGGTCTCAAGGGACTACTGACTACTTTTCCACTGAGGGCTCTAAGGGCCATTTTGAGAGATTAGGGTTTTTGATACTCTTGGTCATAAACCAGAATCTGGGCTTGGAGTCAAGAAGTTCTGAACTTAAATCTAGCCTCAGACACTTTGCCATGTGATCCTGGACAGGCCGTTCAACTTCTGTTTGCTTCAGTTTCCTCAACAAAAAAAATAGAGGTAATATTTTTGTTGTTGTTGCTGGCCTTTGTTCTTGAAGAGGACCAAGTCTTTGGATTCATGCATAGTGAGGCTGTATTGCATGAAGTTGATGGCCTCACTCTCTCCTCCAGAATCACACAGCCCAGTGGCAGGAGAGAGTCAGGACAACTGATGATGACTCAATATGCAGGGGATGACCTTGGTGTCTAGGGTGTCTAACCAAGCTCTAAGTATTCCATAGCACCTTCATGGTCATTGGAACAAATTGTTTTCATCTGCTCATTCCATCAGTGGAAGTCTTCACATGCTTGGGGTGGACAACCCATCTAACTTACCAAAAGGTTTGAGACCCCTCAGTTACCCTCAACCTGGTTTAGCTCATCTGCCAAAATGGTTTACTGGAGTGTGGCCACTGTACCTACTACAGCTTCTTGGAGCCATAGGTGAGAATTCAGTGGATCAGGTAGACAGAGAGGGTGGAAAGCAACCTTTTAAAGGACTAGACAGCCCTCACACCAGAAATACTAATAGACCCTGCACATACCCTACACCCAGGGATAATAACTGTTCTTACTTCACAGAGTTGTGAGGATCAAATGAGATAGTATTTATAAAGCACTTAGCAGAGTGCCTGGAACTTAGCAGGTAGTTTATATAAGCTCACCATTACCTGTAATTCTTGCTTTTTAAATGCTTGTTCATTGATTGATTAGTTGGTTGGTTGGTAGGATCTGACAGGTCCTGTACTCTCTTGGCATGCCCTTCAAGATTCTGGGGTCCTTACCTCTACACCAGGATAAGAGCAGTAGAGTTGATATTCCTGGACAGATATATTACAGTGGGTTGGAAGCTAAGGTGAGAAAAGGCTGCTTTACATATATTTAGAAGGTTTAGAAATCACACATTTTGGTAAGAGTCATTTTTTCATTCATTATTTTTCTCTTTCCTCTCTTTTTTGGTTCAATGACCTTGGAATGATTATGAGATTTCCTAGTAAAATTAGTACCACTCAATACCTACTTACTGCCCCCCAAACCCCTACTCTGACCCTCTTCAATTTCATTCATTACACAGGACCAAATAAAGTCAGAAAGGATGGAAGAGCAGTTGAAAGGGTGGAAGGAAATGTACTGCTGTGGGAATAAAGGCATAGAAACCATGGGGGATCAGATTCTTTTTGCCTCTTAAGCCTGATATCACTTTAGCTCCTATTGCTAAACCTGGGGTAGGAAGGTTGGATTTCTGCCCAGGCAGTTAGTGGGGGCATAGTGCCAATGGGAGGTCACAAAGGAGAGGAAAGAAGTTCAGGAGGAGGAGGGAAGCAAAACTCTTGAAATGTTCATGGTAAAGGGGTCAGAAGCAAATCAGGTCACAAGACTGTTTTGTTAGTCTATTATTAAACATGATCTCCCAAGATATGGTTTCTTGGACCCAACACATTTTCAAATCAAATTAGAAAGGATTCCATTGTTTTGAGAATTGATAGTAACCTTGAAAAGAGTTTAAAAAAAACAAAACAAAACAAAATCCTAAAACCCGAATCTATGTTTGCCCTACACAGTTTGCATTGGCTTTGCCCATATTTAACAATGAAGTCCTATTTTTATGTGCTTCATCTCACTTGTGTGAGAGATTACAAGTAAAGTACTGTCTACAGAAAATGTACTGTCAATCCTCCCACACACAGACTTCCACAAAAACAAACAAACAAACAAAACAGCTGTAGAAGGACAGGAAAGTAGCAAGAAAATATGTTTTCTTTCCTCTTCCTGGCGTTCTTTAGGCCTTATTCATGATTCTCATTCACTGGTTTGATTCTTTTAAAAGACCCTCCGTATCTAGGCAAGTGTTTCTATTCCTGACTTATTTATAGTCATGTTTTAAATGGTTTGTAATGTAGTATTTTATCCTGAAGCATCTCCCACTGTGATACAGGTGTCAAATAACCCTACGATGTGATTGGTAGTTAGTTAATCATGTACAAATTTAGGTAAGGGTGAGAAGGAAGAGAAGAGGGTGAGGGATTAGGGATAAAGTTACTCTAGGTAGGGGAGGGCCAATCCCTCTTGAAAAACACAACCTGCTGATAAAAAGTCAAAACCAGAACAAACACCTACATATCCCAGAACCTATCAACATAACATCCTGGGAACTACATATATTTGCACTACTCTTAGTCAGTACTATTCAAAACCAATTTTAGCGAATCTACCCCAAATGTTCACATGGATTATTTGTGCCTGACCTGTGGTAGAGCATTCCAGGCTCCTATTGGTCTGATCAGCCAGCCACAGTTGGACACACTGTAACTTGATTCTAACATAGTGATGTCCTTTTGGTCCTTTTCAAGAATGAAGGACAACAACCATTTAAAACCACAGGTAATGAGTCCCTATATGATGCTTTCCTTTTATCAGACTAATCTAGAGGGCACTTTAATATAAAATAAGTACATTTAATTAAACAAACACAAACAGTTTAAGGATAAAAAGAATCCCCCCTCCCCAAACAGAGACACTTGCTGTTGAGTCATTCCCTTGTGTTCAACTCTTCCTGGCCCCATGGACCATAGCATGGCAGGTCCTTCTATTCTTTGCTATCTCCCAAAGTCTGTCCAAAGTCTGGTTTGACTCTTTTAAAAGACCCTCTGTATCTAAGCAAGCATTTATAGTCCTGACTTATTTATAGTCATGTTGACAGCTGCAGCTTCAATATTTGATCCTCCAATGAATAATCTGAATTGATTTCTTTAGTATTAACTTGTTTGATCTCCTTGCTTCCAAGGAACTCTCAAAAGTCTTCTCCAGCACCACAATAGAAAAGTGTTCATTCTTCAGAGCTCAGCTTTCCTTGTAGTCCAACTCTCACAGCCGTACATTGGTACTGGGAACACAAAGAGATACACCATCCCATAAATTCCAAACCCTGTTGGAAGAGGAAACACTTGTATCCCCCCAAAATTATGCTCCTAGGATTGAAGTTCAAGATAGATTCCATTTCTGTCCCTGGAGCTGCCACTTGTTGCTTCCCTAGAATTCTCCAAAGTCTGATTCCATTACCCAGGCTGGCTTCTTCACTGGGTTGCCATCTGCTTCTCTTTTGAGCTGCTTCTGGTATCTGCTTAGGGTTAGGGGTGCTCAAGACCCCAAAATGCCAACACGCCAGGTCCTGCCAATTGAATTCAACTTAAGTCTTCTCTCAGCCAAAGAAAAGTCAAGTTTATTAAAAGTTTGTCATATTGGGTAGACTCTTAAGGAGCCTCAGTATCTGTGACGCTTGCATTGGGCAAGAGGCCAGAATCATCCGACACAGAGTAAGTCTATTCTGTGGCGTTCTCACACCACATGGAGGGAATATGGAGTCTTATATACAGAAAAGTTGTGGGAGGAATATAGGGCTGGTCTAGAGGAGGAGTTTGGGGAAGGTCTCCAGGAGGAGTCAGATGAGGTCAGACTCCAGTAATGAGTGATTAAGGGTGGGAAGTTGCTGGAGGTTACCTGTTGCTGACAGATAATGGTAGACTAGGCCAGTTCAAAGGTGGAACGGGAGGATCAAGGGTGGGAAACTGCTGGACAAAGGAAGGCTAAAGATTTGGGCAGAGCCACAGTGAAAGGCCTATGGCCTCAGACAAATGCCTTATGGGGGAAAATTCAAGGAGAGCTCAAGGGGGGTCCCAGAGCCTATGCCTCATCATTGCTACTAGTCTCTTCCTTACTTTCTGCTTATTTGCTTTCTTTTCTCAGTTGCATATTCTGCTCTGGTCCGGAAAGTTATTTCTTCCCCACAGGGGAAGGTTTAAACTCTTCAGTGAGCCTGCCCATAGCCTCAGGGCCATTTTGGTTCTTTTGTGAGTCAGATTTACAGTTTCACTCAGTCTAGAAAAAATCCCTGAATTGATGTATGTCTTTTTAACAGTTCCACAGCTTCATCAGTGAGAATTCCCCTAAGTCTGCTTTGATGTTTGGGTTGGATTGGAAACATTTATTTCTGCTTCTATCATTAGAGCTAATAAAAACAATAATGACAACTGCAATAATAACAGCGATAATAACCAGCATTTGCAAACTTTAGGGTTTGCAATGTGCTTTGCGTATGGTATCTGGTTTGATTGCACACTGGGAAATAGGTGTTTTTATTATTCCACTTTGGCAGATAAGGAATCTGTGGCTGAGAGTGATTAAGTGACTTGGCCAGGGTCACACAATAAGTGTTTGAGGCAAGATATAAAATTTAGGTCATCCTACCTCTTTCAAGTCCAGTGCTCCAGTTTATCAGTTGGCTGCTGTCATCAAAACCTTGGTAATTTTCCTGGATTTCCACTTAAACCACACTAAATCGGTAAGGGTGGAGCTGGCAAGCTCTATGCTGTATCCCTACAGCTATACCCAAATTGCTGCCTACCATACATCAATTTTTTATCACCTATTGATTTTTCTAGCTCTTGTTAGGGACCTATTCTTTAGATTTTTCCTGAGCAATGATGGAGTATAATGGAAAGAACAGTGGATACTGCTTAGGACACCTGACTCAAGTCCTCCTAGAGCTGCGATTCAGCTGTAATGTGATCTTGGGCAAATTGCAGCTTCTTTCTATATTTCCTCATCTATAAAATTGTGATCTCCAGCTTTCATATGTTATAATTTCATTCCTTTTCCAGTCTTAGGAATTATTCATCTATTATCCTTAGCCAAAAGTTGTTATTTCAAAGGGGAAGGCTCCATAGGGTATTGGAAAGAACAGTGAATTAGGAATAAAGAGCCTTGAGTAACCAACACTGGCCCTGTCACTAAACTATCTTTGTGACCTGGGGAAAATTGACAAGCCATTCTAAACCTCTGTTTTCTCACATGTAAAGTAATAGGAAAAGAGAAATTTTCTTAAGGTTCCCCTTCTTTTAAATAAATGCCTATTTGTCTTTAGATTATTTTATTTTATATTTATTAAGTACCCACAAGAAATACCTGAACATGCCAAAAGCACGGCTCCCTACTCAGAATCCTGGATTCATTAGTCACATATAATGGCATGGATTTAATTAGCCTCACTGTGTCATAACGGAATTTAGCATATGGACCTATTTTAGAGCCATAATCAGGGAGTCTGGAATAACATTTGCTCACCTACTGAAAAGATGTTAGTAGCATTATACATTCCATGTATGTAGACTGATCCTCCCTTAGGACCTTTTACCTAATAAAATTGACAGAACAACCTGTTAGGAGGCAAAAAGCCAGTTGAAGCAGGCACACATACAGTAAGTTTTAGGAGCCAAGAGTACTTCTGGTAGGTAACAGCAAAAACACCAGCCAACAATATCTGAACAGCTGTCACACGGAGGTTACAAGTCCAAGGTTAAGGAATGAGACACCCAGAAACCAGTTAGAGGAGAGACTGGGTTAATACTTTACCAGTCCGTAAAGATCAGAAAACAAACTATCTATTCATTTGAGCAAAAGACAAGGGCATAAGGAAGTGATACTAACAATCATATTTCCAGTGTAATCTGGAAACTTTCTATTCAAACCAGTGAAGTTCTGTTCTACAGACTGGAAATTATCAGTCATTGTAAGGCCTCTGTGCTAACTTTTGTTATGTATAATGAAATCCACGTATAATTTCTTCCAGATTGAGCTCATAATACTTAAAGACATCATTCAACAGATGGCTGAACATTCTTAAGTGATTTGATACATCTTTATTGACATTGCATATTCCAAAAGTATCAGAGGAAAGGAAATGAGAGGAGGGGGCAGGAGAGGTAAACAAAGAAGGGGGAGGGAAGGACAGAAGAGAAGCAGAGAGGGATAAATTTAAGTACAACAGAACAAGGGGAGAAAATACTGGGAAGTGAATTTGAGAAAATAAAAACATCACAATGTAGTCCGTCTCCAGGTAAAATACATATTTATCTGGGAAAGGTACAGAGGTATACTGGATCCAGCTTAGGTGATTCAATTGTTAAATTTTCAGAGTGAGCATTTGTACCTTGGAAATAAACAAATGCTACAAATCGGTATTTAATTTATTGCTTTAGTGATTGTCCAGACTCAATAAAGTTGTGGAGAAAATGTCAATAATGCAGATGAAACTTAAAAGTATATCATGTATACAGTTATTAATCATTTACCAGCACACTCCTAGAGAGGTATCACATTAATCCAGTATCATATAAAAATATTTTGGTATAAATTATACGGGGCATCTAGGTGATATGGTAGATGGAGTGCCAGACCTAGAGTCAGGAAGATCTGAGTTAAAATCTGGCTCCTGACACTTTGTTGCTGTGTGACCCTGGGCAAGTCACTTAACCCTCTTTGCCTCAGTTCCTTATCTGTAAAATGAGCTGGAAAAGGAAATGGCAAATCATTCCAGCATCTTTGCCAAGAAAACCCCAAAAGGGGTCATGAAGAGTCTGATGTCACTAAAAATAATTAAACAACAAACAAATAAATTATTTATCTACATACCTACCTACCTATCTACCTATCACTTAAAAAGATTCTGAATCAAGGTAAGTAATATATTGGTCTGTTGGGATCCCTGCCTCTACACCCTTCTAATCTAACAGGTATCTCTGCTTGCTTCTTCCTCAAACCCAACTGGATAGACCCAACCCTGGTGCAAATTCTGGCACCCAGTCCTGCCCTATGGTGATAATGATGGATAATACATAGACACCCTGATTCAGTATTTTGTGACTCAGCAATGTTATTCTTTTTCTTGATCTTCCTGACCTGGATGCCTCAATGACTGAGTCTCTGTTCTGTTATTCTCATAGTGTTTCCCATCACTATTTAAATGACGAGACCCTGAAATTAAAATATCGTAAAGACCTTCAACCTTTGGAATGAGATAGCACATGATAAATAGGTATCTGGACCCTGAAGCCTCTGGGCTTTTAGGTTTCCCCATCAGGTCTCCTCTATTCACCAAAAGGAAATATCTTGACTTAGGATCTGTGCAGAGAGAGCATGGTCAGAGACTTGCCAGTTCCCTTGATCCATAGTGCCTAGCTAGGCAGAGCAGGACTGAGCTGGTGGGCTTGAGTTACTCTGGCTCAAAAGCAGCAAAAATCACCTTGTGCTGTAGCTGTTAGAGCAACTATTGCCCCAGATTTGTAGCTATTGTGACAGAAGTTCCCAGAAAATCTACATTCACCACATAATCATACATAGGATTTAGAGCTGGTAAGGATTTTGAGGATCATCTAAAGGGAACAGAAGGCGAGGGAAGAGAATAAGCATTTATATAGAGCCTACTATGTGACAGGCACAGAGTTGTATTTTTATTTTATCTCATTGGATCCTCAGGATAACTCTGTGTAGTAGGTGCTATTATTATTCCCAATTTACAATCAAAGAAACTGTGACCAACAGGCGTTAAGTGAGTTGCCCAGATACTGGATTTGGACTCATGACTTCCTAATTCTGGGCACTGTTCCACTATTTGCCCCCGGAAAAAAAAAATCTGCTCATTTGAGATGACAATAATAATAATAACTAACATTTATATGGTGCTTACTATGTGCCTGGCACTGTGACAAGCACTTTACAATTATTGTATCCTTGAAATAACCCTGGGAGATAGGTGTTAATATTATCCCCATTTACAGATGAGAAAACTGAGGCAAAGAAGGTTAAGTGGCTTGCCCAGGAACTAGCCACATAGCTAGTTAAGTGTCAGAGGCTGAATATGAACTCAGATCATTCTGATTCCAGGCTCAGTAATCTATACAATATATGCATATACATACACACACACACACACACACACACACATATATATATACATATATATACATGTATATATATATATATACACACATTTGATTGATTCATTTTAGTCATTTAAACTAACCAGCCTTTTCCTTCACCCCCATAAAACCGATGGGAAAACTGAGAAATTAAGGGACTTGTTCAGGATCAAACTGTTTATTAAGTGACAGAAAATCGGGATTTCAACCCAGGTCCTTGACCTGAAATCCAGTGCTCTTCCAACTTATACAAGAATCATATGCATGTCTCGACCCTCACTCAGCTATGTAGATTTCCCTGTTTTCATTAATCTTTTCTCATACCTACTAAAATATCTGCCCCTCAAGAACTGTGAGCAATTTTTTTTCATCTTTCCCTTTGTAGCACCTGGTATAGTGCCTTGCACCATGGTGTATGCTAAATAAATATTTATTGGAATGAATATCTGGCGACTCAAACTGATGACCTTGGGAGGATGTAACCTTTAGCCAGCATCATTGACCATTTGGTTTAAGGGCCATATCTGTGAACTAGCCTGCTGGTTTAAACTCAATTGTTTATTTGTTTCTCCCTTTACTGGGATCAACATAAAAACCATGAATTCTGCTTTCTCTTTGCTTTGGAGGTCTTTTGACAGCCTTGTACTTCCTCTGAACTTGTTTTTGGATCTTACTTTCACTTTCTAAGCATTATGTCCTTACATGCTTGTCCCTTCACCTATGGTTTCTTAGCTTTTATCATCCTTGAATTTGGACTCTACCTCAATCTGTGGGCCTGCCAGATCTTCTCCAGCCTCCCCCACAAAAATGCCACTAAAACTCCAGTTCAGGCAAATTTTGATGGCAGAAGATGAAGAGGAATTGTTTTAAAAGCAAGAAAAATTAACTGGAGAAGAGTTGTGAGTAGAAATTATAGAACCTGGAGCAAAAGCTATTGAACTACCTGGGGTAAGGTACTTGGGAAGGAGGTGTAGTAGAAGAAATGACCACTTCCGAGTATGGGTGGGATGGGTTAGAGATCTGAAATCATCAGAGTTGAGGAAAATAATACGTATGTTGCAGGGTTGTTAGAAGGATTAAATAAGAAAGCATTTGTAAAGTTCCCTGCAAACTTTCAAGTGTTATATACATTGTTATTATTAATTTTTCCCTTTTTTGGAAGCAATCGGGGTAAGTGACTTACCCAGGATCACACAGCTAGTGTCTGAGGTCACATTTGAACTCAGGCCCTCCTGATTCTATAGTTAGTGTTCTATCCACTTAGCTACCCTTATAAATTATTATTATTTTTATTACTATCACAGTTTTGTTTTTATAGTGCTTATTATGGTCAGGCACTGTGCTAAGCACTGGGGTCAGTTTAAAAAGAAAGGTAAAAACATGATTCGTGTCCTGAAAAAGTTTACTCTCTAATGTAGAAACAACACACTAAAAACTACGTACTTAGATGAGATACACACACACACACACACACACACACACGGCTATCTCTATCTATCTATAGTGTAAATAATGGTAAATGGAAGGTAATCTTAGAGGGATGGCACTAGCAGCAGGGGAGGTGAAGGGAGCGATTGTAGTGCTGAAAGGAGTGTTCAATATGGTGCGTAACCAATATTCCTGTCTTCATTAGATTTGTCAGTGACTTGTGCCTAACTCTTTGTGAGGCAGTAAGGAATATTCTTGGCAAAGATACTGGAGTGCTTTGCCATTCCTTTCTCCAGTGGAGAAGTTAAGGGGTCACAGAACTAGTGAAAATTTGAGGCCACATTTGACCTCAGGGCTTCCCAACTCCAGGCCCAGCATTCTATCCACTGAGTCATATAACTACCTCCCTATTTAGATGACCTTAAACTTTATACCTCTGTGTCAGACACCATCTAAGCCTGAACTTCATTTAGATCAATTCTTTTGAAAACCCTGCAGGGATGTCAATTACTTTTATATACAGCATTGCATGAAAGGTGGTCAATGCTGGGGGTGGGGAGTAGGGGTAGAAAGAGTTCTGGTCTGTTCTTTCAAAATTCTGGGGCTAGGAACAAATTTAAGCATCATAGTTTTTCAGAATAATGAATGTCATTTACACATCCAGAAAAGGAAAAAAACAAAACAAAACCAAATGTTCAGGCAATCCTACTAGAAAAACTGTGCACGAGGTTTTCTTTTCTTTCTAAAGATGCTGCCAGATCATTTCAGGCCACTCAGAGAGACCTTTCCCAGAAGTGACCAAAGCAGGGGAGAATATACTAGCAGTATTAAAAAAGCAAAAGAAAAGAAAAAGAAACCAAAGGGCCAATCTGTTTTTTTCCTTTGACCCCAGATGTGAATTCTGTTCTTGTTCACTGACTTCTTAAACAGGGCACAATTGACTTTGCCATGAAAACATTCTCATTCTGAAAATAGAATGCAACTTTTTCACATTTTCAAGGTAAGAAAAAGTCTAAAGTTTCCCTGACAGATCTAGAGTGAGATTTCTTATTCTGGCAAGTTTGGTTTTCTAGTAAACCTTACGCTCTTGTGAAAATCCCTCAGAATCCCTTGATTGATGAGCTCAAATATTTGAATAGCTCATTGTTACATATCACTGTTGGCAAAGTGTTTAAGCTCCTTGGTGGTGTTCAGTCACGTCTCACTCTGTGAATACATTTGGGATTTTCTTGGCAAAGGTACTGGAGTGGTTTGCCATTTCCTTCTCCAGCTCATTTTACAGATGAGAAAACTGAGGCAAACAGGGTTTAGTGACTTGCCCAGGGTCACACAACTGTCTGAGGCCAGATTTGAACTTAGGTCTTTCTCACTCCAGGCCCAGTGCTCAATCTACTGTGCCAGCTATCTGCCCATGACGTCATTTTGATTCTCACAATATGAGATAGGTAGGCACTTTTATTTTTATGAGATAAGTAAGTACTTTGAATATTTTCTTCATTCTATGAATGCAAAAACTGAGACTCACAGACTAAGTGAGTTGCTGGGCATCACTCAGTAAGCATCTGCTTGGTAACTCTACAAGGTTACAAAGGTTTCACTCTGGTCTTCAAAGTCTTTTCATTGTTTAGAGGTAAAATCAAGTAAGCACTATTATACTTTAATATTTGAGAATATAGAGATGAGGAGAGTGGCTCTCTCTGTATCAAAGTCAAATTCGTTTCAGCAACCATATATGAGGTTTATTAAATATGAGGATCTGTGCAAGGCAACTGAGGATATAAAGACAAAAACGAAAGAGTTCTTGCGCACAAGCAGCTTCTGTTCCACCAGGATCTCCTCCAAGAGACCTTTTGAGATTCCTCCCAGCTGTTAATGCCCCCCTTTCTTCATCAGGGATCATTTTCTACTTATTCTATACTGAACTAATAGTGAACACGTTGTTTCTCCCTAGTAGAATGAAAGTTTCTTGAGGGCAGAGGATATTTTGTATTCGTAATTACATCCTTAGCATCTATTAGAAAACCTGCACATAGTAGTTGCAAAATGCATACAAGTTGAATTGATAATATAATATAGATAATAATATAAAGGGATTGGACTCTACTGAAACACTGATTGTTATTAGTTCTAATATTATTCAGAATATTTAACTGTTTGTTCAATATAAAATTGCCTGCTCAGAGTAGAGGACTCTGGTAAGAAGCAGGTGGGAAGTGGGTATGGGGGAGGAACATAAAGTTTAGATAAAATACTCTTGTTATCTTTCTTCCTTACTGTCCAGTAGGAAGACATGGTACAGACACAATGATAATACACAACATTATGAAAGAAGCATATTTAATAGCAAATTAAGGTTATCAATCAAAGGATTAAGAATGATTTCAGAGACTGGCATTTGAGTTGGCTCTAAAGATTGGGTAGGAATTTAACAGAAAAGGTCAGGGGGAAGGCCTTTGGAGAGTAGGAGGGCAAAGGGTATATTTCAGGATCATAAAATAATATTGATGGTTGGAGCATAGAGAGGAGAAATATGAGACAGGGTTGGAAATGTAAGGTAGTATTATATTGTGGAGTGCCTTAAATGCCAAGGCTGATTATTTTGGTTGAATGCAAGCATTCTCAAATTTTCTCTCCTTGCTTCCACTTGTCTCTCTCTTGAATTACTAAATGACAGGGAACCACTAAAGCTGTTTGAATAGACATGATCATCTTTGCCATTAACCTTGCCTCTTCTATGACCACCAGATGGCTCTGCTTTGTTCTATACATCAGGGTACTGTAGCAGAGGAGCATTAGCTTAAATATTATTTTACCTGACTCTGGGAAAAGAAAAAAAGAACAGCTAGGTGGTGCAATGGATAGAGTGCTGGGCTTGAAGTCAGGAAGGTTCACCTTCTTGAGTTCAAACCTGGTCTCAGACACTTACTAGCTATGTGACCCTGAGCAAGTTACTTAACTTTGTTTGCCTTAATTTCTTCATCTGCAAAAGGAGCTAGAGAAGGAAATGGAAAACTATTTCAGTGTCTTTGCTAAGAAAATCCCAAATGGGGTCATGAAGAGTTGGACACAACTGAACAATAACACTCTGAAAAATGCTTCTAGGACAAGTGAAACACTTGTGGGCTATGACATTAATATGACATTGTAACTCAAACATGAAATTTAAACAAGATTACATTGAAAATAATGTAAGATTGGGGGAGCAGAGCCAAGATGGCAGCATAGAAGCAGCAAAGTGTCACAGCTCCTACATAGCCACTTCAAAATACCCATAAAACATGACTCTAAACAAATTCTAGAACTCTAAAATGCACACAAATACACTTCTGGCTAAAGTCAGCTTGGCTAGAAGGCACCATCTCAGGACAGGAGGCCGAAATCAGCCCAGAAATGGTGCCTTGGCCCTGGGGGAAGCCCGATGAGCTGAGCTGCAGCTGGAGCAACAGAAGAGCGGATCTGCAGCAGCTGTGGAAGTTTCCAGAATTATCAAGCCATAAAGAAAAAAAAAAGGACTAAGTGAAAGGTTAGTGGAACTCAAAATCAGGGGAGAAAAGTGGGTCCAGCCAAACTGCCTCTAGGGCAAGGAAGCGGCAGAAGTGGAGGTCCTGCACCTGCCTCCACATTGCCACTTTGGAGCTACCGGCCTGCAGACTGCAGGATGGCCAAGCGATTGTTCAGAGGCCAAGTGCTCTCGCGTTGAGCAGCCTGGATCCAGATCGTGGTCTTGGGTGGTGGTCCTGGGATCTCTTTTCAGTGAGCCAGAGCTGGGGAGGGCCCCACCAGCCTCCTAAAAGCTCCGGCAGCTGGGAAAATCCCAGAGATTTGGGACACAGCTTTCCCCTCTGGAAGCAGAGTTCCACAGAGCTAAAAAATCTCTGATTGGTTAGCCATGAATAAACATAGGAAGCAAAGTAAGAACAGCAACTAAACCCCAGACTCATTCTTTGGGGAAAAGAAGGATCAAAGCAGGGAACGGGAGGAAGAC
>CM053580.1:482018560-482056204 GCA_028627135.1 Pseudochirops cupreus
TATGTATGTATGTATGTATATGAAGTAGTATATTCAACAGTGTTGAAAGCTACCAAGGGTTGAGAGATGTGAAGAGAAAAAAAAACCCCACTGGATAGAGTGATTATTAAGGAAACAATGATTTGAAAGAGCAAGCTGAGTAGGGTAGTGTTCAGAGGACAGATTTCAAAGGAACTAAGAAGGAAGCAGTGAAGGAGAAAGTGGAACTATCTAGAGTTGACAATTTTTTATGAAGAAGTAGAGGAAAGGGCAGGAGAGAAAGATGAAACAGGTGCTAAAAATATCAAAGGAAAACTGAAGTTGCATGATAGCGGGCATGACTGTCTGCTGGAACACTCTCCTGAAGGGAAGATGATGCACCTCAATTCAACCTGCCTATATTAAAGGCTCTCTAAACTCTGACTTTTCATTTTCATTTTACTCACAAAGTTTTAACATGTCATTTCTATGGGGTTTAAATCTACTCAAGGAGCTGTGCCAAGAACTAGAGATAAGAAGGCAAAAGATAAAAGAGGCTCTGCTGGAGGGTCTCACATCCTAAAACAGAGGTCTGTCCATCCCACTCCTTTGTGCAATAAACTTTAGTGGCTCTCTATTATCCATCTCTGCTGGGTTCTCTCCCTACCTAGGTATCTGACTGTTCTTTCTCAGTCTTCTTTATTAGATCTCCATCTAGGTCATGCCATGTCTCCTGGGACTCTGTCCTGGGCCCTCTCATCTTTTATATTTTTTTCACTTGTGATCTTATTAATTTCAATGGATTCAGTCATCATCTTTATGTTAACGATTCTTAAATCTACTTATCCAGCCTTAACCTCTCTGCTCATTTCTTGTATCTCATGTATCTTTGTTATACATTTCAAACCAGATGTCCAGTAGACATCTTAAACTCAAATGTCCAAAACTAAACTCATTTTCTTCTTCCCTTCTAACTCCCCTATTACTTTCAAGGGAATTACCATCCTCCCAGTCCCTCAGGCTCGTAACCTATGTGTCATTCTCAACTCTTCACTCTCTCACCCTCTGTAAATTATCTGATGAATTTATCTTTATAACATTTTTTTCATATATTCCCCTTCCTCATCCTCTGATACTACACCTTGGTGCAGGCCCTTATCTCAAGCCTGAGCACATCAGCCTCCCTCCCTCTCGCTCAATGAATTTCATTAGTCCTCTATTACCTCCAGAATCAAATATAAAACTCTTTTCAAAGCCCTTTATAACCTGCCCCATACCTTTAACTTTCCAATCTTCTCATCCCTTACATCGGTGGTTCTCAACCTGTTTGTTGCGACCCCTTTGGGGGTCTAATTACCCTTTCATAGGGGTCACAGGGGTCACCTAAGACCATCGGAAAATACATATTTCTGATGGTCTTAGGAGCTGAGACACCACTCCTCTATCTGTCTCCAGGCGGATCTGCCCACATGCAGACACACCCACATATGAGTATTAAAGGGTCTCAGCATTAGGAAGGTTGAGAACCACTGCCTTAGATCATCCCCACCCATACCCAAACATACCCCAAATATTCTTCAATCTACCATCCCTAGTCTTCTTGCTATATTTCGCATAAGAGACTCCATTTCATGACTCTGGACGTTTTCACTGGCTGTCTCCCATGTCTCCCATGATCTCTCTTCTCATCCGTGCCTCTTAGTTCTCCTGGCTTCCTTCAAGGTTGCTGTCAAAATCATATCTTCTATAGGAAGCCATTCCCAGTTCTTCTTAATTCTAAGACCTTCTTCCAGTTGCTTATTTCCAATTTGTTCTGCATACAGTTTGTACAGTTATTTGTGTCTTGTCTCCCTATTAGACTTTGAGCAACTTGAGAACACAGATTGTCTTTTGCCTTTCTATGTATCCCTAATGTTCAACACAGTGCCTAAAAAATAGTGGGCACTTGATATATGTTTACTGACTTACTGGCTGAAGTGTGGCTTCTAAGAAGCCTCCTCCTCAGGAAGGACCTTTTCTTCAAGTTTTCATCTGTTTCCTTGCCAAACACAAATAAACAAGGTACCAGACTGTAGGAGACTAGACTTTCAGGGGTCCCCTGGCCCCATTAAGGAAATGCTCCCCTCTTCTATGAGGTCGCTAGGCAGATATGCAGGAGGAGTATAATCTTGCTTGTTGATGCCTCCATTGGTCCTATGAATAACTAAGGAAAATTCAGGGTAGTTAATTAGCAAGTCTTGTTTGTGACTCCCTGTTTGTGCCTCTGGACATGGTCCTAGGATGAAGTCTTAATGAATAACTAGCCTTAGGCTGGGGTAGGGAGTGGTACAGACCAAAGGAGGGTCCTTGCATTCTGGTTACTGAATTCTGGTTAAGAATGTCTGCTATAGGAATATAAGCCTTGTAAGTGCCTTGTATCTTCGGCTCTGTATGAAATGGTTCTGTAACAAACAGACTATTGAATACATCGCCATCTCTCTTTAATCAGCCGGTTGCTAGGCCATGCAACTGTGCTGGTCGCAGTATCAGACCATTGTGGCGGGCACAGCCATCTTCAGAGAAGTTGTAGAATAGATGTGCTTGTGACCTGTTCTCATCTTCCAAAAAACAGAATGACAGTATAAATATTTGGAACTGCAGACTTTGCTTAATTTGGAATTTGCAGCTGCTGCTGGAGCTATGTGACTTGATGGTCTGCAGCTTAGGGCCCCTTTGACATCAGTAGAGAGAAAAGACAGGACATACAAAGAGATCCTACATTAAAGTGGGCAACACTTGTGTAGATGAGCTATGCTTTATTTATCATATACTATTATCTGTTAATTATATACTAACATCAAGAGATTTTATTATATTATCATATGATTTTATTAATCAAAGATAAAGTTAAGATGAGCTAAATGCGTAGAGCCCTGATACTTTGTCCTTTACTGTGCAGCAACAAAAAGGGACTTAATAAACACCAAGGTTTCACAATGTGCTCATTTCAGTGCATTCCATAATTTAAGAGTAATCCAAAGAATACTCAGGCATTCTTAATATTCCATAATATGATGAATTCTTAATATCCTCTAATGAGACATAGTTATGAAGTGAATAAAGCAATTATGCCAAGGTTGGGAGTTCCCCTGAATGAGACACAGAGTCTACGTGGGTCAGATATCTGTGGGTATAGTAACTACTCAAAGGTCTCTGTGTTGGAGACTTGGAGAAGTCCTGCTTTTCCTATGCTGCATTCTTAAATCTCCTGACCACTTATTCATCCCAGGTATAGGATCAGACACTAAAATAGCTGGAGACATGAAAACAAAGCAAATTTTTTTCTTTTTCTTTAAAAATAAATTTATTTATTTATTTTTAGTTTCCAACATTCATTTCCACAAGATTTTGAGTTACAATTTTTTCTCCCCATCTTTCCCCTACCCCCACCCCAAAACAGTAAGCCTACTGAATACCCCTTCTCCCAATCTGTAAACAAAGCATATTTTGCAAGTAACAAATAGAAATGCTACATGGAAATGGAGAAGAAAAATACATTATATTGGTTATTTGGGATTAGATGAGAGCTGATGGTGTGTTCAGTGGTGTACAGGACATAAGTATTTTCTCCCTAAAGGTTATCTAGATAAGCAAAGAAGACAAACCACCTTGATATGAAACACATCAATTGAAGAGTTGCTATGAGCTGTTCAGCCCAGTGTTGTATGTTTCTGTTTTTTTTTTTTTTTTGACATGTGGCAAGGACTTTGTGTTCTCAGATGTACCAGAGATTTTGATATTTAGCCAGTCATATATCGAGGTCTTCATCGTAGCATCTCAGGCCTGGAGGCACCTAAAAAGATGTGTGCAGGTACTTCCAGCTGAACTCCCTGTACATCTGCTTGGGCAGATAGGGATCTACCGCATCCCTAGAATAGGCCCTAGGAAAGACTGTTAACCCATTCTAGTACTAACAGTTCTTCCCTAGAAAACTCTTCTTGTACCCCATTTAAGTGTCCTTTCTCTTCATTCTTATCCCAGTGGTAGACATAGATGAATGTAAGACTTTTAAAAAGTTTAAGAGACATACTTTCTAAGTAATTAATACTTTTATTAATAATGCTAGCATTTTCTTAATAAAAGATGTCAATGGCACTCTTGAATGCCAAAGACTTTCATGATGGTGGGCTTGCGGCTTATACGCCCTGGGAAAAAAGGGTGTTCCAGAGGGTGGCTCTCAACTTTGGTTAACAACTAATGAGAGAATGAACATTACAGTGAGCAGTGGGCTCACTCCAATAAGGTGCTGAGAGAGTAATGTCATGTCACTCTTGGACAAAGAGACTATCTCTAGACCCAAAGAGACTATGTCAAGACTATTACTAGAATGACCAGTAATACAAAGCAATAGACTTTCATTACAGTTCATTTAAATCACAGGGAAGGTTTGTAGCTTGATTTGTGACACATAATAATAGAAACCAGGGAAGCAAGAAAAATCAGGGCAAGAAAGCATCTTGATCACAGTTCCCTATGAGACAGGATGTAGCCAGAATCTGGAAGGGTTCAGGATATGCTGGACTTGGATTTCAGTTACTAGGGAAACACAGATACAACCAAAATCCATGATGCCCCAGCTTTGGGGAATCTAATCAAAGAATTTATCCCCACCCAAACCTGAACACAATGGGCTTCCCCACCTTAGATTAAATTCCTCTTAAGGTTGGATGGGGTCTGACCAATATATTGAAAGTTAATTTCATGTGCTTCAAGAGACTGAACTTTGAAATGAGGACTATAGAAAAAGGGGGGAACTCTAGATCGCCCCAAATCATTGGTTATTATTTATAATGTCTCTCAGGTGCCATGTTCCATGGGGTAACCTCTGAAGACAGCTATTTAATCCTTCTAGAGGTCCCTCAACTTTTAGAGGAAATTTTCTTTTAACTCTTTTTGGGGTAAATCTTATAGTATTTTCCAGCTTCAGTTATGATGTTCATCTTATCTGGGCTGGTTACTGGGTTTGTCTTCCTTAGCTGGTTACAAAGAAGGAAACAAATGGGAGAAACTGAGTCAATAATTTTTTTTTCCATTTTCTTTTTCTTCTAAGTGAGGAGGAGTGATAATAGAATGGCACAATCTGGCCTGGAGTCCAGAGGGCATATGATTAATTAGCATGCAATTTACTTTTGCTTTTATAACAGCTAATCCCTGCTTCCCCTGCTTCAGGCTATTGAAACTTATCACTTGGTGAAAGTGTGAGGCAATGAGCACTTTACAAAGGGAATACTCTCTCAAGAAGTAATTTGCTTGGTATCTTCCTGCCAGCCTTCCAAAGGCAAGATAAAAGTTCTCACACTGAATAACTTTGCCATTCTGCTCACTGTGGAAAAACAAACAAACAAACATTCTAGTATGAACCAAAAGAAGGACCCATTTATATCATCTGAAACTGAAATTCCTCACAAATTATTAGCTTCAAGCCCAGACTTTGAATGGTCTATTTCTGGGAATTTGCAGTATTGCTGGTGTTTGCCAAAACCACATGTCACCAGCTCCACTGGAGGTATTCTGAGGGTAGGTCCTTCACAATGCTATCTGACAGTAAGTATGGTGCTATTCTAGTCTGTGGTACAGATTAGTTCACAAAATCTCTAGAATGGCCAGTAACACAAAGCAATAGGCCTTCATTACAGGTCACTTAAATCACAGGGAGGGTTTGTAGCTTGACTTGTGACACATAAGAACATAAACCAAGAAAGCAAGAGAAATCAGGGTAAGGATGCATCCCAGTCACAGTCCCCTATGAGACAGGATGTAGCCAGAATCTGGAAGGGTCAGGGTATGCAGGGTCTGGATCTCAGTTACTAGGGAAACACAGACACAACCAAAATCCATGAAGGGGCAGGCAGGATGTACAGGATCTTGACCTTAAGTAGTGATCTCTAGGCTATAGCAGGAAGAGGAAGGGGGAGGATGATCCAGCAAGACTTACCCTCCAGGTTCTTGTTCTTCCTTTTATGCTGTGTGCAAGTTTTCCTTGGGTCAGTTCCATGACAGCAAGATTGTAGAAGAGGGCCAGTGTTTGAATGGTTTCCCACTTTTGATATATAGTGGAAAGGTCACTAGACCTGGAATCAGGAAGATCTGGCTTTAAGTTCAGCTTCAGACTCTAAATAGATGTGTGACCTTGGCAAGTAACTTACTTTCTCTCTGCCTCAACTTCTCCATCTGTAAAATGGAGGAAATAGATTTAATGGCCTCTGAGATTCCTTCCAAATCTAAATCTATAATCCTATATATCAGGCAAGGAGGTAGTAATTAGCAAGGCTGCATGAAATAATGGGAGTTTCTAGGACATAATGTTTTCAGAATATTCCAGAAAAGAGATATAAAACCCAGCAAGAGATGGAAACGTGTGTACAGCAGAGATAGCCTATTACAAGAAAGCCTAACAGCTTTCCTCCTCTACCCCCCACCCTCACCAAGAAAGAAAAAAAGTTTTTTTTTTCTTTTTCTGGTCTACCACAAGTTGTCAGTTTAAAAAAGTTTTTCTTATATTTCTGATATGGTGACAAAGGGAAGCTGGGTTGGACCTAGTCCAGTAACAATGTGTGACATGATGCAATTCGATCTTCTGGAAATGCAAGCAACACAAGTCATTTCGACAGGAATGTTAGCAAGTGGTTTCGTTTCTTTTTCCAAATTTGAGTACTTTTGCTGTTGACTGCCCTGCAGGTACCACACTCTCCCAAGCCTAGGGACTAGAAGTGGGTTTGTGTATACTCTCCAAGTGTCATAAATCTAAATAATATTGAAGTGTGGTTATGATAACCCCTTCCCAGTTGTACAAAACACATTTCTGATGGCCACTGGCCAAATTATGTGTGTGTGTTTCTTTCAAAGAGACAACATAAAAACTCTAGCAGGGTTGATAACATTTTAAATATTTCGTGCCAGTATTTTTTTGTTATGGTTATTTTCCCTTTGGGGTATTTTAATACTTATAAGAATGTAAATGAGTTACCAAAAAAAGGGGTAAAAAAGCTGAGCATCAAAAGGGAAGAATTAATACCATTAGTTTGTAGATACTTCTTCGGGGATTAAAGAAAAAAAACATCACAAAGAATGTACCAGTCAGAGTAATCCATTTAGGATGACTTTTGAATGATGAACTCAAGAACAGAAAATCTCACTGTATTTATTTAGTGATTTAAGATTTTGCTAGAATTTATTTCCTGTTATACTTGCTACTTGTAATCTGATCAGATTTACAGGGGTGAGGAACCTGCAGCCTTGAGGCCACATGTGACCCTCTAAGTCTTCATGTGTGGCCTTTTGACTGAATCCAAACTTCACTGAACAAATCCCCTTAATAAAACTTGAACTCAATCCTTGAGGACCTAGAGGACCATATCTGGCCTTGCAACTGCAAATTCCCCACCCCTGAATCAGAACCTGGTAAGAAACTTTTCTAATTAAGCACTGGAGAAGAAATTGTAAGATAAATTTTCATGTCAAGTTGCATATTTGCTATAATTCATGCAGTTTTTCACTTTGTTTTATCAATCTGACCAATGCAAGAGTTAATACTTTCTCTCCTTTATACATACAGAACTGATTAATATAGGCCCTAAGTCATAGGCTCATAATTCTAGAGCTAGCAGGGACCCCAGAATTCATCTAATTCAAATTTCTCATTTTTTAGAGGCAGAAACTAAAGGAGTCCTACCCATGAAAAGCATCCAATTAAAGTGGGGTTGTATTTTTAAATTCAAAGATATAAGTGGATTTGAGACAGACATATCAAACAGGCTGCCAGCAAAACTCCCCAGGGGGGCAAGATTAAAATGAGATTGGGAAAAATTTAACAATACAGTAAAACAAAGACAATGTTACTTTGTAGTTTTCTAATTCGATATACTGTCCACAAGAGTTGGTTTCTATTTGAGTTTGACATCACTAGTGTAAATATTATTCATGACTATAAAGCTGTGTGAATACTGTGGCATGGCCTTTATCTGAATTAATAAGACGAACGCTCTTTTTGTCATCTTCTCATTATCACAAAGTGCTTCTGGGTATTGGGAATAGTTCATATGGAATTCTGAATCTTTTAATTTGAGGAAGGACAAGGGAAACTGTAGTTTCAGCTGTAATTGCAATTGATCTGTAAGGTCTCACAGGACCATAGAATTAGAGCTAGAAGAGACCTTATAAGTCACTGACTCCAACCCTTGTATTTTCCAGATGAGGAAATTAAGACACAGCAAGGTGAAGTAACTTGCCAAGGGTCAGATGGCTAGCAGGACTTGAGGACTGAGGCAGGATTTGAACTCAGGTCTTCCTGACTCTAAGTCTAGAGCTTTATCTATTAAACCACCTAGCATTCTCATCAGCATAAGTACTCCATCTATGCCTGCCCAGTCTATGTAACTCTGCTCTGTATGTTCCCATTAATTTGCCAAAGTGGGGCCCACTCAATGCGTTAGGGACCTTTCTTGAGTTATGTTGACATCATGACATAAATTTAGCATGTGGGATGCTGTCACTTACCACCTGCTCTCTCCATGGGACCAGCTCATCTTTTTTTTAATCACACATTTTTCTGAAGAGTTCCTTTGCATCACTTTCTTTCTTTTTTTCTGTGCTTTCAAATTTATTTAAAAATTTGACATTAGACTGTGTTGAATTTCTGGATGGCAGTATCTTCCAACCAAACAACCAAATTCATGCATTAGGCATAATGGTACAGGGGCATATTTATGGAGAGTGGATCAGGACTAGGTGGCCTTCTTCCTTTCACAGGTCTGACATTTTAAGAACTACTGAATGTGGCAAGTTTTCCAGTGCTGCAGAAATTATTTTTGACAAATGAGAGGTAGCTTTAAAAATCTCAGCTTGGGTTTATTTTGGCAAAAATCACTGATAAAGTAGAATACAAATCTAGGAGTAAATGGGAGTCCATGAGTACAGATCAACTCACAGAATACGTTTCAGTCATTCAGTACAAAACTGAATGGTGGGGGGTGGGGTGGGGGCAGGTGATGTCATTAGTTCACTTTCAGATCCTTCCCCACAACATGGTGGTCACTGGGTCACTGGATGCATACTAGCTTCATGTTGATGGTAGGTACTGAGAGCCAGACCCGCAGTATTTATCAAAGGCAGCAAGATCCTTGAACAGGGGCTGGATAAACTTCAGTTTTCCTTTGTCCTATGACCATTTCTAGAGCCAGGGCTATGGTGTCTTTCCACTTGGACTGGATGCAAAGGCACAGCCATCTAAAGGGCATCTCAGAGTTTTTTTTAACAGCACTGAAGTTGTACACCTCCTGCATTCGCTGTGTGTGTGACACAGGGACTGGTGCTGACACTAGCATCAATGCTAGAAACTCAATCAACTGACGAGACAACATATCCTTTAAATCTGCTGAACAAAATGTGCCCAGATCATCTTCTTTGGCTGTGATCCAAGTCAATGGCTCAAGTCAATACAGGCCTCAGTTAGAGTCATATCATACTTTGGTTTTACAGGTGGCAGCCCGGGAGAGAAGAACCGAGCATTCTGATCAACTTGGTTAAGAACATCAGTCTTGTCTGTGAAGTGGAAATACAGGGAGGCTTTCCAATCGTGGGTCATTATGCTCTTGTAGGAAAATTATTTAAAATTTGCTTTTAAGATAGCCAGGAAAACCTGGTAAAAGGTGTTCGAGATAAAAAAGCAAAGTCCTTCTGTATAGACCTTGTCAGGATCCACATAGTTCAGGCTCACCACCAGTTTGGTGAAGGCATGGGTGTCTCCAAAAGTCTTGATCGACTTCTGTAGTTCTCCCCATCCTCTCAAAGTGTGGAAAAGCCTGAACTTTTCTCCAAAAACCTGACCACAAATACGATGTTCCAAGTACATGGTATGCTTTTCATTTAACCAAAAGTGATCCCAAGTTTTTTTCATCATCAGGTATCTTGTCCAGTTATGAGAGATCTCATGGACAATCACTTTGGAAAGTGACTTGTCACCTGCCAATAAAGTGGGTGTCACAAAAGTAAGGCAAGGATTTTCCATGCTGCTATAAGGGAAGAGAGATGATAAGACCAGCAAGTTATACTGTCCCCACATATAAGGTCCTCTCAAATCTTCTGCAATTTTCAACATCCATTCAGTCTCAGAAAATTCCAAAGCAGACTTTTCCACCTTTTCTTCCTCAGACCACACCAGTGTTCTCGGGCCAGCCTTTCTGCTTTCTGAGACCTCAATGACCAGTGTGATCAGAGAGCATGGTATTAGAATTTTTTGTATGAATTTATAGATTTTCCTGCTGAAGTCTGCAGGATCAGGAGCGTCTCCATCAGACAGCACTCATAAGAGCCACCAGTGCATTGGAAACTAATACCTCAGCATTATAAGTCAATTTTCACTGAGGGAGGGGAGAATACCTCTGCAGTGCATGATGACCTGGCACTGGCTGAAAAGATAGGGGTGTTTCTTCCTAGACATCTATTCAGAAGTGAGCCACTGCAGAGCTGAATTTTGGAGGGGGGTACATCTCATAGGAAATCTCCACAAACACTTCTTGCTTTTTTCTCAATGCCACAGGAAGAGTGATTTCCAGTGGTGATTCTTGGAAGCTCTATCTTTCACCCAGAGAGAATTGAACTTCTTGCCCATGATTTTTTTCTATTTTAATATCCTTTGTATCCAAAATCAGGATTCACAAACTGTCTTCCTGGGAGCACACAGTGAGCTGGGCCATGGCCCGCAGCTCCCGACTGGCGAAGTTGTTGGCACAACTCAGGGGCAGGTGCATGATGTGGCAGAAGGTTAGGCCAAGGAGCACCAGTCAGGTACCTCCACCATGGCTCGTCCACTCTGGAGACCCCAAGAGCCACACTAACTCAGGAAGGCTGCCCATGTCCTCCCAGTGTGGAGCTTCATCACTTTCTCTTCATCATTCCTCTTTGTAGCACATTACAAACTCCTCCTGCCTATCATGAATTTCTCCCTTTGAATGCCCTTGGGTCACAGAAACTCAAAGTGGGGTAAGGCCTCAGATATAGTTTGAATATCTACAAGAACAGGTCAGACATTAGATTATAGATAAATTGAGATAAAACGTGGAAGGAAAGATTCTGGTACAAATAAAATGGAGGACTTTGATTTTCATAGTATCTCCCAACTGAGAATATGATGAGTTAATATGGCCTGTCCTCTTTACCAATGAGCAGAAAAAACAATTCCACTCTCTGGATTATGCTTTCCCAGCACATTTTCTCGGGGACAAGGTAGCATGTGCTGTAGTGGGAAGTCTCCGTCAGTACAGAGCCATCTGGTAGTGCCAGGTGCTGCAGCCTCTTCACATAAGTTCTAATTAGATGTGAGTATAGAACTCTCAGAGTAGCTGGTATCTTGGCATGATTCCTTTCCTCTCTTATCTCAAAATTCTGAGAACTCCCAAAGGGTGAAGTCAACAAGGAAGACAAGGGGAGCTCTGTACTCATTCTCTTTTGTGTATCAGCTAAAAATGTTGTAGGGAAGGAGAAAGAAGGAAACAATAAGCAGGTTACAGTTCACCTATTTTTTTTTAAATAGGAATTCTGAAATATTTTGTGTCAATGGGCCTTTTTGGCAGTGACAGAGTCTGTGGACTCCTCAAAAACAACAATAGCAACAACAGTGGTGATAATAGTTAGCATTTATAAAGCACTTTAAGTTTTGCAAAGAACTTTACATATGTTACCTCATTATCTCCAACAATAACAGAGATGGGTGCTATTATTTTTCCCATTTTACAGATGAAGAAACTGAGGATGAGAGGTGAAGTGATTTGCCCAAAGTCATACAGCTGCTAAGTGTCTGAATGGGATTTAAACTCAGATCTTCCCGATTCCAAGCCCAGCATTATATATGCTATGTCATTTAGCTCTTTATAATGGCTAAAAAAACCTTATTCTCAGAATGTTTTAAATGCATTAACAAAACATGCATTAGCCAAAGAGGTGGAGTGGGGAAGGAAATAAACATTTATATCTGTTATGTACCAGGCACTGTGCTAAGTGTTTTTACAACTTTTGTCTCATTTGATCCTCACAACAGCCTTGGGAGGTAATGCATTTTACAGTTGAGGAAACTGAGGTAAACTAAGGTTAAATTATTTGTTCAGGGTCACACAGCTACTAACAGTCAGATTAGAATTGAACTCTTCTTGACTCCAGGCCCAGTGCTCTATCTTCTGGGTCACTAGCTGTCTGGTGATTACAACTGAAATTGATTGAATATAAAGGAATCCACTTAAATTTGAATAGTTCATATAGATATTAAAAGATAGCTAGTTCACAAGCTCTGAGTTAAGAATCTCTATTTAGGGTTTGGGAAACTAGGGCACTGCCAGTGATCCCATGAAAACACAGACTTTCCAGGAGGATACTCTAGTCCCTCTTGATATCACTACACCTGAGCAGAAAATGTCCTCTGAAATTCTTCCATCTCCAAACAAACCTCACTCTAGGTCCAAGAATTTTTGACTGATTGTCCTATTAGTCCTCAACAGAGTAGTTTGGTGGGAACTAGACTAAGACAAATATGAACATAACTGATGGTCTTCATATAATAATGGGTACTATCAATTGTGTAATGCTTTATGGTTCAAAAAGTGGTTTACATGTATTATCTCATTTTTCCTTACAACATCCCAGAAAAAAAAGTAGCTACAGTTTTTGTCCAAATTTTATAGATCAGGAAACTGAAGCAGATAATCCTTAAATAATTTGCTCTGGATTACACAGCTAGTATCTGAGAACAAATTTGAACCTGGATCTCTCTGATGCTTGATCTGTTGTTTGTCCTTCTTTTTTTAAATGACCAACGTCTTCACAGGGTGATGTCTTGACTCATGAGTGAACTGGATTTAAGTGAGGCAGAAGTGCACAAAGTTGTCAGTCTCACTCTCTCTCTTTCAGAATCATTGAAGTCCAGTGGCAAGAGAAAAAGTTAGTGATGGCCTAGTGATGGCCTAGAATGCAATAAATGACCTTGGGATCTTTGATGTCTGACCAATCTCTAGGTACTCCATAGCCCCTGCTTCAGCATGAGATGCCCATTCTGCCAGAAGAAGTCTTTACGTGCCTGAGATAGACACTCCCTCCCCTACACATGGGTTGGTGGCCTGTTGGTTATCCTCAACCTGGTTTAGCTTGTGTGCCAGAACAGTTTACCGGAGTGTGGCTATTGCGAATGCTGCTTCTTGGAGTCACCAGTGAGAGTTGAATGCCAGGTGAATACTAAAGGTGAATGAGCAGCCCTGAAAAGGGCTGGCAAGCCCTCACACCTAATCGTCTTTAAACACCCAAATGCTATACTTGGATGCTTGATCAACTCTACCACCAACTGCCAAAAGTTGTTGAAGAATAATGAAAAACAAAGGGTTTCAGTAGGGGTAAAGGGGATCCTTGTGGTCATAGTTTGAAACTAGAGCAAAGACAGCTTCATAATGGCAGTTTCAAAGGATATCTGAAACATATTCCACTGGTTCCAGATTCTAGACTAAAATATGCCAACTGCCTTTGGAGGTACCACCCTTTAATAAGGACCATATCTCACTAAATTGAGTAAGTTAGTAAAACTGGCAACTAGACATCCCAAATGATCTAGGGCTCTTATAGTCATTATTCATCCTTCAATCTCAAAGAGGACCAATGATGTCAAGAAGGTGATGTCTTGACTTGCAAGTGAATTGGATTTAAGTGAGGCATGGTTGTGAAAAATCATCAGCCTCACACTCTCTAGAGTCAGTCCAGTGCAAGACATAGGTCAGGAGGACTGGAGATGGCCCTGGATGCAGTGGGAGACATTGGTCTTTTTAAGTTAGGTTTTTTTGCCAGGACTCAATTTGTCTGAAGCAACATCCATGAATAGTGACTAGGTAAGAATTGAGCAAAAGATGACTCTTTACACTCATTCCGAACCATCAAAACCCAAGCAATGAGCAAGTGAGGCTTGAGCTGGGACCTATTTTTGAGCAATCATTGAGAGCCAGGATGGTCTGGATTTAAAGGCATAGTCATATAGTTCCATTTGAATCTCAGTGGGTCTTATCAAAGCCAGGTTTACCAGAGATATATTTCAAGAAATCATGAATGAAAACTACATGAAACAAAAGAGTTAATTGTGCCAGTTTAAAAACAAACAATGATAGAACAATCAGATAGAGAAGAAAAAAAAAACTAGTCCCCAGACCCCAAAATATCTTGGGAAGTATAGATGACAAAATTTATATTCCTTTGGCAAGAGCACCCACATGCAAGAGTATGACTCCCCATATAGACAGAGGGAGAAGATGAGGAGGGGGGAAGGGAAGAAGGAAGAGGAAGAGCAAGAGAAGGAGAAAGAGGAGGAAGAGATGGAAAGGAAATAGCAGCATTGCCCAACTGGAACTGGCCTTTTGGGGGGGAGGGAGGAGCAGCTGCTACTTCTCACGAACTGTTGTTCATCTTTAGTTCTTGAAGAGGATGAGTGACATCAGGAGGATGCTGTCTTTACTTGGAAGTGAATTGGATGTTTCTGGGAGTTTTTGTTTTGGGATATCTTTCTGGAGGTGACTGGATTCGCTCTAGGACTCTTATTACTCTTTTCTGGAAGATACCTCATTAGTGAGATGACCAGAATGTCCATTTTAGTGGGATTACCCAGCTTTTGGTATTTTCTAGATGATTTCTAAATCTATCCAGAGTGGCCATTTATTAGTGAAATTACTGAGAAGAACACTACATCACCACAGACAGAAGATGCTTCTTATTCCACCCAAATAGAAACACTTGATCGGATAAAATATTTGCTATTTTAAAATATCATGTCTGAAATAATTTCAGTGAATTTTCATGCACTTATTGCAGTGCCTGGCAAATAGAAGGCTCTGACAAATTCTTCATCCCTTCCCTCTGTTTAGTCTCATTTACTTCTTTACTGTTGGCCTCATTATTGCCATTTTTAATGGATTTTAAAGACACAATTATACTTCTGTCTTTTTACTAAGTGCCTCAGATACTCACAGTGATTCTAAGAGTTTTAAACACTTAGACTAAGTTCTAAAAGCATCATAAGTCCACTCTACACCCCCTGGTGGCTCCTAAGAGCTTAAAAATGGATTTCTGGTTGCTATTTCTAGAGCTCAAGCTATTTATTTCAGAGTCTTGGTTTGTGTGTATGCGTGCGTGCATGTGTGTGTGTGTGTGTGTGTGCGCGTGTGTGTGTGTGTGTGTGCGTGTGTGTGTGTGTGAGAGAGAGAGAGAGAGAGAGAGTATGTGTGTGTTTCTTCTGGAATTCAATTCCACAAACATTTAACATGCAAGATGATGAGGACATAAGGACAGAGCAACAAATAGTCCCTGCTTACATTCTCCTGGGGAATATAGCACGTAAACAGAAAAGCAACTACCAGATAAGTTCAGCAGGGAGAAGCACTAACAATGGAGCGTGGGGAAGGGCAAGACACAGGAAAAAGGTTCCTGCAAGAAGTAGCAGCATCTGAAGAGGGAGAGGTTAAAAAAGGGATACATACCGGGATTAGAAAAGGGTTTGTGAAAAGGGAACAGATGCAGAGATGAATGCAGAGTCTGGGGAACAGCAAGTAGGCCACTTTGGCTGCAACAGAGTGTGCAAAAGGAAATATCTGAAATGTCAAATTAGAAAATTATTTTTTATGTACAGGTTAGAATAAGTGTCTTCTTCAATCTCTTCCAAATCTTAAATTCTCTGATTCTTTAAGTCTGGAAAGGTAAGCCAAAGCCCAATTGTGAAGGATTTTAGGTGCCATGATGAGGAGTTTGTGTATTGGCTTATAGCCAGGATTCTTAACTTGGAGTCCATTGGTAGATTTCAGGGCTTTTCAGTTTTCAACAAGATGACTAATTTGCTTCAGCATCTGGAGTCTCTGTATCCTGGAACATCTATGAATTTCTCACCCTGGAACATCCCTTTGCCAATCCAATGTCTTTCTCCCAGGGATGAATCCTCCACACAGCCTCCATTCTAAGGAGGGGCCTGGCTAAGCCGTCCTTCATGCTCCTCTGTTTTCCTTCTTACTTTCCTGACTTTGCACCATTGTTCTTTTTAGCTCCTCTTGTGTGTCATCTTTCCTTTTTTAGAATATAAACTCCTTGAGGGCAGGAACTGTCTCTTTTTTTGATTGTATTTAAATCTTCAGTGCTTATAACAGTGTCTGGTATGTAAAGATTATTTAATAAATGCTTGTTGCCTTGACTCCCCTTAAGGGGGCCTGTGAGTGTGGATGGGGGAAAATTACATTTTTGTTTTAACCAAACTGGTTTCCTTCGTAAATCTTTGTAAATATTTTTCTGAGAAGTATTCCTTTGTAAGTATTTTTTCTGAGGAGTCCATAGATTTAATACCCTTCCAAAGGGGTCCATGACATACAAAACGTTAAGAATCTATGACCCTTAGGTTATAATAGGGAATCATTTCAGATTTTTCAGCGGAGGAAGGACATATCAGATTGTGCCTTAAGAACTCAAGGGGAGCCAACCATATACACCTAATAAAGGCAGGAATGTTGCTAGGCAAGAGAAAGATGATAACCTCTCCCCTAGATTTGGTATTTGTTCTTGTGCCTTTCTTCCTCTAATTTACTTGTGTGGAAGAGCAAAAGAGTTTTGAAGCTGGAGAAGGGGTGTTGATCTTGAATCCATTAGACTTTCGACCATTTAGGGAAGGTAGCACCTCAGCTAAAGACTCCATGTGAATTCAGAAGCTAGATGTACAGCCAAATTCCATTGATTCATGTCCAGTGGAACTGGGCCTCACAGCGGCCAACAGCAACCTTGGGACTACTTTGATACTATTAGGCAGCTACCATGTGAGAGCAGGAAGGAGAAATGCCCAGCAGAAACTGCATGCCGTGTCTACCTGTTCATCAGAGATTATGTACCCAGCCAAGACTATGACCCGGAAGACACACCCGTCAGAGGGACTGGTGGGGAGTCAGCCCAGTGGGGATAGCATGATGATATCATCAGTATATACCCATGACTCTGCAGCCCTAGAAGTATAAACCATCCCTCCATATCTGAGCCTTGGTTGACTACACTTGTTCTTTGGTTGAGTACCCCTCCCAATGTCTCCCAGCGATTTGGTTCCTATGTGTCTCTACTTTTCCCATTGATGGGACAGTGTATTTGGAAAAGTCTGTCCCAACTTTATGGGTAGAGCACTCTATTGCTTGGTACCCTAGTTTATTAAAAGGAACCCTAATTTTGGCCAAAGAGTCTGCCTAGAACTAATTGTGTCCTCTGTATGACTAGAGAAAGAAAACCTAGTGATGGACCCTTGAAGAGATACTGAGTCACAGAATACTTAGAATTTCAGATAGACTTGTTTGGGAGAACCCACAGTGAGCATTGAGGTAGCCCCAGGTATGATAGCAAGATCATGTTGGCAAATGTATGGACTAGAGAGGGGAGAGGCTGGGAGTACAGCAAGACAGGAAACCAGAGGCTACTGAAATAGTCAAGGTGGGAGGTCCTGAAGCTTTGACCTGGGTGGTGGTTGTATGAATGGAAAGGAGAACAAGCATGCATGAAGTACGAGTGGAGAATCAAGAAGACTTAGCAACAACCACATCTTCAAATGGTCTGAGTGTTTCCTCTCCACTTTCCTCCTCTGAAACCACAGCAGCTGGGGATGCCTCTTTTTGGAATAACTATTTCCTATCGCACCATATTGGGAATTTCCCACTTGTCATTCATTCAGATAAGACAAATGAATATATTCAAGCCTGTGAGCACACATGCACACACACACACACACACACACACACACACACACACACACAAGAAGAGATGTAAGTATTGGCTATTTAAATACATGGGAGCATTATAAGTGAGAACTGTTGATCATCCTTTTATCTTCTGCCAATTTTTTGTTGGCTTTTGTTCTTAGCAAAGCACTTATAGGTGTTAGTTTTGGATGCATAACTTTCACGCATAACTTTCAAAGCAAAGATTATTGGAAAGATCTCATAGAAAATCTTTGCTTTGCCATATTATTTTTTTTGTATTTGGGATCTCCCTTTCCCCCTCAAAAAATAATCATAGGATGATAGATCTAGCACTGAAAGGGATTTTAAAGGGTATTATAGGTTAACCTCAGGAAACTGAAACTCATAAAGGTTTAAAAGGTAACAAGGTAGTGAATGACAGAGCCAAGATTTGAATATAGTACTCTGATTCTAGGAGGTAGCTAGGTGAAGCTGTAGATAGAGTGCTAGGCCTGGAATCAGGAAGACCTGAGTTCAGATCCAGTCT
Organism: Pseudochirops cupreus; assembly: GCA_028627135.1. Lineage (NCBI taxonomy): Eukaryota > Metazoa > Chordata > Mammalia > Diprotodontia > Pseudocheiridae > Pseudochirops > Pseudochirops cupreus. Next base: position 482,036,813 of record CM053580.1, read on the forward strand.
CAGACACTTATTAGCTGTGTGACCCTAGGTAAGTCATTTAACCTCTGTTTGTCCTAATCCACTGGAGAAGGAATTTCACCCCTCTCCAGTATCTTTGCCAAGGAAACCCCTTGGACGGTATTGGTGTGCTGTGGCTACAGGGTCACAAAGAGTTGGACACAACTGAATAACCCCCATGATGAGTCCGGAGCCCAGTGCTTTTTCCACCATGCTACAATGCCTGGTAAGAAAGGTTCTCTCTTTCAAATAATAGCACATACACTGCTTTAAGCTTGAGGATCTATTTGAAGACATGAAACTACTATTTCATTCAGCCTGAATCCTTTCTGTGCCTCCTTGCACCCCAATGTGGTGGTAGTTCTTGTTTATGTGTGTGAAATCTCAGCAAACGGGAGACAGAACCAAGGGGTTGGCCAAGGATAGTAAAGGGATTCTCATTGCCATAATGATTTTATTTTTCAAACTGTCATGACATAACTTGTTTCCATACTGATTATATCAGCAAGGATTTTTTTTGTTAAAGAATGATAAGAAGGGATAAATCCTAGCACCATTTGCACAAAGCATGGAATTTGTTTCGATTGTTACTCTCCACTTCAGCCTTATCTTTACACTTGCACACTTACCTCTGGTGCACTGGACAGAGCGCTGGCCTTGGAGTCAGGAAGACCTGAGTTCAAAGTTGACCTCGGACACTTACTAGCTGTGTAATCTTGGGAAAGCCACTTACCCCTGTTTGCCTCAGTTTCCTCATCTGTAAAATGAACTGAAAAAGGAAATGGCAAATCACTGTTGTATCTTTGTAGATAAAGCTCCCAAAGCGTCAGATATAACCATTGTCCTTACCTCCCTTCTGCTTCTTCTTTCTTTCTCTCATCTGAAGCACCTAATCACTCTTTTGCTTACATAAAGAGGAATCTAAGTCAGGGTACCCTACTCTTAAGATCTGGTTGCAGTCGTGGTGATGCATTGTTTATAAATCCTTTAAAATCCTGGGATCACAGATTATTACAGCTATCAGGGACCTTAGAGTTCATTTAATCCAACCGTTTGATTTGTACAGGTGAGGGGACTGTGTCCCAGGGAGATTCACAGAGATAGTGAGTGCTAAGCCAGAATTCGAGCCCAGGTCTTCTGATTCCAGAACCTTCACTTTCTATTGCATCATGCCCATTTTTCTTACATGTCTGATTAAAATCCCTTTAGTGTCATTTGTACTTTACATTCCACTGATTATTATTTGTTTTGGAAAGTTTATACTCTGTCTTCTTGGAGCTTTTTTCCTTTAAAAGTTGTTCATTAGAAGGTGCATCTTGGTTCTCTTGCTACTGAGCTACAGCCCTTCTTGTTGTAAGATCTCTGGCGAGGAGGTCACTGCAGCCATAATGAGGATTTATGTGGAACTTGGATAGTAGAGCTAGGGAGAACCATAGCAACCCCCAATGAAGTCTTTGTGATATACATGATTAGGACATACCACAGGAATTAATAATTCTTAGGACACTCTCCTAAATTGTTACCACATTGTTTTTGCAAGGAAGTTGCTTCATTTATGTACACAGAACAAAGAGAGCTGCCTTCTGAGTAGGCAGTTTCTTAAGAAAGACACCCCTATTTCCCTGCCCCACAAAACCTCCACAAAACCCCACAGGGGGTTTATCCTATTTAACATGCATTTGGGGGGTGGGGAATTAAGGAACAAGACATAAAATCATTTAACTCATTATACTCTATTTCCCACGGCCCCTCCCCCCTCCATTTTCTTTGGCATCTGAAAGTTTAATCCATTCAAAAGATTAAACTTTAAAAAAACATATCATGGTTTTAAAAATATTTCCTTAAGTTAACAAACTTTTTAAAAATATATAAATTTAATAAAAGAATTCCTCAACCATAGACCAGGTAGTATGGAAGAAATTTTTCTTTCAGGGTTCCCGATATTTAATGGGAACTTACAAGATACTCTAGAATGCTAGGTTTTAATAGGTTGGGGCTGGAACACCCAAAGTATATTAAGGTGGACTGCTGTACGCGTCGATTCCATGCGAGTCCCTGAAAGGCTCAGCGCTGTTTTTCGAGCAGGAGGGGCTGGGCGGGCAGCTATACATGATTGAGGTCATGCGCATCCAGCCAATTTGTAAGACGATCCCTCCCGCACTAAGCTGTCGGCAGTCCTTAGCATAGGGGCACACTCAGGCATTCCTGTCAAGTCATCTTGTGAAAGGCTGCCTGCTTCCAGCTTGGCTGGAAAGCGGAACCTTAATAAAACTCACTGAGGTCGGAGGGAAAATAGCAGTTCGGCTGCAGATAGGGTAGAGGCAAGGGGCTAGGATGTGTACATGCTGCTGACTACAACAGGCTGCGTGCTGAACTGTTACGCAGAAAGGAAACAATAAATCTCCGCTACTATGCAATAAATATCTCAACTTTTAACGAAGGGAGCTATCATTCCAGTGAAATAAATTTTTAAAAGTTTTTTAGTTAAAGCTACCAAATGAATCGTTTTCTAGGATTCTCCTTTCAGGACTGACTTAAAAACCCCACAAAAAGCATTTTTTTTTACGTGCAATAAAAAAAAATACCGGTTAAAGAAAGAAGGAAGAAGTAACTGGGGGGTGGGGTAGATTAAAAAAAAAAGTTGTGCAGAGACAGACAAGAAAGGGGCTGATACCATGACAGTTTTCCTCTCCTTTGCTTTCCTGGCTGCTATTCTAACTCACATAGGGTGCAGTAATCAACGAAGAAGCCCGGACAGCAGCGGGCGAAGATACAATCGAATTCAGCACGGACAGTGCGCCTACACCTTCATTCTGCCGGAACAGGACACTAATTGCCGGGAGAGCACCACGGACCAGTACAACACCAATGCTCTGCAGAGAGATGCTCCTCTCATGGAACCGGATTTCTCTTCCCAGAAACTGCAACATCTGGAACATGTGATGGAAAACTATACTCAGTGGCTGCAAAAAGTAAGTGCTTGCTTTCAGTTTCTCATTGTACTCGAGTCCTTTAACCAGGCTTGCCCTGCAGATAAGTTACAGTTTGCTCAGCATGGTAGGAGAGAAGGGGAGGAGTGGGGTGGTTGGCTGGGAAGGGAACATTTGTTTATATGTTGCTTGGGGGAAGACAGTCACGCAAGTAACTGCCGGGCAGCTTTCTGTATGGGACTTCCTTAGCAAGGGAATCAGACTGTTCCAGCTTGTCCTGGATTGCGAAGGGTGTGTGTGTGTGTGTGTGTGTGTGTGTGTGTGTGTGTGTGTGTGTGAGAGAGAGAGAGAGAGTGTGTGTCACAGATCTTGTTGGTGAGTTTGCAAAGATTTTAACCCAGGTGTACCGCGGTCCCCCGCAGAGCTGTCAATGATGCCACAAGCATGGAAATCTGCTTCTCATTTAGGACCTCAGAATAAATGTCACTAAAACATGCCTCCATGCTCTGACTGTCAGCACCTAAATTGAAAAGCAATAACTCCTAAGAAGAAACTTTATTTTTTTCAGGAGAGGGGGGAAGTTCATAACCTTTTCTTTTTTGAGGGGGGAAGGTGGAAAGAGGAAATTCAAATACACTTCCCATCAAATCTCTTTGAGTACCTGCAAAGAAAAGTGTCATAAATTAACTTTTGACTTCCACCTAATAAGTATAAAGTAAGAATGTTTGTGAAGTGTAAATAGTGAAAATTGCAAATGCCTAATTTCTAGAAATGATGCTGAAGGGTAAGGTAACCATTTCTGTTCTATAATAACTCTGGGTTTGAGAAAATAGGATCAGAGGTTTTAAGATATAAGTCATTAGGGATGGATTATCTGCTGGAATCATGAATGGATAACCAAGCAGCTATTGGTTGTTAACTTAGCAGTGCACCTGCAGAGGATGGGATATAGTGTCTGTCAGTTCTTCAGTCCTGGATATATATATATATATACACACACACATATATATGTATGTATGTATGTATGTATGTATGTATATTTGGCACAACTGTTAGGTGTACTTCTACAGAACAAGATTACAGAGGGTTTGGATGATAAGATTACCTCTTTTGGGGCAAATATTAAGTGAAAGTATTCCCGTTTTTAAAATTGCATTGGGTTAGTAGACACGTCTAGACATAGAAGGTTTGGCTACTTGAGGGTCTTAACTGAAGATACCTCTCAGATAGTATCACCTTAAAGCTGTGTCTTATGCTGTGGTTTTCCTTGTGTGGCAGGAGAGGATTTTTACTGAATGTGTGAGATTGGTCGTACCAGGTTTCAATAAAATGTTTTAACTGTCAGGAGATTGTGTTCCAGTATCTAGGCAATTGGCATCATAGTAATTATGTCATCACTTGGAAAACAGAGATTATAATGCAACCAGATTTCTCAAGCTATGATTCCAAGTTAGCAAATCATAACCTTTGAGTAGAAAAGTGATGGAAAAGACAGAATGCTATTTTGTCTGTGTGGTCACACTTCCTGAGTAAACTGCTTTCTCCATCATGCCTTCGAAGTTTGTTGTTCTGCTTTTGTCCACTAGGGACTGAACTAAGATCACTGTTGCTTTTCTTGGCATGTTAAAAAACGTCTAAGTAGGAGACCTAGGATTTTAAAGTCTGGCATTCTAAGTAGTTCTCATACTATACAAGTGCAAATCAGCAGGCCACAGGTAAAAAAAAAAGTTGATGACAAAAGAGAATAGTTATCTAAACCATTCATCATTAATTATCTTTATATAAGTACCAGGCAAAATCTCACACACAACCTGAATAGAGAAGCAGCAGTGATCCTTCTCTACTTAGTTGTCTACTGGTTCAAGAGGGAGGAGCACAGTAGGCAAATGAGTCTGATTTGTATGTTACCCTAGTTACTAATATACCCTCCATAAACTATCTAACAGAATTAGTCATTGCAAAAGTATTTTCTGTTACCTGTTCTTAAAAAAAAATGCATTCTTTTTTGACTTGGTATATTTCAACAATAGGCATACTGTAAAAAGTTTTGGGCATGATGATATAAACATAGCAATGTTTATTTTTGGTTCTTTGCATTTAATAGCATTGGGGGTAACTATTAGTAAACCACAGGTTGAAGATTCTAAATCAGCAAATATTTCCTTTTAACAAATGTGTTTTGCTTTCTGTTCTTTTGAAATAGGAAAAGTGGTGATTATATGAGAAAACAAAATATCAACATATATTTGTGGAAACCTGTTTTCCATAATATTATTCTGTCATTTGGATATATGGACAATCTAAGCATTAAGATGTGAACTTTAGTTATTATAATACCAGTTCAGAAGACGTTAAATTAATTTTGCTTAATAATTGATTGTGTCTACCTTTTTACTATATTTTCTAAGCATTACCTATACTTTTGAAGAATGATACATATCAATCTTCCCTTTCAAACTTACATTTATTAAATATCCTTAATACTTATTATTCTTAATACATGTAAAACATTTGGGTGCATTCATCTTTGGTTCCTATAAATAAAATTGTACATTTACTAAAAATATCACTATGACTAGCTGGTTCTCTTGAGTGTGGTAGGATGAAATTTACATATCTCTTGTCAGTGTTAATTTAATTGAATGGAGGACCAAGCAATCATCTAAATGCATCCAATAGACCCTGATAAGAAAAAGATGCTCAACACTAGGATTTTCCTAGAAATTGGAAAATGTCTCTTAAAATGATCTTTCCTTCATTTAAAGTTCAGTTCTCATTTTAGGTGATAAATGTATGGTATTAATTGAGCTAGAAAGGTTTTTTGTAAGACTTATGTAGTATGTTTGGTCATCATTTTAATTGCTGATAATTGATAATATTTCCAAGCTAATATCAAATGTGAATGAATATCAATTAATTTGATGAAGTATAATTGTCTCAACTCCATAACTATCAATAAGACTGGTGCTTGCAAACAGCAAGTTTTGGATAAATTAATACTCTTCTTTATTATTGTACAATAAAATCATCACAGTTATAGAATAAGAATTTTTTTTTACTCTTGAATATGCTTTAGTGAAGGTTACAGCTATGTCATAACTTCAATTTATTAGGTTGTTCAGCAAAATTGATTTAAATGATGAAATCAGCTGAGATGGAAATGTATTGGAAGATGAAGGTGATGTAAAAACAAAAGATAAATTTAAAAATGACATGACTCTTCATAAAGCCCTCTAGGCATGCAACATCATAAAAGATTTAAGTATAGAATTAATTTCTGTATGTCCTTAGTATTGGGTTGCATGAGTTTACAAGCTGTTATCACTTGATTCCAGTAATTCACATTCTATTCTTAAGTAATGGGTTTTCCAATATTCTTAAAATACAATATTTTAAGAGAACAAACCAATATTAATATTCATACTCATTCATATAGTGTAAAGTATCATATGTCATTTGCATCCACATTAGTTTTTCTACTTTGTGTGTGTATGGGAGGAGGTGGGATGGGGGAAGGGAAAGGTTATCAGTTGAATGAATTGGAAAGCAAACAAGGAAAGGGAATGAAGGGCATACTGATTGCTATAGGCATTAATATATTTACTTGTTAATATTTCTTCAAGGAGAAGTTCCCTTGCCACATTAAATCTTCTATCTACATGGTTATGAGGTAGGTAGGTAGAATTACCTCCATTTGACAGATTAAAAACGAAACAACAAAACCTGAGACAGAAGAATAAAATTGCACTAAGTCACAAAGGCAGAAAAGAGAATTTAAGTTTTATTTTCCTCTAAGATAGGGCTCTAGCCATAGTCATTGTCAAGTAGTACCAGTTAGAGGAAGGCAACTGAGGCTTGAATTCATAAGAGTAAATATTCCAGATACCATCTTTGCTACTTTTTTTTGTGCTTTCTCTGATAAGGCACTAAATTGGAGTAGGATCTACCTCATCTCTCTACAGTTATCGTGTAACTGAAATTCAGAAAAATATGTGTCTCTGGATTACAAAATGCATCAACAATCTATGAATCTCTCGTTCATTTATTTTTTTTAGTATCAAAATACAAAGATTTTAAAGATCTATACCATTCTAGAACTAGAGTTCGTAACCTTTTTTGTGTTGTGGATCCCTTTTGCAATCTGGAGAAGCCTATAAAGTCCTTCTAAGAATCATATTTTCACATAAATAAATAAGATAAAGAGGATTTCAAAGGAAGCCAAATATTAGTGAAAATAAAGATAATTGGTTTTTTCCCCCCCTTTCAAGTTTACAGACCCTCAGAAATCTCTCTGTGGATGTTTCCTCTTGATTCCAGGTTAAGAATCCCTGTTTTAGAATCTTCAGGATTGAACAAGACTTTTTTTTAATCCCTTAAAATGTATTATTTGGGTTAAATTATACGAATTTGAACCCTAAAAAAAAAAACTCCCATTTACTTCTTGGGAGCAGACAGGTTTTAAATGTGCATATTCCCTTTTAAAATTTACCAAGTGATGATTGCCAGTTAAAAAAGTCTTGACATGCATGGCCATCTAGGAAAAAAAACAACAACAAGCTTTCACAAGAGTTCTGGAATATATGTCACTTAACATTCTTTATGACATCATAGGCCACTGAACCTGTGAAAAATAATTGCTTCCTTTCAACAGAGGAAAGCCTTGCCCCTATTCTAACTTAGTAATATAACATGATTTTAAGGAATCTAAATACCTTTATATCTGTCTCTAACCCTTTGATATATACCCAATGAGATTATAAACTTCTTGTGGGGAGGATTTTAAGCCCTTTCTGTAAAAGAGACTGCATCTTCTACTTTTTCTTCAGCCTATGTAGCATAGTGCCAGGTGCTCAAAAATAATTTAATTGATTTATATTTATCAGGTCACCTGGGATTTCAAAACCCTTTAGTTTAATCCTTTAAAATACTCTTAATTTGAGGCAGCTAGGTGACACAGTGAATGGAGCACCAGCCCTGGAGTCAGGAGGACCTGAGTTCAAATTTGACCTGAGACACTTAACACTTACTAGCCATGTAACCCTGGGCAAGTCATTTGACCCCAATTGTCCTGCCTTCCCTCCTCCAAAAAGCAAACAAAAAAAATTCTCTTAATTCAGAAAAAACATTTATTAAGTACTTTTGGGGAGCCGCATGGTAGAATAGAAAGGGCATTCACTATAGAGTTAGGGATCTGAATTCAAATGTCAACTTCATCTTTAGACTGACCTTTGGGGTTGCTATTTTTCTTTGGATGCATGGAACCAGTACATTTGATGGTCATCTAGATAACATACATATAGGGGATAAATTGTGAATTCCAAGAGGTACATTCATTGAATAGTGCAGAACAGGAAAGGGGAAAAGAATAAACATTTTTTATATAACCCAACTGTGTGTCAGGCACTGTTAAGTTCTTTTCAAGTATTATCTCATTTGATCCTCACTATAGTCTTTTGAGGTAGGTGCTGTTATTATCCCATTTTACAGTTGAGGAAACTAAGGCAGACCAAGGTTAAATTAATTGCCCAGGCTCACAGAGTAGTCAATGTCTGAGGCAAAATTTAGACTAAAGCCTTCTGGCTCCTGACCTAATGCTTTATTCAATATGGGACCTAACTATGGAAAGAGTACTGGATTAGGAGGTATGGAAATTCAGTTCAAATCCTGCCTCTGTTACTTATTACCTGTGTTACTTTGGGTAAGTTATTTGAACTCTCTGAACTTTAGTTTTCTGATCTGTAAAAATCAGGGAATTGGAATATAAATAGCTCTAAGCTACCTCTCAATACCTTTTAATCTATTAACTTAATTCACTCAGGACGTGAGTAACTTCTGCTATTCAAATTGGTTGTCATATCTTCAATTTAGTTTCCTTACTGGAAAAGATATTTCAACGACTTTTCTAGATATCTATTCTCTTTTTTCTACAAAAATTTCCTACAAAATTTTCTACAAAAAATGTCAGTGACATTCAAATTTAACCATACCTTGAAATGTGAAAAACACACCCAAATTATGTTAAAATTCATTTACATATTAAAATCCAATAAAATTATGTCATGGTGAGGAGGTATAAAATGGTCGTTTGAAAAGGTATAATGCCCAAGAATTATACTTTGAATCCAAATAGTTGATTCATACATAATAGCTCAGTGTAAAGCATTTAAAATCTTAGAGATTTAGTTTTAGCCAATGATTATTTTTAAAGAAAGCAAATGGAAAAGAATCAGCAACTCTTTAGTTCCTGATGGAATCCAGGTATGTGACATGGAAAATTGTATAGCTGATCTCCTTATCAGGCTGTTCTTCATGACTTGTATGTGGGATGATACCCCTCCAACACCCTCCATATTATCTCCAATGATTTCAGACAGAATTCAAGGCCATTGCTCCCACCTGGGTTTAGCACTGTGGAAGCTGTCATTCATATCCACTGATCAAGTGTTAGCTCAAAATACAAACATGGTCCTGGACAATTAGAGAAATAAATAGGAAAAACTGAGGTCCACATGGTGGTCCCTTCCCTTTCTCTGAGGAGAACCATGTAATTTGTATGAAAGTCAGTCTCCCGGCTTCCATCTATTTTCTATTTACAAAAAGGCATAGAATGATACTGATTGTATTCTTTCTCTATTGGGTGTCTTTTAAAAATAGTCTCACTTGAAAATATTGAAAACCCTAAGTCTGCTTATCCATCCAAAATACAGTTTTCTGTCTACCCCTCTACCATATGTCACATGCACTTATAGAAACTTCATTTTACTCTGGGCTGGCTCTTTTCAATACCAGGAAACTTAGAAGTCTTTTCCTGGTTGTGTCCTTTGCTTAGAAACTCACCCTAATTACCATCTGAGTCATTCTTCCTTTTTGTTCCAATACAAGATTATCTTTTGCAATGAAGATTGAAAGGTCTGAACTCCTTCTTTCTGTCTGCCTGTTTAAGAAAGTGAATGGGTGGGTGAGGGCCTGTGGAGTTTAGGTCTGCATACAGAATATACAAAAGATTGAAGCTTCCACTTTATAGGAGATAAGATTCTAAAGAAATGAGGCACCACGGATTAGGATCTTTTTATAGTTGGGGCTATTGGAAAGTATAAAGTTTTGTTAAAAGTGTTCCCTATTTTTAATATTCATATTTTTTTTAACTCCAAGTATTGGAGTAAGGGTAATGGGAGGGAAAAGAATTTAGCCAATTTTACATATCAGATCTGTTTTTCCTTCCATTACCCTGTACAATCTGGAAAGGTTCTTTGATGAAGAAGTTTTTTGTGCTGTCTTTGGAATAAGCAAAAGGATGTCTTGTGGTAACCAGAAATGAAAGTACCATCTAGGCATACAGATGCAACTCAATATTAGTAGTAATTTACTAATAACATTTCATAGGTACTTAAACTTTTATAGTAATTAAATGTGAAAGAACATTGGAGCAGAATCAGAAGATGAACATTCTAGTCCTGGGACTGTCAAACTGCTTATGTGTCCATGAACATTAGCATGTGAACATGTGAGCATTAAAAATTCACTACATCTCTTTTGCCTTTCATTTTCCTCATCCTAACAATCTGAACAAAAAAGATCATTTTATCGAACTTTGTCAACCTCATGTATTGTGGAAATAAAATCGGATAAAGTATAAGAAAAAGTCTTAGGAAATGAAAAGTGTAATTTGCCACCCAGCAAGGCATTATTAAAGAGGCAATGTACCACAATAGAGCAAGAGCTGGTCTTAGAGTGGGAAATACTTGGGTTCAACTCTAACACATACTGGCCATTTGACCCTGGGCAAAACGACTTAACCTCTTCTTGCCCCAGACAACTGTCTGAAGACATAAGTGGCAGGACACATGACTATATGTATCGGTAGAGGGTTTTTTTTTTTCTCTTCTGATGTTCCCTAAACCAGTGACATCACAGGTCCAAACCACAGTCAAAAAGTCATTATTGCTGTTTTCATTATTTCCATTGCGATTACTTAGAAAGTCTGGTGAAATTACCTCATTTCTAGTGCGGAAGGAATCACTTGGGAAAAACAGTGAGATTTAAGGTTAGTGCTATTATATTACCTCTGTCTAAAGAATCCCATATTTGCAAAATATTGTATAAATTTGTTCTGATGAGTTAAAACAGTTAGGTACTTTGGTACAGACCACAGGCCCTAAGGCAAATTAGCTCTTAAACCTCTGCAAACTTCTGATGTTCATTGATGTCAAGATACATCAGTATTCATGTGCTGTTAAATACATATATTTGGCAACAATTTTAAAAGCTAGCCTATTTTTGAGTTTACATTTGCATCTAGTCTTAAATGTAGTCGAGAAAACTTTTAGTAGATGTACAATTTAGTTGAAATGTACAAATTCAGTAGGACAAGATTGTGTACTCTTAGGGATTTATGAACTGATTATCCAATTTATCCAGTTTATAAACATTTCAGGTCCTTTGAATCATCTTTTCCTTTTTAAAAATTGCTTCCTTCTCCTCTGAATTACTGCTCATTGACATTTCTGTAGAGGCTGTGTGATAAACATAGTTAATAAAATGCTGAACTTCTAATCTGGATGACTAGGTTATGTCCCATCTCTGAACATTTATTTGCTATGGGCAAACCATTTAACTTGTGACTCTCCAGTTCTTTATTTGTAGAAAGTGGGTGATCATACCTGAATTTCCTAACTTAAAAAGTTGCAAGGCTCAAATGGGATTATGTATGTAATTATTTCGCTTTAAAGTGAAAGCTCTTAAAGTGCAGTTTAATTATCAATTGAAAAGCTTCTGTCTGAGTCAATAGTGTTGGGTCTAAAGTCAGAAAGTCCACCTGAGTTCAGATCTGGTGCTTCATAACAGTGGTGTGACCACATGCAAATTGACCTTGTTACAACTTAGGTATGCCTCAGAACATTCAATAGTACTTTAATAAATGAGGGAGGGAGTTCTTTGCTCTTAGGAAAATAGATAGGTGATATTTCTATTATGCTTTGTGGTTTGCAAAGTTCATTACCCCATTCGCCCATCAAAACAACCCTGTCAAGTCTGTGGCATAGTTATTCTCTCACAAATGAAGAATCTGTGGTTCAAAAAGGTTCATCTGTGTTCACACAGGTAATAAGTGTCAGAGGTGGGATTTGAACCTAAGTTTTTTTCGGACTTTGAGGCCAATATTACTCATTACTATAGAATTAATCATTTAAACCCTGTGTTATGTTTTATCTCCTTGGTGTTCATCTACTTTCACAATAGATTCCCTTCTGGCTAGCATCTACATGTAATATACTTCCATCTCCCTCACATTGCTCAAAATAGTGCTTGGCACACAGTTTGTGTATATTAAGTACTTTAAGTACATTAAGTACTTAACTGGTTATGGTGCTTATCTATCATAAATATTCTACTAAGTCATAAACTGTTTCTGTTTTTATAGAAATTTAGAAGGTGAAACATATCCAGTATTAATTTTGTTACTTTTCAGTTGCTCTCCCTGGTTTAAAAAAAAATTTTGCAGAGAAAAGTCATATCTAATGGCTAAATTGAATTGGAGGAAATTAATATTTTGTATATAATTCAATTATATTTGATTTTTTTGCTACAGTTAACTAGAGTAATTCATAATTTAAATGTATGTATAAAAATGTGGACAAATATTAGTGAATAGAAATATGAATGTGTTTTAAATGATTATTGCTTTAACATTTACCAAATTATCAAATTTGTCCTTATACTCCTAATAATAACACACACACATCTCTCTCTATGCACACACACACACACACACACACACACACACACACACATGTTTGAATAGTGTTTAAAAACTTTGCAAAGTGTTTGGCATACATTTCATCCTTCCAACAACTATGTATACTCAGAGAAACATTATTCTAGAAAACCTTATTCTAGAGGAAGAAGTTGAGGTTCAGACAGGTTTAAATGATTTGCCCAGGGTCACACAGCTAATAGGCATCAGAGACAAAATCTGAATGATCATTTGAAGAAATTGCTCCATTTCTTTATATTTCCAGGGTCAGTCATGCCCTATTCACTCATAAAATATTCACTTATAAAATAATGAACTCACCTACTTTTAGATTATCATGGAGAAAGATGACAGGAAGGGGTGGCTGATAGAGTGGGAGGAAGGCACAGGATGAAAAACAAGTGAGGAAAGGGTGATCTCTGTAAATGAGGGGGTGAACTAGATGATCCCTAAATCCCTTGCAGTTTTAATATTCTATGAGTCAATGATCTTATTCTCCTAAATCAGTGTAAATGAAGCAGTTTCTGTGTTAGTCATTACTTTATTAAGCAGTTCTGTATCTGCTGCTGCTTTCCTGCCTGAGGTTGATCTGATATCTGCCAGATAACTCTAAGCAAACATTTCTCTCTTGGTATCTCCAGAATGTCTTTTAAACTACTGCTTATGTCAGTTGTTATTCATTCTTGTCTTTAATCTTCTGAAGGAGTGAATCCATCAGATTCTCAATGAGTAGGAGGTCCTTTCAGGTTCTAGAGACCATTGGATTTAAACTCTTAATATTTTCCCTCCAACAATCTAATGTTTTCCTTCTCCTCCTCGTCCTCGTCCTCCTCCTCCTCTTTCTCCCCCTCTTCCTCCCTCCTTCTCTTCCTCTTCTTCCTTCTCCTTTTCCTCTTCCTCCCTTCCTCCTCCTCTTTCTCCTCTTGTTTTCCTCCTCCTCTTCCTCCTCCTCCTCCTCCTTTTCCTCCTCCTCTTTCTCCTCTTCCTCTTTTTCCTTCTCTTCCTCCTCCTCCTCTTCCTCCTCATCCCTCTCTCTTAGAGAGTTAGGTGGCATGCTGGATACAGTGCTGCAGTAAGGAAGACCTGAGTTTGAATCTAGCCCCACACACTTACTAGCGAGGTGGTCCTGGGTAAGTCACTTAACCTCTGTCCACCTTAGTTTCCTCAATTGTAAAATGCAGATAATAAGGAAGCCTACCTCAGAGTTGTTGTGAGGATGACTAGACAACATTTGTAAAACATTTAGCACATTACCCAGCACAGGTGTGATTAACCCGTGGTCTTGAGGTCACATGTGGTCTTCTAGATCCTTAAGTGTGGCTTTTTGACTGAATCCAAAACCAAATGTTTTTTCTATAAAATTGGATTCATCCAGAAGGCTGCACTTAAGTATATAAAAACCCACATGTGACCTTAAGGCCGCAGGTTCCCCACCCCTAGCTCTAGCACACTAAGTGCCTTATAAATGCTTATTTTTTTCTTTCTCTCTCTCCTTTCCTTCCCTCCTCCTTCCTACTTCTCACCATTTCCCCCCTCTGTCCATCTCTCCTTCCTTCCCTCTTCCCTCATCTCTTTCTCCCTTTCTCTTTCCCCTCCTTCCTCTTCCCTCCCCTTCCCTCCCTCTCCTGGCTCTTTGTCTCTGTCTGCTTACTTCCCTACCTGTCTCTTCCACCATTCTTTTTCTCCCTGCCCCAGCCAATCAAACTTTCCCCCAAATGTTGTCACACCATCTTCTGAGAGGTTTGACTCCCTCACTAAATGAAGCGTGACACCCTAGGTGGTGGTTAGGATGGATTCTCCCTCCCCTTCCACATGCCTGTTAACAGACCGTGGAATCACACGTCTGCAACCCCTTTCAGAGGCATCTCTTTAGAGGCACCATCACATGAAGTCACAGAACTTAATTGAGTCTGACTATTTTTCAAAAAAAATTCTAAAACACAAAGAAAGGCTTACAATTGCTCTACACAGGGTGAAACTGCTTACTCAAAAGATCTTCCATTCTATTTAACGACCCCCTCTTGGATATCTGTGTATGCAACTCAACTGAAAAGCAAAGACACATTCTCCTGTTTAAAACATTATTTGTATGCACTTTCTCTTGTGGGTCATTCAGATAGCTGTAAAAATTAGTAGAATAGATCTCTTTTTTTCCTCAAGGCAATGAAATCTTATCTCACTTCCTATTTTATTTATCATTGTCCCTTTTAATTAAAATGTTTCTGGTATTTTGTACAAAAGCCAAGAAAACAGCTACTTGCAAGGCAAATATGATAGTCACTTTTCTCTGTGCATGAACACAGAGGCCTGAATGAAAGAAAGCACATGGTAACTGTCTTCCCAGACACTGTCAGGCATAGGACTCAGAACAAATGCAGGCTTTGCTCCCAGCCTGCAAGAGCCCACCTAAAGGACAGATAACTAGGAGAGGGAAGAGGGAGAGAGAGGGAGAGAGAGAGAGAAAGAGAGAGAGAGAGAGAGAGAGAGAGAGAGAGAGAGAGCACAGCAAGTGGTTGGGGATAAAGAAATCTTAAATGAATCTTTTCATTCCCTCTCCACCCCTCCCCCCAAATCCTTTTTCTTTGGTTCCCCATGGAGGAGAAGAAAATAGAAGAAACAAAACAGCATTCCTGGGGTGGGGGGAGGGTTTAACCCACCTTGAAGGGGAAGGACAAAAGAGAACCTCTCAAAGAGGCAATATGTATTTTCCCTTCACGGCACCCCACAGTACATGAGAGACAAATCAAGTCAAATTCTCCTTTAGTAGGAAATTGATCACCCTTATTTGCCACTGATACTGATTTTTCTGAGCATAGGGGCTAGATGGAATATTTGCTCTGAATTCTAAAAAAATCATTCCTCCTCTTCTTATCTCTCCTTTCTACCCCTTTACACACACACACACACACACACACACACCAGTTTTGTAGCCTTGAAGGACAGGCACCAGGAACAATAATTACTAGTCAGGTTCAGGAGTGAGTAAGCCTTAAACAACCAATATATCTATCAAAAAACATTCATTCAATGCTTTCATGTGCCAGACATTATGCTGATCTCTGGAGAAAGAAAGGTAAAAAAAACAGACCCTGCCTTCAAGGAACTTAGATTCTAATGGGGAAGACATGATTAAAATAACCATAAACATATAAGATATATACAGAGTAGATGAAGAGGTAATTATAGAGAATAAGTTATTAAGAGTTTGGGGGAGAATGAAAGGGCAGTAGAAGGTAGGATTTGATCTGAGTGGGAAACAAACTAAAAGGAGAAGCTGAGGAGGAAATATATTTCTAGAAATTGGGTGTCATCACTTCAAAACCAATAAAATGGAAGATGAAATGTTGTGTTTGGAAAACAGCAGCAAAAAGGCTAATGAGACCAGATTATAGTCCATGGAGAGGAGTAAAGTATAAGAAGAATGAAAAGTTAAAAAGCTACCAGGTTATGAAGAGTTTTATATTCTAGAGGACTTTATATTTAACGCTGGAGTATTTGTAATAGGAGCCTCTGTAATTTGATTGGGGAAGGAAGAGTGACATAATCAGACCCTTGTTGTAGGAAAATCACTTGGATTGTGGAGAACTGGCTGAAATGGGAAGAGATTTGGTACAGGGATATCAATTAGAGGACTATTGCAGTAGTCACAAAGAGGTGATGAGGGGCTGAACTGGTATGGTTTCTGTGTAAGGGGAAAGAAGGGAATGTATGCAATGTATTACTGAGGTAGAATGAAAAGATTTGCTAACAGATTTCATATGTGAGATGAGTGAGAGGAAGGAGTCAAGTATGACACCAAGATTTTGAGTTAGGGTCACTGGTAGGATGGTAGTAGGGAAGTCTGACAAAGGAAAGGGTTTGGAGCTGGTGAGAAGATAATCATTTCCATTTTGGACATGCTGAGTTTAAGATGTCTACAGGATGTCTGTTTCAAGATATACAAAAGACAGTGATAGCTTAGGAAAGATACTAATGCTGAATATGTGTATGTGTGTGTGTGTGTGTATATACATATATGTGCACGTGTATATACATATATATATATATACACACATCTCTACATGCACATATACATATGTATGCACATGATCTGCATAGAGATCGTAATTGGAGTTGAGCACCAGTTAAAATAGTATAAAGGAAAAGAGAAGGCCCATAACAAAGTGTTTCAAGACACCCACAGTAGTGTGTGTGACACGAATGAAGAACCAAAAAGAAGACTAAGAAGGAGCAGGTAGGAGAACTCGGAAACAGGTGTCATAAAGCCTAGAGAGAAGAGGATATCTTGGAGGACAGGGTGATCAGCAACATAAGATCCCGCAGAGGTAAAAAGTGTGGAAAGTTACCTTTTTGAGGGAGATTTATTTAACTTTATTTCATTTTTGAAATTAGTTTTCCCTATCTTGCTCAGATTAGAAATTCAGTGGCCATTGAAATTCTGATCCCAATACTGAGGGCTCAAAAGTTTTAACCTTTTTTCTGAACTGGACCAGTTCACACCTCCTCAGACAGTACCATATTACTAGTACAGACCTTGATCTACTTTAGCCCTACTACAGCTCAGAACTCCTGAATGCAAGCAATCCAACAGCCCTAGCTTAGTGTGAAGGGACTATAGGCATGCAGGAAGTATATTTAAATAAATGGGCTCACATATCACACACACACACACACACACACACACACACACACACCACACACACTCAGAAAACCAACTTTTCTAGAATTTAATAAGCTAATCTAATTATTTATACTTCCGTTTTTAAAGACTTCATGACCTGTTTAATTATTTGACACTAATGAGTACAAGAAATTTAAGCATTTAGCCAGAAAGAGGTACTACAATCAACTTTACTGACAAAGTGGGCATCTTATTACATCTGGAAATAATTCTTAGTGCTAACATGATAAAAATAGCTCTATAGACTCAGTACATGTTCTCTTATTGAAGTTTGTGGCTCTCCATTATTTCTTTGAGGCTACAACCTTTCATATGTCATTGAATCTAAGAAACTTTTAATGAAAACACAGAAACATGGAACAATCTTGGAATCTGCAGAAAAAAAAAGCAACAACCCAGAGGTCCAGGCTTTGGATTTTGTTTATGTAATATAAGTAATAAGTAATGATATAGAACTCTAAAAGTTAAAAAAAAAAACCCAAAACATTTGTAGACCAGCTGAGTACATCAAAGAAAGGATTATATAACATGAGCAAAATTTCATTAATTCAAATTGATTGAGGGAAGACCAGTTTAAATTATTGGAAGAATATGGAATTTTTAAAAGACGTAGTTTTACAACTTTCTATGCATAAGTTCAAATTAGGCAAATTAGTTTTTTTCCTAATGGAAATTATGGACTATTTACTAAAATAAATCATAAAGTAAAGTATATCATTTCTTATAAACATGACAATGATTTTTAAGGAATATTGAGGAAAAGAGAAAGATCAAAGAAGAGGTGGATAGGATGGTCATAACTGACAACTGAAAAGGTAGTGCTACTTAGTTCTTGCTTTTCTTCTTTTTTTCTCCACCAAGAAGAAATGACCTTTGTCCTTAAACGACAGACAAAAATAACTGGAAGGGAACTGATAGCCAATGTGAGTAAGGAGGTAGTAAGAAAAGCACGTACTTGTCCTTGATGAATTTAATTCACCTGGCCTAGATGAGCTATATCCTCAGATCATGAAAGAAATATTGTATGTGGGGGTGGGGGGTGGAGCCAAGATGGCAGCATAGAACCAATAAGGTTCTGCAGCTTCCACATAGCCACCTCAACTACCCATAAAATATGACTCTAAACAAATTTTAGGGCCCCAAAACTCACAGAAATATATCTCCCGCTGAAGGCAGCTTGGCAGGAAGGGCTCATCGCAGTGTGCTGGGAGCTGAAACCAGCCCAGCCTGAAACTGTGGCTTGGCCTTGGGGCCACCAGGATATGCCACAGCTGGAGCCTTCAGGAGAGTGGATCAGCAGCAGCTGTGGCAGTTTCCAGAACTATCAAGCCATAAGAAACAAGGACAAAGTGAAAGGTCAGTGAAACTCAGTTAGATTTGGGGGAGAAAAGCAGTCTGGACAAACTGCCTCCAGGGCAAGGAAGCAGCAGAAGCAGTGGCCCTGCAGCTGCCTCCACATGGCTGCTTCAGAACTCCCAGCATGCAGGGGGGCCAAGTGAATGTTCAGAGGCTAAGTGCTCTTGCATTGAGCAGCTTGGATCCAGATTGTGGATCTGGGGTGCGTTTACAGTGAGCCAAAGCTGGTAGGAGCTGCAGTGCCCTCCTAATAGCCCCAGCAGCAGAAAAAATCTCAGCGATTTGGGACAGAGCTTTCCCCTCTGGAAGCAGAGTTCCATATAGCTAAAAAATCAAGTAATTTACTGGCAACATGAGCAGGCAAAGAAGCAAAGTAAGAACAGCAATCAAACTCTAGATTCCTTCTTGGGGGACAAAAAGGACCAAAGCATGGAATGGGAGGAAGACAACACAGTCAGAACTCCCACACCAAAAGCTTCCAAGAAACATGAAGATTGTCTACAAGCCATAGATCAGCTTAAGAAGGATTTTGAAAACAAAATAAGAGAAGTGGAGGAAAAATTGGGAAAAGAAATGAGAGTGATGCAGGAAAATCATGAAAAGAGAGTCAACAACCTGACTGAAGAAAATAACATCTTAAAAAATAGATTAACTCATATGGCAAAAGGGCCCAAAAA
>CM053580.1:482056704-482102628 GCA_028627135.1 Pseudochirops cupreus
TCAAGTGATTGTGGAACAGAATCTTGTAAATTCAAAGTAAATGAGTAAATAAAAAAAATTAAAAAAAAAAAAAGAAAAACCCAGATGTTGGTGCTTCCCTCTCTGGTAACTGAATAGGTAACTAATGTAATGGTCATATGGTTGGAAGTCTGTCTGCTGATATGTTTCTTTGTCTGCTTGTAACTTCTGTTTGTATTCTGTTTGCATCCTCTGAAGTTCAGGGTGCTGACTTTTTCTCCTGAACTAGGTAAATGATATATGTTTGATTGATTAAAGTGAGACTGTTAACCCATTTTGAGTTGCTTTCCTTTAGAAAAGCAGATCTAAGAACCCGTGCTAGCAGTCACCCTGAGTATGCTGATACAGGTGGTCAGAAAAAGCAATACAGGGACACTCTCTGAAGAACTTTGCAGTTGATTGCATGACATGGAAGACAGTGGTAAAGGACCACCCAGCATGGCATGTCTTCATCAAAGAAGGCACTGTGCTCTATGAGCAAAGCAGAGCTGCCACAGCTCAAAAAAAAAAGTGAGATGCACAAATCTAGAGACATCTCCATTCCAAATGTTCATATGGACTATTTGTGCCTGACCTGTGGTAGCCTTCTGAGCTTATATTGACCTGATTAGTCACAGTCAGACACACTATACCTTGACCCCAACATAGTGATGTCATTTTGGTCCTCTTCAAGAAGGACAAGAACCAACCAACTATGTGCTAGGCACTGACTCAGCACTTTTACAAATATTATCCCATTTGATCCTCCCGACAAACCTGTGAGGTAAATGCTGTAATTATCTCCATTTTATAGTTGAGCAAACAAGCCAAATAAAGGTTAAGTGGTTTGCCCATGGTCACATAATTAGTGTCTAAGATTTATCTGAGTGACTCTCCCAGCCTGTCATTTTACTAAGTCAAAACTTTGAGCTGCTCTTGACTAAAGGCAAAACTGGGTAAAACTGTGAAGGAGCTACACTTTGTCTATAGCAAGCCTGTACAATATATGGATGCTTGTGGCTCACCAAAGGATTTTGGGCAGCCTGCAAAAAAATGTAGGATTGCCCCTGCACATGCTCTCCTGTTTGTCACATGACCAGTGGCAACCAACCGTCTTTAGTCTGTCTCTAATCTAAACTATCTGCAGCCTGAAGAAGTTTAGCCTATTTCAGTTTTGGCCCTTACCTATTGCCAAGTCGTGCAGGTCTGGCCTTTGGTTTCTTTTTTGTGCCTTCATTCCCAGTTCTTACAATTTCTCTTCTCTCCCTGAAAATTCCTTGGATCCAGGGATCACTGTGGTATTCACCTGGGCCTGTTCTTCTGGGCAATGCTCGTGATCTGGATAACCATGACTATCTGCCTGAGATAATAAACTTATCCGTCTGGTATTTCTTAGGAAGCTGCAAGATAATAGGTGACAGCTATTATACAGATGTGCTCATGTTTTCCAGTATTTTTGTTTGTTGGACCACATGTGTGATTTCATCAGTGTAAGGAACTCCCAGTGACAAAACTCCCTCTACCTGCTTTGCAATTCACAGTCTTAATAAGTTGCCTGGAGCACTAAAAGGTTAAGTGACTTGTCCAGAGTCACACAGTCAGTATTTTTCAGAGGTGACATTTGAACCCAAGTCTTTCTGACTCCAAAATCAGTTCACTTTCCACTACCACAAAGCTGCCTGAGATATTAATAGCTCATAACAGCTGAATGCTCACCAGATCACAATGACCTTGGTAAGTCTCACTCACTTGCCCCTTACAGAAACACTCCATTCCTTTTTTAAGAAGGTGATCAGTAAGACTTGTTTTTGAATGTCTCTCTCTAGAACCAATTATATATATTGGCCCTTAAGTCTGAAAGATATGAGTTCAAATCTGATTTAGATGATTACATTGGCTGTGTGACCCTAGGAAACTAACCTGAATCTCTTTTCTGCCTTGATCAATTAATTGACTCCTTTTTCTAAGCAGTGGTACACATTTTTGCTGTCACTCTGGAACACAGCAAAGCTACCTGGCTTCTCTGGGAACTGAAGCTATTCTTTTGGTCAAGTTCTACAAGAGAAGACAATACTCTTTCATCACCCAGAAGGGCAGAGAAGGACCTTCCTTGTATCCTTCAATGCTTTTCCAACAATGCATCATCAGGTCAGCAAAGGCAAGCCTTCATGTCTATTAGTGAGTCCCCCTAACAGATTCATCACTGCTTCCAAACTCCAGTAGATCTAACTGAAATCTTAGTAATCAAGTCCTGTTAGCAATTCTTAATGCTCTGTTAAAAAATAACCAGTTGTACCATTTAGAGAATGAATAGTTAGGTTAGTTGAGGACAACCGGCTGCTTCTTTGAATTGAATTACTCTAATCAACAGGCACTTACATGTTGTAACTTCCAGCTGCAGGCTGATACTCTGCATCTGTGGCCATAAAGGGCTGTGGCTGTGGGCGTGAGGGTGGGAGTTATTTGAAAGAGTGCAGAGCAGAGTAAGCATGAAATGACCCAAGACTGGTTGCTACCCAGTCAAGTAAACCCGAGTGTCCCATGGAGGTTTTCTAATCAGGATCACATCACTGGACAAAGAAGCTAGTAAAAACGTCATCTCTACTTATTAAGTCCCTTGTAGCTTAAGGTTCTTAGGACTCTGCCAAAAAGAATGAATGCCACTAATCAGCAACGGCTCTGGGTGGGGGAAATACTACTGAGGAGCTGTCTTCTTAGATGTGTTTGTTAGCCTAGGAGGAATAGTCTGCAGTGAAATTGCTCCTTACTAAATGGATGATAATTTGTCTCTTCCCCACCCCCCCCAGCAAAAAAAAAAAAAAAGATCCCGTGGGACCCTGAAGAGAGTATGAATGCCTTCCTACTGCTGAATTCTGAAGCAAGGAGGAAGAATCAATTTCATCAGATCCCCAACAAATCCCTCTTGGACTGTGTTTGTCTGATGAAAGAAAATTTCCTAGAGTGTTCTAGAAGGATGACCATTGTTTTTTCTGTTCCAAAGGAGTGGCCAATAAAGCAATGATATTTTTAAAACATAAGGTTTCTCAAATATTCCTAATTTGGGGGTATTTTAACATAGTATTTTATGACACATAATTAAATGTTTACAGAAAGAAGGATTGGAGAAAAAAAATTTTTAAATAAAAAACATAATCTGGTCATAAGATTGCATTTCCATTTTGGAATATTTCATTCACATGAAAATATTTGTCATTTAAAGTGATAGACCAGGCTATAAGAATCACATAGTCCAACTTCTTTTTCATAATTTTTTCCTCTTCTTATAAGTGTTGAGAGGATTCAGTTAAACTGGGTTTCTGAAAAATAAAATTCAAGTCAATTTGGTAAAAAATCACTTTAATACAATAAATACTTATTACTATATGAAACTTTGATTCAAATGCTTCAAAATCATTGTGTTAGAGAAATTACAAATTTTCAGCATTATTTTTATACTTACAGTGTCTCAAGGAAAAGCTGTTTGGGGCAATAATTTTAAGTAAGGCACTAAATGGCCAGATCATTTTTAGTAACACATTTTAATTCATTAGTAACACAAGTTAATTCATAATTTTTATATGAAAGGACATTATTGCCCTCTTTCTTGGATCTCTTTGGAGCATAACTCTAGTCATTTATAGCTGGGTCAAAAGGTATATACACTTTTTAGCACCTTTTGTGTTATAGTTCCAAACTGCTTTCCAGAATGGCTAAACCAATGTATAGTACATGTACAAAAAAATTTATAACAGCTTTCTGTGGTGGCAAAGAGTTGGAAGCTAAAGGGGTAACCATTAACTACAAAATGGGTAAACAAAATGTGGTTTGTGAATATCATGGAATATAATTGTGCTACGAAAAATGATGAGAGAGACAGTTACAGAGAAATCTGGGAAGATTTGTATGAACTGTTAGATGGTAAAGTGAGGAGAACCAGAAGAATAATTTATACGATGAAAACATCATTAAGACAAACAATTTGAAAAGATTTAAGAACTCTGATCAACATGATGACCAACCATTATTCCAGAGTACAGGTGAAGAATGTTGTCTACCTTCTAATGGAGAGATAATGGACTTAATACTCAGAATGAGAAATGCATATTTGAACATTGTCAATGTAGGAATGCCTTACTTCCCTATACATAATTGTTACAAGAATTTTAATTGTCTATTTGGGGAGGAAGGGGGGATGGCTAAGAGAGAAAAGAGATTCTAGTTAATTTAAAAAAATAAAATTCAATGAAAAATAATATTATTGTTTCTTCCCTAGCAACCCCACTTTCATTCTTGTTCCCATATGTCAACCCAGTTAATTGCCACAATCTACATGTTAGAGATCATAGACATATGGACCAAATCTTTCTGTTTGAAAAACGATCAAATCATCTTGTTAAAGTTATGAAAGAGGAGTAGGATTTTATGAAGGAACAAATTTCTGACAGGCTTATTAAATTAAAAAACAAAACAAAACCCAGAGCTATCCCTGGACAAAATTTAGATTTTTGTCTTCACTATTCCTACCCTACAGATTCCTTGTACTCTTGTTGCAGTCTGGGATTGTGCGTGTCCCATCCCCATCACTCTCACCATCCTCACCCAGCTAGTCTGGGTCCCCTTAATTCATTGTCCGAACTAGACCTGCGCCCTCCTATTAGCAGTCCATTATTCATATCTGCTATGCCCCATCCCTCACCATCAAAACATACCTGTCCTTTGAGCCATTCTCACTTATTCCTATACTCAGTTTCTATAGTTAATCTGATAAACTAATCTGTGCCATTTCATTAATGGCTGCGAAAGAGTAATTAGTGAGATACAATGTTCTGTTAATTCAGAAGAAGAAAATCTTCTCTGGATGGGGTAAGCAAGCAGGTAATTTTGATATATTATTTGAGGGGTGACAATAGATTAGCTTTTTTTTCCAAACATTTCACTCTCTGACCTGCCATAAATTCATGAAATTCTCGATAGAACAATTGCTCCTTAGGGTTAAAGTGTTTTCTTCAGATGGCCTTTCTCTGAGTGTCTGGCTCTTCCCAGAACCTCTATTTTAAGTAGGACACCCATGTCTTCATTACTTTCTAGGTTTTACCTCTGAATCTCCTTTCTGTGATTTACAATTTATCATAGTTAATATCAGCTCTCATATTTGTTCATTAGATTTTTAAGAACTCTCCAATGGAGTTAGCTCCAGACCCATGATTACAATATCATTCTCATTATTATTCCCATTTTACTGAGGGAACTAAGTCAGACAGAGGTTAAGTGACTTGCCCAGAGTTACGCAGCTATTAAGTATATGGAGCTGCATTTGAACTCAGGACTTTCTGACTCTAAATCCAGTTCCATATTAACTTTGCCACCTAGCTCTCTGTAATTTTCTCAGTGGCTTCTATCTGCCTTCAAACATGAACACTTATTCTCCTTCCTTAAAAAAAATGTTGGATTGACCCTTTCAATCCCCTCATTAAGCTATTGTCCTATATCTCTCCTCCCTTTCATAACCAAACTCCTAGAAAAACCTTCTTCTACTTTCTTTGCTCCCACTCACTTCCCAACTCTTTGTAGTTTGTGGTCTATTCAAACAATTGAATGAAGTTGCTACCCCCAGGTCACTAAATGATCCCTTTATTGCTTGATCCAATGACCTTTTTTTTCATCCCTCATCATTCTTGACCTTTCTGTAGTATTTGACACTCTTGACCACTTCCTCCTTCTGAATTCTCTCTTTTTCCCTTGGGTTTTCATGACATTCTTCTGTTGTGATTCTCTTCCTCCCAATCTGACCAATCTATCTCAATTTTCTTTACAAGATCACCGGAGCCTACCGTAGTCCAAATTGATCATCCCTGCCTGACCTCTCCCTGTGGAGGTATACACCAGGGTTTTGTATCAGGCACTCTCTTCTCTCTCTTTACTTACTCTTGGCAACTCCTTTAGTTCCCATGTGCTCAACTATCCTCTTTAAGTAAATGAATACCAAATCTAAACATCTAAACTCCATTTCCCTCCTGAATTCTAGCCCTGCATCTCCAGCTGCCTATATACATACCTCAAATTTGACATGTCTAAAGCTTCTTATCTTCTCCCCTCTCTGCTCCTACCACCTTACTTTATCACTTCTCCATTTCTGTCAAAAGTATTCTTTCATTCTTGTGAATTTTTAACATAGGAGTCAAACACAACCTTTCACTCTCACTCATGCCTCAATCAGTTGCTTGATCTTCTCTGTTCAATTGCCTAAATATCTCTCCTATCTGACTCCTTTACTTAGATTACAACTATCCTAATTCAGAACGTCATCAATTTTTTTTTTTGTCTTTTTGGAGTGAGGAAGGCAGAGCAATTGGGATTAAGCGATTTGCTCACGGTCATACAGTTAGTAAGTGTTAAGTGTCTGAGGCTGGATTTGAACTCAGGTCCTCCTGACTCCAGGGCCAGTGCTCTATTCACTGCACCACCTAGCTGCCCCTTCATCAATTTTTGACTAAAATATTGTAATAGAATTCTATTTATTCTCCCTGTTAAGATCAGAGTTGGGAGAACTAGTTCAGATTAGAAAGAATTCACTTAGACATTCTCTTTACCCAATGGGAGCTTTATTAATGTGAAAGCATATGGGGGCCTGAGATTTAGCAAGGAGCTAAAAACAAAGGCATTGATATAGGAAAAGGACAAGACTTATATAGACAGAAAGCTATACAGCCTATAGGATGATGATGCAATTTTTAGGGTTTCTGAAAGGGGTTGGGGATGTAGGGACAAGATAAGTCTTGCAAGATAAGGACAGAGGATGCGTACAATGAATGATACAAGATAAAGGAGACAACCGAATCCCATGACCCAGGATGGGGGGAGGGAGGGAGATTAGGAATTTTATGATCCAGGATGAGGGGAAGTTTTGTGGTATTTTAAGATAATGGGAGACTTTAGGACACCAGGGAACAAACAACTCACCCCTTAGGCCCCTCTGTACTTTGGGATGCCTTTAGAGGATAAACCAGGGAAAGGGCAACTCAACCTTTAGACCACCTTTGTATCCACATCACCTGCATCTCCAATTGGTCAGTCCCCTCTCCAATTCATCTAAAACATTGCTTCTAATTTGATACTCCTAAAACATAAGTGTGACCCCACCATTCTTCAACTTAAGAAGCTTCAAAGGCTCTTCATTGCCTTTAGGATAAAATATGAATTCCCCTAAAGCTCTTGAACCAGTCTCCACCTTATTTTTCCAAAATGATTAAACATCATTCCCCAACTTCACTCCAGAAAAACTGCAAAACTGACCTACTCCCTGTTCTCCAGTACACATCTTTCCATCTATTGATGGATATGATTTACATCATATCCACGCTTTTGAACAGATTGCCCCAATAAGTGGAATTTACTCCCATATTAATAACTTCTCACCTTTGTCTCTTAGAACGCCTAGTTTTCTCCAACACTCAGCTTAAATTCAATCTCTTTTTTGTAGGCCTTTCCTGCTTCCTCCAGCGATTAGTGTCCTCCCCTTCTAATTACTTTATATTTCATATTTATGTGGTTTTAATTATTTGTGAGTGACCACATTATGTCCTGCCCCAAACACCCAAACACCAAATCAAAATATAAGCTATCTCATTAGAAAAAATTAAAAATTCCAGTGCCTATCCCAGGGATGGGGAAATCTACAGCCTCAAGGCCACATCTGGCCTTCTAGGTCCTTGAGGCCAGTCTTTTGACTGAGTTCAAGTTTTATAGAACAAATCCTTTTATTAAGGGGGTCTGTTCTGTGAAGTTTGGATTCCGTCAAAAGGCCTAACTTGAGGTTGTAGACACATATGGCCTCAAGGCCACAGGTTCCCCACCCCTGGCTTAACCTAATACCTAGAACTTAGTGGGCTCTTAAAAAAATGTACAGAGGTGGCTAGTTGGCACAGTGAATAGAGCACCAGCCCTGTAGTCAAGAGGACCTGAGTTCAAATCCGGACTCAGACACTTAACACTTACTAGTCCTGTGACCTTGGGTCAATCACTTAACTCCAAATGCCCTGCCTTCCCCCCTCCAAAAAGCAAAACAAACAAAAAAAAAAGTACGTTGATTAACAGATTCATTGAGGTGTAGCAAAGTATTGCTACCGACTACTTTCTTGACTTTATTCATTGATGAGTGCTAAGCACTAACAACCTCATATTTGCCCTGGCAGAAACACCAAGCTCTGCATGGTTCTCAGAGAACTGCCAAACTCTCTGCTCTTGCCCTTTTCCTTGCCCTTCCCCTTCTGTGGTTAACATTGTATTAGTCTAAGGGTATAATATGTGCATGTGGATTTCTACAATTAAACTCTTGAAATGCTCACAACTCAATCAGGAACTTCACTCTCTTACTGCTGAGTTTCATTGGACCCCATTTAGATGGCCATGGCATAATAGAGTCCAATATACATACAAGACTTAACTATACAGTTTTTCACCCATGACCAAAGATGCAAAAAGGAATTATAGAAATAATTACTATATAGATCTACAGTCCCACCCAGAACCAGGTACACTTTAACCTGTATCCCAAACCTGAGAGTTATGGTAACACACTTAGGCCTTTAGAATCAAACCTCATACTTAACTTAGTTGTTTAGGACCAAGTATCTCCTAATTACTTTTCCACTCAAGGCCTCCTTACAGGAAAAATGAGGGTAGATCCAACATAGCTCTTTTTTTTTTCTATTTACTGCATTGTCACTAATAGGCACCTTCTTCTGACTGCTTCTTATTGTGTCTGGCACATTATATGTGGACACTCTATGGACCCCATCCACTTACTGTGGCTTACTCATTCGTTACTAATAGAAAGAAAAATGCCAGTGGAACACCATAGGAGATGTGGAGTTGGATGAAGAGCAATGTGACACCTAGAAAGAAATTTCTCTCACATTCAACATTCCATCTTCTCACCAGCTTTCTCTGCTCTTCTTAGCTTCCAAACCATTTGGCAGTCTAGTCTTGGTGTTCAGGGCCACCTTCAGCTCTTATGAAGGTTATTCATGTCCTCCTCTTGGCTGATATTGGAGAAGAAGAAGACGGTTATCCCCACAGCTCTGTACACAACAGATGCTTTAGAAATATTTCTGGAATTGAGTTTTTCATAACCATATGGGATGATTTCTCCCAATGGTTCCTCAAATGCTTTTCAACATGTCACTTTCCTTAATTGGTTATTGAAATCAGGGAGAAAAAAATATGCTTTTAGAAGGAAAAAATTGTCCACAGATTTGTAAGAGTAAGGGTTATGTTATGGTTTTTAAAAAAAGTTCCAAAGTTTGTATAGAGAAGGAAAGTAGTCAGAAAGAGGTGCCATGATGATTGTGAAATACATTTGGAACCAACAGAATCTCCTAATAGCCTTCCAACAATTGAGACCTTGACCATACAATGGAAAAGAAATATCTAAACAAGGAACATAATGTTGCATATGGATGTTCGTGGTGATTTCTTCACAAAAACAATCTGATATGACTTTATGAAACAGTTTGTTTCGAGTAATTTTATTTTGCTGTGCTAAGGAAAGGATTCTTGCCAGCACATTCAATTAGTAGCCAATCAACATGAATAAAAATAAGACACTGTAGACTAGAGGTTCTTAACATGGAGTCTATCCATGAAACAAGAAAGGTTAAGAATTCCTGGTGTAAACCCAATTTCTTACCTTGGAAAATGCTAAAAAAAAAAATAAATAAATAAACATGAGTTAAAGGTCAAGTGTTGTAGAGCCTTCCTGGGCTTCGGAAATAGAAAGGGCTTTCTAGTTCATCTTGCAGACACACCTTGATTTGGAGATTATTTCTAAAGTCCCTTCCAAATCTAAGATTCTGTTACTCTAATTAAGTAAACCAAGAGGTTAAGGTTTACAAGTGGTTAGGTTTCTGGGCTCCACCCCCTGGCAGTTCAATACTCTGAATTATCTTCAACACCTTGCTTATCTTTCAAAATGTTTTATTCATGATAAAACTCTTCTATAGCAACATAACATTATGACCAGTGATAAAAAGGGAGAAGCAGGGAAGACCAGGCTCAGACAAAAATAATAAATTTTTTGGTGTCCTCTGTAGATTGTGTTAGTGTTTTTAACAATTAAATTGTCTTCTATGAGAGACTCTCAATCTTTCCCTACAGCCGATGTAGCCATTTGTATGCTACAACTTCCTTAATTTAAATTCATTGCACTGAAGTAGTGAGAAGTATGAATTATGGGATTCTATAAAAGAATTGCAAATGCTTTAGTTTTAAGTAAGCAACTAGGCTACATTTCTTAAACTAATTCAGGTATGAATTACTGATAGAGGTAAAATCATAGAGAAGATTTGTAATGAGCATATCAAAGCATCAACCTAAATACTCCTCCAGAGGTGGGGAACCTGAGGTCTCAAGGGCACACATGGCCCTCTAGGTCCTAAAGTGAGGGCCTTTGACTGAATCAGGTCAAGGGCCACACTTTGAGGCCTCAGGTGCCCCACCCCTGCTCCAAAGCCATCCTTTACTATATCCACAATCTTTGCATATAAATGTTTGCATATGAAGTAATGTAGATCCTTAGATAACCATGAGCCTTAGATCACTATAAACACTATCAATCAATCTATGAATAAAGATTCATTCAATGTCTGTTGTCAAATACTGTGCTAAGGCAGATGATACAAAAAGAGGCAAAAGGCAGTTTATGTGCCAGGCACTGTGCTAAGCCCTGGAGTTACAAAAAGAGACAAAAGACAGTCCTTGCATTCAAGGAGCTTACCGTAGAATGGGGGGGACAACATGCCAATACATATACACAAAGCAAACTACATACAGGACAAATAGGAAATAATTAACAGAAGGAAGGCACTGGAATTAAGAGAAGTTGAGGAAGACTTCCTGTAGGAGGTGAGATCTTAGTTGGGGCTTAAGGGAAACTTAACAATCATCTTAACAATTGCTAACATGTAAATAAATAAATAATTTTTAAGACTTACCAAGTGCTTTAACACATATTATTTCATTGGATCCTCGCAACAAGCCTAGGAAGTAAGTTTTGTCATTGCCCCCATCTTACTGATGAAGTGAAGGGCATAGGGTTAAGTGACTTTCTTGAGGTCATATAGCTAGTGAGTATCTGAGACAACATTTGAGCTCAGATCTTCCTGACTCCAAGTTCAGTCCTTTCTTCTCTGTTGCATGTACATATTTTAAATTTACTTAGCAAACTTTTCTTTATAGATAAAACCCAAGTAAACAGCAGTCCAACTTGTCCAATTACTACAAGGATTAATGGATGGAAGTTGGAAATGGGCGAGATTTAGCTTAATAACAAAGAACTTCCTACTAATTAGAGGTATTCAAAAAACGGAATGGACTATCCCTACAAGTAGTGAGTTCCACATCACTAGAGATTTTCAAGCAAAAGCAAGATGATCATTTGTTGAAGATGCTTTGGAGCAGCGGTTCTCAATCTGTGGGTCGCGACCCCTTTGGGGCTTGAACAACCCTTTCACAGGGGTCACAGGGGTCACCTAAGACCATTGGAAAACACATATTTCCTTCCGATGGTCTTAGGAACTGAGACACTGCTCCTCTATCCATCTCCAGGTGGATCCACCCACATGCAGACACACCCACATACTAGTATTAAAGGGTTGCGGCATTAGGAAGGTTGAGAACCACTGCTTTAGAGGTTCTTGATGATAATAACATCTAGTATTTATGTAGTGTTTTAAAGTTTGCAAAATACTTTACAATTACTGTCTCATTTTCACAATACCCCTGGGGTGGTATATCAGCAAGCACCCTAGCATACCCAAGGTGGTTGCTAGCACAGGTTCTTTAATCTGCTTTTCTAAAGGAAAGCAACTCAAAATGGGTTAACAATCTTACTTTAATCAATCAAACACATATCATCTACCTAGTTTAAGAGAAAAAGTCAGCACCATAAACTTCAAAGAATGCAAACAGAATACAAACAGAAGTTACAAGCAGACAAAGAAATAGATCAGCAGACGGGCTTCCAGTCGTCTGACCATCACATCCTTACCTAGTCAGTTACCAGAGAGGGAAGCACCAACATCTGGGTTTTTCAAAGCTGGGGGCTCAACGGCTTCCCCGACTCTTGTCTGGCCAAATCACACAACTCTTTCCAAAGGGAGCCCCAAAGCAAAACCTCACATCAGGGTATATATAGCCTTCTCCTGGATCAGAGAATGTCACAGCCCTCTTGACCCACTGCCCAATCACAAAGTAATAAGGTGTAGGCATTCCTGAAGAACAAGCCTCGCGCTACAGGCTCCATGTGACCACATTCAGCCTATTACGGTGCAGAGTATACTTTCAAATCTGGGAAGGTTCTGAGAGCCACTTAAGCCACCTAAGCAAAGGACCTAGGGACAGGGAAGATCTTCAGATTCCCATAACAGGTGGGGAAGGTGTTGTTATTATTTCTACTTTACAGATGCAGAAACTGAGGCAGACAGGGTGTGTCCAGGGTCACAAAGTAAATATTTGAAGTTAAATTGGAGCTCAGGTACTCTTGACTCTAGGGTCAGTGCAGCTGCCTATGATGATAATGGAAGAGAAAATGATTTATTACTAGTTCCGGGGGCTGGTTGGTAGAGCAGACATATTTATATAAAGGAAGGTTTTCATTCCTTTAATGATATTTTTGTATTTTGTAGAATGGAAGCTTAAACTGAGCGTATAACTTTCTTAACTTGACAGTTTAGTGCTCTTCTGTCTTCCACTACAAACTAGGGCAGCTGGTTTTCAGTGATTCTGTTTGCTGTCTTAGCAAATTTTCTTTTCTATGTGTCATGTCATTGAAGGGCTGGTTTAGCTTATATGGGAGATTGTATTCCTTTCTGTCCATTCCTGCCCATTTCTGCAACCTCCTAAGAATCTATTTTTACTTTCCTCTCTCAGGAATTTGCAGATCATCTTGGTTTATCCTCAACAGATGCACTTCTCATGCTTCCTATTTCCGCTTTCAGTTCCCAAATGATGCTGCTAAAATAGGACCCAACATGACCCAGGAGGAACTCTGCATAGATCCTATGTTTTAATTATGTCCATCACCCCTTCTTTAAATGTGAAATGAGAAAGAAAAGGATTTTCCCACCTGGTTTCCACAGCTAGAGGATCTTTAGGAACTAAAACTTTCACATGGGATAGACCCTCCTCACTATTACCTTAAATTATTCTCACAGTACAAGTTTGATGAGAAGAGGAGTACCTTATCTAGCAGTTCTGAAACATGTTTGCCTTCCAGGATAAAACTGGCATGAATGATATAGGACCCTCTAGGACAGCTAAGGATTCACAAAAATATTTGCTGACACCCTGCTTCCAACCCAAAGTTCAGTTCTCTTTTGAGAGAAGCTTAGGGACAACTGTGAATGCTTTGTGTATATTCTATGTCTCCTTATGGGTGCCTTTGAGTCTTTTGCACCTTCTGCATTTTATGAGTTGAAACAAAGACTACCTTTTATTTGATATATGCTGGTTATAATGGGTGCTTTTATATAGCCTATGGAGAACCTGTTGTCTACATTTGTGGAAACCTAGACACAAATTCTTTTGAGGATTTTTCCCAAAGAAAACTCAGGGTGGAGACATAGAAATACAAAAATAGTTGCTTTATAGGTCAGTCTCTGGGATAAGACCAGTTCTGTAAGAGCCCAGGGTTTAGGACAGTGGTTTTCAACCTGTGGGTCACGATCCCTTTGGGGGTTGAATGACCCTTTGACAGGGGTCACAGGGGTCTCCTAAGACCATTGGAAAACACATATTTCCAATGGTCTTAGGAACTGAGACACACTCCTCTATTGCCTCCAGGCGAGTCCGCCCACATGCAGACACACCCATATACAGGTATTAAAGGGTCGTGGCATTAGGAAGGTTGAGAACCACTGGTTTAGGAGGTCCTGGGCCATGAAGTAAATAAAAATCTAAAGTCCTACTCAGATCCATCTTTGTGGTATAAAGGTATTTGTTGCTAAGTATAAAGGTTTCTAAGTTTGATTTTCTTCATGCCACAATGTTTAATTCTACAACATTCATAAAGCACCTACTCATTGTGCTAGGCAAAGGAGATGCAAAGACAAAACCAAAGCAGTCCATGCCCCTAGTACGACGTAAGCATTTGTAAGCAGAAATTGTCTCACTTTTGTATTTGCAGCCCTAGCACTTCGTACAAGGCCTCACACAGAGTAGGTGTTTAATAATTACTTATTGATTTATTACCCTTCAGGGGCTTATATTATATTGGGGAAATTCTATGTTCATATATAAAGAAATTTTGAGAAGAAAAGAGTGGGGGTAAGAAAAGACCTCATTTTAAAGATGGCACCTAAACCATGTTTTGAAGAAAGCAAGGAGTTCTTTAATATGGAGGTGAGAAGGCAAAATATTTGAGACAAGGAAGACAGTTAAGTAGAAGTTTTGGAAGAACTTACCAAACTAGGAAGATTTTGAGTGTGGACACAGTTGACAGCCTTCACACTTCTTGTCCAAGGACCAGCCTAGTTAAATTTAGTGTTGTGTCGCTAAATGACCATTTATTTAGGTATCAGTCTATTAATATATTTATTCATTCATTTGCTTGCTTACTTATCCATTAACTTGTTTAATTTTTCTATCCATTCATTCATTCTTTGCTTGATTGATTGGTTGCATAAGCAACACATTAAGACCATATAGGGATTGCATTCACCATTCTTTTCTTAGTGGAACTACCAATACCTATGAAATCACAGAATTTCTGAAGTATTTGAATTATGCATGAAACTAACTCAAAGCAACCTTCCAATTTGGGATTTGTATGGCACCACTCAGCACTATCCCCTCTGGCACCAGATATCACGAATTTGTGCAAATACATTATATATTTACCAAGAGGAATGTTTTTAGTAAAGAACAGTAATTCCCAGACAGCAATCCTGTAGGCCTGATCTGTTATAAAAAAGGGATTTCACCAGCTATCCTAAGATAAATTCTTTGAAACAAACTCCAGAATTGTATAAGCTGGAAAAGAGTGAGAAAAAAAAAAATTCCAAGCATGTAAACGGTCTATAGCATTTGAGCAGCTATGGTTTCAAGACAATTATATTAAGTACACAAATCTGGTTTTGATGGTCATACTTAAGAGATGGGCAAAGTGCTAAATGTGCAAGCAATTACAGACTTGGCACAGTAGCACTATTTATTTTAAGGTCTCTCTTCTTGTTATGGTCGAGGATGTTTACTTAACCAGACTCTATTAAACATGCTGAAAAACATTACTGTGGACTTTGTCCTCTCCTGCATTTTAAATTGACAAAATGCAGAAGTGATCAATCATCAAGAATGGGAGAAGAAAGCAGACAGGCCAGACTGAACGGAAGGCATGACATGCAGGTGTCTTTTATCTTGGTCTAAAAAAAAAATCTTTTTTTTTTCTTCTGTTGAACTAACTGTTCATGAAAAGTGAACGGCTGATAGTATTGGAGACTCAAGTCTTCTATTTATTTAGAAGTCAAAGCACAGTTTGGGGCACTCCTGCATCATGTCTTGCCTTTTTAATCCAACCTTTGACCTAAGAGACTTGAGAAGCTTAACTTCTCTTGTACCAGGAAAAGCTCATGCTGGGTAGCCTACAGAGAATTCAGCCAGAAAACCTCAACTTAACCAAATAACACTAATGATATTATTTGATTGGTATGAAGCATGGTGCATGGAAATCCTGAGTGATGTCTTTCCAATTCAAACTCTGACCTTCATCATCTCCACTTTTCAGTCCATACAAAGGCAGCCAGGAGAAGTCCATCTTAAAAGACACTAGGCAGACCTTTACTACTGAGGAATGAATGGAGGGAGCATGGTTTAGTGTGAACATGATGCAGGCCTTACCCAAAGGAGATGTGGGGTCCAGGCCCAGCTACTCTCTTTAATGTCAATTACTGGCAATT
Source organism: Pseudochirops cupreus (assembly GCA_028627135.1). NCBI lineage: Eukaryota > Metazoa > Chordata > Mammalia > Diprotodontia > Pseudocheiridae > Pseudochirops > Pseudochirops cupreus. The sequence goes on from CM053580.1 coordinate 482,072,652, forward strand.
TATTATCAATTATATGCCAATTAGAGCTTTTTGTGATATAGTTTACTTACATTTAAAATGGAGATGATGTTGGCACTACTTATCTCACCATATTACTGTAAAACAAACACTTTGCAAAACTAAGGCATTTCTAGAAATGTAAGTTTTTGTTATTATAATCATAAACTTGGAGAGGGACCTTAGAAATTGACAAATCATAGGACTGTAGATTGAGAGCAAGAAAAGACCTCAAAAGTTATCAGATTTATAAATTCTAGTGATGATAATGATAGCTAGCATTCATATAGCACTTGAAAGATTATGAAACACTTGACAAATATCTCATTTTTATATCGTAACAACTTTCAGAGGTATGTGCTATTATTATCCCTTAACTGAAGCACACAGAGGTTGAGTGACTTGTCCAAGATCACACAACAAATAAGTAGCTAAGGTCAGGATGGAACTCTGGTCTTCCTGATCTCAGATTCAGTGTTTTATCCAGTGGGCCACCTAACTGTTACAGAACCCCAGAGAGACTGAATAAATTGTCGAAGGTCACAATGGTATTAATACATCTAGGATGCAAAGTTGGGTCCTCTGACTTCAAATCCAGTACTTACTCCATAGTGACCCACTAAAATTCAATTCAAGCCTTAAGCATTTACTACATAAAAAAGCCCTGTCTTTAGCGCTAGAAATAACAAAGGTGGAAAATGGCACAAGCCCTCGTCTCAAGGAGTTTGTCGTAGAGAGAATGTGGACCAAATGAAACTTGTATTATTTTATTCTTAGATGATCGTTATGACATATTATTATGTAATTCTTGTTAAGTAGGGTAAAAAAGATGCCAGATGGCATGGAGATATGATGACACAGAATTAAGGCTCCACCAAGGGTTGCCTAATCACATTCTGTTTCCTTTTAGATGGAGATCCATTTGTTTTTAGACTGTGATACCTAATCCTTTTTGACAGAGTGCTATTTTTTAGACTATTACATGACCAAAGAATAATTTAAAATAGTTCTTGGAAAACATTGTACGTTGCTTCTGGAAAGTGCAAAGTGCCAGGCCAGGCAAAAATGTTAAAATAATGAAGAGACAGGAATTTCATTATGAAACCTAAGAAAGATGCACTTTCTAGTCTACTGGTTTTACTTATAATAAAAAGGAAGGGATAATAATACAATGAAATGGCCACCAAGTGAAAAATGTCACTAACCTTGTTCACTGCATTAATTTGAACTCAATAGGGATTCTAGGAAATTTGTTTTCACTAAAACTACCTGGTATATTCAGGGGTGTGATGGAACCTATTTCAACCACTTTCACAGGAGCCAATTTTTAAATTTTCAATATAATCATTTACGCCTCAAAAAATCAACACAGATTCAATAAAATGACTTATTGTTTTCTTGACTGTCTAAACTTAAAAGGATGATGGAGAAAATGTTAATCATGTAGGTTAAACCTAAAAAGTGTGTTGTGCACATATTTTTTTTTTCTCAGAAGAGAGGAAGACAGTTGTTACACATTTATGAGCATACCCCTGAGTGCATACTTTTTTAAGGGCTGTGTTTAACACTACTACAGAAATCAAATGTATCCTATTTGCTAATTATCCACATCAAAACTTCTTAATCTTTAAAATGAACATCACAAAAGAAATCCATGTCCCAGGGTTGGGTTTAGTATAGTATCAACTAATAAAATGCTTTTAAATAAAATTATAATGGTCCTGTTCTATATATGAGCAGGAAAATAGCAAAAGAATATTCATTAGTGAATGAAAGCAAAAAAGGAAGCTTATTTTTCTACGAGTCTTTTTTAAATCAAGGAGGAAAATCTAAACAAAACATTCCATTAAGGTTCTATGATTTAATTAGTTTGAGAAACTTCTAATGTAGGGACTTCATCAATAGGGATCACAATCCATTGACTTAGTTACTAAGTCTTTGTACACCAGCCCTAGAGTCTTGTTCAAGTCACAGAGAGGCAAACTGAGTAGCTTTGAGTAACAGACCTAGAAAGTGCCAAGGACAGAAAATTAAACTTGGATTTTCTTGATTTCAAGCACAACACTCTATTTATTAAGTCAGGCTGCCTGCTCCTCTAAAGGAAAGATTAGGTTTTATTAAAATGTATCAATTAAGTAATGAGATTTCCAGTCTCACTGCAGCCACACTCCTGATACTATATCTAGTTGAGGGAATATAGTGCTGAACTTGGAATCACATTCCCTACTTTCCAGAACACAGAAGACCTGGGTTCAAATTCCACCTCTGATACTTATGAATTGTATCATGGGGTAAGTCACTTCTCAGATAATCAGGCAATTCTTTCTAAGATGACAGTATATAGACAGATGGCTGTGAAATTTGTATAACTTGGTATAACAATCAAGTAAAATTAGTCTGTACAGCTCAGCCATCAATGACACTGATAGAAAATGGATCATTCTTTCCTCTGTTCTGTACATTTTTTTATATGCCAAATTCCTCAGTTCACAAATTATGCGCCAAGGCAGGTATGATGTCTCAGCAGTGTGTAGAAGCAAGAATGGATTATTTGAAGAGTGCCATGCTTATGAGCCAGTGACAGCTAACTTAGAAGTACATCTTATGGCTGGAGAGGTATATTAACCTCACTGTCTATCATTCCACCTTTAATACTTCTTTCTTGGTAGACTTGAAGGTTGTTCTTCTCTCTGTGATTTCTTTCCTTCTTTTCTTCCTAGTCTCACTTCCCTCTTTCCTTCCTTCCTCTCTCCCTCCCTCTCTTCCTTTCTTCCTTTCCTTCTTGTTTATGATCTTGTCAGTGTAGAGGGTACTACTTAATCCTTGGGCTAATGATGAAGCTATAAGAATGGAGAAAGAAAAAGTCATGAAGAAATATATTGGAAAATTGGAGAATAGCCTAAATGTTAGAGATAACTGTGAAAGGAGAATCAAAACTCAAACCCTTAGGGAACTAGAAGACAGAAGTGTCAGTGCTGAGGAAGTCAGAAAACAAGGGAGGTAGAGGGGATGAGTAGAGATAATGAACTCCAGTTTTTTACATGTTTAGTTTTAGGTGATGGCAGAACATCTAAGTAAAAATGTTCTGTAAACAGAAAGAGATATAGGACTGGAGACAGTATGAGAGGTCAGGGCAAGAGAGCCAGATCTGGAAATCATCTGTATATCACTGGGCATTGAAATTCAGACAAAAAAAGGGCCAGTGTACATCTTGGAGTGTTTCATTTTCCTTTAAAGGAAATTGCATTGGGAGAACATGGCTGGATATATAATTTATTAAATATTTTAATTTCATTACAAGTCTTTTTAGACTTCTTCTGCTGTTACATATATTACCCAGATTCAATGTGCTTTCACATTATGGGATATATATAGAGTTCAATATAAATCAGACTTAAATCAAGTGGAGGTAACATGGCATAGTGAATAGGATGCTAGATTTAGAGTCAGGAAGACCAGAGTTCAAATCTCACCTGAGACACTATCTGTGCAATCCTAGATAAATCATTTAATCTCTCTTTGCTTCATTTTCCTCATTCGCAGAACAAAAGAATTAAATTCAATGGTTTCTAATTTCCCTTTGTATTTTAAAAATATAACTCAATGAATTATTCAAATTTGATCATCCATATGCTTTAAATTATTATTATTTAAATTATTACAATATTACGAAAAACAAGACAGTCGCATTGACAAATCAGGGGAATAATTAGGCTACTTTTGGGGAATGAGGATGTAGGAGTTGAATAGTATCTGACATTGCACCAGTGTCGCGATCTCCTGGTGAGACCATTCAGTCCCTCTACCAACGTAGATCCACAGTTCTGTAGTTTAATAGTCTTAAGAGAGTTGTCCCAGGTGTAGTAAGAGGTTCTGAGATGTGCCCAAGGCCACAAAGCTATTCTATGTTCACAGCAGGACTGGAGTTCTGATGACTCCCAGATTTACTTTGTGTCCACTAGTCAACAACTCCTTAATCAAGCTATTCTCTTCAATCAGTCAATCAAATAAATAAAGAGGCGAAACAAACAAGCAAATAAATATAAAAAGTTATTTTTGATACTTTTATAAGAAAGGGAAGGTTTTCTGAAGGGCCCAATGGGCTCCATTAAAATACATTAGCATCATTAACCAATCACTTTGACATTTAGTAAAAAAACATCCGCTGTCTAGATAGCATAACCTGCCTAGTTACTAACTGCAAGGCAATTTCAAAACCTGTCTTTTCACTCCATTCTACAAATATGTATTCAGCATCCATTGGGGTTTATTAAGTACTTATTACCATGTTTGTGTCTCTGTGCTAGGTCTGGAGACAGAAAAACAAAGATGAAACAGCTCTTGCCACTGAAGAGTTTATATTCTATGAAGGGAGTCAACATCTACTGGCAGAAGGCAATTTCAGAGATGTGGAGTTACAAGTACATTAGGAGATCAGGAAAGGCTTCATGTAGAAAGCTGGGCTTGGGGGGAACCTTTATGGAAACTAGGGATACCCAGCGGAAGACATTAGACTACGGAATAAGAAAATACAAACTCTTCAACTAGGCTTTCAATGCACTCCGTCTTCTGTCTCCCAGCTATCTTTCTAGAATTATTTTGTATTTCTTTCTTTTGGGTACTCTAGGTTCCAGTCAACTAGTCTACCAGCTCCCAGAACTCAACATGTCATCTGCCAACTCCACGTTTTTGCAAAGACTGACCCCATGGCCCAAATATATTCCACCTTCCCAAATGAATCTTGGAATCCCTAGTTTCCTCTAAAGTTTAAATGAGGCCCACACTCTCTCATGAAGCTTCACATGCCTCACCCCTAATTGTGTGTACTCCATTTTCTACATGCTCTACTTAGTCATGTAGGCTGTATCTCCCACCTGCAATGTGTGTTCCTCTCAACTTTCCCAATACCGTGACTCTTTAATACAGTTCCTCATGTTGTGGTGACCCCCAACCATAAAATTATTTTCTTTGCTACTTCATAACTGTAATTTTGTTGCTGTTATGAATTGTAATGTAAATATCTGATATTCAGAATGTATTTAAATTGAACATAACCCACAGGTTGAGAACCGCTGCTGTAGGACAAGGCCTGATCCATCCTTGCCTTTGCATCCCCAGCACCTAAGACAATGGCTTGAACATAGTAGGTACTTCATAAATATTTGTTGGATGGGATAATTTGCTAAAGGCAACCCAGCACTTGGCACAGAACCTGGCACTTAATAAAAATTTATTGAGTGATTGACTTACTGAAGATGCTGCCTCAGATATTAAGGCTGCTAAGAAAAATAGACCAAAATGAAAAAAGACTTCTCCACTGATTTTTATTATTTTTTATGAGCACAAAAACTTTAACCCAAAATTTAAGATATTTTTTTTTCAAGTGAACACATAGTCAAGTTACTTCTTGTGTAAAATAAAACAGAATTTGGATGGGTGTGATATACTAGAACCCTAAGACTCTCGTGATCAAGTGTGCAGCAAGCTTTTAGCTGTTTATTTGGAAAGTTATAAAGCATTACATTAATAACTTGTCTGGACTTTACCCTATCTTTGCACAAAGATGAATCAAGACTCTTTTCTGTTGTTTATTAAATTGACAGAAGCCAGAGTATGTGAAGTGCAGGCAGCTTCATTAAAGTGGAACCTTTTTTTTTTTCTAAAAATTCAAACTGAAGTAATCCAGAAAGAGTGGCATATCCATCTAAGCATGGATCCCCTCCTCCTAAGGTTCTTTGAAGATAACTGAGTTTCTTCTTTGTTTGTGTAATTCATTGTCAAGAGCCATTGTTGCCTTTGTAAATGGCAGAAAATTCAAAGGCAATAGAACAATGTTAACAAATTCTGTCAGGGTCCAATACATTACCTTTGGTGTAGGCTATTAAATATTGCGGGCTAGCATGTCAATTGGTGCGCAGGAACTCTTCCTGGATGATTAGTCATTCCTGCTTTTCTGCTGTAAATTACTGTCAAGTGTCTTCATTCTTTTCAATTGAAGTCTGTAATTTCTTTTTTAAAAAGCTCTTTAGATTCCACATCTGGCCTTGTGATTTGAATAGCAGTGAGAACTTTGGCAGTTGTATTTAATTCAGCAGACATTTATTAAATTTCCATTGTGTATAAATAACCATATCTAGTAGCCATAATATGTGATAAAAATGATACCATCACCTTAAGCAAGTCACTTCACTTCTCCAAAGAAGGATAGACTAGATGATCTCTTCTCTCTAAAGTCCTTTATAGCTCAAAAGCTATGACCCTGTGGTCCCGTGTTCACAGCTTCTATTCTGAAAGGATTTTCTACACATAGAAAAGGTAGGTTCCATGTTATTTTATCTTTGTGTGAGTGTTTCTATTTCCTTCTGTGTTTCTCTGTGTGTATGAAATTAAACCTATATTCCTCCCCTTCTACTAACATTAATCATAGAATCATGGAGTTAGAAGGAACTCTGAGGTCATCTGCTCCAAACAGTATCTGACCAAGAATGACCTCTACAATATTCCCAATAAATGATCAGCTAGCCCTCACTTGGAGATTTGTAGTGAGGAGGTTCACGTGATATCACCTGTGTAAAGCACTTTGCAAACTCTGAAATACTATTCAAATAGCAGTCAGCTGCTTTAGTGATCATTATTACCTCCCAAGCCTAACTTTCAGACACCCCCTTAAATAGTTACATAATAAATGTAAATTGATGAACCCATTCCTGATCTCAAGTCTATCGTCCCCACACAATTTCCATTCATTGATCCTAGTTTCACCTCTGTAGCACAGCAAAGCAGGTTTAATCATGCTTTCATTTGGAAGCTCCTCAAGTGTTTAAAGACTTCTTCTCTTATTCCCTTCACATCTTCTCTCCTCCACATTTAAGCTTCAGCATTTCTTTCTCATTTTCTGTAGACTATATGGTTTCAAGGCCCCTCACTATTCTAAATCGCTATCCTCTGAACATTCTTGTAGGTTGCAATGTGCTTTCTATCATCAAGCATCCAGAATTGAGAGAAAATAAAAGTCTGCCTCAGATGTGGTCTCAAAGGGACAGAATACAGTGGAACTACCGCCTCTCATATTTTTGATGGACAAAATGCCTCCATTCATATTGTCATATTAGCATTTTAGCCCCTATATTATACTGATAGTCACATAAATCCCTAGATTTTTTCCATCTAGACTGTTGCCCAGCATCCCCCATATCTGTGGTTTTGACTTTATGACTATTTTGAATGCTAAACTTATAACTCTTTAAAATTTATAACCATTAAATTTAATCTTATTAGGCTCAGCCAATTCTACCTTTTAAAATTTTCCAAGGATGTATGTATGTAGGTATGTATGTACACATACATATGTGTATTTACAAACATGCATGTATGTATTCTTGTTGTTTTAATAACCTATACCACATCCCAATGGCTTGCCCCACCGTAGCCCTGTTATAATAAATAAAGTTAATCAAAACAAATCAATACTTTGTCCGCATCTGGAAATGCAGCCCTCATTGAACACTTATAATCCAATACCACTGTCCTGAGAAGTAGGTGCCATATTCCATCATCAGCCTTCTGAAGGAATTACAAGTAACTTCGCTGATAAGAATTGCGACGTCCTTCTCTGTCATTTTCTTTTTCATTATTTTGGTTATTATGAAAATTCTTCCCCTGATTCTGCTAACTTCTCTCTACACTGATTTATACAAGTCTTCTCAAATTCCTCTGAATTCTTCATATCCATTATTTTTTACAAAGTGATAACATCCTACTGCATCCTATGCCATAGTCTGTTCAACTATTTGGCAATATATAGGTCCATAGACAACACATATAAAGGTGTTTATAGCTGTGTGCATATGTGGATGGATATAAAATGGGATCATTTCCCTAGTTTTTGTCGTCCTTTGGGTGTATACCAAATGGAAGTTACATAGGTCAAAGAATATGTACAGCTGAATGACATTTTTTAGTAAAATTTTAAATTCTCTTCTAGAAACATATAGCTCCACCAATAACACATTTAAGTTCCAATATTCCTATAGTGCTTCCAAGTTTATTATTTTTGTCTTCTTTATCAATACATAGGTTTCTCCTGCTTTTCTAGCACTATTCAATTTAATTCAATAAGACATCTTGGTATAGTAGATGATACTGGGAGTATGGAAGTTTATGTTCTAGTTCTGACTCTATCATTAACCAGTTGTTTGACCAAGAGCAAGTCAATTAACCTCCCAGATCTTCTGTTTCTTTTTCTATACTTTGACCTTTAAAGCTCTTTACTATCTGTCTGTCTTCTTAATACATTACTCTCCTGCAAGAACACTACAGTCTGCCATAAAGGTCTACTTGTTGTTCCTCACAAACGATGCTCAATTTTTTGTCTTCCTCCTTTGCATCTGACATTCCCTGTGCCTAGAATGTTCTGCCTCATTATCTCTGCCTCTTAGAATCCCAATTTCCTTTAAGACTCAGCTCAAATGCCACCTTCTGTCAGAGGCCTTTCCTGGTATCCCTTGCTGTCAGTATACTCCCCTCTAAGGTTAACATTTATCCACACTCTGTCTGTAGATTTTATATACCTATTTATGTAGATGTTCTTTCCCACATTCAAATGTAAGCTTCTTGAAGGCAGGGTCCATTTTCACTTTCCTTTGTTGTAACCCTAACCTTTAGCATAGTGCCTCTAACATAGTAAGCTGCTGAAAAAATACTTGTTATTTCTCCTGGAGGAGATGGGAAGACATGAGACTAAGGGTAACAGAAGACAGAGTAAAGGAATGTCTCGTCCTCTGTCAATGAAATGAATTATAAGAATGAGAGATTATGGGGAGTAGTACCAAGGGATGACAGAGAGATGATACTGTCCCAGTCTCAGCAAAGGAGTCAATGCCTTATGCTGTAATAATAGCATTTTAGGAATAATGATTGCTAACATTTATATGGCACTTTAAGATCTGCAAAACGCCATATTTGTACATATACATGAATATATGAATATGAACATATACATATCATATACATAAATACATATTATATAGAGACACTAGCATCATGAAATTAGATATAAAATCCTGTACATAATACTAGCACCTCCTTCATAAAATTGTTGTAAAAATATGTTTATAAAATGTGTATTTGCATGATTTTTGCAATAACCCTACAAGGGAAGTGCTAATATTATCCTGATTCAACAGATAAAGAAAAAAGATTGTGAAAGAGGCTAAATGACTTGCTCAGAGACACATAACTAGCAAATATTTGAAGCAAGATTCAAATTCATGTCTTTTTTGACTTCAATTCCTCTCCAATAAAGGTGGGGCTAGGATCTTGAAATAAGAGGAAAAGGTTTAGCATAGTCACCATAGAGAATAAGTTAGCAAGTCAATAAAAGAGAATAGGTATGTCAAGGAACAGAGAGGGCCATGAAATTTAGGAACCATTCCACATAGCAGGTGGAAGAAGCTCTATATTTTAAGTAAAGGAGAGGAATAAAAAGAAGCATAAAACATAATCCCTGTCCTCAGAGAGCTTATAATCTAATTACAAAAAGAAACTGAAATAACACACAATTGAATACAAAACACAACTATGTATAGGGTGGGGAACCTGAGGCCTGGATGATAAGTAGACTTAGGAGATCTAATTCAAGAATTTTATCAGCTTGAGAGCATTATCTCAGTAATCCTAAAATTTTAGACCTGGAAAGGCCTCCATAGATTATCTATTCCAAATTTATCGTTTGACTGATAAAGTTGAACCTTAGAGAGATGAGTCCAAGTCAAAGATCTAACTAGTGGCTGAATCATATGGATGCAAACTTAGGTTTTCTGACAAAACATTTAATGTTTGTACAACCAAACTATAATCCTTTGAAAATATTAGAAATTGTTCTAAATCTAACAAAATTTTCAGTTTATACTCACAGTCATTCTTAAGGACCATCTTCAATTTTCTAACTCTTCCAACATCTATCTCTTATACCCTTATTAAATATTATACCCTATTTACTATTAATTTAGACTACCATCTCCACTACTTCCCACTAGAACCTTTGATTCTAGACCTAGAACCACCATAGCACTTAATAAGTTAGTTTTGACCTTATCTTGCTTGGACCCAAGCCTCTAATACATACATTGAAATAATTTCCATGCCAGCCCCCTTCTCTGCTTCCTCTTCCTTTCCAGGTCCCCTTTATATGGAATTCCCCTAGAAAAATATAAATGCCTTGGAGGTAGATTATCTTGCTTGCTTGTATTTGAATTTCTAGAGTTTAGTATAATGCCTATCACAGAATAAGCACTTAATAAATATTCATTATCTATCTATCTATCTATCTATCTATCTATCTATCTATCTACCTACCTACCTACCTACCTATCTACTAGCTATGCAACCCTGGGAAAGTCACTTTACTTCTCTTTGCCTTAATCCACTGGAGAAAGAAATGGCAAACTAGTTCAGTACCTTTGTCAAGAAAACCCCATGGACAGAACCGTCCACAGTTCATAAAGAGTTGGATGCAACTGAAAGACCAAACAACAGCAAAACTATCTATTTGTCTATGCATCTATGTGCCTGTCTGTTTCCATCTACCTGTCTCCCTATCTAACATCTGTTACCTTTCAGTAGTTGTAGGGAAAACTCAAAATTTTTAATATGGGCCAATCAGAACACAATATAGTACAAAATAGAGCACTAAATTGTATTGCCTACAAGAGAGTATGCCATTGAAACAAAATAGATAATTACACTTGGATACATAGCTGTCATATACCTGTATTTGAAATCTAGGTCTCTACCATTCACTTCACCTTGTGGATAATTTCCTTAATAATACTCTAGTGATCTGAAAGAATTGATGACTTTTTCAAAGCATCTAAATTACTCCTAGGGTATCTTAGTCACTTGGTGAATCTGGCTCAATGTATTCTAAAAACATAGATGGGTGAAGCAAGTCTGAATCTTTGGCACTAACAGCTTATGACAAATACAAGAAAACTCTAAACCTTCAATATACTAGATGTTGTGCAATTTGTTTGGTAATGAACACTTAGTGAAAGTGCTGGAAGTACCTTTCTTGGGTTTAGACTTATTGAGGAGAAAGGATACTGAACCTTGAGACTGGTTTTCTTGACATTGGATATGTCCATTTCTTCCAGGCAAAATTAAGGATGAATAAATAAGCTGTTTGTATTTGGTAAGTACATTAATATTGAGGTAGTAAACTGGCTTTTCCCCCCGAAATTACTTCTGCCAATCTCATAGTAACTGTGTGCCTTGTTCTTTCAAAGTGTTCTTGGAGCTCTAAGGAGTGATAATAAAATAATAATATATTTACATGAATTTCTCTTAACATAGGTAACTGCATATTCATAAAATGTGAATACATTCTTCAAGCAGAGAGTTGGAGTTAGAATTAGAAGGCAATGAATGTGATGGGCATTGAACAACATTAAAATGACTTTATCATAGGCGATGACTAGTTCTCTTGTGGGATTCATTTCAAAAATGCCTTATTTGTAGTCAGATCATTGACTTGTTAAAGCAAAAAAACCAAAACATACCAAACAAGAGGAAAGAATACAGATTAGAAAATTATATTGTATTGAGTTACAGTTGCTCCAACATTATCTACTTATTAAATAGTCTGTCAACTGTAGAAAAGGGGAAATGGACAAAATTAAAGATATTGATTCCATTTCCACTTCTTAAGGGAATTTAATTGACATAACTCAGTTGATGTGAGGAGACTTGAAGTGCTCAGAAGCTGTCTCTGCCAAATGGAAAGAAATGGTAGCCAAGGGCAATACTGATTTAGAATAAAAGCTCATTGGCAAAATTTCATAAGAGATAATGGAAGTATTACAGCCAATGACAATGAAGAAAAGCAGTTAAGGGGAAAACAAAGATATCTAGGCACAAGAACTTACTCATATTACTCAGAGCTTCTATGGATAAAAATGGAAAGAGAAGAACCAATAGATATGGAAAATCACAGATATGTTCTGGTATTTTTATGTAATTTCTCTCATTAAGTATTCTTCTATGTATCTAACTATCAAAGAAGGTAAAGTCTTAAGTAACAGCTGAATATGACCAAACTCATGCAAAAGAAGCCATGCTGGAGGCAACACAATTTGAAAGGCTCTTAAGAACTGAATTTTCAAGCTTTCTTAAAAAGTAAAAGATTATTTAAAAATGCAAAAGATCACAGATAGTACTACTACCAAAAATGAGGTATCTGAGAACAAAAATACAACAGTAACTAATAAATTGCATATTCACTTTCTCATATTTATAAAATCATCTTTAAAAAAAGACAAGATAACTTTGCTTAATAATTCTCTAGATTTCAGTATCCAGTGAGGCATAGGTGTATGCTTGCCAAGAATTTTTGCTCACTACCAGGGAGAACGTCCTGCACAGAGCCTAAATGGAAGAGAGAGTCCTTCTATATTGTGAAGTCCTTCATATACTTCTTTAATCCTTTAAACTAAATGCAGCTCAATCAATCAAGAAGTATTTATAAAGGACCTTCTATCTACCAATAACTCTGTTAAGCACTGGTCATACAAAAAGAAAAGACCTCAAAAAAAAAAAAAGACTTTTGACCTGAAGGAGTTTACATTCTACAGGAGGAGACAATATGAATGCATAATAACAAAAAAAACAAAAAAAACAAAACACCAAACAAACATAAAGAGTAACCTTTTGAAGGGAGGTACAAACAGCTAGGGTGCTCAAGAAAGGCCATATGCAAAATGTTGTGCTTGTATTGAGTCATGAAGGATAGCAGGGATTCCAAAAGAGGGAGCTGAGGAGGCAGTGCATTCCAGGCATGCAGCGAACGCTGTACAAAGGCATAGAGATGTTGCGAGTACTGTTAATTCTATCTTCAAAACATCTATGACATATGCCCCCCTTTCTTTCTTCTGGTATTGCTACCACTTTGGTTCAAACCTTCCTCACATCACACAAACTATTATTTTTCCTTTTTTAAATCTGTTTTTAATTTATGGAATAAAACTAGCATTTACATAACAGTATAGTGTAATGGTAATGGAATTTAAAGATCTCCCTGTATTGGCTTGGTTTTGGGATTGAGTGTTAAAACCCAGAGCTTGTGAGTCCCACTTGTGGGATGGACTTGTTGACTTGAAAAGAGAGGGCTGAACTGGGAGGAGCTGTGGATTTAGAGAGAAGCCCAAGCAGAGTGAAGGCCCAAGCAGAGGAGGCCAGAGTTGCTGAGAGAAAGACAGCTGAGGGCCAGTTGGAGCTGCCCAGGACTTTTGAAACCTGCCACCCAGAGTGGCCAAGAACTGAGGAGTCATGGCTGTGATGCTGATATTTTGTCTGTCTGTTTTGCTGTTGTTTTGCCAGATTCACCTGCTGGTGAAGGACAGTGCTGCTGTTGCAGAGATCCTGGAACCTTGCTGTTGGTTCAGAAGCCCTGAAGGAGGATGTTCTTGTTGTATGTGTACAGAAATCCTGGAAGAGGGCCTTGTTGATGTTTTGAAGGGTTCTAGGACTGTTCTGCAGGCAGAGAGGGACTTGACGAGGACACTGGCTATATATATTATTGTGGCTTTATTTAGCTTTGTCTCCCCAAGAACAGGGATTGCTGAGTACTTGCCTCGTGCCAAGATGAAGACAGGACCTCTCCTTGGGCATTGAATGCTGTGATGATATCTTAACCTTGTTGTAGCTTAAGGATGGTTGGCCTTTTGTGCTCTCCTGCCCCTTTTGAGAAAGTGCTGGGTGTTAATGGATGGTATTATAATTCATTTGTGATCCAGGGGTGGGAAACCTTTGACATTTTTGTGCTCTGTGATTGACCAAATGAATGTACTTTGTTTATGATTGGAAACAAATCTCCATTTGAGAAGAGAGACTTTGCTGACTAAATGAATGGGCTACTTTGATTAATGTACTGGCCAGGAGTAGGATACTTGGACCTTGGGACTTTGCAACTGAATTGAGAACTTACTTGCTAAATGAATGAGTTACAGTGTATTTTGATTTTCTCTGTTCTGTGAATGTTTTGCCTTAATCTGTCACTGAATAAATGGAGTTTACTATGCTGGTAATCTGAACCTTGGAAGTTGCCTTTGCTTGGCATTACATATAGTAAAAAAGATCATTGCACATGAAACTGCAAATCTATTATGTACACTTGCAATTCATTTTACATATACTAAAGTTATCATGTAAATCCCCCCCCCCTCTTTTCCTGTCCTAGAGATGGCTGCCATTAGACATAAATTATGTATATCTGTGTATATCTGTGTGTGTATGTATAAAATCATTCCATACTTACTTCTATTTATCAATTATTTCTCTGGACACAGAGACTATTGCAATAGCATGGTCTCATTAGTTGGTCTCCTTACCTCCAGTTTCTTCCCATTCTAGTCTTTCTTCCATTCAGCTGTCAAACCAATCTTCCTAAAGCACACATCTGACCATGTCGCCTTCTTACTCAATCAATTCCAATGCTTCCCTCTTACCTTAGAGTAACACAAACACAAAATCCTCTATTTGGATGTTAAAGAACCCTTATAATCTGGTACCTCCTTAGCTTTCCAGTTTATGTGTCCAGAAAAAAAACTGATAAATGGAAGTATGTATCAAGTGATTTTACATACACACACACACACACACACACACACACACACACACACACGTACCCCAATTTGTGTCTAATGGTGGTCATCTCCAGGGTGGAGAGGAAAGGGAAAGAAAAAAAGGGGTGGGAGATTTAAATTCCCTTCCATATATGTTACAGTCTAATGACATTGGACTTCATGTCATTCCTTGCATAAGACATGTAACAGAAGGAGACATGATAAGAAAGTTGAACACCAATATCATTGGCGTATGCATGGGTAAAAATCTAAATAGGAATGGGATGACCTATGGGCCATGAAGTTCACCTGTCTTTGTGCTAATTGCCTTGTGTCCCTGAACATCATAAGATCTGCTCTCATTAAAAATTGATTGCCCTAAGCCCCACACTGGACAAACCCAAAAGCAGCAATGACAAAAACTCTGGATTTATAATCAGAAAGCAGAAATTCAAATCTTGTCTTTGCTAATTATTACATCTATGACCTTGGGCAGGTTGCTAATATTGTATTTTTTATTTATTTTGTTAAATATTCCCCAATTACATTTTAATGTAATTCAGTCTACACTGAGGGATATTGCAGGTGTAGAACATGGTGTTTAACACATCTACACAGTGGATTTAAAAAGATTGGAATTCAAATCCTTCCTCATAGCTGTGTGAATACATGTAAGTCACTTAGCCCATCTGCACCAATTTCCTCATTTATAAAAATGGAGATAGCAATAGCTCTTATCTCCCAGGTCTATTGTGAGGATCAAGTGAAATAATCCTAATAAAGTGCTCTGCAAACCATAAAATGCTATTTATTACAATGAGTATCTGTGGCCATGTTTTAACTCATGTCTTCCTGACTCCAAGTGCATGCCTTGTGAAAATTTGACAAACATATCATCTATGCCTTTATTCAAGTCATTGTCAAAATATCTTCTTGCTCTAAAATTTATGATGCTAGGAACCATTTGCATGGAAGAAAATATAAAAGACATCAAATATACGTAGGATCAGAAAAGCAAGTGAAGTGGATATAGAGTGAGAGTGAGATATTAGCAAATGGGCAGTCCTAAGTGTGTAATAATAGCCAGAAAATATCATAAGAATCAAAGAAAGATCTCTAGAGCATTAAGTAGATCCTCAATGGAATACGTCTTTAAAGACATGGGCAAGAGCTATATAGGATGAAAAAGATGAGGCATAGCAACTGGATGGCAGAGTGCATAGAGTGGCAGACTTAGGGCAAGAAGATCTGAGTTTGAATGCTGCCTCAGAAACCTACTAGTTATATCACCGGGTACATCACTTAACCCCTTTCGGCATTGGTTTCCTCATGTGTAAAATGGGGATAATAATACCTTATACTGTTGTTATGAGGATCAAAAGAGATAATATATGTAAGCCAGTCTTAAAGTGTGGTATTAAAAATAACTATTACTATTATTATTTGCACCAGTGGACACAAAAACCACAAGGATGAGATCATGGCTCCACTGAAGCATTTTAAAAATCAATTTATGGGAGTTTCCCTTGATAGGACCCAGAACTGTTCTTCTATGGTAATTCTGCCTTCTTTGTCCTTTAGGAATATTATCCTAGTCCCTAGGCTACCTTCCAAGAAAGTCATTTTGAGTTTGTTCTGGAAAATCAGATACTACTACATTTCACTATGCTGGCAATAGAAGAGGAAGAATAAATTGGAGGAAACTGCTGTTTATTACAGACTTAATTGACTGGAATGACATTCTTCTTTCAGCTTGAATCCTTGTAGTTCCACAATAATCACACTTCATTAAAAACGATTTATATTATAGAAATATATTGAACATGCAGAAGGAAAGAAAATAAACATTCTAAGGTCTTTGAACAAATAAAAAATGAACAGCTTATTTATAATCATATTCTCCTCCATTTACTGTACTCTTCCATTACTTTAACATTTCTAAGGCCTGCAAATCATTAATTTGGCACTGAGATTAAAAAAAAAAAAGACCAATGCATTTTCTGTTGATTTACTCAATGTATCAAAGTTTCTTAAATATATGGAATATAACTCATATAAACATTAATTAATGGTGAAATTTATTGCTAGATTCTGTTTTAATAAATGCATACTCATTAAATTATCCCTGCAGTAGATGAGATTCTTATTGCATGCATCATCCAAGCTCTAGAAACAGGTTAATCAAGGTCAATAATCTCTTGAATGTTATTAATCTACCACTAGGCTCATGGCAGAAGCACCATTCCCAAGGTTGCAATGGCGTCTTTAGTATGACCTTGCAATGACTTTGAGTGTCTTTAAAATAGACTAATTTTATTCCCCAAATAAAACGAAACTGAGAAGAGAAACTAGCACTAACATTGCTCTTCCATTTCCTGGGCACTCAGAATCTCAAGAAACCCCTTTTTGGAAGATAAGAGTCACACATAAACTAAAATGTAAATTCAGGGTTTTTTTGCTGCTACCAAACCTCAATCTCCACCAAAAGCTACATTTTAACGGTATACACAACATAGTAATTGTTCTGAAGTTTGAAATCATGTGCATTTATTTGTATTCTAGGGTTTTTAGTTGTCAAGGAAGAAAAAAAAATTTTTTTTAATAGCTTTATCAATAGGATGGACATTTAACCCTGGGATTTATTTCAAATTCTTTAATTAGTTTCATTAGTTACATGTCGTATCACTCAATCAGATCATTGAATCCATAAAATGTTTTTTACTTTAGATTCTTCTGACTTTAAATCTTCTCACTTATGCTCATCTGTTGCCAATATAGTGAAATATACTGGCACTAAATTTTGTGGAAAGAACCTAAATGTGCCAATATGGGAATTAGCATGGTGATTTTGGATACCACTCTCTTATTCCTGACTGAATCTCCCCACCCCCATTGCAACTGTGTAATCTTTTGTAGGCAAGAACCTTCTTTTCTACTTTATTTATAAAGTTCCAGAGTTTATGTTCCAGAGTACCTGGAACATAAATGTGATAATACATTAAGGTGAAATTCACTCATGCCCATAACTTTGCAGAACAATTAACAAATTCATGAGTGAGGGTGCTTTTTAAAATCCAGTGTGAAAATAATCATGTATTTTAAATAAGCACAGGTGTCGGCACATAAAGAGACTGATTGAATCTGGAGTCCTTTAATGTCATTTAAAAAGCATAGAAAATCCAAAAACAATTTCCATTATCCACTGCCTCAAATGGCTTTAATTAGAACATAACATCTTACTTAAAACACATGATTTGGCTTAAGAAGACAAGCATAAACAGGATCTGAGTTCACAAATTTACCAATTACTCTGTGGTAGGCATTAGTCTATGTTTGGTCTTTAGCTTTAGCAGATAATACTTTGTACCTTCCCAATGTTGGCTTCTATTTTATACTTAAAATATCAAGGCACTCTGGTGAATCAAGTGTTTAGTGGTTCTCTTCACTCTTATCTACATTGCAAAAAAAAAAAAGAAAGAGAGAGAGAAAGAACTAAATCTGACTGGAGTCATGCCTTGGTTTGCCTTGAAGGTATGCCCTTAGGATATTCCAAAAGATTCAGACTGCTTCTGGAATAAAAAATCCCCAAGACATTTTTGTCCTGCCTTAGGAAAGGAAAAGGGCATATTAACCCATAGGTCACAGAGTCATCTCCCAATAGGCAAGGCCATTTTATTAACATTATTATCTCAAAAAAACATGTCCTTAGTTGTCATTTATTGTTTGCATTGAGAGGCACTATTACACAGTGCACAGAGAATATTCCTTCTAGGCTGGAAGGCCTGTTTTCACATGTGCCTCTGATACATACTTACTGGCTGTGTGATACTACCCGAGTCACTTAACCTCCCAGTACAACTTCCTCAGGCTTTAAGTTGCAGAAAAGCTGTTGACCTGCATTAGGAGAAGCATTTTTTTTTCATCTCGAAGCTGCCCATACCAATAAAATCAGAGGACTAGTATTCTCAGTTAAAATTTATGTCTATTCACGTGGCATATCTTAGTATGAAATAGTGAGGTATACAAATAAAAAAATACTGATTTCTTTGGGAAAAAATAGATAAAAATATCTCAAATCCGAACAAGTGAATTTATAATTGCCATTGAACTGAATTTAGGGAACAGCAAGGGATTAGATTTTATAATGGATTTAAAGTCATAGGATTTCCATTTTATTGAACCGTTGAAACTACATACTAACAACTAACTTTATTTGTCAGCACAGGATTTTCCTGTTCATGTAGCAAGTATCATTTTTCTGGAATCATGAAATTCCTAAATGTATTTTCATTAAAACATGTACATATATATTGAAGATTCACCATTTTTTTTTTTGACAAATAAGGTATAGGTGCAGTCACATAAAATAGTGAGAGTGGACTCCTAGAAATCTTCTGAATTTAACAAAATTTAACACTAATTTCTTTTCACTAGTAGTCTTTTCTTGAACCCTTTTTTATTTTAAAATTCATTTTTAATATGAACTAAATAATATGCAAAACCACAATCAATTCAACATATAAATAATGGATTTACAAATGAATTCTTTCACATTTAAAAAACTAACTTCAAATTCTTCATCTCTTTCCCCATCCTAAAATATCTTTCCCTGGATCTCACCATCCCTGAAAACTATCACCCTATATAGCTTTCCTACCTTTCTCAACCAAAGTTCTTGAAAAATCCATCTACACTTATTACCACAATTTCCTCTCTCTTCACTCTCTTCTTCACCCCATGCAATCTAGTTTCTGACCTTATCACTCAACATAAATTACTTTCTCCTTAGTTACCAATGATCTATAGTTAAATCAAGCAGCCTTTTCCAATCCTTTTCCTTCTTTGTCACTTTGTTGCATTTGACACTGGTGACCACTGTCTCCTTCTGGATACTTTCTTCTCTCACGATTTTCAGGACTTTCTTTTGTCCTGCTTTTTCTCTTCCCTCTCCAAACTCTTTCTTTAATCTACTAGTTCCAGACCCATAGTAGGCATGAAATAAATGCTTTTTCATTCATTCATTCATTCATTCAATAAACATGTTTTCACTGGATGGATCTCAGCTCTCAGCTTTGGAATTGATTTCCTACACTAGGTGAAAAAAGCTTTGAACTGATAAGACAAACTATTGACATTAGGATCAACTGTTTGTATATGATTTAATCTAGATGAAGAAGAGAGGAAGGATTACAAGAAAAAACCTACTTTTGAAAGACTAGGTCAACACCATTGTGTGGCTTGGAAGTCACCTTTTGTTAAAATATACAGAGAAAGGAAAAAAATAGAAGAAACCTTTTACAGAAATCTCTGCCATAAGATTTATGAATATTAAAAATGCAGATAAAACCTCATACAAATGAATGGATTTTCAAGTGAGCATGATAAAAACAACAACAAAATCTTCCAAAGAAAAAGAATAACTTGGTTCTGCCTCTTGCTGGCTAGTCGGTGGAAAAGGAGAGCACAAGAAAGTATAGAAAAAAAATGACATCCAATTAAAAATTTAAAAGAAAAGATATATTAGTTTTTTTTTTAAATGATGCAAATCTCAAGGGAAAAAGCTAGGATACTGAATATTGACACCCAGATTTTTCTTTTAGCTGAGCATAGTTACTACGCTGGAGGACCTATCTAACTTATTTGTTAGTGTTGGAGTTTCATTGTTTCCACAGACTAGTTACATTAGCTCTTCTTCTGAGCATCTGCTAAAACTCAAGTCAGTTTGAACATCCTGCAGAGGAGTTAAGGATTATTTGCTTTTATATGGTTCGTTTATGCTTGTGGTATGTGATAAAGGTGATGATTTCTTGACCTAGCAATGTAGATGGGTTTTTTCCCCCACTAAAAGCTGTAGAAAAAAACTCATAAATCACCATGTGGCCTTATAAATCATGAAGTGGTGTGTGTATGTGTGTGTGTGTGTGTGTGTGTACAGTTTTAATAAGAATAAATAATGAGACATATGAATATTCTCATAGAATCAGAGAAGAAGAAAAAAATATGTTTATGAATGCTTCTTAAACTCTGTGCTACTCAATTATAAATATACACATATACATATACATATTTATATATACATATATACGCATATATACATATATATTTATTTAAAATACTATGTAACTGTGTAAATAAAGATAACATCTCTGCTTTTGTTTTTGCTTTGTTTTGTTTGGGGGGTGGGAGGTGAGGAGCAGATAGACCAAAGCACATCTGCTAAAGTTTGTAGACCCTTTTCCATTCCATTTTATATAAAGGAGATTCTCTACGTTCAGTATCTTGATCTTGTTTTAAATGATCTTTGCCATTTGGTGAACACCGAAAGGGAGCATATGGGCTGTAGAGCCAAACTTGTGCAGAGATATCTCCCTAGGATGTGTGTTAGGTCAAGCTTTGAAACAGAGTGGTTTAGGTAATTTTTTAAAAAAATAAATATTCATTATTTCAAGAACTACTTGGCATCGCAGAATAAATGTCAGAACTAAAAGAAACCTTGAAAATCATATAGTCAAATCCTCTGAAGATGAGTAAACTGAGCACAGAAAGGATAAATGGCTCTCTCCCTCTCTCTCTCTCTCCCTATCCGTTCCTCCCTCTCTTTCTCTCTTCTCTCTTGAATTCTCTCCCTCTCCTTTTACCTTTCCCCCTCCCCCTTCCCTTCTCTCCCTCCCTCCCTTCCTTTCTCTCTCTCATACTCATAAAGCTCTCTCCTTAGCCCCCCCCCCCCCAACCTGCATGAACGCTTTTCAACACAGAGCTAGTAAGTAATCTAAGTTATCACCATTACAAACAACAGATATGGAATACCTTCTGATCATAGGTCACTGTTAGGCAATGAATACAATCTCTGATCTCAAGGGAGTGATGGGAACTAGAAGGGGAAGGATTTCAAAAGAAGTAAGGAGAAAAAAGAGAGAAAGGGGTGGTATAAGAGGGAAGCATCTCCACAAACCAAAGCCCTCTCACTCTCTCTCACTCTGCCTCCAGGATGTTACTAGAGCAGTAGGGATATCCAAAGTGGGACCCAAGTTACCAGGCCTTAGAAGAGTTCAAGGAAACTTTCAGGAGCTTTTAACTTATGCTGTGGGAATAGTCCCTCTTAAAGGAGAATCTGACCCCAAATGTGGTTTGGATGAAATGGCAGTTTGGAACAGATAACTTGCTATAGCATGACATTTATTCATTTCACATTTTTCAAAGTGATTGAAATGGCTGCCTCTTTTTTACAAGGAGCTTGTTAATTTTATGCATTATTTGGACAAGTTTTAAGTGTGATTTGTAGGAGGTTGCAAATAGTACATTTTGGACAGTCACAATGTCTTATCACAATTGAGCATAATTAAGCTAACAGTAAATTAGATTGTATAATGATTTTTTTTTCTTTTCACATTCATCTGGCTGAGGAACTTGCTCCTTAATCATCTCCAGGAGGTTTATTTTGTTTTTTATGGGGGAAGGGTCTAAAGGGGAGTTTGTGATTTATTCACCCCGTCACTTTTTCAGTTGTTTTAGCTTCAACTAAATTTTCACAATGCAAAGCAATTCTATACATATAGGAGGTGATCAAAGGAGGTGGGGGGCAAGAGCATTTTATACTAAGTCTCTTCTAATGCCAAAGCCATATCTCTTCTATACCACATTGTCTCTCCTGTTTAGTTTAGTCTAGTGCTTGGCACATAGTAGATGCTTAAGTTTTTATTGATTGATTATCATTATTATTATTATTATTATTATTAGGATCATAGGTTTAAAGCTGAAAAGGACTTCAGACAACATTTAATTCAATTCCACATTTTGGAAGTGAGAAGACTGAGCCTCAGAAAAGTTAAAGGACTTGTCCAAGGACAAACAAGTTAAAAAATAACAGAGGTGGCATTTGAATTTTCACTGATTTAAAAGTTTGTGCTCTTTTCCATTGCTATATTGCTTCTCTTTTTTTTATTTCTTGAATGAATAAAACTGGAGAAATGGCTATATTCTCCTTGTTACCAGTGAAATTGGCTATATGGGGGGGAAAGGTGATTATAACTTGCCTAGTACAAAAATCCCTGAAAGCAAAACTCTTCCCAATTGAACCCAATCCCACCTCCTATATCACCATTTTCAGCTCTAAGTCCCAAGCCAATTAACCTAAAAATTATTTGAAGTAACATCACTCAAGATTCATTTCTTGGATTTACATTTAGACCTAGGAAAGTTAGTTAGTGTCAATGATGATCACAAGGAATACTTTGTCAAAAATTAATCTGAACAATAAAAAGGCAAAATATAATAGAAAATCACCAGTAGCTACATTTCAGATGAATTTAGATGAGCACAATTTTTTCAACAATAAAAATATTATAAATATACAAATTTGTGATTTGCATGAAAAATATTATAGACAAAATCTGAAATCATATTTGAAATACCAAAAAAAATGTATAAGTTTCATTTATTTTTTTATGTGTGTGATAAAATAAAACCAAAAAAACAGGAACCCCAACAATCATTTGTTAAGTATCTTGTCAGACACAGATGCTGGGGATACAAATACAGAAGTGAGGCGATTCCTGCTCTCAAGGAGCTTACATTCAGAGAGAGGAGGGAGGGAGGAAGAGAGAGAGAGAGAGAGAGAGAGAGAGAGAAAGAGAGAGAGAGAGAGAGAGAGAACTAATGTATGACATTAGTGACCAACAAAGGGGATTTTGATCTGGGGAGTCTCAGGAATGATCTATGGTCTATGGAGTCATTAGTTATTGTCCATAGATAGATAGGCAGATAGATAGATAGGCAGATAGACAGACAGATAGATACGCATATGCCCATATATATATCCATATGTTTCCGTATTGGGGGGGGGTGTAGGACAGATGGGGTAGGAAGCAGGTTTACAATCTACTAGATATGGTAGATCAGATGAGTCTGCAACAATTAGGACTATTCAGCTCCTGGGGTGGAGCTCCAAAGCTAAGATTATCTTCCTCCAGTAAGTTGGGTGGAATTACTATGCTTTCTTTTTCAAGTCATGACTAACTAGACAGTAGAAAAAGCACTGAATTTCCAGTCAGAATATATGGATATAAAATTCAGCTCTGGAACTTATAAGCTTTGTGACTGTCGGCACTTAATCTCTCTGACAGTTTCTTGATCTGTAAAATAAGGGGCATGTACTCCATGATCTCTAAGGTCTATTCTGCTTCTATATCCATGATACTAGGTATCATGCAGTAAATCCTGGGCCTTTTCATGTTACCTTTGTGACTGAGTAGTAATATGGGCCACTTTGATAAGAATACTCTTCTGGTCCACTGGAAGAAAATTATGTTTCTATGACCCTCCTTTATGAAATGTCAAGATGATATATTGCTTTAATTAGATACTAAAGCTTATATCTAAAGAAAATTATATAATATTAAGAGCTATATGGATGATCTAGGTCAAACTCTTCATTTTTTACATGAAGCAACAAGGATAAGCAATGTGCTAGAGCATAAAGTACTAAATAGAGTATCAGGAGAAGCCTGAGTTTGAATTACACCTCTATCAGTGACCATAAAATGGTGATAAAATGCAAATGATATGACGTGAATGATAAAATGTGAACCTCTTAGAATTGTCTAAGAATCCAATGAGATGGTACACTTAAAGTGTAACTATTGTTAATAAAATATGAATCCTAAAAGTTGAATGATTTTGCTAGGGAAACATAATCAGCGGCAGAGATGAGTCTGGAATGATATACTATTGGCTAGAAAGCTAATGCATATCCCTAAGCATCTAACTAGATACCAAGTAATAACTCAGATATGAGGAAGATGTGTCTACTTATATCTCTCTTGTAGTTCTGATTCCATATAGTATTTATCTTACCATCTTAAAATAAAAAAATCAAAGCAATTGCAATAGTTAGGGCTTGCCATTCCAGTTAGTCTTCCATGGCTTATGACCATCCGTGTGTCAATGTCTAGAGCATTTTTTTTAACTTTCTCCAGACATTACTTGTAAAATCAAGTTGTTTTAGAAACAGGTTCTATTCTCTCCCACTGACCCTTGGTTACCATATGTCTTGCTATATTCCTACCTTCCCATATATGCTTCTCAGAAGCCTTTTTCCCAACCTTCCAATAACTACCAGATGTTCAGCAAACTCACTCCCCCACTACTTTCTGGGGTTGCCAGTTTAAAAAGGATAATGGAAGAGATGTAACAAACCTCAACTAACCCCAAAATAAGCATTAATTAAGAGATGGTTTCTTACTCCACATATAAATGAGGAAACAGAGAACAGAAAGGTTAATGGGGATGGCTAAAAAATTATCTTGGAAATATGGGGACATGAACTCTAAGTTGTTATTTGGTTTGTAGATCAAATCCAAGTGTCAATAATTCCTCTAATTTTACATGATACCGCTCTCCTTTTCAAATTCAAATTACAAACTCAAAAATCAAGTTTTGATTGAAATCATATATATCAAACATTCAGTGAAATCTTTTAAATAACTGGTTGTGGTATAGTATACAAAGACAACAAGTCACAAATCCAGGCTGTAGTCTCCCTTTACCTCCAAATCTCAACCATCCTAGTTTTCCTCAAGTCTCAGGTCAGGTGTGTCTCTTCTATAAAACCTTTTCCAATCCTGCCCTTTACTGCCTTGTATCAAATTATTTGTATATATGTTATAATGAACCCTCTTCCACCCCAGTAGAAGGTAAGCACTTTGATGGCAGCGACTTTTTAATTTCTATCTTGTACCTCCCAAACTCTCATAAGGACCATTTGTGCCCAACCTATGGTAGAACCTTCACAGATCATATCCCACAGTCTGAGACTCTGTCCATTTGACCCCAACATTGTGATGGCATTTTGATCCTCTTCAAGCACAAAGGACAAACAGCAACAACATCTCATGCCCTCAAAACACTGCAGGACAATGAGCTCGACCTGTTGAAGGTCAGTTGAATTTTTATTCTTCTTTTATTATTTCCAAACTTCCCAAGAAATAAAAGCACATCTTTTTAACAATAATATTCTTCCGGTAGAGTGGCTAATTAAAGTGGTAGAGTGGCATAATAAAAGGGGAGTCAGATTTCAAGTCAGGGAGTCTTGGGTTCAATTCCTGCCTCTGGAAATACTACTACAGTTTTGTGACTTAGTTACTGAGTTTCTTAACCTCTTGGGGCCTCTGGCCACTCTATGAAACAGAAGGACTGAAAATCTGCATCAGGAAAGTAAGTTGTTTCTGCAACAGGCATCTTTACCAGAACTTCCCCCACCTCCCTTCCAAATTCTTTAAATAATGTTATATGGCAGTGAGTCATGTAATGATGCTAAATATCTGAAGAATTAAATTTGAGAATCACCCAGAGAGCAACAGAGAAGAATGTGGTTGGTATGAGCATGTTTGAACATATTACATACATGGATTTGTGCAGGATAAGTGGTATAATTAATGTAATCAGAGTAATGCATGGTGGCAAGAGTGAGGAATTCACACAATGTAAACAGACTAAAAAGAAGGTCACTGGAGTATGAGGTAGACACCCCTGTGGAAGAGTCATGGGAGGAGACAAACTGGAGTCACACACAATGAGCAAACCAGATAGGTTGTAGTCTGTACCACCCAGGGAACAGCTCAGTGGAGAAGATCACTCCTCTCATTCAGATTAACAAATATTTGC
Source organism: Pseudochirops cupreus (assembly GCA_028627135.1). Taxonomy (NCBI): domain Eukaryota; kingdom Metazoa; phylum Chordata; class Mammalia; order Diprotodontia; family Pseudocheiridae; genus Pseudochirops; species Pseudochirops cupreus. The sequence continues at coordinate 482,098,928 of CM053580.1, forward strand.
TGAATTGAATTGGATTCTCTGATTAAGAGGTACCAGAGCAGTGCCATAAAGCCTTGGGGCTACATGATTTTTACCCCAGACACAAATCCTAGGTATAAAAAAGGCAAGGAAAGGACAATAAAACAAACCAACTGTCTTTACCTTTATTTCAGTGGGCTCTGAATTTGGGCCCTTAATTGGCTGAAGCCAGAGTTTCAAAGGAAATATGCGTTGAAAGGAAAGATATATTCATGACAGTCCTGCTTCTCCAAGGAGCCATCTTTGGAAAAGGTTTTATTTGTAGTTGGATGGGCTAAGGAGAAGCTCACTGAAAATTGTCTTTACCTGGGACCAGTGATGGAAGGAGAAAGCTCTGGAGTCTGCCTGAGGGCGAGTCTAACATCATAATCATGTCTTTCATCTTAAAGATTGCATCTGGTTAGAAAAGCTCCCTCCCATTAATCTCTTTTGTCAACATTTTCCAGTATGGAAACAGCTTCAGAAAAACAGAGTACATGCCTTTGTGACTGGAATGAAGCAGTCAAAGGCATGTTTTTCTAAGGACACGATGCCAGGAAGTTGATATGCTCTGAGTTCCAGCTTGCATTTGCCACAAGGAAAGGGAGCTGTAGAGGTTTAGCACAAGCATTTTCTAGCACAGGGAGCTAGGGGGATGACAGTCACACCATATTTTTGAAAGGAAACTTACCATTAGGGTACTTGTTTATTTCCAAACAAATTAAAGAGGTCTTATTATGGTTCTAAAAATATGTGTTGTCAATTAAACGACATTTTTTTTCCCTTAATTAAAAGAGAAGCTGGGTAGCAGTTGAGTTACAAATAGTTCTCGGTGAACTTGGATGTCTTTAGTTCAGTTGAGATGGTTTGCATAATCTTTTCAGTATCAACAACATTCCACATGCATATTTCTCTTTAAGAAACATCTCTTTGGTCAGTTTCACTCTAAGCCCAAGGACTAAATGGGGTGTATATAAACTTAATATTTCTCTAACAAGAACTAGGACATTCAGGGGTCATCATCTGAGCTTTTTGACTTCCCTAAAGTCCATAACATGATCCTCTCTCTAACTGAAAACTCATTAACCTAAAGTTTAGTTAAAGAAACAAAGTTTCATGAATTCAAACTATATCCTGCCTGGGACCTCTGTCCTGAACTCCATAAGACATCTAGCCTAGTTTCTACACCCACAAACTTGGCAAAAACTAGAGACAACTATGTCAAACACATATGTATATCTGCAAAGAACCCCCAGAATGCTTGAGCTGTCTTCCAATGAGACAAATCACCCTAAGAATATTTATCAGAGAAAAAAGGTGAAAGACAATAAAACATGCTTATATATGATATTCTCCACCCACTCTCCCACTAGGAAAGAAAAAAAATATTCAGCATGGTCTGCCACTTACATGGCTTTTTTCCAATTTGCAAAGATTCATATGCTTTATGTATCATTTATTTATAGGAAAGGAAGCTTAAAACCAGGAAACTCTAAGACTAAAAAGGGGGGAAAGGATTTTTCCTCAGGTATAGCTACACAATGCAACAGTTTCCTCCCGTTTTAAGCATACCTTACCATTTTGCCCTGAAGTTATGGGAAGCATGTCTAAATTGCACATTTTTCCCAAAGGGATTGTTGGTATTCCTAAGAACCTTAATTTTGATTTGGCATATGGCAAGCATTAAGTACCAAGTACCAAAATGCCTGGGACTCATCTTCATTCAGAAGTGTTGAAAATGAGATCTGTATAGCAAGTTGTTACTTTCCACAGGTAATAGATAATTTCACTCCAGCTGTTCCATCCCAGCACAGTCCTGCTTCCTTAATGTTTTTTTTTTATTTTTTGCTACATTTTTTGGTGAGTAATTTCTCCGACTTCAAGTGAGTTATTAGAGTTATTCTCTCTCTCTCTTGGTAGCATTTCATTTGGTTAAATAGAAAACCTGGGCAATTGCCCAGGCAACACAGAAAGACACAATATAGAACATTTACATTGAGCCAATAAATCTTGGCCAATAAAAGTAATGAGAATTTGATTAGAATTCCACCAATGGCCTTTCAGTTCTGAACATTAAATAGAAAGATTTCTATGCTCAACTTCCCCATATTTGCAATCAACTTCAATTTGCAGCAGTTAAATATAAAAATGCCATTTTACTAATATTAGCAAAACTAAGGTGTAAACAATTTATTTCTAGCATCAAATTTTTCCCACCCAATAGGCTACTCCTCCTCCATTTCCAAAGCATTTTATTCCATTTCCAGGATGCCCCCATATGGGGAATAAAAACATAGCAGTTTAAAATCTTTGAACTTGGATGGAAGCAGCCTCAGAAGTCATCTAGTTTAAGCATCTAATTTTACAGAAGAGGAAACAATGGCCCACAGAGCTTAAAGGATTTGCCCAAGATCACTGAGGTAGTAATGGTCAGAGACAAGTTCTGAAGAATAGTCTCTGATTCTGGACTTTATATTCTTTCCCCTGTCTACTGAGCACAAGAAATTTAATGAAAATCAAATTTCCTTTCAAACGCTTTTTTTTTTCATTCTCTACCTCGGGGATGGGGAACCTCTGGAGGGCACATGTGGCCCTCTAGGTCCTCAAGTGCAGCCCTCAAGTACAACCCAAATGAATTCAAACTTCATAGAAAAATCCCCTTAATGAAAGGATTTGTTCTGTAGAACTTGGACTCAGTCACAAGGTCCCACTCAAGGCAGGTTCCCCACCCCTGGTCTAACTATTCTTTAATAAAAACAGGAACAAAGAACCAAATATGACCTGGTGATTTGGGATAAAGTTGTTTGTCATATATTACCCACACTTGAAGCAATTTTTAGTAGACTTGACTAGCTGGGGGGCGGAGGGGAAGAAGAAGAATCTTGCGGCTGCTTCCTTGGTCATTCATGTCCTCTTGTCATGCTTCCACTTCAGTGACAAGGAAATTTTCAGACATTCACTATTTGACTTTGTCAAAATACTCCAGGGTCACTTCATGTCAAACGGCTAAGTGATTCCAAGATGCGGGGGAATAAAACATGTTTATTTGCAACACAATATCTTAGTATATATTCTGTAACTTGCAGAGATTCCAGATTCCCCATACATAGGCCATCATTTGCCACAGATAGGGAAAGGTTGTCAAGGTTTCACATCTGATTTGGTAAAGGGGTTGAATGTTAACCTTCTTAGGATCAGTTGGAGTGCAGCCAAATTTGGGCAGGCAAGGCGGCAAGGGGGCAAAAGACTATGCCATACAAGGAACATTTGGAGGAGCTAGGAAAGACTGTTGGATTACAAGAATTGGAAGGGCAGTCAAGTGGTAAAAGGATTAGATCTGTCCCACTTGTCCCCAGAGGAGAGAAACAACAACAATGGTTAAAAGTTGCAGAGACAAATGTAAATTGCTTTGACATAAGGAAATTGTTTGGTTTGGTGTGGTTTTCAGTAGTGTCCAATTCTTTGCGACCCTATCTAGAGTTTTCTTGGCAAAAATACTGAAGTGGTTTGTCTTTTCCTTCTCCAGCTCATTTTAATGATGAAGAAACTGAGGCAAACAAGGTTAAATGATTTGCCCAGGGTCACACAGCTACCAAGTGTCTGAAACCAAATTTGAACTCAGGAATTCAGATTCTGACTGTAGGTTTGCACTCTATCCACTGTACTACCTAGTTGGCCCAAGATAAGGATATATTTCCTCAGAC
>CM053580.1:482103128-482113775 GCA_028627135.1 Pseudochirops cupreus
GTGAACAAAATTAGCATTTTGATGACTCATAATACTGTTTGCAGTGCTCTTGTAAGGAATAATCACTTGATAGTTCTTAAAGTATCTCTCTATGCCTTGTTTACAGCCATCAGTATATAACATTACTAAGTCTAGATCCCTGCTAGGATCTAGTGTTTATATTTCATATAAATACCAAGTGGTAGAGGCAGGATTCAGCTCAGGTCAGACAACTAAAGCATTAGAGTGGGAGGTGATCTTCTCATCCACTAACTTCTTGGTTTTATACATGAAGAAGCTAAGGTTAGGTGAAGTGATTTGCCAAAGGTCGCAGGGCAGGAAATGGCAGAACTAGGATTTGAACCTCTGTGCTCTAATTCTAGAATCGGCATCCTGGTCACTGCCCCACTGGCCTCCCCATCTGAGGTCTGCTGCCTTTTTTTTTTTTTACTATACTTTGTATGAGAAATTGACATATAGTAGTGAAATTGATGAATATTTAATACTTTATTTACAGTAGCCAATGATTGATTTGATTTTTTTACTTTATCACAAATAAATAATTATATTTAAGATATAAACTGTACCTTCCCAGTGTGTTCAGCAAAACATTTAACTGTGAATGGGGGTACATAGTAGCTCTGAAGCCTAGAGAAAGAATTGTAGAACAAAAGGAGGGGATAAATGGGAACATAGGAGGGAGAGAGAAAAAGAGAAAGAGAGAGAGAGAAATTGATGTATTACTATTATATTACTCGTGGAAATGAAACTCTTTGAATCCACAAATTAGACCAGTCTTAGCCATGTGGTGTGGGGGAGAGTAAAGAAAGAGTAGCTTTTCTTCATTATGGAAAATTAATTTTCTGAACATAATATCCTTTTATTTTTTTTCCTAATATTTTTTAATTCCCTTGGCTCTCAGTTTGAAGACTATGGCAAAAAAAGACATCACAGATTAAAAAAAAAGTTATATTTAAAAAATGACCCCAAATGAATTTACAAAATATTTTAGGGGTTATCTATAAAACTCAGGTGGAAAACTTACCATCCCTATGGTGGAATTTAACTTTGCAATATCAGGTTATTGAGAAGCAGAAGTAGATACTAGATCCTAATGTGAACTCAGAGGTTGGGAGACAGTTTCAAGGTTGAAGCTTTGTCTTTCTCTCCAACTCAAATTAAACCATTCAAACTAAAGGAGTAATTTGTGAGATACAATAAATTTAGCATAGAAGAAATGCATGTGAGCTCCTTTGAATTATGTATTTGATAATTAATTGTTACAGAATTGAAGTAATTTCTAAAATAAGATTTAATCTAGGATCACAGGGTCATATAGACAGAGTTGGAAGAAACCTCATTTAAGAGATGAGAAACCTGAGACTTAGAGTGGGTAAATGACTCACCCAGTAAAAATTCAAAAGGACAAGACTTAAAGGATATAATGATGAATTGATGTATTGTTAATGTGATTCCAAATACTCTGCAAAATAAAATCTAGAGAGTATGAACTATATTGTTGATAAATTGGAACTTATGCCTAAGTCAGTCATAAAATGAAGATATTACATATGCAAATTATTTTTAGCCTGTCATTTTCAGGCCATGAGGCTAAATTCAGATGTGTAGAAAAGCTGTTAGTATCCATGGCTGACTGGTGGCCTCAAGAACAGGAAATGAGTTAGTGGCCTTTGTTCGGTCCCTAGTGTATATGAAATCTTGTAATAAAGTCAGTCCTAGATTCTCCTTTTGTTGGTTGTGAAAGTAAATGATCCAGGGCTGAAATGGAGTTAGAAATATGCTCAGAAGAGAGATTTTTTTTAAAGTGCAAATCAGAGGAATAATAATTGAAATTCACATTTATTTAACACTTCCTGCTTTCCTTAAAATAAATTCTGTGATATAGGTAGTATAAATAATAATTCATTGAATGGGCCTCTTTAAGAAGTGAATAAAGGGATGAACCCTTTAATTAGAAAAAAAGAAAAAAATCAAGTTGGGAGGGGAAGACTGTCGGGAAGAAGGAGAAGAAGAAGGAGAAGGAGAAGGAGAAGGAGAATCAGGGAAATGATGACATGAGTGAGTCAGGGTCTCCCATTGCATCTTGGGTCATCTCCAGTCATCCTGATGAATATCAGGTCACTGGATGGCTTGGGAGGAGATAGTGAGGCTGGTGACCTTGCACAACCCTCCCTCACTCAAATCAAAGTCACCTGCAAGTCATATCATCATTTCCCTGATGCCATAGTCCTCTTTGAAAACAAAGGACAAACACAACAACAACAACAATACATAATAATAATACCTTATATTCCCCCTTTTTTACAGATGAGGAAACTGAAGTTCAGAGAGATTTATGTGACTTGTTTATGTTCATATAAATACTAAGTGGTGGAGACAGGATTCAACCCAAGTCATAGAACTAAAGCATTAGAGTTGAAGCGTATCTTGCCATCCACTGACTCCTTAGTCTTTTAAATGAGGAAGCAAAGGCCCACCTAGAGGAAGTGATTTGCCAAAGATCATGTAGGTAGTAAATGACAGAACTGGGATTTGAATCTTTGTGCTGTAACTCCAGAGTCAGCACCCTGGCCTCTTCACAACCTGCCTCCCCATCTGAGGTCTGCTCCCCTTTCTATATTACCACTTTGAAGATTTGCTTGTTGTCCTTCATGCTCAAAGAGGACCAAAATGATATCACTTTGAAGATCCAGTGGCAAAATAAAGATGAGAAGGAACTTTTGTACCTTTGTACACATAAAAGTAGAAAAATATTACAAAATAATTAAGAACTGGAAGTCATTAATGACATGACTTCCATATATTAGATGTGGAATAAGCTTCTGTTCATTGGGTCTCTGGTATCATTTCAGTACTGTCTATATAAGCTACCTCATTTATATATCTTACCCTACAGCAAGCAAATAAACATGGGCCCTTTATGCAGTCTTGTTAATGCTGAAAATCTGTAGCTTTTAAAACTTGAAAAAAATAGTTTATTATTATTTTTTAGTCTTTGTGTAAGGGTGAGGGGTCATCTTCAACAATTACCCTGACCCATAATACCTCACTCTGATACTTTAACCAGGTGAGATTATGTCTCAGATAGTCAATAGGTGTGAAGGCCAGGACACTTAAATGAATTAAGCCTAGGTTTTAGATTAAGTGCTCTCAAGTCCTTGATCTGTAATTGGAAGGATGTTGCGAAAGAAGTCAATTAGGATGTTGAGAAAATTCTTTAAGTTTTTGTCCATCTTGAGACCAGAAAACTATTTTGGAGTCAGAAATACAAATATATTCATTTACCGTAGGAAATTTGGGAAGATCTAAAAGCCCTTCAGGTAAAAAGCAAGAGGGTGATAAAACTGAAAGAGCACAGAGTTTGGAGTCAGAACACCTGGGTTTGAGATCAGGCCCTGGTACTTAAGAACTGAAAGGTACTTCGAGGTTATCTGGTCCAGCTTCCCATTTAATAGATGAAGAAACTGAAGCCTAGAGAGGGTGACTTGTTTTAAAGTCACACAGGGAGTTAAGATGCAGAGCCAGGATCCAATCCCAGGTCAATCAAAATCCAATTATCTTTAAACTGTATCACAAATCCACAAGAAGCACCAGTGCCTCTGAGTTGCTCATGAGACTGACGGCTAATCTTCCATGGGCTGAATCATTTTTTACAAATATTTCTAACTCCATGAGAGGAATTGTTTGCTTCAAAGACTTTAATCCAAGTGACAGTGGCTTGATACACCAAATCTTCCTCCTTCCTTCTCGTTCCTTTAAGGAGAATGTACATGCAAAATGCTTTCAGTGGGAAGAGGATTGGGCTTGGAGTAAAAGGATGTAGATTCACATCCTGACTCTGGCACTAATACCTGTGTGACCTTAGGAGTTGCATCACCTTTCTCTATTGCAGCTCATCTGTAACAAACATTTATTAAGTGCCTGTTGCATACCAAACCCTGTGCTACAACCTAAGGATACAAGTACAAAGAATGAAACAATCCCTGCTCACAAAGTGGTGACATTTTAAAGGGAATTTTAAATTCTTTATGTCTGTGATACTGTACATCTTCTGCATTCCCAAATGAGATAGCTTAGAACATGCTCAGAATAGAGTCTAATGATATGGTCTCACTATAAAACTTGTGGTTTAAAATGTACACGTTCACTTTCTGTAGACAGGTTTTATGCTTTACTAACACAATTGTGTTACACATGTACATAAACGAGTGATTTGGTTTGCACAATGGCTTGTCTATTTTATGTATGTAAATAAGGTGCAACTTTTATGAATTCAAATCCTTTGGCTAATTTTTTTTTTTTTTTGCTTTTTGGAGGGCAATTGGGATTAAATGACTTGCCCAAAGTCACACGGCTAGTAAGTGTGTCAGGTGTCTGAGGTCGGATTTGAACTCAGGTCTTCCTGACTCCAGGGCTGTGCTCTATTCACTGCACCACTTAGCCACCCTTGGCTAATTTTTAAGTGAATGAATCATTAACTATACCAGAACAATTTTAAATATAAAAATACTGATGGAAAGCTTTAAAATTTGTTGGAATCATAGAAGACTTATCTATGTGCCTCATACCTCATGGGGCTAATTGTTTTCAGAAGCCCATTCCTATTCCTGTGCTTCCAGTTGGGATATTATATCTTTGAGTGTGTGCATATTTCAACAATGACCTTGAAACATTTTGAGTTACTTAAAGAGTCCACCATTTGGCATGGTGCACTTTGTGAATTCAGGACAATACAATGAGATTACCACCAAGTAGAAGCCCTTTCCATGCTTTCAGTGTTTGGTAATTTTTTTGAGTAAAATGTTTGGGTGGAAATCTGGTTCTGTGAAAACACAGAAATTCCCTGTTTGCAGAGTAAGAGTAATGATTTTATAACATGGAACATGTGGATGTTTAAGGGAATACACATTTATGCCCAGAAATCAAATATGCACATTGGGAAATGCACAAACCCTTAGAAAGCTCACACATTTCTTATTTTCACATAGCTTTATGTTTTAGAGGCTTTATTCACTAAAATACCAGCAATCCTTAGAGATTCAGGGACCTAAAATAAGGAAATCCTTGATGATCAGTGTGTAGTAGTGGTGATTGGAAACCATTCACATTATTTATGTTGGAAAATGAGTAGAGGAAAATGAGAAAACTATAGTAAGCCAAATCCACCCTGCCTTATTAAAAAACAAATTCCATCATCATCATCTTAGTGACGATTTTCCTCAAAATGCAAGTACATCAAGATGATGACTTATGACACTTTTGGTCTAAAGTATGTTCTTTCTATTGACAGTATTATTGTCTTGAATCCCTGTGTCATCTTTTTGCCAGAGGTAGGTGAAAAAGATTATTCCCTCTTCCTATTTTGTAGAAATCAGAATGTTAAAAAATGAGGAAACTTACTCAAGGAAAAATATTGAAGTTTTCTTTCCTGGCAGAATCCTATTTTTTGATGCATAACCTCCACACAATAGATCATAGCCCTTGAGTAAAAGGATCCAGGTTGAAATTTTCCCCATGACAATTACTACTATGTGACCTTGGACAAGCACTTAACTTCTGGTCCTCAGTTCCCTAATCTATAAAATGAGGGATTTGTAGATATCTTCTGACATCCTTTCCATCTCAGATTTAATGATCTTATGAGCCTTGAAATAATAATCAGTTACATTCATCTAAGACTGTATACTTTTTTTCATAATCCTTTCTTATGACTTCCCCTCACCAAATCTTCATTCCAAATAAAATGGCCTACCATCTACTGCCCAAACTTAACATTTTGTCACATGGAACATAATAATTTGTGAGGAACTTGCCCAGTATCACTTAAATGGCAATGTAGAGGTACATGATGGGTATGAGCCAGATAAAGCATCTAGGCAGATGAGAGATTAAGACAAAGAACGGTAGTTAAAAAAAAAAGTCAGAAGGAAAATCCTAGAAAAAGAAATAGGCTGGTAATACATCAGATGGCAAGGATGAAGAATGGCAGCTAGACAGCTCATGCTACACTGAAATCCTCACCAATTCAGGAGAAAGTGAATGCCTTTGGCATATTGGATGGACCCTGTGTGGTAAATTCATAGCAAGATACGAACAAGAATGACATAGAAAGCCAACTTTCGATGTTGATTTGCAATGTAGGAGGGAATATCCAAATGGATAACATCAAATACCTTTTTGAGTATTTGACTATGTACTAGAAAGAGGAGATATCAATTAGGATTATATCACACATGGATAATTTAACTGTCCCTCTCACACTTTGCAACCCTGCCCATATGTATAAATTTCATATCTATATGTACATCTTGTTTCCTCTCATTGAAGTATACACTCTTTTATGGCAGAAACTATTTAGCTTCGTCTTTGTATGACACTTTTAAAAATCAGACCTGTGATAACTGTGTAGAGAACTCTCAGTTAGAAAACTCCATCTCCCAATGCAGGTAGGCACCTATTTTGTAAAGAGCAGTTTTAGAGAATTGTCTGGGGGTATTTAGAGGTCAAACAACTTGTTCAGAATCACATAGCTAGTGATGTCAGATGAAGGCAAGACTTGAACCCATGCCTTCCTGACTCAGAGCCAGGTTTTGTGTCTATTTTTCCTTTCTGTCTCACTTAGTTCGTAGCATGTACTTGAAAATGTTTGTTAAATGAATAAGGGAATGAATGATGAATAAACCTGAGAGAAACTGTCCTTGTTGCATCCAGAAAATGAGAGAAGATAATCAGGGATAAGACATGAAGGTGAATAGCTTTGGAAGAATGTTTGGGGGAATTGCTTCAACATGAAACTGAAAAAAAAGATTTCAATTCTGTTTTCTATTTGCTAATTCATTTATTATTATTGTTATTATTACCTAATTTTATGTATTGGGAAGAGATCTTTCTTATCTAATGAATTTTTAGAAAACTGCAAAATTTACTGATGTTTATGAGATCTACCTTTTCAAAATTTGAAAAAGTTAAGACTGCAGTAAGAATGACTGGATGAACGTATCTTAGTTATGAATTAAACACTACAGTGAAATATGATATGTTTTGTAGAATGTTGGCAATTATGCCAAGGAAAGCAAATCAATATCAACAGTGGCTTTAGAAAACAACACTATCATCTCTGCAGAGATCACAAACCACATTCTCTAGGTAGTAGCTTTATTACATCAAAAAGCTGTAGGATGACCCTTTTCTTTCCTGTTGTTCAATGATTTCCTTTTTTTTTTTTACAATGGAAAGGGCTATGAGTTGTCCTGTAAAAGGAAACTAGAAGTGCATTGTATTCCAGTGACTTATTCCTTGCATTGCAGAATAGACCAAACATTTTCTGGCAGTATTTCATCAGATCTATAAAAGTCATTTTTTGCTGATATGGATTCAGTTTCTAGAAGCAACTAATTGGATAGAGCACTGGGAATCAGGAATCAGGAAGACCTGAGTTCAAATTAATACTCAACCACTTACTAGCTGGTTAAATAATTTAACTTGTACCTCAATTTCCTTATCTGTAAATGGGGCATAATAATACCACCCACTTCTCAGGACTGTTAGAAGGAAGATAGTGTTCAATAAATCCTTTGTAAACCTTAGCGTGCTATATAAGCCATGTATTATTGGAGAAGTAAAAGCACACAGTAAGTATGTATTAGAGGCATGACTTAAGCCCAAGTCACTAGGACTCTAAATGGAGTACATTTTTCAATACACCACGTTGCCTTCCGGGCATGAATCATTTGCAGTCCACATCACAGGATGGAGAGCCCATGTGAGTGACATCAGAGCTCCTTCAAAGTCTTGGAGTCTATTTTGGGTCTCGTAATAGCTAGAATAAGCAGTGCAGAGAAGATACACAGTTTATTTGAAGTTTTCTCTGATCATGGTTGTCAATGGAGAATTGTTAAAATATTTGTGTATGTGTAAGCATGCATATATATGCATATGTATCCATATACATATGATATATGTATATTCAAACACATGCTTGTGTTTAGTCACTTAGCCACATACTTCAAAGTTGTATCATGTTGCACTTTTGTACGGCTTTTAAGATGGTTATATTGTTTATCCATTTTAGTTCAGGTCAATTTGGATTGACTTACTATTCACAACGACTGTGTAGTGCAGATCTCAAGCTGGAAAGTTAACTATCTGGTCTTGATTCTAAAGATGTACTTATTGCAAGTAACAAAGATGACATGAGGTAGAGACAGAAATACATTCTGGGTTTCTGCTGATTGAAGATTGTTCAGAAATAGTTTATAGTGATCAGAGTCAGAGATGATATCACTATTGTTCTCTAGGCATAAGCACAGTTGAAAAGATGGATCCGTGATCAGCTGCTTTCTCTTTTTTCATTCACATTCCCCTAGCACAATGGTTCTTGACCTGTGGGTCAAGACCCCTTTGGGGGTTGAACGACCCTTTCACAGGGATCACCTAAGACCATCGGAAAACACATATTTCCAATGGTCTTAGGAACCGAGACACACTCCTCTATCGGTCTCCAGGAGGATCTGCCCACATGCAGATCCGCCCACATACGAGTATTAAAGGGCCGCGGCATCAGGAAGGTTGTGAACCACTGCTCTAATAGTTTGTGGAAATAGCTCCTTTTCCTAGAGTCTGTGCACAGTCAAGATCTGCCTCTTTACCAATGCGATGAAACAAATTTGCTCTCAATATCAGTTTCCCAAAAGCAAGTATTATGGCTTATAATTTGTTTGTATCTAGCTATAAAAAAAAGCAAAAATGGTGACACTGGTAGAGAGAGTAGGAAGCTTCTAACTACTTACCTACCTTCCTTAGGTAGAGTGCCCTATATCATTGAAATCACAGGTTTATGTCCTTTCCCTTTCTGCCTATAAGACATAGTTAAGTCTTATGCTTTTATAGTCTTTAATTTTATACTTATTATAACTGCAGTTAATAGCTGAGATTGACAGAATGCTGTAAAGTTTTTGAAAAAGAATTCAGAGTAGAAAAATACTGGACCTGGATTCAAATCACACTGAGCCTCAGTTTTGAAAAAATAAAACAAAACAAAACTCAGTATCAAAGATCTAATGTTAGAAGGAAAGAGGAAACCTCAGAGTCCATTTAGTATAGTCTAAACACCTAATTTTAGAGATGAAGAAACCCAGGCCAAGGAAGCTTAATGGTTTGCCCAGGTCAAACAGTTAGTAAATATGTATCTACTTTTTTTCATTCATTGTATTTAGAATCCAGTCCCTCTGACTCCAGGGCCAGTACTTCTTCCACCTCTTCTGTGATGTCCTCCCCTGTAAAATGAGTGAATTTTAAAATGGCCCCTGAGGTCCCTTCTAGTCCTAGATATGTGAATTTCTACCTCTGTCAAGCACTTTGCATACACAGTGTCATACTTCAGTACTTAAAAATTTCAAAGACTGAGGTGGTGCAGTGAATAGAGCACTGGCCCTGGAGTCAGGAGGACATGAGTTCAAATTTGGCTTCAGACACTTAATACTTACTAGCCATGTGACCTTGGGCAAGTCACTTAACTCCAGTTGTCCTGCCCTCCCCTTCCAAAAAACAACACAACAAAACAGAACAAAAAAAAATTTGAAGACCTATAGTTTGACTAGGATAGGTCTTCCCTCCATGAATGCATATCATAAGACCCCCTACAAGTACTTATTCTTTGAGAGTTGCCATGCTTCCCAAAACTGCGTTACTTTGTCGCTAATCTAGGTTAATCTCTTAACAAGGGACAAAAATATTTTTGGACCCCTACTTGACACCTTTCCAGACTAGCTAAACATCTCAGAGCTTGTGGTGCCAAGGAATAGCCCTAGATAACCCAGGGTCACATCCATGACATGATAAGGTACCAAAGGAGGGTTTTAGCAGAAGGGAGATATAACAAAACTCAATAAATGACTAAAACATACCAAAATAGCCACCTCCCCCCAACTCTGATTGCCATACTTCAGGATTGTTTCTGTTGTCTTTTTTTTTTTCTGGGCAGAGACTCCTCTGATACACTGCTTTGTAATTCGTGATTTCAAATATTTCTTGTGTGGTCCAAACCACAAAACCAGTGCTGCTCATAGCGGCTCATCTTTTATTGAAACCTGGTAAACTGGAAAAACTCACTGAATAAACTGGCTGTTACAGAAACAATCTAAGAGAACCTACACAACTGATGCTATAGTTGTTAAATTTTCAATTAAAGATGAATCTTCTGTCTACTAATGACAGAGTGCAATACACTTGGATTTCACAATGTAGTCAGTACTCACATGTATCTACTTTTTTCTTTCATAAAAATAAATTTATTATTTTATTTTTAATATTCATTAATATTTTTTGAGTTCTGATTTGAGTAACATTTTGTTAATCTGGGCAATTTATAAATATTTTTATAAGTATTCATCCATTTTACTTAGTTATCAGATTTATTACCATATAATTGGGCAAAATAACTCCTAATAATGGCTTTAATTTCCTCTTCATTGGTGGTGAATTCTCCCTTTGGTACTGGTAATTTGGTTTTCTTTTTTAAAATCAAATTAACCAATGGTTTACCTATTTTGTTGGTATTTTCATAAAACCAGCTCCTAGATTTATTCATTAATACTTTTTTTTACTTTTGACTTTATCAATCTCTTTTTTTGATTTTCAGGATTTAAA
>CM053580.1:482120134-482140681 GCA_028627135.1 Pseudochirops cupreus
TGGGGCTTCCCAGTCTGCCGCACTCTGCTCTCAGGTCCCTGCTGGTGCCACTCCTGTGTGCTCCGTTCTCCCTGCCCCAACCTGATTAGGCACTTCTCTGGGCTGGGAATCTGTCACTCTCTGTCTCCCAATGGGTTCTGTCACTCTTAAATCTGCTCAAATTTACCTTTTAGTTCCCAAGGACGAAATTCTTGGGGAGCTTGGAGAAGTCACTGCTTACTCTCCGCCATCTTAGTTCCGTCCCCCCAACATCTGGGTTTTTCAAAGCCAGGGGGCTCAACAGCTTCCCAGAGTCTCATCTGGCCAAATCACACAACTCTTCTCAAAGTGAACCCCAAAGCAAAACCTCACATCAGGGTGTATATCTAGTCTTCTCCTGGATCAGAGAATGTCATAGCCCTCTTGACCCACTGCCCAATCACAAAGCAACAAGGCGGGGGCATTCCCGAAAAACAAGCCTCCTGCCATAGGCTCCACGTGACCACATTCAGCCTATTAGGGGGCAGAGTACATTTTCAAATCAGGGAAGGTTCTCAAAGTCACTTAAGCCACTAAGCAAAGGGCCTAAGGGCAGGGAAGATCTTTGGATTCCCATAACACCACCATGTAAGCATCTGCTTTCCCTGAGTTCTCTGCAAAATAGTCTTTTAGACAAATGTGCATTTGGCATTTGAACAATGTGATCAGCCCATTGAAGTTGTGTTCTCTGCAGCAGAGTTTGAATGCCTGGCAGTTCATCGTGAGAAAGGACCTTATCATCTGGTACCTTAACTTGCCAGATGATCTTCAGAATCTTCCTAAGACATTTCAAATGGAAGTGATTCAGTATCCTGGCATGGTGCTGCTATACCCGGTTTCACAGCCATGCAATAATGAGGTCAGCACAACAGCTCTGTAGCCCTTCAGTTTGGTAGGCTGCCTAATACCACTTTTGTACCACACTTTTCCTTTGGAGCATACTAAACACTCAACTTGCTCTGGCAATGCATTCGTCAACCTCATCATCTACATGTAAGTTCCTGGAAAGTATACTGATAGAGTAAGTGAACTGATCCACAGCATTCAAAATTTCTACATTTGCTGTAACAGACTATTCTACATATGGATGGTGTGGTGCTAGCTGGTGGAGAACCTCTATTTTCTTGATGTTAATTGTTGGGCCAAAATTAGCACAAGCAGCAGAGAATTTATCCATGTTTTGTTTCATCTCAGCCTTAGAGGTTGCATTGATTGCACAGTCATCTGTGAAGAAAAAGTCATGGTCCAATTCTCCCTCCACTTGAGTCTTGGTTTATAGCCCTTTCAAGTTAAATAATTTACCATCAGTGTAATAGCTGACCTTGATGATGTTTTCCTCTTCATTGAAGGCATCTAACCTTGTTGAAAACATCATGCTAAAAAGTACATATAGTAGGTGCTGTATACTTATCCCCTATTCCTTTCCCATCCTCTCTTTGGGGGTAGCAAGATTCAGACTGAAACCTCCTATTTCAAGAGTATCAAATCATGAAGAGTCCCATTGGGAACCTGCCCTATCTTAACTTTTGCCTAACACAACAGAGACGTATTTACTGAATAACAGAACCAAGAGGTGGGGAGGTGGGGGGGGGGAGGGGGGGAAGGGAAGGGAGAAGGTCTAACCCCTTCTCTTCTGAGATTTAGTTTAGATTGGATTGCTAGATCCTTAATTAAGATTCAAAAAACAGGTATTCAAGAAAGTTTGTAACCATCCTAGTGTTAAGGACAACAGCCAGTTTTTCTCCGTGTCTTTCTGTTTCTGTCTCTCTACAGATTTATTTTACCACCTCTTTGAACTTTCAGAGACATATTTCCCATATTGAAAATATTAGATTTGGTTATTTTATTTAAGGAACTAGCAATCTTATGGATTTTTGCTAAAAGAAAAAAACATTATTTTTGTTTTATCACTGATTTCTGACATTCTGATTTCTTTGGATTATAATTATTCTAAGGACAAGAACTGAGGCCTGGCCCTGGCCATAGTATACTAAGAACAGGAAACATACGTAAGAATCCTAAGCTAGAAAGCAGCCCTTTGAAGTTGTCTCTCTTTAAAGGCTTAGATCCTGAATAACAATGAAAAAAGAAGAAAAGAAACATAAAAAATAGGCTTTGCCCAATCTATTTTGGACCAATATATTACAAGGGAGGAAAATTTTTCCAATTCTTCTTTCCTCACCCTTGTTCTCCCTATGTAATTTTTTAAAGTCAGTGTTAAGGGGAAGAAAATTCAAAATTGGCCAACCCATCTTTCCTCCCTCTATCCCCATGTAATCCAGATGCATTTCCTTACCTAAAATGTTCTCAGTGAGGGAAGCAAGGGGAGGAGTTGGTTGATAAGCTATTGGGGAAGGGGTAAGTGAAGCATAAAGTAACAGAAAAATATCCCACTATTCCAGGAGAGCTAAATTCTAATCCTAGCACCTCCTTGGAGTGGCTTTGTGACTGGGAGCAAGTCAATTAACTTCTTTTGGCCTCAGTTTCCTGATCTATAAAATTAGGGGTTTGGTCAGGATAAATGCTAAAGACTTTTCTGCTTCTAAAATTCTAACATATTATGGTTTACCACTAAGTAGGACACTGGAGGATTGCTCTGTCCAAAAAACATAGGAATTCTACAATGCCCATCCCTGACTGACTGGCCTTCTTGAACCCAACTGGCTGCTCCAGAAGTATGAAAACTCTTAAAGGCAAGAACTATCTACTAGCCTATGTGCCTAGCATATAGTATATGCTTAATAAAGGCCTGTTGAATTAAATTGCCCTATCTCTTATATCAAAAATCATCATTTCCCTTTCTGTGTATCTAGCATTTCCTTCAGGTCAAAATATAGTGGATTTCTGTGTGTGTGTGTGTGTGTGTGTGTGTGTGTGTGTGTGTGTGTGTGTGTGTGTTTTACTGTAAAATGCCTGAAAGGATCACAAGAAATATTATTGAGAATTTTATTTTTAAAATGAAGTCCCATGATATTCATTAACAAGTGAGAGTGTACACAGGACAATACTTACTCTCTTACATTAATCTGAATGGTTGCCAAATGCTGTTCATAACTCATATCTATTTCTAAGATATAGTCTCCAGAAATCTCAGGATGAGAATAATTTAGTAAACACACTCATTTGTCAGAAGTTGCCTGAAGTAAATTTTTATCAACAAATAAAATTACTGATAAGATCCTCTCTTATTTACCTTTCTCAAGACTGCAGTCTTATCTCCTATATTTTAATATTCCAGCTAAATATCCTAGAGAATTACTCTTTTCAATTAAGTAGGAAGGAGATATATTTAAAGATGAGATACACATAGTCATTTCTATAAAGTAAGCCGAAACAAGCTATTTTATTTTACCAATTTTAAAGAGCATTTTTTCAATTAAATCCCCCAAACAGCAGTTAATCTGTAAGACTCAGCTGTCATTCATTTAACTTTATGAGGTTTGAGGTTTACAAAGGCTATCAGCTCCCTCCCCCCCATTATTTTATGCAAAACATGCCATTATGTTAAAAAAGGAGAGGGAGAGAAATATGTATTAAGAGGCCAAAATCTACCATCTCTAAGCATCATGGCCAAAGATGCATAGCCCTATTGGTAAATGGGTGGAAACAACCTGGAGCATGGCCAGCCCTTTGCTGTCTGCCCCATGCAGTGCCAATTCTACCTAGAGTGGGTTCAATTTCTAATTCTTTATTATTGCATCCACTACAAAAAAGGAATCAGTCTAAGAAGGTGCGAAAAGGAAAAGTAAGATACCATCCAGGATAGTTTAAATGTTAATACATGAAGGGCATATTTAGAATACTGGGTCTTTGAAACAGGGCTGGTTTCCCAGGGGTCTTATTCTATTCTGGTATTGATTTGATAATTTTGGTTTTCCAGAAAATGGCCTTAAAGGGACCACAACAACCCCCAAAACCAAACATCATTTGGGAACTTTTTTGATGGGGGCGGTGAGAAGGGAATGTTACCTAGAGTTTCTTAATCAAATGTATACCCTGTATGAGTCAGTTTTTTTCATATTGTCAGCTGGAATTCTCTAGTGAATGGAGAATAGACTGTGTGGATAATCATTTAGACAGCAAAGTAAATTATTCAGTTTTGCTGTTTACATAGCCCAAATTTGCCGGATAATAGCTAACTCCCACTTGACTAATTGTACTGAATTGCTGGGAAGGAAGGGCCATTGATTGGCTGCCTGCCCACTGACCACTATTATGAGGCATTATTTCTTTTTTAAGAATTTTATTCATGCACATATTTTAAAATACCACCTTCATTTCCCAATTCCTTTCCCGCCTCCCAGAGAGGTTTCTGGGTCTTTTTAATATAAGCACATGTATTTGAATAATTAACATTGCTTTCAGTTTCCTTCGCTGACTTTGGCGCTTGCCTTAGAAGTCTTTTTATTTTTTCAGAGTTATAAGTAAAAATTAGCATGATTTCTGAGTAATTCTAAAATTAAAAAAAATGTTATCAGAAAAATCCAGTCTATTTTTGTTTATAGTTGAACCACTGATTCTGTTGTTCAAGAGCAGAGTGAAATTTGTAAAAGCATTCCCTTGACAGGAAGTGTTTACATTAAAGTACTTTGGCCAAGCTTTAACTCTGGTGGCACTCCTAGGCATGAGGAAAATGTTAATTATTTAACTTAGTCTTATTTGCCTTTGATTTATTAAAAAATGAAACATTTTGAAGGTAAATTCACTCTTTCAACAAATATTTACTGAGAACCTGATGCATGAGAGATACTTTGCTGTATGCTAGGAATCAAATGTGTATTCATCCAGCAAACAAGTGTAAGGCTTTCCTTTTAGTCAGAGTTTCTGACTAAGGATATAGAGCACAAAAATGATTGCCATGACTGTTTTTGAAAGGTATATATTGATAAGATTTGATATCATAGATTTGGAATTAGAAAAGACCTTAGAGCTGATGCAGGTGGCACAGAGAATAGAGCGCTGGGCCTGGAGTCAGGAAGGTCCAAGTTCAATTCCATCCTCAGATACCTACTAGCTATGAGGTCCTGAACAAGTCACTTACCCCTGTTTTTCTCAGTTTCCTCATCTGTAAGATGAGCAGCAGAAGTAAATGGCAACCCACTCCAATATCTTTGCCAAGAAACTCCCAATAGGGTCACAAAGAGTCAGATAGGATTAAAACAACTGAACAACAATAATGAGCTTAATTAGTAAGCATTTATTAATCAACAAAAATTTCTTAAATCTTAACAATGGGCAAAGCACTGGTCTAAGTACTGGGGATACAAAGAAAGAGCAAAAATAATTGCCTGATTTCAAGGAGCCTAAATTTTCTGATGGGAGAGACAATGTATATAAATCAGAACATACAAGCTCAAGACGGGACTATTTCCACTGTATCAGGCCAATGCAAGTGATTGGCCCATATGACAAAGCCCCTGGAGAAGTGACTTCTAAGAGCTGCTCAACATGGAAACCATTAAAATCCTGCTGTCATGGGTCATGCATGGAGTTGTCCAAAGAATGAATGGAAGCCAGCACAAACAAAAAAAATATTCAAGGGAAAAGTCAGATGTCTTCATTAAAACGTATGAGATATCTTACTGAAAGACAGCAATTAGACAGTCTAGCTAAATTGTCATACACAAAAGCCATCCATTAAAATTATATAAAAATGGCCAACTCACCAGTCTTTCCATTTGCTTTGCTGAAGTGTAAACACCCATTCCCTTCTTACAGTCCCACACAACAGGTAATCAGTTCCTTTTGAAATCCCATGCTACAGTTACATCGTGGTCACTAGGAGATTTCACTAAGCAAACAGTCTTAAGGATTGCTTGGCTTTTATGCTAGGCACCATATTGATGGATGCTAACCTTAGCAGCAAGACTTCTCCTTTGTAAGTTTTAGTCGATTTTTTTCTCTCTTTTCTAAACTTCTGAGGCTTTTGGCAAAGATACAAGGTTAGTCTTTCTATGACTCCTTGTTGTGTCTGTAGGAGACTTGAAAATGTCACAGAGAAGGGAGATGCTGTTGCCTTCACCTTTTCCTGTACCCAATTTTATTTTGCTCTGGCTGGTATCTTGGGTCATACTTTATGTCTTCACAAAAGACCAAGGGACGTTTTTATTATGCTTCCACAGAAGCATCACTCACTTTCTTTTGTTGACCAATTTCCATGCAAACTGTGACTAATACAAGCCTCCACTGTCATTTGACAAGAAAAGAAAATGTAATTTTTCAATCCCTAAAGGGAAAAGCTCTCAGCTACCTACAGAATAAAGGCAATCTGATCTACCTTTCCTTGCACTCCAATACCTTCATTCACAGTAGGGATCCTTTAATAGTTTCCATCAAATATGAATGTGGCCATTTCCTTCTGCCTAACCAGAACTTCCCCACCTTCATCCGTAAATTCTGTCCAATCAATTGATCTTTAATTCGGTATCAATAGCTATGGAAAAGGGAACTAATAAAAATTCAAATGTCCAGGACTGACCATTAGTCTTTACGAAAGAGGCTATCTGATCTTACAGCAGGAAGTTATATTAACTCATTTTTCAGGGGAAATGAAGGCCTATAGAGGTGCAATGACTTACCTAAGTTCACAAAGCAAGTGAGACTCAGAACAAGGACTGGAATCTAAGAAGCATGATTTTCACTTTGCTTTAAAGAGGAATACTTGAGGGTCTCTGAACCTGTTTTGTGTTCAAACTGATTTTGCAAAATCAATTTCAACGTAATTGGTTTCCTTTGGAGTCCTATATGTTTTACTTTATTCATTCAAAAATCATTATCCCAGGAAGAGATCTGTAGGTTTAATCAAACTGTCAAAGAGGTCCTCAACATAGACACACACACACACACACACACACACACACACACACACACACATACACACACACACACACACCATGGTTAAAAACTCCTGCTTTAAGTGTTCAAAAAAAATTCTAAGAGTTTTTGTCTTTTCATATGTCCTTACTGATTTCCTAATCCAAATCCATGGTGATTCCATTTTTAAGAGCTAGAAGAAATAATGATGAATAAACAGCTTTTCAGAATAAGTCACTAATTTTGGATGACTAGGAGTATAGGGAATTACAGCTATGTCACATAATGTCACATTCTATTATGCTTTTTGCATGGACAAAGTATTTTTTAAGGATATCAGCCTTAGGAAAGTAAGGAATGTTTACTTTAGTTACTAGGCTACTTGTGTGTTCTGCTGTAATGAAAGATTTAAAGACAAAATATCCAGTGATTAGCTGTCAATGGACCATTTATAAATGAGGACCTAAGTGACAGATTGGAAACAAAGCTGTTGGACCTGGGCCCAGCTGCTCCAGGGCACTAAAAACCAGTGTATAAAAGTAGGACAAGATGGAAACCCTGACATCTCTCTCCTTTTGGTCAGGAGCAAACTGTTTTATCTTTAACTCCCTTTAGATTGTCAGTGTAAAGTGGGAAGAGGGGCAGAGAGGACACAGGAAAGGGAAACTTTGTAGAGTCTGACAATAAAGTTGCCTTGAGTAGATAATAGCTAATGCTTGTATAGTTATTTAAGTATTACAAGGTTCTTTCCATTTACCATCTAATAAGATTCTTACCACAGTCTAGTGATATGGTTGCTATTATTTTTCCTACACATTTTACAGATACAGATGCTTCAGAGAATTTAAGTCATTCATCCATGTCTTCCTGCTTTCAAATCACATTCTATCCACTGTGCTGCATAGCATATATTGGAAAGTCTTTTAATTTTGAGAAAACATTTCAAGAGTTAATGTAGTGTAATAGCTAGACATCTGGTCTCTGAGCTAGGAAGAGCTGGATTCTATTCCCTCCTCTGACACATATTGGCTTTGTGATACTAAGGAACCCACTTAATTTCTCAATATTTTATAAAACTCTCTAAAATTGTAAATTGTATGGAAGGTGCTTACCCCCATATAGGGAAGGAGTTTCCTCTTCTGGGAATTCCCTGTATCAGTGAAATCATAAATCCAATCCTTATCTCATCTAATTTTTATTAGTACATAATAATCTTCATTTTAAGTTGAACTACATGAAGGCCATGATACATGGATTATTCAGCTAGGAATTTCAAAGTATTTTATATTTGGAGTAGGGATCAATAGGGACACGGGTAGTTTTTCTTAGCCACTGATCACATGGAGATTTTGAAATTGTTCAAAAGCTCCTACCAGAACTTTTTTTTTCTTCACCTGCAAGCAATTGTTTACACAAATCATTACTTTCATTGAGCAAGTTGGGTCTGTAATGCATCCCAAGATCAGGGGTATCTTTGTGCCTTTGCTGGTCAGATACCTTCACAATAAAGCCAATCTGTTACCCAAAGAATCAGATATTTCTATATCTATAATGTCATTTTTCCTAAGGAGTTCTCTACCCTTCCAAGATAGTTTCCATTCTAGTAATTAACACTGGTATTTTGACTGTTTTGCCTCTATTGGTATTAGGAATAAATCTCTTCAATGACAGAGAACTCAAGTTTTCCATAGTTGACGATGGAAGTTCTATACACTTGAGTCCTTTCTTCAACTGACTCTCATTATATGTGTAAAATACAAGCCTATGCCTGGGGATCCAAAGTGTCTTCTATTTTGTTTGAACCAGATATTGTTGCATTTTTATAAAAGTACCTTTCCTCTTGTTTTTTACATGAGAACTTCTACTTGACTTACACTTTTAGAAACCACCAGTCTGTATTCAATTCATTATCTCTCCTATGGGGGGGTCTTCTCAGCTTTCTAGACTGTGCTCATTCCAGGATCCATTGGTATGTATCAAACTGTGCTGATTTAAAAAAAAATGCAATTGGATATAGTAGCATGGAAACTGGCACCCAAATGAATCTATTGTCTCATATACTCTGTTGGTTTATTCAAGGCCAACATAATTTTCATCTGAATGTCATGTAATTACTAAGTAACTTAGTTATCACAGCAAACAAAGGAATACATACAGCAAAATCTCCATTTATTCCAAAATTCTTGCTTCAAATCATGTTGCTAAGTTTTCTCAGGCAAAACAGCTGAAACATGTTTGGCTTTAAAAGCTCATATTATACTCAGCTAAATGCAATTGTCAGGAAAAGTGATCTAGTTATGGAGACTGGAAAAATATAAATATATATTTTGGAAAAATAAAGTGAATCATTAATTTGCATCAGAGTGGTTTCTTTGGTCTTAGTTATATTTTGTCTCTTTTCCCCCCCCGGGTTTGGGGAGAAACATCCTTGTTCTAAAATCTCCTTTATATTTCCAAAGAACAAATACCTGCCTGAAATTTGGACATCGTATAACAGAGGGAATGGTGGCATATAGTTTCTTAGGGAGTTGTAATCAGAGCCCCAAAGAGCACAACATCTCTTGTATAGTTAGCAGTCATGGTGACTTTTAGTGAGCAACTGTGGTTGCAACATGTTATTAGGAGATAAATGTCTGAATGCCACATTGGGAAAGTCAAAACAAGTCTATTTTCTTTGTTCCATGTATATTATATTTATCATTTCCTAAAAAACATAAAGAAAACTGTTTCTTAAACCTATCCATCTCTGGCTATAGAATTACTAATTTGAGAAATGCTGACTCCAGGCTCATATGTTTATCTAGGTCTGAGGTTGAAATAATATGGAATCTTTGGATTCAGGGTCCCCTACAAATTTCTTCTGACCCTCCATTTATTTTTTACTTAAAGAGAATTAATAAAATATTATTGTTTAGTAAGTATTCGTGGTACCCTTATCAATCTGTATTCTCCATAAAGATAGGGACTGTGTTTTATTATAACTTTTACTTTTCTAGTAGCATGAAGAAATAATGGTCACATTTCTCAGGGAAATTTGTTGTTGACTTCAAAATGTTACATATTTCCTGTCTCTTTTTGCTCTGGAGTGGGGAGGGCAGGGCTATTGGGGTCACACACAGATGGTAAGTGTTATGTGTCTGAGGCTGGATCAGGTCCTCCTAAATCCAGGGCCGGTGCTCTGTTCACTGCGCCACCTAGCAGCCCCAATATTTCCTGTCTTCAGAAAGAATAAGGTGAAGATTGTGATGCTTTGGTCCATTGTCATGCCTGATTTTCTGGGGGCTAATAAGAAAGGAAAGAAGGAAACAAGCATTTATTTATTAAGCGTCTATTATGTGCTGGGAACTGTGCTAAGCGCTTTACAAATATGTCATTTGATCCTTACAACAGTCCTGGGAGGTAGGTACTATTAGGATTCCCATTTTATAGATTAGCAAGCTAAGGCAGACAGAGCTGAAGTGATTTGCCCAGGGTCACACAGCTAGTTAATGTCTGAGACTGGATTTTAATTCAAGTCTGCTTGACTCCAGGCTCAGTACTCTATTCACTGCACTATCTATCTGCTTTCTGTTTGGAAAAAGCTTAAGTTGATGGCTTCAAGGTCACATGTGGCCTTCTAGGTCCTCAAGTGCAATCCTTTGACTGAATCCAAACTTCGCAGAATGAATTCCCTTAATGAAAGGATTTGTTCTATAAAACTTGGACTAAGTCAAAAGGCCGCATCTGAGGACCTAGAAGGCCACATGTGGCCTCCTCCTTATGTTACAGATGAGTAACCTGGCACTTTTCTGGCTACCCACTATACGCTTCCTTGTGTAGCTTTCCTCATGATCATGCAAAGACTCCTTGGACAACGACTGTCTTTGCTTTTATGTTTGCATTCTCAGCACTCAGCACTGTGTGTGTTGCATATAATGGACATGTAAATACTTTTTAATTCATTCTTTCATGAATATGTCCATCCATCCATCAGTTCATTTATTTATTGCAACTCCGGAGTATTATATGGAATGGAAAGTAACTTTCTTGGCTATGAAGTTATTAGCACAGAATGAAGTACGGCAGATAAGTAGTGCTCTGGGCTCTGTACTTGAAAAGGAATGAGATGTATGTGACCCAAACCATCAAGTCACCTATTCCCAGATTTCCTTGACTATATCACATCTGTTACATGAAGAAAGTTCAGTATTGCAGTTTTATTCATGATATGTCTCCATTAAGCAAAGATTTTAAATTTCCATTGTTTCAGCAAAACGTGGACACTTAGAGTTGAATTACCTGATGTAACAAGACACTTGATACACACAAGTGGGGTATTCATGGGTAAAGTGAATGTTTTTGGCATCATGTAAAAACTTAATGAACCTATGCACTGGACAGAGTTTGAAAATCTTTATTATGGGAAACCTGATCATGTTCTTTGAGAAGCTTAAGGGTCATTTTCTGAAATCATCATTGATATTCAGTTAGGATAAGATGTCATTAAATGAAACCTTAGTTGATTTTCTGTGCAAGTCTATATGATTTAAAGGTCACTTTTTAATTGTCTTTGTATTTCCTTAGATATAATAAAGGCTTGATATATCCACTCAGACATAATCACGAAGCAATTTTTAAATGTATTTATTACTAAGTAACCTTAATCACCAGAATTATTGAATACTCATAAAATTTTAGAAAAATATTTATTGGTGTATTTTGCTGTCTACAATGCAAATGTTTTCTAATCAAATACCCCCCCCACACACATAATTCATATCTTCCCCTACAGTAACATTTAACTTTTAAACAAAACCTAATACAGAAAATATGATTAACAATTCACACATATTTCATCCTCTCTCTATGGAGAGCTAGAATGAATGTTCCAACATCAGTCACCTGGAACCAGTATTGATCATTGTATTTCAGAGTATCATAGAATTGGAAGGGACCCCAGCAACCACATGGTCCAACCCATAAACAAAAGGAGTCTCTACTATGACAACCCAACAAGATTGTTATCCAGCTTCTACTTAATGACCTACAAGAAGAGGGGAACCAATCACTTCTCAAGGGGAACCCATTCCCCTCCGGTAAAGCTCTAATTCTTGGGATGTTTTTCGTGACATTGAGTCTAATTTCTACCTACTCTGTAATTGTAATTTCCACCTACTCTGGGGCTAAATAGACCCAGTTTCATCTCTCTCCCATGTGACAACCCTTCAAATATTTGATGATAGCTATCATGTCCCCAATGAGTCAGACTTCTTTCTCCAGGATAAATATGTTCAGTTCCTTCAACCAATCTTTTTTATGTCATCTCACTCAAGCCCCTTCACCATCCTGATTGCCCTCCTCTGGACACTCTCCAATTTATGTTCTTCTTAAATAGTATTGCCAAAAACTTAACACAAAGCCCTCAATGAGGTCGGAAGCTAGCAGAGCAGAACGAGACTATCAAAGCCCATGGTTCTGGAAGATATGCCCTCTTAATGGAGTCAAATTGCATTAGCTTTTTTGGCTGTCATATTACACTGCTGACTCATGCTGAGTTTACAATGCACTGAAAACCCCAGATCTTTCTCAGAACAACTGTTGTTCTTCTTTGCTTCAATCATCTTCTACTCGTATTTTTTTTTAAAAAATTGGCAGCCAAGTCTAAGACTTTACACTTATCTCTATTGAATTTTATCTCAGATTCAAACTTGTCATAGCTTTTAATGGTCCTTTTGGATCCTCTGTCATTGTCTCTGTTGGCTGGTTCACCTGGTTTTATTTCATTTGCAAAATTGATGATCATAATACCTATGACTTCATCCAAGTCACTGATAGAATATTAGATAGCATAGAAGGAAGACCAGTTCCCTAGGGTCCTCCACTTTCTGCCGTACTGATATTGAGCCATTGACAACTGCTCTTTGAGTCTGACTGTCTACCCAGTTCAGAATCCATTTGATTGTATTATGGTTTCATCCTCATCTCTCCATCTTCTCTATGACACTGAGACTTGATCTGAGTTCTATTGTCCTCTAGGGTTGTCCTTACTTAACGTTAGTGTAGTCATTTCATATGTTGGTCTCCTGGTTTTGTTTTCTTTATTCTGCATCAGTTCATAAAAGGCTCCCCATATTATTTCTAATTCATTACATTCCGTTGTTCCCTAAGCAGAAATGATATAACTTTACATAAACTCCTTCACAAAATATGTAAATTTTATTTAAAAAGTCTCCTCCTCCCCCTTTTAATTGCTGGGTTGGGGTCATGTAATCAATTTATCTTACTTGTTTAGTACGCTGAAGATTGTTTAATCCATCACTTATATTTGAGGGGCACATTTATCATTGGTCAAAATTTCTGAGTACAAGCTTAATTTCCTGGAATAATTATAAATATTTTACCTAATATACAATTTAAATAGTGTAGGGAAATATAAAAAATAAAATAAATAAAATATTAGAGTAGCTGGCTCTGTGGAAATGATAATGTTACCTTTGTATTTCCTCTACCTACCTTTCTTATCTCTTATGGCTCTCCAGATCTTTATTGTTGTTCAATCATGTCTGATTCTTTGTTATCCCATGAACTATACTGGACTTAACGGTTTTCTTGGCAAAGATATTGGAGTGATTTGCCATTTGCTTCTCCAGTGGATAAAGGCAAACAGAGGTTAAGCGACTTGTTCAGGGTCATAGAACTAGCATGTCTGATTCTGGATTTGAATTCAGATCTTCCTGACTGTAGGCCCTGTGCTCTCTCTCCATTGAGTCACCTAGCTGCCTACTCAGGACTTTTTCTTCCCTTAATGCACCACATTCTTTGTATGATCCTCCATAGATTGATGAATTGATTTATATTTGGGAATATCAGTATTTGAGAACCTCAATAACTGAGAAAAAAATAAGAAAATAAGAGAGAGAAAAAGTCTTTTTAGCAGGTCTTTTCAAGTTGTTCTATTATGGATTATGCTCTGGTAAGGTCACCCCAAGATGCCAGGTACCACTGAGAGCCCAACCAACACCCTGGTGTAATAGACCTTTCCTACCAACCTCCTAAATTGTCTTGGGTTGGAAAATTGTTTCACCCCAACTTTTTGTTTACTCTGCTGTGCTAGAATTTGATTTGAGGTGATATTTTAAAGTTTTTTTGGAGGGGAATTTGGGAAAGTTCAGGTGGGTTTCTGCCTCTACCCTGCCATCTTGAATCCGTCCCTTGAAAACGCTTTTTAAAAATAAGTCCATGAGTTGTTTCAGAAGTGTTTTCCCTATATCATTTAACCTTAAATAGAGAATGAACAGGAAGATTATAGGGAAGCAATATGCTTAATTTTCTTAGGCAATCTGAAAAATAAACTAGCACAAAATGAAGTAAAGGATTTTCAGCGGTCTTGAAATAATCATTTCTCTTGCTCAGATTCTATTTTACATGGAAACAACATTAGACTATGATAAATAGTCAACTTAAAGGTGGATTTCAAGAAAGAATTAGCTGATGGCTGTCTAAATGTCCAAATCTTTAACACATTATATCAGACTTTAAAATTTAGGTAGCCTAATAGCCCCAATGAGAGAAAATCATATATGCCTGTAGCACCATCTAAATGTACCCTCTTCCAACCCTACTTCCCTACTTTTTGCATATTGTTCTTACTCCTAACTCTACCATGCACCCAAATGACTTCCTAACTGGCAATACTAGAAGGAAAATATGTTTGAATTAGATTATTATAGAAAATCAATCACTGTCAGTTTCCATCCACTCAAATAGAATGTGCTGTTCCCATACAGGATGAATCCAAGTAAGAAAGCCAACTTAGTCAACATCTTTATGCAGAGACCAGAACAGGAAATTGTACAAAGTGGTTATTGTTTTCTCTTGTGAAAATATTAACTTCTATCGGTCATCTATAAGAAAACAAAATATAGCTTTGCCTTTCAGTACAAGGAACTGTCAGGACAGGAAGGAAACTCTTCTGTTAATTAATATGGGCAAAACAATATGTTAAGAAGAACGAATGAAATATTTCAGGTTTTTTTCCTTTCATTTACTTTACTCTGTCACTCATAGTGTTGGCTATCCTTCCTTGTTTTGTTTCATTTGCATATTTGATGAACATGCTATCTATCCCCTTATCCAAGCCACTGATAAAACATTAGATAGCACAGAGCAAAGGCCAGATCCCTGGAGCCCTCCACTAGAGACCTTCTATAATACTGACTTTGAAACACTGACAACTGCTGTTTGAGTCTGACCTTCTACCTAGTTCTGAATCTATTTGATTGTACTGTAGTTTAATCCTTATTGAAAAAATGCCTTACTGAAATAAATCACAAGACTGAAGGCTTAGAATAAGGAATTCCCCAGTTCTAACTGCCTCTCTCTGAAGCTGCAAATGTGTCATATTGCCATCATCATGGTCATTATCATCAAGAAAGGCAGAGTGGTCAAAGGTCAAAGAGATCTAGAGTCAGAATGCTGGGTTTAAATCCAGTGATGCCATTTACTACCTTTAAGTAGAAATAATACTTTCTGGGTCATACGTAGATGAGATTTTATGAGATGGTAGCTACTTATCCATTATAATTGTGAAGGCAGTGTGGTACATTGGAATGAATTTGGAGTCAACCTCTAGATTTACTTTACTTTTTAGTGACCTTGTTTAACGCCCAAAATAAGTAGGGAGATGCTAAAAGAGCATCTGATTGCCCCTAATGACTTCAAACCACTTGACCCAGGTAAACTACATCAGAAGGTAAGGAGTAATGGATGTGATTGTTGAACACTGTTAGTGTTCATTCAAAGACCATGGAAAATGGGAGAAATGGAGCAGAGTAAGAAAATGTCAGAAGTTGTCCTGATTTCCATAAATAGGAAGAAAATGAAAACAGAAAGATATAGTTAGGTCAGTGAGCTTGGTTTTTAATTTCTGGCAACTTTTTAGAAAACATTAATAGAGGAATGGTTAGAGAATGTCTAGAAAGTTAGTCAATGATCACAAAGAATGATAATGACTTCATTAAGAATAGGTTATTCCAAAATAAGCTTATCTTCTTCATTGATAGTAATAAGACAGGTACATAAGAGAAATATTGTGAATGTAATTTACCTGGATTTTTAGCTATCCTCTCCCACAGAGCCTATTAAAAAGATTTTGGTATCTTTAAGAGCCAAAGGGAAAGTTTCAGAAAAGATAGTTTTCACTGGAAGTTGGGAAGGAGATTCATAATTGCTATTATAGGAGGTCCTTCTCTCTGTGGACTCAGGAAGAGCGTAGGTTTAATTTTGATCTATGAAGAATCTATGTAGAAGCAGAGAGAAAGAAGGTGAGAAGAAACTTCCTTGTTAAAACTATTTTCATTCTTCTCTTGTGAAGAAACATTTTAAAGAGAATGATGCGAAGAATCAATGAGGACCTACCTGGTAGATTTTAGTGGAGTTCTGGAAAGACCTGTGAGTCCTGATGAGGGGAGTAAGAAAAAAGCATTCATGAATTATAGAATTTAACCCTTTTCTTGAGAAACATGAAGATTCTTGAGAAACTTTAAACAGTATCTAGAATGAACTGAGTGGTGCAATTATATTGACAGAGGTGAAGTAGTCATTTGCTATTAGAGTCTGGATTTGAGGTGACTCTGACTGTGATCTTTTCATGGTCAAAATATAACTACTTACCTATAACTTAATCTTACTATTTATTTAATTGTTAGTAAAGTATTTATTAGCCTTACTATTTATCTAATATCTAATATAAAGAAATATATGAATAACTATATTATTTAGAAAGGTGTTTTCTCTAATTTGTTCAATAATAATATTTTATGAACTCATATGGGTTTTGAGTCATCTGATTTATTAATGAGAAAGATGTTGCAATTTTAATTAATTAATAAGAGAATAGCCAAATATACCTGGGTTACTTTAGAGTATGGGATGATAATTAAATATGGGGACAAATAAATGGCAGGCTAAGGGATGAATGGCAAATAAACGTGGTTTATCCTAAAATTCCTGCTATGCATATTTTGTCCATATTTTAGCAAATGCTTGATAGTTTCTCATGCTATTATCATGGAAAAGTTGAAGAGATGTGCGTAAGATAATAATACAGTGAAGTAGACATCCAGATGATTGAAGGGCTGGCCTAAACAGTAGCCTTTAATGTTTTAATATCAACATGTAGGGGGGCCTCTAGAAGCATGCCCCAGGAATTTGTGCCTGGTTCTGTATTGTTTAACATTTCTATCAATCACCCAGATAACAGTATAAATGCGCACTTACCAAACTTGCACATGGCACAAAGCTGGGAAGGGTTGCCAAAATACTAAAATCACAGAATCAGGATCCAAAAAGATTTTGGCAGTTTACAAGGCTGGGTTGAATGAAATAAGGAAAAAATGTAAAGTTTTATTCTTGAATTAAAACAACAATAACGAGGGAAAGGATGTGAAACTCAAAGTTTTAAAAATGAATGTTAAAAATTGTTTTTACATGCAACTGGGAAATAAGATGTACAGGCAATATAGAAATCTATCTTACTCTACAGGAAAATATAAGGGAAGGGGATAAGAAGGTGCAGGGAAGGATAGAAGGTAGGGCAGATCAGGGAAGGGGTAATCAGTATGCACACCTTCTTGGGCTGGGGTGAAGGGAGAGACACGAAGAAGATTTGGAACTCAAAATCTTATGGAATAGAATGTCGAAAACTAAAAACAAATGAATAAAATGTTAAAACAACAACAACTCCATAAATGAAAGCTCAGGGAAATATGGCTAGGTAACAGTTTAACTGAATAGGATTTGGGGATTTTTAGCAAATCGCAAGCTCAGTATGCATCAACAATATGAAAAAATACTCAAGAAAACTAATTCAGGCTAGTTGCATTTAAAGAGATAGGGTGTTTAGTGATAAGGCAGACAGTACTGCTGTGGGCATTTATATCCATATTCTACATTGTCCAAAAGATCGATTCAGTTCAATTTTAAAAACCTTGATTAAGTGCCTCCTATTTTCAAGGCTAGATTGTAGGCTCCTTGAGGGTACAAACTGTGCCTTGTTTTGTCCTCATGTCCCAAGGATAGCATATTGGATGACTTACAGTAAGCACTTAACAAAAATCAGTTGGATACCTTTGGATTTATTTTAGACATACATTAGTGGGAATCCACTAACCTTGAGCATAATCCCAAAGTGTAGCCATACATTAATCAAATCAGTCTTTTTTTTTGTCATAGCCCTCATTCCTAGATATTTTGAGGTGTAAATGAATACCTAGATATTTAGAAGAGTGAAAACAGTTAGAAGTATAGAAAAACAAATTGAGCTTTATGAGGTGGAATGGGAGAAGGAAGAGTTTCAGGAAATGATCATGACCCTGACATTCATATGTCATTTTCAGACTACTGGTATGGAAGCTTCTGGTGTGGAATGTTCCTCTCTTTGGAACAAAGCAGAGCATGATGGAGAAGGAATTCCACAGTCTTGGGAGGAGACCTGACCTGGGAACTTTCTCTCCAATTCCTAGATCAATCCTAAAACAGGCAGTGACTGTGAGCCAGTGAAGGGGAGGAAGTATGAGGGTTACAGTGTCAAAAGGTTCCTTAGAAGGGTGAGTTTTAGAGCCTTTATGTAGAAGTTAAAAGTTTTAAATGGTTTCCAAGTTGTTGGGGTGTCAGAGACCAGTAATTTGTGAGCTCTGTCCTCTGTCATGCCGCAACCTTTGGCCATTACTCGCTTTGCTTAATTGGCATAGGCCAAGGCCTACATCATATGTTTTGAGGTACACCAAGAGGCCCGCCTGCCCCAAATTATCTCCCCCCTGGGCCTACTTTAGTGCCTGTAGTACTATGGCACTCTCAGGATTATGCATTTTGTCTTCAGAAGGTTTATGTTAACCCTAAATTAAAATGTGTTAACTTTAAAATAAAATTAAAAAAAAAAAACCACATACACAAAGGAATCTGTCATTGGGCCATTAACAGTCATTAATATGTTAGGTTGCATTAGTTTATCAGATTAATTTGTGTGCTACTACAGAAGAAAGGATCCTAAAGAAACTGGACAGAATGAAACGGAAAAATTTGACGTGTTAGAAGCAACCAGTGTGAAGAAAGAATTACTTAAATTAGAGCAAACTTCTCGCAATGAAATGAAAGCTGGTATTAGAGGCAAAAGGCCCAGGTTTCAAGTAGTAGCCCTGCTGCTTCCTATCTACAGGAGCTTGGGTACAAGTCACTCATTTTCTCTGGAAGCCAGTAGATCTGTAAAAAGAGTAGGTTGGACTAGATGACCTTCTAATGTCCTTTCTAACTGTGATTCTTCGGTCCTAAAAACTGCTTAAGGAGAAGAGGCCTGAACTGACCCTGTTTTGGAGGACTCTGTAGCCAATGTTCTTGGAGGTCAGTGTTATGGTGTGGAAAGCTAAAATGGTGCAAATTATTTTGTCATGTTTGCCCATTGTCTCCCTAGTCTGTAGTTGTAGTGAGGTCTGTACCCCAAAATGTAGCATGAAAATATAATTATGTGTCTAGAAAGGAGGCAGAATAGACATTTTAGACTCCTACCACCCCTCTTGGAGAGAAACTACAGTTCTTCCATAAGAAGATGGAGGTTAGGGGCCAACAGAGAAGCCTGGCCACTCTGCTCTCCTCAGAAAGAAGGGTAAGGGCTGGAATTATATCTATCCACTCTTAAACATTGTTAGTCTAGAGGATGCCATCTTCCGTTTCAACCTAACTTTTAATTTTTATTTCATTATTGGGGGGAAGAAGGACTCCAAGCTTTATATCTAAGGCTTCACCCTTTGGTCACCAAATAGCAGTTCCACAATAAACATACATGCAGCAATTTGGCAAGAAATCCATTTATCTAAGTTGGAAGCAAAAAAAAAAAGAAATCAAATTATACATATGAGAATATATATCAGGCAATACAGAGTGAAGGAGCCCTCCCACCACTAGGAGTAAGGTGAGAGAGAGAGAGAGAGACAGAGAGAGACAGAGAGACAGAGACAGAGAGAGACAGAGAGACAGAGAGACAAAGACAGAGAGAGAGAAAGAGAGAGAGAGAGAGAGAGAGAGAGAGAGAGAGAGAGAGAGAGAGTAAGTCTCAGCTAAAGGGAAGTTACCCTAAAGTCTCTAGTGTACCAAGCTGTGGATGGGGATGTGATGGAGGCTGCCAGATCTTTACGTGTTACCTTCTGCCCAGAGTGTCTTCCTTCAGCAACCTGAAGTGAGGTTGGCATCTTCCAGATTCTCTCTCAAAGCTGGAAATTTTGAATCCAAAGCTAAAGTTCAAAGAGACTCATGGACTTGAAGTCTTCCCTTGTGACTTCCCTTCCTCCTGCTCTTGCCAGCTCTGCCCCACCTTTAATGCAGACCCAGGACATTGACCTACAGCAATGAGTAGAAAGTTCCATAACAATGGGTTTTGGGACTGGGATTATACTTTGATTCTCTATTTGGAGAACCAAGGGAAACTTATGTGGCCTTCTGCACCAGACTTAGAGATCAATATTCTGTAAGAAAATCCTATGTCAACTTATGCTGAATATATGGATATGTGATTTTTCAGAGATAGGTGGAATTCAGGAGATGGAATCTGAGGGTTACTATCAGAAGGACAACATGCCTTAGATTTCTTTTTTTTTTTAAATTTTATTATAGTTTGCATCATTCATTTCCACAAGATTTTGAGTTACATATTTTCTCCCCGTCTTTCCCCCACCCACCACCCCAAAA
>CM053580.1:482141181-482193143 GCA_028627135.1 Pseudochirops cupreus
GGTTCACAGTGCTGATATGGTTCCTCGTAGCTGAGCTGACTTTAGTGGGAAGTATCTTTGTGTCCATGCCTTAGATTTCTGTTGCCACTTTTCTGGCAATTTTTAAAAATCTTTCTGCCTTCCTTCATGACCCCCTTTTGAGTTACAAAAAGGAGGATTAATATGAATGCATCAGTATTGTCATAGAGATAATACATTATCACAATTATCTGATGGCTGCCACATGAATCTCTCAGTTGAATCTCTGAAGTTAGAATAATTGCTAAGTAAAAGTTAAGATCCTGTCACTCTTTCCCTTGATTGTATTCTCTCTCTCTTTTCCCTAATACCAGTATACTGGAAATACTAACACTTTGAGGAAAGGAAAATGATTTGACTTAACATTTCACAAACTCATCCAGAGGGTTGTCTTCATCCATCTACAGTGCAGCATCACAGAGTCTGAGGACTTGCCAGCTATCCAGTCCAACTCATACAGAAACAAGAATCCCTATATCTGTGTGCATACACACATCTACTTATCCTCTTGAAATACAGTAAGCAGAAAGTGACATGAAAGAGATTAAAGCTCAAATGTTTTAAAGTAAGTCATCTTAAAGTAAATTTGTAAGTCTGCCTGGTGGGCATTTCAAAATTCCAAAGATAAGCTATTCTCAGCTGCAATCAGTTATCACTATTTAGACATCTTTCCTTACTCAAACTCAACTTGCCAAGAAGTTAGTTCAGATGATCTTGAACAGTAGCAGTTCATCAAGGCAGATGTACCCTCACCTCCCACCTTTCTTGTCTCCCTTCCCTGAGCATAATGACTTTCTTAGGCTTGTCCTGAGAGAGTAAATTTTCCAAAGGCTCCAGAGAAATGAAAGGCAGCAAATACTCAAGTGCAATCATTTTAGTCTTGTACATTTTTCCTCTCTCTTATTGGTCAGTGATGACTTCTGGTTTCTAACAACAGAAAAAAAAACAGCTTCTCAAACATCAAATAGCTCTTGCAAAATGACATTTTGTTAGATTCAATGTACACAAACCAGAAACATATGGACAGAGTTTTCCATCAAACATTCGGAAGCTGATGCATTAAGTGAGTGAAAGAAACTTCTGAAAGCATACTTTCTGTTTTTGTTTTTGCTTCTTTTGAAACCATAATGCTGACACTATGAGATGGCTATTCAGAGCTTTTGGGTGCTCTTCTTTAATGATTAGGTCTGTCCTTAGTCTCTCTTTTTATACCTAGAGAGGTAAAGCATTTATTAAATGCTTTCTCTGTCCCTGGAATTTGCCATTTCTGTAGTTTAACTGAAGCCAGACTCTACTTAAAGCAGCTGCTGAGGGCAAAACTTCAGCTTGCTTTCACCCAATTTCAGTTGCACAAATAAAAGGAAAGGACTTCGCAGGCAACTCTAGCTCTTCCATGGTAATGGAGCAACAATGATCCCTGGAAGCTGGAGATAATTCCCCAACCCAGTCTTGAGTCCATCAATTTCAATCAAGCCTTTTGACTAGAATGACTCTCAAGTAGCAAAATTGACTGATTGTTTTTTTCTCTTCTCTTCCCTCCTGCCTATGCACACTCTGACAGAGGCACTAAAAACAGTGAAATAGCCCAAAAGGCAGACAGCAGGAGGGAGGAAAGAAGAAAGGAAAACAAACAGGGTAATCAACCCCTAAGCAAAGGAGTGTTGGCTGTTTTCTATTATTCTGGCCAGCTGAGCTTTATCAAATGCATTTCGAATGGTTCTTCACATGTTGGGTTTACTTCCCTTACTATGACTAACCAACTTCTTTTTATGTGTGTGTATGAGGTTTGTGAACACAGTTGGGCTTAGGACATACAGCACTTGAATGAGATCCAGTTATGCAGCCAAATTCTCATGACTTTCAGGCGCAGTATTTCCATGCTCTTTCTTCTGAAAACAAGCATTTAAATCGTGCATGAAACCTTGTCAATTAGGAACACAAATAAAAGTAACCAACCAATGAGTGGAAACACAAAAGCACTTCATCAATCTTGGGTGTTTACATACTGCTCTAAGTATGGGGATTTTTTTGATCATGCACTTGGGTATTTGGGATAGCCACTTTAAAAAGCACAGCCTGCTGTGTATGAAAATATGATCTCTTGAGTTCTGTTTGATCTATCCTTACTATCAGTGAACTTTAACATTTTTATTCTGTGAACAAAATGGAGAAATGACCCATTCATTTACATGAAGTCAGTCTATTGGGAACCATATACATTAAAGGGAGCAAATCTGGGCAATCACCATTGTGGAAAAGAATGCCTTTTGGACACCTCCTTTATGTTGTCTAAAACCAAGAATGAATACCCAAGAGGAAGAAATAAATCAACTTCAAAGAGACACTCTCTTGATCAAAAGGCAAACACATTTCCACCTTTTATGAAGCATAAACTGTTTTTAAGGTGTGTATTACCAAAGGGCATGGGTTTTGTATAAAAGTGCTTCAGGATTACTGTAAAATAAATCTATTATTGATGGAATCAATTTAAATGGAATCTAATGGAATAAAATTGAATGGAACAAAAGTAGAATGGAATGGAATATTAGAGGAGGAAGAGAACTTAGAAAACATCTCATTAACCTCCTTATTTTACAAAAACAAATTTAGGTCCAGAGAAAATTAGTGGCTTAAATCACCCAGCTTGTTAACGGAATAAGCAAATCTAGGAGCCATATCTCCTAACTTCCCAGATGATCAGAAGGTAGGTAGGGTTGTCTATTTGTGTTTCTACATCCTTCCTCTAAAAACTTTTGTAAAGTGGACAGGTAACCTAGTGAAGTTTGCTAGTGATGATTTCCATAAGAAAATTGGTATAATTGTGAATATTAATGAATATTGAGTATCTCTAAAGGATATGGAGCATTTAAGAGGCATGGTTCCAGCCTTTGGACATACTGGATCCTTTGGATCTTGTACTTTTTTGAATGTGTTTCATATTTAACTTTTAATAGTTTCACATTGAAAACAGTATGGTATAGCAGACAGAGAGCTGTCCTCATGCCAGGAAGACTTGTGTTCAAGTCCCACATCTAATATATTAAATGTGTGACTTTGGGCACTGTGTACCTTAACCCTCTATATTCTAGGCAACTCTCTAAATCTTTATATTATAGAAAAAGTGCTGAAATGCCTTTTTAGATGGAGTTTATTCATCTGAGAGTTTCCTATACCAGTGAGACCAGAGATTCAGTTCCTCTTCCTATGTTCCATCATGTTAGACTCACTGGCTATAGATATGAATAAAGTCATTCCTCTCAACTGTTGGCTCCTAGAAAAGACTCTTTCTTCACTTTCTTCACTATCACCCCTTCCAAACTATCCTTTAATGACTTCAGGTTTCTGCTTCATTTAACCTTCTTCTCTAGATCTTGATACTCTGGTACTTAGATGATCTCTTGCCTTCAGCCTATATCCACTTATCTTTTATCTTATATCCTTCATCCTGTCCTCTCCAACTCTGATAGTTACATTACCTTCTTTTCCAATTTCCCCTGATTGACATCTAGCTCTGTAGTAATGGGGCCACAAGTCAAAGCCAACTTGTAGCTCCTTCCCTAGGCCTGACTTTTCCTACATTGTTACCAGAATAAGATTCTCCAAGACTGTAGAACTCTCTGATTCTAACTTTGTGCTCCCTGGTCACCCACCCCTAGCTATCTAATCATTGACTGAGTTTACAAGCCATACTCTGTCTTGAGACAGTGGATATTGGAATGACTGCCCTTCCTCTCAGCCTTTTGGCTTCAACTATATTACTACATGGGTTCATGTCTCCCTCCCATTCCAGAAGAGCAGTTTCCTGGGTTCCAAAGTACAATCAGAAAACATTCTTAAGCAGACAATAAACATAAACAGAATATCTTCTCCATCTCTCCAAATCCATAGGACTAGGACTGACACCAATCACCCTCATAGAATTTTACTTAAAGAAGAAACTCAAACAGGAACAGTAATGACCATAGTGAAGGAACACTAAGTTTTATTACATGTGGTTAAGATACTTCAAGGAAATAAAACTCTTTGGTTTGCCAAATCTAATGGTGAAAAACTTTAATGTAAAAGGCAACCATATGCAAATGAGATTAAGAGCCACAATGCCCTGCAGACTCAGTCATTTCTCTGCCCTCAAACAAACTACTCAAGCACTCAAAAAATATTACTTCACATTTATAATTATTCTTGGCCTATGACAAGGATGTTTGGGTATAAACATTTAATGGATGGAAGTTGCAAAGAGGCAAATTCAGATTTGATGTAAAAAAACAACACAAATGATTCAACAAAAGATTTATCCCAAAGTAGAATGTTTACTCAGTAGGGAGTGGGTTCTACCTTTCTTGATGTCTTTAATCAAAGGCAGC
Source organism: Pseudochirops cupreus (assembly GCA_028627135.1). Lineage (NCBI taxonomy): Eukaryota > Metazoa > Chordata > Mammalia > Diprotodontia > Pseudocheiridae > Pseudochirops > Pseudochirops cupreus. The sequence goes on from CM053580.1 coordinate 482,145,564, forward strand.
ATGTCTAGCTGGTGAATATGATGAGGAAGGGATTTTCTTTTACATATGATTTGGACTCTAGGGTTTCATAGTCTTTTAATGAGCCATGGACCCCAATATTAGGTGAAACTTATGTTCCACTTCTCAGAATAATGTTTCTAAGTGAATAAATAAAATACATAGGATAATCAAGGAAAACAATTATATTGAAATGTCCTTATCTATCAACTCTCTATCTGTCTCTATATAGACTTATCTATATAGATTAGAGAAGGAAATGACAAAATATTCTAGAATATTTGCCAATACAAGCCCAGGGACAGTATTGATGTCTGTGGCATCACAAAGAATTGGACATGACTGAATGACTTAACAACAAAATCTATATAGCTGTAGATATTCAAGTTTACAGGCCCCAGATTAAGATCCTGTAGATTCAACACAGGTAAGTAGCCTCTCAGGTCCCTTCCAAATATAAGGTTTTTATGTTTATATACCCACAGGACCTCTCTTTTCTAGGCTTAATCTCCCCAGTCCCTTTACTTATTACTATTGTAGAGGGTATGACCAGCAGCTGAAGCTTTATCTTGCTACTTTTATTGCATATGCCTTTGGGAGGTATGGGCATTGCCACCAACACTTCATTGAAATGATTGACAATATCTCTTTGATGTTTCTTGGGTAATAATCTGGATCTAGGTATTCATTCACCCATTTATAGTTTGCCCCCATAAACTGTAAATGGGTCAACAAGGTCTCTTCTCCCCTTTTATAGACTGGTACAAAGGTTGACTCAAATCCACAATGGCCTTAGTCAATCAATTCATCTGCAATGGTGAGACTTAATCACTCAATCCTATGAGCTATGAATTATATCTCCCACTCCCACTCCCACGCATACAAACTTGCCTCTATGCCTGGACTCTCACTTTTCACCTCTGCCTCTTGTAAATCCTAGCTCCTTTCACAGATATACTTAAGTGGCACCTGCTTGCTAAAGGAAGCCGTTCCACTTCTATCTAGTTTTTAGTTCTCTCCCTTCCACCTTAAAAAAAACTCCCTTTTTTATTTACTTTAAACATGTAATTCTGAAAAGCATCAATATGAAGAGGAAAGAGACTGAATCCACCAACGCTCATATTGTGGAACAGGGTTTCTGAGATTGTTTCTATGAAGACTTTTGGGAGAAAGACACCAGAAGAGAGGCAAGCTACGTCAAGAAGAGATTAAAGTTTATCTTTCATCTTGGGGCAAAGAAGATTTTTTTCTGAGTTGAGCACTTAGTTGGTCTTTGAATCCGTGTTCCTCTACCCTTCCCAACAAATACTCAAAAGGTGATGCATCTGCCACTGCTGAAGTAACATGGGGATTACAGTTAACAATGAAGTTAATATAGAGCTAAGAGACATTGTGACAAATGTGTGGAGCTGATTGGACTAGATTTGGTGAGATTATCTCAACTGTATCTGAGAGTCAATATCTTCCTCAAGTGACTTTATTTTGGAAAAGGAGGCAACACACCTGCCTTTTCTCCATATGAGGAGGGAGTTTAGAGGAAAAAAGTTCTATGCTGCAGTTGGCAATACCTTGTGAAATCTATCCCTAAGTCTTTAGACTATCCCTCTTCATCCATGGTGATTGGGAGGAAGGAATAGTATGAGGAAGAACAGTGGATGTACACAACACTTATCATGAGGCCATGAAGCATGGAGAAGAGATGGGAGAATAATGGCTTCTTACTCTTTCCAACTTCAATGCCACCCCCACCCCAATCACAAACGTTGGGTAGAATTTCAGATGTTCCTTACCCTGCTTGAAGTTGATTCATAAAATGATAGTCAAAATTGAGAGATTAATAACCTGATATTAACAAATTTTCCTAGACTAATAGAAGAAAAACTCTTTGGAGATAGATGTGGGCTAGCTCTCTAGTTTGGGACAAGGGTGGAAAGCATTTCATGTGGTTTCCTTGTATGAATACTTTACCCATTCGTATGTGTATATATACATATATATACATACACATATATGCATATGTATAAATATATATGTATTTGTACAATATAGGTATTATAGATGGTTGGCTGGGTTGTCCATTCTTGAAGAGGATCAAAATGATATCACCATGCTAAAGTTAAGTTTCACTGTGTCTGACTGTGCCTGATCAGACCAATAAGAGCTCAGAATTCTCTACCACAGGTTGGGCACAAATAGTCTATGTGGACATCTGGGGTGGCATCTCCAAATTTGTGCATCTTGCATTTCCTTTTTGCTGCTTCAATCCTGCTTTGCTCATAGAGCACAGCATCTTCTCTGATGTGGGCATGACTTGCTGAGCTGTCCTGTGCCAGTGTCTCCCATATCACACAATCAATTCCAAAATTCTTGGGAGAGTCCTTGAGAGTGTCCCTGTATTTCTCCTTCTGACCACCATGTGAACACTTGCCCTGTGTTTAGTTTTCCATAAAACAGTCTTTTTGGCAAGCATATGTTTTGCATTTGAACAACATGGCCAGCCCATTGGAGTTGCACTCTCTGAAACAGTTTGACTACTTGGCAGTTTAGTTCAAGTAAGGACCTCAGTGTCTATAGAGTACTTTATCCTGACAGGTGATCTTCAGAATCTTCCCAAGACAATTCGAATGAAAGTGATTCAGTTTCCTGGCATGGTGTTGGTAGACTCTCCAGCTTTCACAGGCAAACAATAATGAGGTCAGCACAATGGCTCTGTAGACCTTCAGTTTTGTAGTCAGTCTAACATCTCTTCTCTCCCACACCTTCCTTCGGAGCCTCTAAACACTGAGCTAGCTCTGGCAATGTGTATGCCAACCTCATTATCAATGTGTACATCCCTGGAAAGTACAAAGGTTGAAGTCCAGTATCATGCATACACATCTACGTACATACATATAGGTGTATATCTATAAATACACAGAAATTATTTTAAAGTGTTACCCAGAGTGCACAAATGTCAATTCTACTTAGTATTGGCTTCCTAAATTCTATGACACTTCCTAGTAATACTGTATCACAAAGGTGAAAGATAAACATTGCCATGTTGAACAGGCCAGTTGACCATTTTGAGCAATGTTGTCGTACTCTGGCCCCAAGGTTTCTACTTTTATTTGCTTCATGTTCTGACCACTCATATCCTCCCCCAGTGAAGGCATTCTGGGAGCTTCTTGCATCCCAGGGCCAACTTTTCCCTATGCTCCAGCTCTCTTTTTAGTGATTGGATCATGTTTCCCATTTCAACCTTATAGCTTGCTCATTTCAGGTTGATTGAAGTATATCCCTCCCCCCCTCCCCCCCTCTCCCCCTTCCCCCCTGCCATGGGTCACTGCCTACCTATATCACTTTCCTTCTCTGGTCACTTTGTAGGTGAATCAATAATAGTTAATGGTCAGCAAGCATTTATTAAGCATCTTTTATGTGCCAGCTACTGTGCTAAGTACCAGACATATAAAAACAAGCAACAGCAAAAAAGCCCCCAGAACAGCCCCTGCTCTCATACATTCTTAGTGGAGTGGCAACATGCAAATATTGAGGCACATTCAAGTTATATACAGAGTATATGAAGTTAATATTTAATGCAAGCCATTAGCAACTGCAGTGGGGGCTGGAGGGGAGAAAGAACCAATAAAGTCGTCCAACAAAAGTTGGGATCCTGAAGAAAGTCAAGGTATCTAAGAGGTGGAGGTGAGGCGGAAAAACATTCCAGGCACTGGAGACAGCCAGAACAGAAAGGGCAAGTACAGCATTGTGTTAAAAAAAACTCCACATAGGCCAATGTTGCTGGTTCATAGAGATCATGGAGGGGCATAAGCAGTAGTGTTGAAAAGGTAGAAAGGGATTATGTTATGAAGACCTTTAAATATCAAATAGATTTCATCTTGAAGGCAATAGAGAGATACTGGAGCCTTGTGGAGTGACATGGTCAGATGTGTGCTTTAGAAAAATTACTGAGGCAGCTGAGTAGAGGATGGGTTGGAATAGGGAGGGATGGGCCAGGGAGACCAATTCAATGGAAGTCAGAGGGAGACTTGATTTTGGGATCTTCTGTTATAGCAAGGTAGAAATGACTTCAATTTCTTCATGCCTCAATGACCTCTTTGTTAAAATAAGATGAAACTACCTGACAGGAAATTTTTTGAAAGAATTTAATTTGAAGTTAGTTTTTAAGCACTTTAGGCTCCTTTAAAAGGTATGAAAATACCTTTGGTAGATGTCATACATTCAGCACTCTTAGGTACTTAAATAAAACAAAACAATGAAATATTATGATTTATAGAGAGAAAAATTTATGAGGTTAACAATGAGGTGCAAGAGATGTATTCTAATCTTGGATCTATGTGATATGGGAAGTCATTTAAGGCTACCAATCCTGCTTCCTTTTCTAGAAAATGGGTTGCTTTGTAGGTTGATTTCTTTATCACTAGTAGTCTTCAAGCAGTATCTGGATAACCATTTGCCGGAGAAGCTATAGAAGGGATTCATATGTCAGACTGGAGTTTTGGCAATGGAAACACTCTTAGAGCATGCAAAAATCTAACCTCCCACTTAACAGATTAAGAAACTGAGACTGAGGGGCAGTTAGGTGGTACAGTGAATAGAGCACTGACTCTGGAGTCAGGAAGACCTGAGTTCAAATCCAGCCTCAGATACTTAACACTTACTAGCCATGTGACCTTAGGCAAGTCACTTAACCCCAGTTGTCCTGCCTTTCCCCCTCCAAAAATAAAAGAAAGAAAAAGAAACTGAGACTGAGAGAGGCTAAGGGACATGTGCAGAGTCACATAGGCAGTAAATGTCTAAGAGAAGATTCAAAGTCAAGATTCTCCGACTCCAAATTCAGTATTTCATCCACTGTGCCCTCTAGCTACTTACAAATTACACCAAAGCAAGGGAAATGCACTTGTGTGCCCTATGTAAGGTTCCTAAATCATGTGGCACCTTACACTTCAAAATTGAAAAACCATTATTTATCATCCTCCGGAAACTTTAATCCATGACTGCTGTGGTGGGGTCTTTGTCCACCCAAAAACTGTTGGGGTTTCATGATATGTTGTGGTGGAACCATCTCAAAGAATTCAGAATCAGACCACCTCTAATCCAAGTATAGGCTTTTATTGAGATTGACACCTCTCATGAAGCAGGCTAAGTTCCAAGAGGAACCAGCAACTTCAGAGAAAGCAAGATGGATTTTTATAGGGTAAAGATGCAATACATAACAGAAATTTACATAGAATAGAAGAATATGATTAATATTAAAAAGACAGGAGGAGTTTGTTAAGGAATTAGGTAATGGAGGAGGGGTCCCATTTATGGTTCAGTGGTTAAACATTCTGATCATGCTGCTCTCTAATTGTGTTTCTATTTGGTAAAGATATCTGGTATCTCTTGTGTTTCTATCTGGTAAAGATAGATAGATATTGTGGTCCTGTCTTGGGTTAAATGGATGATGTGATTGTGATTGAATACAAGAATATACCCATTTCTGTGGAAATGGATCTGGGGGCAGTGAGCAGGCAAAGGCAGTAGCTAGGTTCCCATCACATGGACACACCTGCTGTTTCTGTGGGAACTAAGAGTTCATAAACATACCTGTTGTTCTAGTGAGCAATGAGGCATGTATGGAGAAGTTAGGACATTGGTGGGAGTGGAGGGTGGCTAGGTAGGAACAGTGGGGCCTTTAATGAAGTTAGAATATTGGGGCTGGGGGCAGCTTTATTACAATTCCATCAGTGACCTTTGGCACATTCTATTTGACATGTCACATAGTAAATATCTATGTGTTATGGACAATGGGGATTTTCTGGCATTAGCAAATTTATAGAAAGTCGTATCAAAAAGATGCCCTGTTTGTCCCCGATGAGTGTGCCTTGTTGGTTACTGAACTTGCTTATATTTTGTCTTGGGCACGTGTTGGCTAAATGACCTTGAAGGCCAATCAGTCAATCACTGACTATTTGCCAGGTTCCTTCCAACCTAATTCTATGATTCGAGTATTGTATTACATACCCCAGAGGGTTGTCATAAATAAAGGTCCATATAAACAATAAAGAGCACCATTAATGAGTACATTAAAAATATTGGTAGCATTATTTGGCCCTGGCTTTTGTTGTAAATTAAAATTAGTTATTATTGCATAATAGATAGTTAACTATATATAATATAATTATATGTAATTAACATTAGATAAGGAAAGATATGATCTTTGAGGTCAAGGATTGCTTTACTTTTGTCTTTATATATCTATACCCAGAATTTAGTACAACGTCTACAACTTTTGATGGTGTTCTGAATGTGTGATTCTATCACATTAGGGAGGTCTCTAGTAAAGAAATTCCCTTGACCTACAGATTGGCAACCTCTTTGCTATGAATGGTCTTGGATAGTTGACTGTACCACTGAGAGTTTAAATTACTTGCCCAAGGTGACATGATTAGCCTGTTATCAGAGGTGGGATTAGAACCCAAATCTTGTTCATTCCTAGGCTAGGACTTCCTCCACAATCCCATACTATCTCTATGTTTGATTGCCCAGTGTACACATACAAATGAGTTGTCATGGAGATAGAATTCCACACCTGGTGGCCAACCACTAGGAGATGAGACTCTTTATACTTACATTGGCTGGTCCTTAGACATGAGAAATAGTCTGTTGCAATATTTGAATGCTCTTCAACTTAGTAGACCTGGCAGGGATTCTGATCCATTGGTAGAGTATTTGAGAACTCAAGAAAGTTATCAAAATGATACTGGTTTCTACGAGATGTTACAAGACATAAGGGAAAACCTCTATTAAATACAGGAGTCTCATGGAAGAATACAAGCCAGAATCACACAGGCTAAGAAGATATGTATGATTTATAATCTGCACTGAGAGAGAGTACTTTCACTGATATATGGGATTTAAGTGCACGTCATCATTGTGAACAAGCATTTATTAAGCACCTATTATGTCCTAAGCACTGTACTAAACTCTGGGGGATACAAACACAGTCTTAGACTTGAGGAAGCTCATATTTTAGTGGAAGAGAAAACGCAAACTAGATACATACAATGTAATAGATACCTGTTGTGTATCTGCATAGAGAGATATCTTGATTGTGTGTGTATACACATTTATATGTTGTATCAGTGGGATAATCTCAGAGGGAGGGCACTAACATCGCCCATGTCTGAGAAATGTTTCTTTTAGAGGGTGGAATTTGATTTGATCTGAATTTTGAAACCAGGAAAACTAGGAAACAGAGTTGAAATGAGAGTATGATTATGTGACTTTTAATCTCCATATATAATGCTGTATCTATGAATACAAAGTATGAATTATGCAATCAGTTTCACTGTGTGAAGAAGCCAGAATACTATATATTCATTACTTCACCAAAGGTTGTTGGACTTTTTAATGAATACTTTATGAATACTTCATCTCTTCTTTTCCTTTGGCTACTAAACACCAACCAGACCCACTCATTGTAAAATCAATTCAATATTCTCCATTTGAGATCCAAGAGCAGACCCTTTTATAAAATAAGAATATTACCACATTTCTCTAATCTAACAAACTGCATTGTCTACTATGACAGTCAAAAAGGTCATTTTACCCAGAAAAACAGTCAAAACAGTTATAGAGATATTCTTAGAGAGCTATTGTGTTTCAGGGGTCCGGCAAGAGTATTTCCATTTGAGGAAAAGGGAAAAGAAAATAAGAAAAAAATAATTTTTATATAATTTAGCCTTGTTTTATATTTAGCTACAGGGAAGGAAATTCATGTTCCATATTTGCTTTAGTGACAGATGAGCTGTTAATATGCATGGCTTATCCAGAAATGAACTGCTAAACTGAAGAAAAATTGAGCATAAACCAGAGAAGCTTTTAAAAACATAGTGTATGAATATAATTTTTTCTGTTTTGGTGTCTATGAGTTTCAGGCCTTCTGCCATCAAAAAAGCTGCAAAATGAATTGTTGGTGCATCCAGAAACATGTTTAAAAAAGTAAAATGTTTATAGCAGAAATAGTTGGCACCTGTGATTTCACTGTTGTAGAGAAATTCTACTGAGGAAACTTCTACCACTGCAGTTTGCTGCTATTTTGTAGTCTTAGAAAACTTTCTGAGCGTACTGAGAAGTTAAGTGACTTGTCCATGGTCACATAGCTCATATAGGTGAAAGTTTGTAAGCCCCACCTTTAATTGAAAACTTTTCCTGATCCTCTCAACTGCCCTCTATCCCTTACTACCTGAGCATAGCTGCTTTCTATTTCATTTCATTTGTTCTGCAAATATTTGTCCTGTATATACTTATAAATGGATATACTATCTCTCCTGATAGAATTTAAGCTCCTTGAAGGCAGGAACTTTCATTTTTGTCTTTGTTTCCCTAGTGCCATGCATGGTACTCAAAAAAAGACTTTACTCCCCTACGCATACTCTGATCCATTGTCATTGGCCTTCTGTCTTTTCCAGGGATAATACACCTCATCTCTCAGCCATTTTCTCTGGCTATTCCCATGCCTAGAACTCTCTCCCTTCTCCATGCTGACTACTGATTTCCCTGACTTCCTTTAAATTTCAACTAAAATCCCACCTCCTAAAGAAAGCCTGAATGAGAGTAGATGATAACGTGAAGTATTAGGAACAAGAGATTTTTTTTAGAAGAGTGAAGACCTGAGAATATTTTAAGCTGAAGGGAAGAAGGGAAATGAAAAGGGAAATGTCGAATATGCATGAGAAAAAGATGAGGACCTGGAGCATGTCTCCCTCTTTGATTATAAAAAGAAAGAAAGGAAACAAAAGGCAGTTACTGTGTTATCTCATTTGATCTTCACAACAACCTGGGAGGCAGATGCTATTATTTGTGCACGTATTACAATTGAGGGAAACTGAGGCAAACAGAAGCTCAGTTTCCCAGAGTCACATAGCTAATAAGTGTCTGAAGTCAGATTTGAATTCAGATTTCCTGACTTGGGTCCCAGTATTCTATTGACTCTATCACCTAGCAGCCTTGTGTAAAGTGTACCATCTGGGCCAGGAAGGGATCAAATTGGTGAGTGTTAAGGCCTGGACTAGAAACTAGGTCAACAGATGGTTGCTGTGGCTAGAGGCAGACTCAAGGAAACTGTTTTTTGAATATTAAAAATTCAAGATATGGAAGATCTCAGGATCCCTTTCTCGGCTATTCTCCATACATTTATAATCTTTATCTCCATTCTGAAATTTACACCTTTTCTAAATCCATGCAGATATAGTGCTTTTGAAAGGATAATAACACCAACTCGAAAAACTTCATTGATAAAATAGGGGCATTAGACTAGGACAGGGGTTTTTAATCTGAGGCCCATAAACTTAAAAGTTTTTAATACCTATATTTTAATATAATCAGTTTCTTTTGTAATCCTATATATTTTATGCATTGAAAAAATATTCTAAGAAAGGGCCCTCCCTCATTTTGTGACTTGATGGACTGCTTTTGGCCTGTGAATATCTTTCATGAGGAATACCAAGACTAGAATCAGTCACTTCATTTTTGTTTCCAAGGTTAAATCCATTTAGTACTTTCCCTCTTCATCTTTGCCTCCTGACTTCTCTGGTTTCCTTCTGGTCTCAGCTAAAATCCCACATTTTGCAAGAAGCCTTTACCAGTCTCCTTTAATACCAGTGATTTCGCACTGTTGATTATGCTCAATTTATCCTGTATGTATCTTGGATATATCTAATTATTTGCTTGCTTTATATCCCCATTAAATTGTGAGCTCCTTGAGGGTATGGACTGATTTTGCCTTTCTTTGTATCCCTAGAGCTTAGCACAGTGCCTGGCAAATAGTAGGCAGTTAGCAAATGCTTAACTTGTCCAGATTGCCAAGTGAATTTAGCAATCTCTCTTTCCCTCTCTCTCTCTCTCTGTCTCTCTCTCACACACATGAGCACACACAAACACACACACACACACACACACACACACACACAGAAACACAATTAAGAACCTGTAGTCACAAAAGCATTGCTAAGATCCCTTCCAACTCCCTCATTTTGTGACTTGATGGGCTGCTTTTGGCCTGTGAATATCTTTCATGAGGAATACCAAGACTAGAAGCAGTCACTTCATTTTTGTTTCCAAGGTCAAATCCATTTAGTTAAAATAAAAATGGACAGCAACTGAGTACTACATGATTTTTAAAATCAATGATAAATGTATATTTTCTATCTATCTATCAGCTATCTATCTATCTATCTATATATCTGTCATCTATCTATCTTTCTTTCTTTCTTTCTATCTGTTTATCTATCCATCTATCCATTTACCAATTTCCTTTGCATTTTAGCATATCTTTCCCTACTTCCTAATTTGGTAAAGTAGTAAAAATGCTAGAATACCTCAGAAGAAAATATTCTCATGATTTTCTCCACTACAGCTGGAGTTTTGAAATGCCAAAAATGTCACAGTGCCTTGTGAGACTTCATTCCCTAGTGGACTAGCTTCTGCCCCACTACTAGTAGCAGTTTTCCTTTTTCCCACTGGTGCTAAAGAGGTATTTACTTGAAAGTAAAAATAAAGTATATGTATGTATGTATTACATATGAAATATATGTGTATGTATACATGTGTACATATATACACATATATATTCAAAAGAAATATAGTTAATTTGCCTTTGAAATGATTTAGATATAATAGATTTAGATATGTCTGTTTAATGACAATAGGATGGACTATATGACATTTGGAGAAAAGGCATTTCTTTAAAATTATGAGTGCTTTCTGTGTGTATAAAATATTTTGTGATTTCTTTGATTCTCACAGGCTTTGTATAGAAGATTTAAATATAAAATTTATAGAATTTTAAAGGAAATGTAGTATAGTGAACAGGCTACTCTCCTAGAGTCACACATCTTTATAACCTGGTTAAGTGTGAATGAGCAATTCATTAAAACTCGTGAGTTTTAGTTAACTCATCTGTGAAATGAGATGATTGGATCAAATGCTCCCATACAATTCCCACATTCAGATGGACACTTTTAAAGAAGTTTCTTTTAAGCAATCAAATCTATTTTATAGGATAATAGATTCAGTGCTTGAAGTGGTCATTGAGCTAAATTCCCTTATTTGACAGATAAGGACTTATTTTGGAGTCATTATGAATTCCTTGCGGGTGTTAGAGAAAGAGTATCATATTTTTTTAAACAGGTGAATTGAAGGCAGATAGTACTAAAATTAATCCATATAAATCTTGATTTTCTTCCTAATGAAGTTATTAAGAATGTTTAATTAACGCCCCTAAAACAGATGGCTTGACATCAGAGTATTTTTATGATGATTTTATTAGTACTGTAGGAAGCACATGCTATAGAAGAAAAAGCTCAGGATTGGAAGACTGAAGAAACTTTATTTCAAATCCTGCCTTTGATACTTACTAAATGTGTGACCCTGGCTACATTATTTATCTTCCCTGAGCTTCAGTTTCCACATTTGCAAGATGGGGATAATACCTGTAACAACAACCTCATAGGGTTGTCATGAGGCTCAAACGAGAATATCTGTGGATATTAAGAAATGCATATATGTAACTTGCCATAAAACTGAAAGAAATATAGAAATATCTATTATTATATGTCTTTTGAGATTCTTTAGAAGTTGCTTTATGCTTAATCCACAAATCCCTGAGAGACAGTAGTAGAGGGCTGGTCTTGGAATAAGGGAGGCCCAGGTTCCAGTCCTGACCTTAGCTCATGCTTACCTTGTGACCACCTTATGACCACATCAGCATTTGAATGCTCAGATCCTTAAACAGTTCTCTGACACTAAGTTACAAATGAGTTCCCAATATCTGTTGGTAGAGGGAGTTTCCGTGCTTGGAATTCCTTTCACTCACAAAACTGAAGGTAATAATCCAAAAGAAAAGACAAAAATAAATATCATATAGAATCAGTCTATTATGGCAGATCACAAATTATAAGCCAACTGCAAGGCAAGCTCTGCTACTATTATCCTTTGGCTTATGTTTGCTGTGCTTTTTCAGATGATGGAATGCTTCAAACTCATACAAAGCTTATTATGATACCTAGCACTTCTGTAGTCCAATTATCACATTATCCATCGTCAGCCCTCAGCAGCAAGCCATTTAAGAAATATTTCCTCCACATGGTGAAAGGTTAATTGACCTCTGATAAACTGACCATAATTAATTTTAATTGCATTCCAACTTTAGCAATTAAATCATAAGAAATTATAGCCCTCCTACATTGTGACAAGTTGGGAATTCAGTGAATTTACGGAATTAGAAGAAACTGTTTGTGTGGGAAATCAAGACACTCAATTTGTTTTCCATATGATTGTATAGGATGTATAGCAAAACCTCAAAGCAGAACCTAATTTGGAATTGGAAACAAAAATATAAATGAGAAGGAGAAAATATCAAGTGAAAAACTTTTTTAAGGAACATATTTGATTTACTGTTTTTGAGACCTGCCTCAATCAATCTGAATCATTTTCTCTAACACCCCAACCTCTTCATCAAAGTTCAGACAAGGAAGGGATTAACCTATTTTTGCTGACCTTTCCACCTGCTTTCTGGGAATTGTAAAAGAACAGAACTGCTCTTTGGGATCCACTTGAATATCAGAGATGTCTTCATGGAAATACATGGAATTTTTTATGAGTTGTTATCACATAGCTGAAAATCTTTTGAAATGGAAAATGTGGAGAGACTTTTTCTAGAAAATTTCATTCTTTTGTGGAAGCAGGAGAAATTTCACAGATAGCCTTTTGGAAGTAGGCCACTGAAGGAGAATCCTAAAACACTTCCTTTTGAGATTATTTTGCTATTATTAGTTGTGACATCTGAGATGTCACTTGGGCCTCTAGACTTCCTGGAGATGCAAGAGTAAAGGAAGATAGAAAAACATATTTAATAAAATTTTAATATTTTATTAATCAGAGATTGGTTATTGTTATGGGAATCTGAAGATCTTCCCCGCCCCTAGGCTCTTTGATAGGCTTAAGTGGCTCTGAGAACCTTCCCAGATTTGAAAGTATGCTCTGCCCCCTAATAGGCTGAATGTGGTCACATGGAGCCTGTGGCAGGAGGCTTGTTCTTCAGGAATGCCCACACCTTATTGCTTTGTGATTGGGCAGTGGGTCAAGAGGGCTGTGACATTCTCTGATCCAGGAGAAGGCTATATATACCCTGATGTGAGGTTTTGCTTTGGGGCTCACTTTGGAAAGAGTTGTGTGATTTGTCCAGACAAGACTCTGGAAAACCATTGAGCCCCCTGGCTTTGAAAACCCAGATGTTCGTGCTTCCCTCTCTGGTAACTGACTGAGTATGGATGTAATGGTTAGATGGCTAGAAGCCTGTCTGCTGATCTGTTTCTTTGTCTGCTTGTAACTTCTGTTTGTATCATCTGTGGTTCAGGGTGCTGACTTTTTCCCCTGAGCCAGGTAAATGATATATGTTTGATTAAAGTAAGATTGTTAACCCATTTTGAGTTGCTTTCCTTTAGAAAAGTGGATCTAAGAACCTGTGCTAGCAGTCATCCTGGGCATGCTAGGGTGCTTGCTGGTACAGTTATATTTGAAGTCATTTTTTCAATACCTAATAGTTCTAAATTCAAGGACAAATCCTACATTTAAAATTACAAAGTACTTCCTAATACTTATTTCATCATATTCAAGGACTGGTTACCTACTTTGCATATCATTCTGGTCTTCATTGGCTTTTTCCTTCTTCTGTATACTTTTTGCCTAATTTATTACCCCTTTAGCTCCCTGACCTTTCTTTTAGTGCCTTCTCTCTGTTGATTATTTCCAATTTTCCTGTAAACAAATTATTTACGCATCCTTATTTGCACGCTGTCTCCCACATTCTATTTTGAGCTCTTCAGTGACAGGAACTGCCTTTTTACCTCTTTTTGGGTCCTCAGTGCTTGGCACAGTGTCTCTTACATAATACATTCTTGACAAATGTTATTTGATTGGCTAAATGAATGTGGAAATGAGGGAGGAAAAAAAATAATGAATAATGATTTGGTTGGATGTCAGATTGTAATTACCTGTTAAAAGGGCTTTGGTTTTTGTATGAATTTCATTTTAAAATATTTTTAAATTTTATTTTATTTTTAATTTATGGAATAAAACAAGCATTTCCGTAACATAGTATAATTAAAAAGATGATTGTATGTGAAACTGCAAATCTATTATTTACGACTTGCTATTCCTTTCAAATCTATAACAAAGTTATCATGTAAATTTCTTTTTTTCTTCCCTCCACTGGTGCCCTAGAGATGGTTTTTATTGCACACACACACACACACACACACACACACACACACACACACACACACACACATACATATGTATGTATATTTGTAAAATCATTCTATACATACTCTTTTTCATCAGTTCTTTCTCTGGATGAAAATCACCTCTTCTTTGGTATGTCTTTTTGTTTCACAGATAACACACAGGAGGCATTGGAGTTTTCAGATTCCAGCCTCTAACAGGTTCACTCTTGATCTGATCAGACAGGCAGACACCTTTGGAGGGGTTAATAATCAGCTTTATTCTAGTCTAGTCTTCTCAAAGGTTGCTGATAATAGGAGAACAACTCCTACAGCATTCCCTAATCATTCTTCTTGCAGGGGCTGGCGAGAAAGGGGGCAACTACCCCTACATCTTGGTGGGATCAATAGAGACAGGTACAGCTTCTGCACTCTCCTCAATCTCCTTAAGCCTCAATGGGGGCCAGTTGAGGCAGGTACATGCATTCCTCTATGCAACCCATGGTTTCCCCACTCACTAACTGGTGCCCATCTGCTTTATAGGGCAACAGACAAAGAAGGCATTTTACCAACATTAAGCTCCCAGGTTAACTTTAGCAATATCATCATTCTGCACAAGCATAGTAAATATTACATTATATCACCCCTAATCTCATGGTACAGCCTCAGTAGGACTGTCTGTCACTATGATTCTGGGAACTACTGTCTAGAATCCTTGGACTATTCTGGGAATTATTAACACCTAGAAACTAGACATTCCCATGACCATGAATGATGGGAAACAGAACTCTAAAAAGGATAACACAATCCTCCTTACATACACCTTTGTAGTTAATCTGGGTATTTATAATAGTCAAAATGACTTAGTTACTCAAAATTGTTCTTGCAGCAATATAGCTTTATGTTGTTCTCTTGGTTCTGTTCATTTCATTCTTCATTATTTTGTGCAAATCTATCCATGTTTTTCTAACATCATCGAGTTCATAATTTCTTGTAGCATAGTGGTATTTAATCACAATCATATACTAAAACTTGTTCAGCCATTCCCCAGTTGACAGGCATCCCTACAATTTCCAGTTCTTTCCCACCACAAAGAGAGCAGTTATATTTTAGAATATATAGGTTCTTTTCCTTTTTCCCTGATCATCTCTGGAAATAGATCTAGTAGTAGTATCATTGGGTCAAAGGGTAATTTAATAATTCTTTAGGCATAATTCCAGATTGCTCTCCAAAATTGTTGGATCAGTTTACAATTCCACTAACAATGAATATGTCCCAATTTTTTCACATCCCCTTCAACATTTGTTGCTTTCCATTCCATCATTTTAGCCAGTCTGAAAGGTAGAAAGTGATGTCTCAAAGTTGTTTTAATAATGTAAAAATATTCACTTTCATCAAGAGTTAGTTACTGAACCATATCCCTGGTGGTACAACTTGATCTTCAACACAGGACACCAAATTTAGAGGGTGCTTGTAACACTTAACAATACTTCTTCAGCAAGGAAACAATAGAGCACAGAATTCTTCTTAACAAGAATGATTATTTAAAATAGGAAATGGTCAAATGCAGAAGATAATTGCCCTTTCCCCCCAGAAAGATATTACACCACTGTCTGATGATTTTTGTCTCTTCTGTATGTCAATCAAGTATACATTTCATATTGTTTGTCAAGGGCATGGTTTTGATGGTGGCTACAAATAATCTCTCACGAATCTGCTTGCCCAGACTCTTGATGTCCCATTTTAGAAATGAGAATAGTGAACTAAACGTAAACAAAGGTTCAAGACAGTATCTGCATAGGACAAAGTAGGACTGGAAAATGAACCATTTAATTTGATAGATGCTCACAGGCAAGCTGGATAATTTAGATTATTCCTACCCTTTGGAGGCTGGATTTTCTGGCCTAATTCTCTATATTGATCAAATTAATTAGATAGCTGTTGAATCTCTGCTTTCTTTGTGCTATGCAGACATGCTTAAACTCCAGTTCAGTCTCTGGCTGCTATAATATACCGTCTTGGCTTTGATGCTCATTACCAGGTTTTCCTGGTTGTTATGCCTACCTCTTTCCCAAGCATAAGCTTGTTATGTTTCACCTTTGAGATAAGATCTACAAAGACGAGCACTAACTAAGATTTTATGCCTGAAATAATTCAGAGTCTGCTGTGTTTTCTGTTCCAATTAGTGCTCCTGTTTAAGCTCTTGACTTCCAGTTATAATAACCAAGCACAGCAGCACTCACTAAAGAATGAAGAGGAAACATGAGTTATAAAAAACATACTATATAAATACTGATTAAGAAGAATGTCTTTAAAGAGATGAGTAAGAAACCACATCCTGGCTTGATTTAAGCAATTTTAATAGCTTTTCTTCCATTAGAATGGCTCACATAATGTTCCTATTAATGATCTTATGTGACAAGGTGAATCCTATTAAGACATTTCTGAAGAACAT
Organism: Pseudochirops cupreus; assembly: GCA_028627135.1. Lineage (NCBI taxonomy): Eukaryota > Metazoa > Chordata > Mammalia > Diprotodontia > Pseudocheiridae > Pseudochirops > Pseudochirops cupreus. The sequence continues at coordinate 482,162,280 of CM053580.1, forward strand.
ATAGGAAGAAAAAGTATCCTTCTTTTTCACTTCTTCCCATTTGTGTGAAATGTTACTTCAAATCATTCCAGCCAACACTGACTAAATGGCTACTCTGCACAAGGTACTAGGAAGTGAAGATATGAGTCCTTCCAAAGCATATGAACTATTCTTATTTCTAGCACAGGCTCAGGGAAATATGACCAAAAAAGATATTTATGTTTGTCATTTTTGTTCTGAAATCTTTAAATCAATGAATGTTTTCAAATGCATCTGTCATTTTTCTAAAACCAATAGAGGCACTGTGAGAATTTTTTGGCAATCAGAGATGGAACACAGAAACTAGATAATTAATGATGATGATGATAAGCATATATGCAGCCCTTTAAAGTTCTTCAATTTAAATAATACTTTAATAATACTTAAAATAAAATAATAATAAATAATAATAATTAAATAATACTTTAAGTATCATTATTTCCATTTGACAAGATGAGGGAACTGTAGTTTAGAGGAGTTAAGTAACCTGCCCATGGTCACATGACTGGTGTCAGAAGTGGGATTTATCTCTGGATCTTCCTGTCTCCAAATCCAATCTAGAAGCCTATGATTTTATGAAAATACCAAATACTTACACAGTTTGCAAGATCCTCATTAGATAGCAATGCAAAGGCAAAACTACCATGACGTATTAAAACAATTCATGAAAAAGATGTTTCTCTACATTCAAAATGAGACAGTATAATTGGAGAATTGAAGAAAGGTGAGTATAAGAGGCTCCTCTCACTAGTTGGAAAAATTTAGGATTATATATTTAGAGCTGGAATCTCTTGGAGGTCACAGAATTCAACTCCTTCTATTGCTAATAATGGGATGGAGTCAGGAAGACTTCAGTTGCAATTTTGCCTCAGACACTTATTGGTTGTGTAGTCCTGGACAAGTCACTTAACCTCTTAACCTCATTCTCTTCATCTGCAAAATAAAGGTAAGCATAGCATACACATCCCAGGGTTGTTGGGAAGGACCAAATGAAATAATATTTGTAAAGCACAAGCTTTGCAGTTTAGTGGCTGCTGGCCAGGGCAAATTAAAAAGCTTGAAGGGTTTCATAAATGCTACAATGAGGCTGATATTATTTTATTATATTTCTTGAGTTTTTTGATGATAATAGCTAATATTTTCAAAGCACTTTAAGGTTTTCAAATCCTTATATATGTGTATATATAAGTATATGCATGTCTATGTATGTACATATATATGTGAGTATGTGTATACGCATACACAGAGACCATGTTGAATTCAGAGCATTATTATTAATAGACTCCATGTTGTTTCTCATGCTTATTTAAATGCATATAAGAGGAAAGACTTGGCAAAATCTCACTGAAGAAGAGGCTAGAATTAAGATTAAAAATTGGAGGAAATGACTCCTACACTTAGCCTAAGTGGCTAAGAGGAATTAGTAGTGATCTAACAATTTAAGGAGGCTCCTATAATCTTATCTCAAGTTAGGCCCCATATTTTTACAAGTGATAAAAAACAGGCATTCTGTAGTGAAAGCTCTTAATCCCTCACCTACTCCTCTGCCCCTCATTCTACCTCTGGAAACTAACTCCTCCAGGATTAAACTCTGATAACTCACCCTTAGCACCCACCCATCGGCAAAATATTTATTAACTCAGTCTAGTGTGACTAGTGCAATCAGTTTACTTTCCATTCACTTCTGAGATTCCTATATAGAATATAGCACTTGACATAGTTTAGGGATTTCTCCAGACATCACCATCGGCCTTCCCAAATGTCATGGCCATGATTCTCAGCTGGTAGTAGGATCATAGCACTAAGATCTACAAGTTAGCTCAGGCCTTAGCGATGTGAAATGACTTGCCCACAGTCACAAAGACCTAATTTCTAATATGAAAATAATGTTAAGGTTGAGTAAGTCTTACCAATTTTCACGTAAGTAAGAAAGATTGGATTAATAGGTGGGCAGTCAGAAGACCTAGGGTCTATTCATAATAAGCCACTAAATAGACACTGGAAAAGGAATGAGTTTTGGAGCTGGAACTGAGTTCAAATCCCATCTCTGCTACCTGGTACTTCTCTAAGAATAATCACTTACCCTCTTAGTTTCCTCATCTGTCAAATGAGTGTTGAATTGATGACCTCTAAAGAACTCTTCTACCTCTATGAGTTATGCAACTGTAGATAAATTGATAAACTTCTCTGGGTTCAAGTTCTTCATAAAATGAGAGGATAGCTCCTGTCACTAAAAGCGTATGACAGTATGAAATACCAGACACTTCCGTGGTTCATAAGATCTTCATTAGATAGTAATGCAAAGGCAAAACCATCACAATGTATTAATACAATTCATGAAAAAGATGTTTCTCTACATTCAAAATGAGAAAGTATAATTGGAAAATTGAAGAAAGGGGATTGTCAGAGGCTTGTCTCGCTAGTTAGAAAAATTTAGGGTCTTATATTTAGAGCTGGAATCTCTTGGAAGCCACACAATCCAGCTCCTTCATCTTACATGTGGGGAAACTGAGGCCTAGAGGGGCTAAATGACTTGTCTGTAATTGTGTAGGTAGTAAGTAGCTAGTCCTCTGGCTCCAAATTCAGCAGTCTTTCAACTAGAGGTCTTATCATTTCAAAATGCCACTCATCATTTGACCTGGCCCCTAGCTTAAGGATTTTATAGAAACCACAGTATTTTCATTATCTATTGCCTCAGATATTTTTCTACTAATAAATTCTTAAAGCTACAAAGAAATATAGAAGGTAACTAAGGACTTTAGATTGTACTTTCAGGTAAAATCTCTCCTCCATTTTAGGACCCTCTTCTGCTATCGTCAGGTTTTAGAACATTAGTGTTGGTTAAATTCAGGGCCAGAACAAAGGTTGGGAGAAAGTATGGATGCACCATCAAATATATATTACAACAAACTTACTACCTTGCGCCCAGGGTACCAGAGAAACAGTCCTAAGACACTGATCCACTATTATAGGGCACTATTCACCTATTTTTCTCATGTTCGCATACATCTAAATCTGGATTTGTAACCGTATTTTTCTTATTCTGATTCTGGTACACTGTGTGCTACCTCACATCTCCCTAATTTGTCCTGGCCAGCAGCCACTAAACTGTATATATATCTCTGTGTTCATCAGAATAACTTAAGAAACTATATAGTAATGTCTTTTATTGCATTTTATTTATTTTATTAAAACGTTTTCCAATTACATTTTAATCTGATTTAGGCACACTAAGGAATATCACAGGCAACTGCCGTTGAAGGCCATGTGTTTGACATCTCTGGTCAAAAATATATTCATGCCAAACAGCTGTCATAAAAAATAGTAAATTTATATTTTTGAAATAGGCAGAATGTTTACAAAAATCACACATCTCTATATACAGAAACACTACCACAAGCAAAACAGTTGCTAATGTACTTAGAAGATCAATATTATAAAATTTCTCCTTGAAGGAATGCTTTAGGAAATAAGAAAAAGGGATACAATTACTCTGAAGTATTTGTTCTAATGATGCTAGATCACTATCAGGTTTAGAATTTTTGTCTTTTACTAGAGGCAGCTGAGTGGCACAGTTAATGGTCCATGGACCTGGAATCAGAATGTCACCTAAACATTAGTTTCTTCACCTGTAAAATGGTAATAAGATTAGCACCTGCCTTGGAGGGTTGTGAGAGGATCAAATTAGATAATATTTGTAAGGTGCACTTTAAAGTTATTACTACTTAAACCAAATGTATCTCAATAAAATCTTTGCTTGGTCGATTGTATAAATACAACTTCCCTGACATTAAGATTAGGACTGAGTCCTATGCCCACCATGAACAGAAAGGAGGTACAGTGAAAACACTTCCATAAACACTAGACCCAATTGCTCCCCTTGTGCACACCCAGAACACAGATCCATAAATTGCTAAGGGAATGAAGGAATGTTTGTTATTCAGGGAATGTGCTCTTCCCCCAGTCCTGCTATCAAACAAAATACTGGACTGAAATGACTACATCTGAGTTTGACCCAAGTATGGTACTCATTACATCATGTTATTATGTTGCACCATTCAATCAGTCAACAAGTATTTATTGGGGACACATGTTTGGAGACAGGATAATGGTGGATCTGGGGAGGTGAATCAACACCTACCCCTCAACACACACACACACACACACACACACACACGCGCGCGCGCGCGCACACACACGCGCGCGCACACACACACACACACACACACACACACAACTGGGATGATTGTGAATAGGGAAGCAGTGATGCAGACCTGAGACAGGTGGAAGTAATTTTCCCCCAAGTGAATTAATATAGGACCCAGTTGTGGGTCCTTGGGACAAGAAAAATATAAAACCCCATTTTTAATGCCATTGTCAGGAAGTTCCTGAGACTCCTAAGAACTTCCTTGATAGAAGATTTTTATAAATCTTTTTTTTAACAATGTATTTTATTTTTCTGCAATTACATGTTAAAACATTTTTTAAAAAAATATTTAATTTTTTTTTTTAAGTTTTGAGTTGCAAATTCTATCCCTCTTTCCCTCCTTCCCCTCCCCTGTCTCTGAGATGGTAAACAATCAAATATGGGTTTAACATGTGCAATCTGTTTTTTTTTTTAAGTTTCTGTACTTCTTTTGTACTCTCTTGGGAAGTACTTTTACCAGGAGATATTTGAATGCATTTTAATTCAATGGATTATTTGAACCCCAAGGCTGCTAGTTATTTTTTGAGCCAGATGGGAAGTGATGGACAGCAATTTTTAATAGATGAAGCAACTCTTTTAGAAACAACTGGAGTTGGGATCTACAGAAGCTAAAATGGTCCACTTCATGTCTCCCAAATACGCTTTGTCTTGTCTCTGGAGTAAAGTTTAGTCCTGGATGTTGACTCTGGTCACACTGCTGAGTGAGCACAAAGTAAGTATTCACCATTGGGCTCATTGAATGATTAGGATCATATTCAGTAGCAGTTTAGTCTGATTCCTAGAGCAATGTTTCATTCATTTTGTGTGAATCACATGCAGGAATGTGAACAGCAGAGGTGATTTGTCATCCAATCTGCCTTACCCTTAACCTGTTCATAGGTATTTATTTACTGACAAGGTTTTTTTCATAAACGTCATAGGAAAGGAATGAAATGTTCACTTTTTGTTTACAAAATGATCATAAACTTGAGTTTTTCATTGAAATAAACTTACATTATTTTAAAAAATTTTTCTAGCTTGCTATTTACTACCAGTTATCACTTTAGGTAAGGGGGAAGGGAACATGCATCTATTAAGCACATGCCAGGTAAGGGGCTAACCACTTTAGAGATATTGTCTTGTTTCCTATTTACAGCAGCTTTTTGGGAGGTCGGTGCTACTATCCCCATTTTATAGTTGAGGAAATTGAGGCAGATAGAGACTAAAATGACTTTTACAGGGTCACATAGCTAGGAAGTTCCGAGACTAGATTTAAGTAAGGTTTTCTTGATTCTAGGCATAGCCCTGTATCCATTGTGGACCTTGCTGTCACTCAACCTCTCTGGGTTGTGGTTTCCCAGTGTATGAAATGAATGGTGTATAGACCAGAATATTTCTAAGGTTTCTTTCAGGTCTACATCTGTGATCCTGTATGCTCTTAGACCCCTTCCATCTCTAAAACTATGGTCCTATAAACTTTGATCACATTCTTTGAATATTCCTGGAATTCTCTTTCAAGTGTGCTCTTAAATTTCTGCTCATCTTTCAAAGCCTAATCCCACTTAATCCTCCAAATTTTTCCCCATTAAACAAACCCCGAAACAATTGCTCACTCTTTCGAACTCCAATAATGCTTACTCATCAGTGGTATATTTTGCATGCTGTCAGTCTAAATAAAGGTCCCTATCATCCCCATGGAAACAAAAGGGGGTAACACAGGACTGAGAACCATTCTATCCTTTTATCAGAAAGAGAGCATGATGCAATGGAGAGAGTGCTGGATAAAGCGCTTCACCTGAAATCAAGAAGACCTGACTTCACATCTCACCTCCTAGACATGTGAGCTTGGGCAAGTAGCTTGGTGCCTCCAACTTTATTTTCTCTCCTGCAAAACAGGAATAAAAATATTAAGTTATGTTATAATTGTGTTATATTATAATTATTATTATAGGTTTATTGTAGAAATTTAATTATAACAATGTATCTTAAGTGCTACTTGATCCTAAAGATGATAGGAAGCCACTAGAGTTTATTAAATGAGCATGGAGGGAAGACATGGTCAGATCGAAGTTTGGGAAGAATTGACATTGGAGTAGAGGATGAATTGGAATGGAGGGAGACTTGGGGCAGGAAGATTAACCAGCAGGCTATTAGCTATTTAGTTGGCATGGTCGGCCTGTAGTCAGGCACCCCAGCAAGTCACTTTATCTCTGTTTGCTTCAGTTCCATTAACTCTAAAATGGGGTAGTAGTAGTACCTACCTCAAAGTGTTGTGAAGATCAAATGAGATAATATTTGTAAAGAACTTAGCAGCGCCTGGTTCTTATTCCCTTCCCCTCCTTTCCCTATTGCAATAGACTAGGTGTGAGGTGATATTAATATCAAGGAGTAGAGTAAGGAAAGACATTAAACCAACTACTAAATTTCTTGAAAGAAGAGATTTAGGGTGGTGAAGTGGCATAGTGGATAGAACACCACTGGCCCTGGAGTCAGGAGGACCTGAATTAAAATTCAGCCTCAGCCATTTACTAACTTTGTGACCCTGGACAAGTCATTTAATCCCAATTGCCTCAAAAAAAGAAAAAGAAAGAGGAGATTTGACTTAGAAGCCAGTAGATAATATAGCAATGAGGATTTTAATTGGGTGATAGAGAAGCTCATAGGAGGAGAGGATTTAGCAGGATGGCAGCAGAATACAGATATGTGACCTCATTTGGGGCTTTCTCAGCAAAAATACTGGTTTGCCATTTCCTTCTCCAGCTCATTTTACAGATGAGGAATTGAAGCAAACAGGGTTAAGTGACTAGCCCAGGGTCACACACCTAGTAAATGTCTGAGGCCAGATTTAAAATAAAAAAGATGAGTGTTCCTGGCTTTAGGTCTGGCTCTCTATCCACTGGGCCACCTAGCTGTAGCACCAATGCAATATTCATAGCACCAATGGTTGACTATAAATATACCTGCATAGCGCTCAATTACAACATATAATAGACTTTCCATATAGACAACAGAAGCAAAACATTTATTCAGACACCAGAAAACTGAATCCCAAAACCAGTAAGCCAATTCCATCATAGAAGCAAAGAAGTTAATAAGCCACAACAGCATGGAGAGCTACGGCATCCCTTAGCCTTCCCACAAACCAACATTTCCTCAAAAGCCTAACTGTCTATCTTGGATGTGTCCTCTCCTCTCTCCAGTCTAACTGTCCTGACTCCTAGCTTCCTGTAGACTCTGCTCCACCAGTCATCAAACTCTTCCCACCACAGGCTCCATGTGATTACATTCAGTCTATTAGGGGGCAGAGTATATTTTCAAAGCAAGGAAGTCTTCAAATTCCCTTAGGCTTATTAAGGGGCAGGGAAGATCTTCAAATTCATACTACCATTACACTAACTTCCCTTACCTCTGTGCCCTACATCTCCTTTACCATCTCTTTGCCTTCATTAATCCCTGTTTCTAGAATGTCCTCCTTACCTTTCTTGTCCTATGGAATTACTGCCCACCCTTTAAACTCCCATTCAAATGCTGCCTCTACTATGAAGTCTTCCCAGTAATTCTCATCCCCTTCCAGTAATAACCTACTGTTTCAGTTCTTTGAAAGAATTGAACTTTTTCACATTGCTAATGAATTTATTGTGTTATATTTATCAATATTATCTATGTCTATCATCTAGCTAGCTAGCTAGCTAGCTATGTCTGTCTCTCTCTCCCTGTCTTATCACCCTATTATATCCATCTAAAGCGCGCGCGTGCACGCGAGTGTGTGTGTGTGTGTGTGTGTGTGTGTGTGTGTGTGTATGAGAGAGAGAGAGACAGAGACAGAGAGAGACAGAGACAGAGACAGAGATAGAGACAAAGAGAGAGACAGAGAGACAGAGACAGAGAGAGAGATGGGGGAGGGGGGTGAGTTCTTTTGACAGTCTGGTAAGGTCCTATAGCATCCTTCCCAGAATCATATTTTTAAATACAGAAGATAAAATACATTGGACTGCAAAGTTAATGAATTATATTGAAATGTAGCTAAAATATTTTTAAAAGATCCCAGACCAAGAATCCTTCTCTATGGACTATTAGCTCTATAGGAGACAGAGACTCTCTTATCTAAGCTTTGTAACTCCCTTAGAACCTAAGACAGTGCTTTCCAACAAGAAGTCTTGAATCAAAGTTTGTTGATTTTAATTGCATTGTTAATCTTTTTAGACATCCAGTTGAAGTTAGATTTAAAACCCTCCAACTTTTGCTTGATTGATTACATGTTTTATATTTAAAATTCAAAATTACTTTCACAAAAATCCCTACTTCATCATTTTAAAAAATGCTCCCACTTCCATTTTTTTTCCTGCACTCTAGGAATCCATGGTCACTGAGGCAGGCATATTTATTGTGTCATTGAGCCAGGAGCATGTTTTTAGATGTACTGAGAAGTCACAGTATTTTTCTAAAATTTTCTTGTTTTGATTTTCTCCATGTCATTTATATATCTATATCTATATCTATATCTATATCTATATATCTGTATATAGATATATATATATGTATGTACACACACGTATATATAATCTTTGAAAAGTTTTTGAATAGCTACAAACCCCTTCTTTTGGACAGAGGCTTATATATATATGTGTGTGTGTGTATATATATCTTTACACACATTATATATAGTCTTTTAAAAGGTTTTGAATAGCTACAAACCCACTCTTTTGGACAGAGGTTTGCTTTGGCAAGTTGAAATCATTTTTGTGTTATGCTATCCCCTCCTGGACTTATTGTTAAGTTGAAACAGACAAGTAAGATCCAGAAAAATAAAACTGATGATAAAATCTGGATTTGTAGAGTCCCAAGTCAGAGATTCTAATTCAAATAGAAGTGAATAATATCTTTAATTTTCTATTTGTCACGGTCTGTCACATCCATTACACCAGATCATGGTTGCTTTGTGCATCAATTTTAGCCTTGTCTGACCCCAGTAGGGCAATGTATTCCCTCCTGTCCTTGAGTCAAATGACTTTGACAACTGTCCACCAATCTTTTTGAGTGCTTAATGTTGAAAGTATTTCTCTCAGGGATTAGCTTTTAAAATCTTGTCTAACTGAGCTCTTCTTGTTCAGTTTGATAACTGGGATAATAACCACATTAATAAATTACGTTTTGTGTCTGTTTCATTGTTCATATTTTGAATACAATATGAGCATATTTGCTATGTGCCTTGACGTTCACTATAACAACAGGCATACAAAGCAAGTATCATTTAATTACCATTTTAACAAATTTCTTTTGTTTGCACTTGTGGTTTCACTGGTATAGGAAACTTCTACCAATGCTGATCAAATGTTCTATAATTTACACTTTCAGATAATTGCCTGAGGCATTGAAGGGCTAAGTGACTTGTTCAGGATAAGAGTCAGTATGTGTGATATGTGGAATTTGAACTTGTGTTTTGTTTTCCAAAGAGACAGGCTAGCTTTCTATTCACTCTGTCATTCTGCTTGTCATCCCCATTTCATGGACATGAAAACTAATGCCCAGAGAAGTTAAGGGACTTGCCTAATACCTAATCAACAACAGAGCTAGGACTAGAATCCAAATTCTCTGGGTGTTTTTTTTACTATACCACGTCAATGCTCTATAGAACAAGTCTTCTTAAGACTAGTTCTATGAGACCATATAAAATTAGATGTGGAATTATAATTTAAGGCCTGTCTGATTAGCAAGGTTTGTTTAGAGCTGTGAGTTTTAGAATTTGTATTTCTGGACGTTCATTGTGGAGAGCCAGCGTACCAGACAAGCCAAAGTAAATCAAATATATTCAATTATAGGACCCAAACTGATTTAGTCATGCTCTAACAAATGCAAATTTATAGGCAAATATCACAGGACTTTTCTTTTCTTGTTATATTAGTTCACTGCAATTAGTAAACTCCCATATTTTATCCATTTCATAGGTAGTCCAAGAAATCTCCATATTTTTTAGATTAAATGAGGTAATCTATGTCAAGCTCTTTGTAAAGTTTAAACCTCTATGCAGATGTTAACTTTATTATTATTAGTACTACTACTTTTAATAATGATGAAAATAATAGTGGCCGGCCTAGGTAATATGTGGTGATGTTCCTGCTACCTCTTTGATCTCAGATTTGGAGCACCCAGTCTCCCACATGAATCCTCTGTTTCTTCTGCTCTCTCATATCCAGAGAACTGCTTATATGCCTTTACCATGGAAATAGAATGGATGAATCCTTGTCAATTGATGAAATTCATTATCTCCTTTTACTAAACTTGTTCCTTGTCTCTTCTAGATTCCATAATCAGTTACTAGCATCATGACCTCAAAAATCTCCTAGACCTCCTTGACATCTCACTTTTCTAGTCTTTTATCATATCAATCCCTTGCCTTTGACCATGTCCACTGTCCATTCCTTAATCCCAAGCTTCAGAATAGTAGTTTAAAAAACAGTTATGGAGCCACTTGATCTGGCTGCTGATTGACTTCAGTTTAAATCAATCCAGATCATTTCAATTCAGTTGAATGCCAGTGGTAACATTCCCAAGAATGTCTGCTCGTAAGATTAGGCTTTGCCCAGAACACGAACATCAAATCAATTCACCTTCATTCAGTTTACATCACTTTAGTCTATAATATGGTACAGTAAATAGAGCTCTGCCTTTGGAGTCCCAGGACATGGTTTCAGACCTCTGTCTCCTATGCTTACTATCTGTGTGGCCTTAGGCAAGTCATTTAACCTCATTGTGCTTCAGCTTCCTCACCTATAAAATAATGAGGTTGACCTAGATGATCTCTGAGGTGTTTTCTTTTTCCCATCACTAGATCTATGATCTTATGATTCATTTGGTTCAAAAAGCATTTATTAACTGCCTTTTAAGACACCATGCTTGGAAGGGCCTTCACTCCAAGTTAACAATGTTCTCCTGTATTTCTAGAGCTCACTTTGAAAATCGTTTTTACTTTCCTCAATCACTCTGTGGCCATTCCTACCATCTGACCCATTCCTCTAACAAATGTGCTTACCTGTGCTGGGAAGATTATTTATCTTACACTGTCTTTGAAAGATATACCACCTGGCACAAAAGTGCTCCTTCTTCTTTCTCTTTATTTCTCTCTGCAGATTCACAGACTCTCAGAGGTGGAAAGGACCTCACCTCCCCTTCTGTTTCTAAGGAAAAGGTGCCTGTTTTCATATCCAAGGCTAGGCTTTTTAGCTTTGCACCTGATCTCATATCCTCTTCAGGGACCTCGCACACACAATTACCATTCCCCCAACCTCGGCACCTTCAATCTTTCCTCCATATTATACAGAATCACAGAAACAACAAGCTGGAAAAGATTGTATCTCAATCATCCTTTTTTTTCTGTCTTAGCAGAAGAAATGTCTGTTTTTTCTCTTTTCTAAGGCTAATCCTCCCATCTGTGTTCTTGATCCCATCTGCTCCTCTGTGACTTTCCTTTTATAATTATTCTCTCCCCTCTCTAGCATCTTTAATCTCTTCCTCTTCACTGGTTTCTTCTTTCCTGGCTTCAAGTGTAGACATATTCCTCCATAGCTTGGAAACATAATAGTAACAAAGAACATTTACCTGGACCCTGTGGTCTCATCTCGATCTTTCCTATTTGTCTTCCTTATTTCTTTCGCACATTTCTGAAAGCAATGGTGTATGCTTATTGCTTCCAGGTCTAATTGCCTATGCTCTCCATAACATATTTCAATATGCTTGCAATCAGAAAGATGTCTGCAGTCAATCAGATCATCTAAATAACAAAACCCAGGGGAATTTTTTTAATCCTCAATTAACGTTGATTTCTTTGAGGACTTTAACACTGTTGACTATGCCATTCTCTTTGAAACTTTCATTTACTTTGTCATCTATGACACTACCCTGTTTTGGATTTCCTTTAGCTCTCTGGGTCTTAAGTTGCATCTCATTGGCTCTTTTCCCTCTTTCAGCCCCCTCAGTGTTGCATTCCCACCATGTTCTGTCCTTTATCCTCTTTTTTTCTTTAGTTTCTCTCTAAATGTTCTTTTCTCTGAAACTCTAAAAAACTTGTTCATTCTCTAAATTTCTATAACATATATTGTTTTGTACATTTGTCTCTCAATTCTTTTCCACCCTGTGTCATTGCACTGGCTTGCTTCAGATACTTATATCCTATTTTTTTAAAACATTTTTTCTATTTATGTAACTATCCAATTAAGTTCTTCTTTCCTTCCTTCCTTCCTTCCTTCCTTCCTTCCTTTCTTCCTTCCTTCTTTCCTTCCCTCCTTCTTCCCTTCCTTTTCTCCTTTCTTTCCTCCTCCTCCTTCTCACCAGTGATTTCACTAGGATAATAGACTTCCCATTGAGGAAAATTTCTCTAACAATTCTGATTACTAGCTCTCACAACTTACAGTTTTAAGGATCTTACTAGATCATGGCAAGATTTAATGATTTATGATACTTTGTCTCTGAGACTGGTTCTCTATCTATATCATACTCACTCTTAACTAGATTATATACGTTCAATAATGATAATCAATACACTAGTGCTCATTAAATATCTACTATGTGCCAGGTAGCTTATATTTATAAAGGTGTTTTATAGTTAGAAAGTGATTTTCAAATACTATCCCACTTAATTCTCAAAATAATGCATAAAAATACTATTTTTCCATTTTAATGAGAAAACTGAAGGCCAGGGAAGTTAAGGAAAGTCACATGTTAAATAAGCAGAGTTGCAATTTGACCCTAAATCCACTGGGCTTTTTGAAAGACCAAATGAGGGAGGAATAAAATATTGTGTCTATTTGTGTGCCCCATAGATCCTATCTTGCCATCAGATGATCCAGCTGAGGTGTATTTCTAGCTACCTGTGTGACTTTGAGTGACCTTTACACCCCTCTGGATCTCAGTTTTCTTCCTTGCCTCTACCACAAAGGCATTAACCTAGATGATCTTTAAGGTTCCCCCCATCTCTCAATCCTATGATACTTTGATTGAAAGAAATGATCCTAGAACTTTGGAAATAAAAAAAAAATTGAAGATATTACATTCTCATCTTGCTGCTTCCTTACACCTTAGAGGTGAAGTGACTTGCCAAAGATAACATAAGTAATAAATGGCAGAATCAAGATTTGAACCAAATCTTTTTGAATCCAAATCCAATGTTTTTTCTATTGAATTACTCTGCTTTGCAAATATCAATATGTTTTAAAGTTATTGTTTGAATAGGTGAGATAGCTATAATCTTTTCTCTCTCACAAGCTGATAGTGAGAGAGCCCTTGGGCTGCGAGAAGTGAAGTACTGAGGGCATTGGCTTCCATGACGGAAGGAAGCCTCTAAAGGTAAAGTATTCTACCATTTAAGAGTTGGATTAATGACAGCACACAGATTCATCTTATTTGATCCTCACAGCAATGTAATAAAATAGGTGATTTCATTATCCCTATTTTGTATAATGAAGAAACAGTTTTAATGACTTGTTCTGTGTCACACAGCTAGTAAGTACTGGAGTCCAGGTTTTCCTGATTCCAGACCCACTACACTGTCTACCATGTCATGGTTCTTCTCTACCATAGGCAAGGTTCAGCTTTACAAGTTAAGTAGTGAAATACATCACCTATCTCTGTGCTGTAATTTCTAGGACTCTGAGAAAGCATTTCTCACCTCAAACATTGTCCTCATAGATGCTTGGAGTTTGAATGTTAGTGAATATTCATTCCTTTAGCTTGTTTCACCATCTCTCTCCATCTTCTTTTAAAATTCTCCCCAGATAGATAATATTTTGGTACTTACGTGTGCATGAGTTCCCAACTAGCTTTGTAACTCTGGGAAAACCGCTTTCTCTTTCTAGGAATCATTCTCTTCATCTTTAAACTGAGGAATTAAATGGAGGAATTGGACTAGCATAGTATATAAGCACAAACACTGGAATTGATATGGAATTGATACTAGAAAAGATAGTGAAGATGCTTTTTGTACTCTTAACATTGTTTGTTTCTGTGTATGGTTAGATCAATTTCTTCTTTAACAGGAGAAGATGGAATTTCACAGAATTATTTGAATGGAGTTACTGGGTTGTGATATGGGAAGAACACAGAAAGGGAAGCTTAACTATTCTGAAGATAAACTCTGCTGACATGACAATTTTGTCTAAAGTTTTGCCATATTATAATCTCCCTGATCTTTTTCTTTGAGTTTCACCCATCTCTATAAACTTTGGCCATGGGAACTGTGAGTTACCAGATCTTTCTCTCACATATTTTGGGCCAAGATAAAGATACATGTACACGTAGAGTCTGCCCTATTGCATTACTGTCCATAATATGCATAGCTGTGAAGGAGGTAGAATGATAAAACTGATAGACTGGAGCCATTGCTACTTGATAAGATATGTGTGAAATCATAACAGATCTTGTGACAAGTATGAAGTTCACACATGTGTTTCCACTTGACTCCCATGCTTTTTCACAATTGCCCTATGTAGTTTACATGAATCTCATTGTATTCTTCTTATACTCTGCTCTGTTGAAAGAAATTAATAACATATTAACATGAGAATAAAAGTTTTTTTACTTCCTACATTAAAATTGACGATCATTGACACAGGTTTATGATTTATTTGTATCTTTTTTAAAAACTTAAAAAAAGGTTATCATGCAATAATTACCATGCCATGAACTGAGCCCCTTTTGGCCCAGCAGTGATAAATTTATCTGTAATTCGAGCCGGAATAACCTGAAAGGAAGAGCTTGATTAAAGAGGCAAAAACTAAAGTTTTCAGATGACCACTACTATGATCACTACAATACTACCCAAAGGACAATTCTACTGTGTGATTTTTTTTTCTTGCTATATAAAAACAATTTAATTCAGTTTGTACATTTTCTTTTTTTAAAAATTATTTTAAAAACGATTTGATACCATTGCTTTTTAGAAATTGTTTTAAAAATATAATTTATTAATTTATTTTTAGTTTTCAATGTGTAATTTTTTTAACATAAAAATATTAGCAAATTAATATATACATTTATTAGGAGAGAGAAACATATAGATGGACAGACAGATGGGAAGAGATTGTAGATATAAAGGTAGGGGCAGATATACTTTGATCCTTCAGTGGGCATATGGTTTCTTATCAAAGTAATACTCTCTAGCAATAAGATAATAACCCTTCTAATGCTTTCTCATCCTGTATCGTCTTGTTCATGTTCTCATATATGTTTTCTATGGGATTACATCCCATGTGCCAGGAAGCAAGTACCAAATGAAGTAGTTCCCTTTACCAATAAAAATGAGCATTTTCTCTAGAACTAGAATTGTAAACTTTCTAAAGGCAGGAAGTATCTCTTCTATTTATTCTACAGAATCCCTGTGGTATTTATCTCTCTATCATACTGAAAATTGGAATAATTCCTTCCATTTTCTTATATTTGTATATTCTTTATAGTTAAAAAGGCTACCTTTTCACAACTGTTCTTAGTTGTTTCACACAGTAATATGCTGGAATATAAATAATTCAAGTGTTTTCTTCATGCTATTGCAGAAGAAGTTTTTAAATGTGAGAGGTTTAGTGATTTATGATGTGACATGGTTAATGACAGTAATAGTAAATGGCTTTCAAAACATTTATTTATCTTTTAAACCATTTAGAAATATGCCTAGATCCAGGCTCTTGTAGGAATCCACACAGTCTTCTGCATCATCAGATTTTTATTAATTTTTTTGTCTTCAATTCAGTT
Organism: Pseudochirops cupreus; assembly: GCA_028627135.1. NCBI lineage: Eukaryota > Metazoa > Chordata > Mammalia > Diprotodontia > Pseudocheiridae > Pseudochirops > Pseudochirops cupreus. The sequence goes on from CM053580.1 coordinate 482,178,220, forward strand.
TTGTCTTTATTCATTTTATTTTATTCATTTCCTTTTATTCATTTTCCTTTGTCTTCAGGTGTTTGAACTTTTTTAGCTGATCTGATGGCTATATGCTCTCCAACTCTTAAGATTTTCTCTGTTAATTTATCTGCTTATGTACAAGGTCTTTAACTGAGTTTTCTTCCCAAGTTCTTTGGTAATTTCAGTCCTTTCCCCCCACTATCAATCATTTCTGACTCCTTACTTTTGTATTTTCCCCGGCAGGTAGACCTAAAGGCTATCTCAGCCTTCTCCCACCCAGTGCAATTCCCATTTTACCAGCTTCAATCTCTGCAACTAGTCTGTTTTTAAGGGACAAAACAGGCCAGCCTTTGGATTCTGGTCTCTTTCCCTTAGGCTTGGTGGGGAGCCACATAGCCCTAGTTCCCTCTGAGGTGTTGCCACACTGATGTCCAAACTGAAACAAGCTTCTCACTGTTCATTTTCCTCAACATGAGGAGAGGGGTAGAGATGAGCTATTTCCATCTAGTTGGTTAATTTGTGCAATCTTGCTGGAGTATGGTATATATATGTATGTTTGTATACCCATGGACACATACACATACTGTCCTTCTGCCTAGCCTATAAACTCCTTGTGGGCAGAGACACTTTCATTTTTGTCTTCAAATTCCTAGTTTTAGAAACATAGCAGACACTGAATAAATGCTTGTTGACTGAAACAGTGTGTGTATACTGTTTAACAAAAATAATTTTTTTTGACACTCTAATGTTTAAAAAGTGATTTGTTTTCCTTAGCATTTGATAGCATTTGATCCTCACAACAACCCTGGGAACTTGTGCCAATGTTATATCATTCTCTTTTCTATATATGAAAAACCTGGGATTCAGATTATTATGCAAAGTTACACAATTCAGAAGTAGAATAACTGTGGCTTGAAACCAGGATGTTGGACTTCAATTCCATGCTTTTTTGGCCACAGTGATCTACCTGGACTACAATAATCCAGGAGAAAGTGGTCACTAGCACGTGTGAACAGTTGAAGGGTGGTAGAGGGTCAAGGGCAGAAAACGGAAATTTAGAAAAATAGTAAAGTTGAGGAGAGAAAGGAGAGGGAGAAGGAGCAGGATTGTGAAAGAAGTACCAAGGTGTGATGGAGTACACTGGAAAGAGGCTGTTCTTTCACAGTTAGTCTTTAAGGAAACTATGTGGAAGGTGAGCAATTCTTTGTCTCTGTGGGAAGAAAACTCCCCCTAGACCCATTTCCCACTTCTTTAATGGGTCACTTTCCCAATAACTAGTTCCTATAATGTTGTGGCCTGGTATCATAAGAATGTATCCCACCTCGCTTTGAGGAGCTGTTAAAATTCCTGACAGTGATACCCTTCATCAAACTGAAAGATCATAACAACTGGGAAACTCATACCTCCTCAGTACCCCCTCCCTCTGGTTGTAAATTGTAGAGAGTGTCAGAAAGAAGTACCTCCATTTAATGAAGGATTCAAGGATAACTATCTCATCATCGCCCACCTGACTGCAGGACTCTCTCATGCCCCTGTGCAGATACTCTCCCTTGTCATCTTCATCCCTCTTCTTGTTAACTTTTTTTAAAAAATGTGTTATCTTCCCCCTTAGATTATAAACTCTTTGAAGACAGGGATTGTCTTTTGCCTTTCCTTTTATACTAAACACTTATCACAGTGCCTGGTGCATAGCAGCACTTAATAAATGTTTATTAATGACTATTGACTGTTTGAGAGACCCCTGATTCATTTTAAGAGTAGACCTCAGATTTATTGATTCATTCATACATTCATTCATTCATTCATTCATTTTTTTTGTTTTATTGATTCTTTTTGTTTTAACATCCCCCCAAATTCTAGATATGTTACTTCTCTCCCTTATCTTCTCCGAACCAGTGAATATTACCTTGTAACAAAGAAGAAAAGAAATTAAGCAAAAACAATATACAAATCATCTGAGCTTAATTGGGTATACAACATTTGATAGGCATAGTCCCCTGACCTTGCCAGCAAATCATTCTAACTATAAATTTATTGGAAATGTCAGTGGATTTCCTTATCTTTTATCTGGGTCCAAATTTGTGCTTTATAATAATATAGCATGAACCATGTTTTCTTATTTTTCTATATATTATATTCAGTATTTATTGCTTTTTCTGCTTCTAGATACTTCAACTTTCTTCATACAAGTCTTCCTACATTTCTCTAGATTTCTATATTTGTATTTTTATAGTGTAATAACATCCCATTATGTTCATATACCACAATTTATTTATCCATTTTATCAACTGATGGGTACTCATTCTGTTTCCATTGTTTTGCTACCATAAAAATGCAACTCAGCTTCCCAAACTTATCAGGAACAAAAAAGAAAGGGAAGATGATGAGGTTTCCTCTCGTCAAGGTTCAGGTGGATAGTGCTAGTCCAGGATCATTAGAGAGTAGCAGGGCCCCCCACACAGCAGGCAGAAAACATGATTGGTAACTAGTCATCAACTTCTAAGAGATTCAGTTACTTAGGGACTGAGCTGTGAATTAGAGGGTCAGTAAACGTCAGGTAATCTTTGGGAGTCTCTGGAGCAGCAAATATTTGCCCATCTATCATTGTTTAACAGCACAACTGTGTTCAAGACTTCCTGAGTACACATAGCATGGACTTTAAGACCTGCTGATTTGGAGTCCATTCTTTTTCCCCCTTTAGAATTTTACTAGGAATTTTTGTTTGCCTTGGAACTTCCTGACTAACTAATTATGTGAATCAAGGTTGATAAAAATAAGTTCATTGAAGCTTACCACAGCCAATTGAGAAGATTTCCAATAAAATCAGAGGTAAAGCCAGCAGCCATCTGGCCAGTGACATAAAACAAAAATCTGCCCGCTAGGAGATGAAATTAATGTACTAGGAAACCAGGAGTACTCAGATACAGGCTAGATATGGGCTGTTCTTAAAACTCTTCTTGGATAGAATTCAGGTTTACTGAAAATTAGGAGATGTCCATCCAGGACAGCATTTAAATACATTATTCCAAAAGAGGTGACTTTTGGAATTTTTGCCAGGACAAAGATATGTTAAACAAATGCCTTCCCTTTATGAATGGCAGGATTCAATTAAGTTTTTCTGGGATGAATCCCTCAGACACAACAGCTGGAAATATGGCTTGTTTTTTTCATAGTGAACTTTTGAGGAGACATTTCTTTTTCCTAATGTAATGAGAAATAGAGAAAAGTAGGATGCAATTTATCAAATGAATTGAATATGAGAAAATATTAAAGTGGTATAGTGGATATTATTGGAGTGAGAAAAGCCCATGTTCAAATCCTATCTTAGATACTTAGTAGGTATGTAAAACTGTGAAAGTGACTTAACTTCTATTACTTCTAGTTTTCTGTAAAATGGGGACAATAATGTGCCTACCATATAGATTAAGGGAAAGCATGTATGTAAAGTGCTTTTTGAACCTCAAAACACCATACAAATATTGTTTTTATTTTTACATTGTTCCTAATGAAGTAGGCAGTCACTGATAGGCCTAAAAGACCAATATTGGGGAAATAATATAACAGATTCTGCATGCAGTCATTTAAGGTAGACCCTAAATGACAAAGATGGCCCCTAAATCTCTAATAACAGGATAGGCATTAGGCAGGCTCAGTGCAGGCTTGTCTTATATGAGATTTGAAGCCCTTTGGAGATGGAAGAGTTTGAAAGAATGCTTTATTGGTACATTGTTAGAATATGTGAAGTTTAAGCAATTTAAATCATACAATGCATTACATGAAACATTTATTAAGCACCTCCTACATGCCAAGCACTAGGAATACAAATAAAAGTATGTGAGATCCATGTTTAATGACCAACGGGGCTCAGGAAGATGAAGATTCAGATACTTATTCTGAACTTTCTTAGCCCTATGCCCTTGGGTAAGTCCCCAAACTCCAGAGTGAGTATTCTAAGACTTACCTGCTAAGCTACAGAGGCATATGATCTGTCCCTTACTTTGCTGACATTTCTCAAAGAGAGTAAGTCCTTTTAAGCAACAGAAACGAAAGGCTGAGGAAATGTCCTCTCAACAGGGACACTCAATTTAAATCCATTCAGTCAAACCTTTACACAGACTGTTCTCATGCACAGAAGGCTCTCCCTCCTCACATATACTTCTAGAAACAACTGTCTTGTTTCAGGGCTCATCTTAATGCCACCATCTTTAAAAGGTTATTTCTGATTCCTCCAGTTATTAGTGCTTTCCATCCCTGACTCCCCCAATTACTTTGTATTTGTATAGAATAATCTGTGCATATGGAATCTCCTCCCAATAGAACATAGGCTCCTTGAGAGCAGGGACTGTTTCCATTGTTTTCTTTGTATTGCCCATGCTTAGTGCATTGTTTGAAACATCATAGACAGTTAATAAACATTTATTAAGCTAAATTGAAATCAGTCTTAAATCTCTTATAAATGGGCACTAGTTTTTTGACTCAAATTATTCAGGCAGAGTGGCAATGCTGCAAAAATTCACTAGATCAACTCTCCGTTTGCCTGTGGAGAGATGACGAAAGCATGAAATGATTGGCAGAGTCAGTGATGACTAGCTCACCCGATTTCTTCATTTGGGACATCTTGGGCAATGTGAGGATAAAATCTTTTCAGCCTTGGCAATCTAGTTTGACTTGGAAGTTTGCCTCAAGGAGGCCTGGTTCATTTGCCATAGATAGACAAGGCAGCCAGTGAGATTTAGGAAACCTAACATGACAATTGGAAAAACTCAATTCCTTAGTCATTTTTTGACATTTCCCATTTTAACTTATTCTATTTGATTAGTACACATTATAAATGGAATGATAACTTCCTCTTAGAGAGAGATAGCCATATTTATTTCATTTCAAATTGGAAGCAGATATTTGAAAAAAAAATCTAGTTGATTTTTACACATGTATTTCAGTTCCAACCTTTTGTTTAGGTAATCAAAAGCTTTCATACTTATCTGAATCTTTGCTGAATACTGTGGCCTTTCTGATATGCTTATGTCAATGTATTAATGTATCAAGGGATATGATTCAGTCAGTTCATTTTGAAAAGTTATCACGAGGCTTTCCAAGATGTTTATCATAGTTATTTTGGAATGAAAAACAAAATGTAATACATAAAAAGACACATTTTGTTATATTTTGGAATTCCTTTTTTTTTCCAAAGGAAATAGAAGAGTGCCTTGCAAAACTGCATTTGGTGAAATGAAACAAATGTTTTCTTTTTTGTATTTATGTAAGGGAAGATTTGGGGTGGATTCCTGCATCATTTTAAGGTTTGCCCTCACACTTCATTAGATGCTATAAATGGGTCATTCTTGTAATTATTTGGACATGCAAGGATGAGCTGTGCTGTAAAGCTAAGTGCTGGGGATCATTAGACATTTCAATAAGTGCTGAAGATCGCTAGGCATTCCGATAAATGAAACTTGCAGTTGATCTTCTGGAACAGTTGGAAAAAATATGTTCCAAAATTGGAAATTTCTTAAACCCAAAGTTCAATAAGCAAGAAAATATTATATTTCCCAGATGCAATGTGCCATAAATCATATGTTGATATTTTAAAAGGAAAATTTCCTGCTGTAAAAGGTTTTTAAAACTTGAGGTACATCTTGTGGGTCAGTGAAAACACAGACAGTTCTCCAAGCCTACAGCCCATCTCATCTCACTGAAATAAAGTCTGATTTCTGCGGCTTAGTGTTTAAGGCCCTCTACAATCTAGCTCAAATTTATGCTAATAATTATATTTGTTATCACCCTTCTTCATGAACCCCCAACTTTAGCCAGACTGAGATGTTTATTGTCTTCTGGATGTGAAATGTTTATTTTGAACTCTCTCCCTTTATTCCTCTTACCTGGGATGCTCCATGAATTCATCTCAGCTTATCCAACTAAAATTTTTCATTCTTCATGTTTCAGTTCAGTTTTAACTTCCTTTACAAAACCTTATCCAATCCAACCCACTCTCTTTCCAATGAACATTGGAAAGTCATTCTTGTCTGTGCTTATTTGGAATTCATATACTACGTCATTCATATACCATATTTCAATCCTTCAAAGACCTGGATTTCACTCATCTTCAGGTTTCATTGACATAAACTAAAACCCCTCTATCCATTGGAAAGATGGTCTTCATGAGTTGCTGTGACTAAAAAAAAAATCCATCACTTGTCGGTCAACTTTCTGATAATGAGCTTTTCTTGGTGGTGGTTGTCTTTCAATCTCAAAGAGGACCAAAATGGCATCAGTATGTTGGGGTCAAGGTATAGGGTGTCTGAAAGTGACTGATCAGACCAATATGTGCTCAAAAGGATCTACTTCAGGTTGGGCACTAACAGTCCATAGGAACATTGAGAATGTAGATGTCTCTACATTTGAATATCTTACCTTTCCTTTGAGCTACTGCAATTCTACTTTCCTCAAAGAACATAGCATCTTTTTTGATATGGTCACGCCATGCTGGGTGGTCCTGTGCTAGTGATTCCTATGTCTCACAATCCAGTTCAAAGAGATCTGGAGACTGTCTTGAGCTTTTCTAAACACAGCTGGGCAGTTAGGTGACACAGTATCTAGAGTGCCAGGCCTGGAGCCGGGAACACTCATCTTCTTGAGTTCAAATTTGGCCTCAGACACTTACTAACTGTGTGACCCTGGGCAAGTCACTTAACCTCTGTTTGCCTTAATCCACTGGAGAAGGAAACAGCAAACCACTCCAATATCTTTGCCAAGAAATCCCCATGAACTGCATTAGTGTGCTGTAGTCCATGGGATCACAAAGAATCGGACACAATTGAACAACTAAAATAACTTGGAAAGATAAAGATAAGAGAACAAATAGATATGTGTGGATACTAAACTTCCCCACTGAAGAGAGTACCCACATTACTGTAATTGCAGCTTCATCCAAGTACAGTGATGTATATCCCCAATACAAAGCCAGTACAGCACCTTATTAAATGACTGTTGAGTGGACTTGATATGACCCTTAGAATTCCTAGCTGCCTTGTCAGAGGAAGGGACAAGATAAACTTAACTCTCTTACCTCTGAACCATAAAATGTCCATATTATCACAGGACTTCAGATTTAGAGCTGGAAGGAGTCTCAGAAATCATTAAGTTCAATGTCCCCATTTTACAGATGAGAAAATGGGGGTTCAGACAAGTGAAGTGATATGCCCAAGGGATCATGTTAGAAAGGAAGCACCTGAGGTTGGATTTGAACCTAGTTCCTTTCACTCCAGAGCCATGCTTCTACACCCCTTAGTCCAGTTAAAGATAACTACACTTATAATTTCATCAGCACTCGCGAGTACTTAGATAAGAAACCTTTTTCTACCAGTGCAATCCCTCTGCATGTTGTTGTCTTAGAGAGTTGCCTAAGGCACTGAGAAGTTAAGTGGCTTGCCTAGGGTCACACAACCAGTATGTGTCAGAGCCTGGAACTGAACCTAAGTCTTCCTAGCTTTGATGGAAGCTTTTCATCCATTGCTCCACACTGCCTTTAGGCCTCGTTTAGCTGCCAAAGCAGATTGTGTATGAACATTTTATTATTTTTTTCAAGTAGTAGTTGATATGAAGGCCTCTTTGTGTAAAATGTCATTATGAGCAAATATTATACTTTTAAATTTTATATTAATTTCCAGATAAACATGACCCTGTAGCTTTATGCTGTGGGTTACTGGAAGCACCGTTTACTTACAGTTTCCACTCACTTGTGACAGATTTGACTAGACTTTTAATACGGAAAATACTTTTTCTAAGTCCATTAAGGCAAATAGACTGGAAAGCTTTTTTATGAGTTAATGGAGTAGGTCAGAGAGTATCTAGAAGAAAAAAAAAAACAAACCTTAATCCTTTCCCTCAAGTAGGAACTAAGGGCACTATTCTTAAAGCAGCCAAGTGAAGTGGCACTAAGTTCAGAAATCGTTTGGAAAGAAAAATAACCAGCTGACTTTTTCACTAGAGGAAAAGGCATCCTCTGTGTTGGGTGCTAATCTCAGGGATATTTTTACTAATCATGCCTCTTCCATTAGACCATATATTCTATAAGAACAATAGATAATTTTGTTTATACCAGGTAGTCTAAGGGTTTTAGTACAATTTTAAGCTTTATAAGCTTAAAACTATTTCATAGCTTAAAACAAACACAGGTCAATGAACGTTAAGCTTTAAAAGCTCAAAACACCACTAAGACTTTTGGAATACCCTGTAGAAACTAGGACTAATTTTTGTGGGGGGACTTTTTAACATCCTTTTGTTAATTCAACTCTTCACCATTGTAAGCTGGATTTTCCTCCAGCCCTTCAGTCACTCAGACCCTGGTAGGAGACAAATTCTTTGTTTTTCAGTCCATCAGAAAACACTGAGGCTCAAGGAAAATACTTAATTTTGACAGTGGAAAGAGAAAGATCCATTTTCAAACCAGAAATTGGACTATAGGATTATAGCCCTTTAACAGGTGGAAACTATTTAATGAGGAAAAAAATAGGATCCCTCTCCACTGGCATTGTCCATCTTGATTCCTTTTCTCTGAATTAAACTTCTAAGGCAGCCACAGTCTTGGGTGAGGGGACCCCTAAATTACATAATTTAAATTTTCAGAGTGGATTTAAAATCTGATGCAATTACTATTAAATATTATAATATATATCTCTACCTATATACTTATCTGTACATATGAACACAGAGACATATATCAATATAGATATTTTCTGTGTGTATTATTATCCATATTTTACAGATGTGAAAGTTACAGCTCAGAGAATTTAAGTGATTCATTATGGCCACACATATAGGTGAGTTTTGATTTCAGGTTAACCTGAACCCAAGTCTAGCCTTGTATTCACTATACTTTAAGATGTATAATTTTTTGCTTAGTATATGATTGCCATTTTTATGATCTGAGGTAACCTTGAGAGATTTTCTACATTCATATAAATGTTTCATTTTTGTGTGTGTAGAGCCTATGTGAGATTATAAGCCACCTTGGGGAAGGAGGAGAGGAAAAGGAAGAGGAGAAAATTTAGAACTCCAAATCTCATGGAAGTGACTGTTGAAAACAAACGAACAATAAATAAATATTTTTAAAAAGAAAAAAAATTAGTAGAAATAACTAGTGAATCTAGGCCCGGTGTCTTTTTGCAGGGCAGATATCTAGTGACCTCTATGATTTTTGTTTTTGAAATTATACTCTTTAAGTTATCCACTTCTTATTTTTTTAATATGAACATTTTATATTTTGGTAGACAATCAGACTTTTTTTTAAAAGATAGAGCTGTGTCTAGTAATATGTAGTAATTTTTTGGCCTTTATTGAATCTCTTATTTCTAATTTAGGTTTAAATTTGTCCTTTTTTATTAGATGTGTTAATTTTCTATTGATTTTGTTAATATTTTTTTAAATAAAATCTTTCAGATTAAAAAAATGTTACATTTCGCCCAAGGTCAGAATAATTTGTCTTTTTTCTCCATTCCTATCTTTCTTGACTTTTTCTCTTCTTTTGATACTATTGACTATCTTCTCCCTCTGGATACCGGATTTTTTTTTTTTGAGCCTGGTCTTCCTATTTTGCCCAAGCTGGAAGGGCCCTGGACACTCACAGGACTGGACCAGGAACTTGAACTGCTTTATTGATTTTTTCCTTGGGTCAGTTCTTCCCTTGACAGGCAGTTTTGTGGCCTCTGCTCCCCGAGTAGGCCTTGCCATATTAATGTTGAACTTAGTGAGTATACTCAACTACAGCTCAGAAAACTCAGACTCAGGTAATCCACCAGCCTGACTGCCCCTCTTTCACCAGCACCAGATACCACAAGCTTGGCCTACCATGCCCAGTGAAGCTGCCTCTTCCCCGAATTTTCCTCTCAAAAGTTTATTGGATTGAATGCTATCTATATGATGAACATCACTATTCTAGTTGAATAAAATTGAGTTGGATAGAAAACTTGGAAAATAAGTAGGATTTTACTTGAGTTGTTTTCCTTATCTTGCATTAGGAATGACAATAAAGTCCCTCCCCTCGCCCCCCTATTTCCTGGTCCATTCTTTAATCCTCTATTCTTTTGTTCCCATTAATTTTCTTTGCAGTTTGAAGATTCCCAGTAGCTGTAGACTTCCTGTCAGTGTCTATGACATTAGCTGTGAGAAACATAACAAGGAAAGAGCATTCAATTTGTTCAGTAAGCTAAAATCTGCACTGTAATTATCCTCAGCAGTTTTAAGAGCTCTGGTTTAATGAACAAAGAAAGATGGTTGAATGAACACACAAACTTTAACAAATCCTGAATTTTTTGATCAATCTCAGCTGAATCTGTGCTTCACAAGAAAAGAGTTATCATTTTATTTCTATCAATAATTGCTTTTCTGAGGGTCCCATTGTTATTCAAATTTTAACCAAATTTTACAGAAGCTTTTGGTGGATTAAAACCTTTCCATGGCTATGCCTCTCATAAGTGATGAAACTTTCTTCAGGTTTTGCTTAAAAGCTCTTGTGTGTGGTGTGCTGTGAAACCATCTTAAGGTCTTTTTCAAAAGACTGCTGGCCTAAAACTCCTTAAGAAGGGACAGAAGAATTGAGTGAGAAAAATGGGCTCAGGAAAGACTATTTTACTAGTTCTTATTGATCAGTGACTAATTATCAGTGACTAATTATTGGCCTTGGAATTAGAGGACCTTTGTTAAACACCTACTGTGTACTGTAAAGAATTCAGAGATATAAAATATCTTTCCTACTCATAGGGAATTCAGAATTTGGAGTGAAAGGACATGGGTTCAAACCCTAACTTTGCCATTTACAACCTATTTGACCTTGGACAAGTCACTTAGCTTATCTGAGCATTAGATGGTTTTGTTTTTTTTTTTTCTATAAAATGAGGGATTTGGACTAATTGACCTTCAAGAAACCTTCAAGCTCCAAATCTGGGATTCTAATGTGTAGCTGAGAAGACACAAAACTATTGTGTGGATTTTGCTAAAGGAATTAAATAACAAATATCACCTCACTCACACACTGTCCTCTCCTTGAACAAATTCATACAAATACTCACTTTGGTATAAGAGAATCCTTAGATTTCAGATAAGGCCTCTTCTTCCATCTTCCCCAGCCTCAAATTTAAACATAATAAAGATATCTCTCATATAACCTGGCTCTTGGACTTCTTGTTGATTTTGACATTTTCTCTGTGACTGCTATTAATATGCATAGTGCATAGACCAGGGTGCTCTTATACCCAAGCACTTCAAGTCCATGTTCTGTTCATGTCTGTGGTGATTTTCATTTCTGCCTAAATGTAGTGGCTTTACATAGATGAACAAGCAATCTTCATATTCCCTTCAAAATACTTTCATGTTGTTGCTGTTCAGTTCTTCAGTCATGTCCAACCCTCTGTGACCCCATTTGGGGTTTTCTTGGCAAAGATACTAGAGCGGTTTGCCATTTCCTTCATCAGCTCATTTTACACATGAGGTAACTAAGGTAAACAAGCTTGAGTGACCTGTTCAGGGTCACAACTAGTAAGTGTTTGGTGCTGGATTTGAACTCAGAATGATGAGTCTTCCTGACTCTAGGCCTGGCACTTACCTGCTGTGCCACATAGGATCAATAATCTTAATGAAGATCAGGGCTTCAGCTGTCCAGTTAACAAGCTCAAATTCACCAGTAAGTAGTCTAAAGAAGGAAACTTTTCTAGACCCACTCTACTTGAATAAAAGTCACAGGAAAACAAAAACAAAAACAAAAAACCCTTGTATCACATAGGATTCATGGGACTGAGGAAATTCAGGTTTGTTTGAGCTTCTGAGGGCCTACACCAGAAAGGTACATGGAATATGTTGAATTTAGAGGTGAAGGATAATCCTGGCTCTGACAGTAGTAGACCAAAAACAAGTCATTTAACCTTTCTGAGCCTATTTTCTCAAATCTAAATGGGGGAAGGTGAACTAGATGAACTCTGACATTCTCTCCAGCTCAAAAATCTATAATCCTGATAGGCTTTGGAGAGGTGGGGAGCCACTGGTATCAAGTAATAGCTTCTGGCAACAGCCTCTTGTGTTTATATGAACACAAGCTCCTTTACTAATGTAGTTTTTTTAAATCATCTATCTATCTATCTATCTATCTATCTATCTATCTATCTATCTATCTCTATATGTCTATATAGCTCCTGAAAGATACAAGTGAGGAGGAGGAACATTCCAGACTTTGGGGGAAAGGGGGGGAGCGAAAAGAAACTTGTAAAAAGTCACAGGGACAAAGGATGAATTGTCAAGTTCAAGGGATGATTAATAGGAACCTCTGACTGAACCACAGAGTTTGTGAGGAGAAAGGATGAGAAATCAACCTGAAAAGAAAAGTTGGAGCCTGACTGTCAAGGGCTTTAAGCAGAGCATTTTTTTTTTAATTGAAACCTAGAGACAATAGTGAGTCATTAAAGCTTCTTGAACAGAGGAGCGACAAGGTCTCCAACTGGTAACAACCTTTAATATTGAATATCATAGTTGTCTTTTTAAAAATTATTATGTCCCCTAGTAGAATATAAACTAATAAGGACAGGGCTCACATCTTTTCCAACTGCATTTCTCCCCAGACCCCAGGAAGTTGGCCAGTTTAATAATTGTTGAATGAATGAAGAAATGAATGAATGAATGAATGAATAAATGAAAAAACTGGATGAGTTATGAGATACTTATTTTGAAATGACCAAGTTTCATGTAAAGATTTGTAAAGCCAATCACAAGCAGCTCTCCTGAGGACTGCTATTGTGAATAACTTTAAGGATCTAATCCCATAGTATACTAGACTCTATTTATTCAGCAATAAACTAAAGCAAAACAATCAAGAAACTAAAGCACAACATGCAAAAGAACATAACAACTTATTTACTAAAGTGGCCACATAGTCTTGGACAAAACATATCATTCAGTAAGTCACAATCTCCTCAATCAATATAGAGTACCCAAGTCAAGTCTTCTTTCATCTTGACTCCAGGCTGGCTTCCAATCATCCTTAAGGGGCAGTGGAAAGTACAAAGGCCATACTCCTTTAGTTCACAGTAAGTCACAATCTCATCAGTCAATACAGAGTACCCTAGTAAAGTTCTCTTTCATCTTGACTCAAGGCTGGCTTCCAAACCCCATGACTCCTCTTCCACGCTCCCAGCTCTTGCCTGGATTCACAAGTAGGCAGCTTTCTGCTTCTATTCCATGTCATAGCTCATGGGACTGCTTCACTCCAAGCTCTTTACAGTTTCTATTTTTAGGAAAACAAAGTTCAAGAGGGCTACAACAATATTTATTCACATTGCTAGCACTATAATCTCAATTCACTTTCTGTCTGGGAAATCAACACAAATCAACAGAGTGCTTCTGTCTGATAAAGTAACACTAACACAAATCAGCAGGCAGAATGCTTCTGTCTGACAAAGTCACACAAATCAACACACAGAATGCTTCTGTTTGGCAAAGTAACATCAACACAGACAGAACAGATAGACAGAGTGCTAACACCAGAAGCATTCTCCCTCTCAGTTGTGCTTGGTCCTAGCTCATGCTTAAGCTTTTATCTACTCTGCTCCTTCCTGTTCCTCTATTTCAGCAAGCTCTTCCCACCATGGGCTCCATGTGATGACATTAGGCCTATTAAGAGCGGGGAAGATTTCCAAACTCTCTTAGGCTTATTAAGGGTAACACAAATGTATACTGTTTCCAAGAAAGACTTGACACAATCAAAGGTGAGGCTCAAAGGCATTGAATAGTTGAAACAAGCAACAAAGTACTACTTTGCTTGCTATTACAAGATTGTACGGGACTGTGTCTGAAATTTTATCCTGATAAATGTCCTTAGTATACTCTATAAAAATGAGCAGCCTCTCACACATGCCTGGCTGTTTGTTTGTCCTTTGTTTTTGAAGAGGACCAATGACATCATGGGTGATGTCTTGATTTGCCTGTGAATTGGATCTAAGTGAGGCAGAGTTGTGCAAAGTCCTCAGCCTCACTTTCTCTTCCTGAGACATTGAAGTCCAGTGACAGGGAAAAAGTCAAAACAATCGACAATAACCTGGCATGCAGTGGGTGATCTTGGCATCTTTGATGTCTGATCAAGTTCTAAGGGCTCCACAGCACCTGCTTCAGTCACCTTTATGGCTGTTGGAACAAATTGTTCTCATCTGCCCATTCCACCAGGGGAAATTTTCACATGCTTGGGGTGGACACTGCCCTCCCATCCCCCCCCCAACTCACCAATGGTTTTGAAGTTTGTTGATTACCCTCAAACTAGTTTAGACTATTTACTAGGATGTGACTACTTTGCATGCTGTAACTTCTTGGAGCTACATGTGAGAGTTGGGTGAGCCAGGTGAACACCAGAGGTGAATGAGCAGCCCTGAAAAGGGCTCAGCAAGCCTTCAGAGGTGCTAGTCCTCCTAAACACCCCTTATACCTAATACTAATCTAATCTTATACCTATACCTAATCTAATCATTCAAATAAGGGATTACTTGACACTTGGGTTTACTTGAGAGGGTAGCGGTAATGGTATAATGCATTAAATAACTCCAGCATCATTAAATTGGATATTCATAAAGTAAGTGAATACATTTAAAAATAAGAATGTATGCTTCCTGAGGGCAGGGATTGTTTTTTCTTTTCTTTGTATTCTTAGTATTTAGCACAGTACCTGGCAACAGGCTAAGTATTTAATAAATGTGTATTGATTGATTAACTGATTTAGTTCTGATGCGATGGGAAGATGCATTTTTTTGGTTGTTTTTTTTTGCCTGATTTATTTATTTTTTTTATTAATAATAAATTTATTTTATTAAATTTTTTTTTGAGTTACATATTTTCTCCCCGTCTTTCCCCCGCCCACCACCCCAAGACAGCCATCCCAGTGTTTCCCCCCT